>CM070511.1:12083645-13283645 GCA_036346375.1 Guadua angustifolia | reverse complement strand
ATACTAAAAAACTAACCCTACATGCACGTTTCCTGTCATGTGACTTTGGGCTACATCTGCGTGAGTGCGTGCGTGAATGCACTGTTGCGTCGATTAGAAATGACGCTAGCTGTAGATCAACATCGCATGATCAGACGGCGCCCAAATTATACGGCTGCGTGGCTCCACTGCAGTAGATCTCCTATAGTGGCACTTGCATATCGGAACTTCGTATCGAACAACATTTTCAACGTAATCTAGATTAACAACTTCGCTTTGTCCACCTCTAATTTTCTTACAACGGGTATTCAAGAAGTGGGCATGTTTGTGCGTACATACCAGATATTAGTTATGGGAGGGTAAATTCTACACGGTAGGGAACAAAAAAAGGAAAGAAAGTGATGAGCGATGACACAGATCCATAAATACACAGAAAATGACATGATCCAAAAATTTCAATGTAACAAGGGGCCCACCACCACGTGAACTCTCAGCCTGCAAAGCGATTGGTGCAAAGTCAGCGCCAGCAAAGTCTCCACTTCGGACCGGTTGACTACGTACTTTCTAACAGCGTGTGTATGACCGGGAGCTCGGCCCGGAGAAACTCGGCGCACCTATCATTTATCTAAATTTATTTAGCATATTATTCTAATGATAAAATCATTCACTTAATACACTATACGGATAATATCAATATATGAAATTAGGTAATTGTATTATGTGAATTGGTTTGCAAAGTACGAGAAGTCAAATAACTTGTTTTGTAGTTCAGAGTATAAGTGTATTTTTAAGTAAAGTTTAAGATGTTATATAGACTTTTCGGTAAACCCGCAGCAGGCCAAATAGGCACCTCGCCAAAGACGCTCCCGGTGAAATGTCAGCTTCCTCCCCGCTTCAGCGCATAAATCATGTCGGCCTGTAATAGCCATTTAGATCATCGTCGATCTATTTTGCTCGGAAATGCAATTCTGAACTGCTAGACGTGTGAGGTATCTAATTAAAGAAACGGATAAAAGAAAACTCTGCGCGCCTACGCCTAGGCATACAGAAACTTCGGTCATGAAGCCATCCAAAGTAGCCGTTTGTCGAAAACTCTACTACGCACTAGATGTGTTAGAAGATACTAGTCATCAACCCATATTCATCCATGTGACATATATTTTTTAAAAGATGATCTTTTTAGTGTAACACAAAATTATAAATATCACACCGAAACTACTCAACCTTTTTCAGTGAGAATATTGTAAGAAACTACGGTCTTAGTTTGTTCCATGGACTTACATTATAAATGTTTTATAAGAAAATAGAGTTATATATATTGTGGAAGAGAGGGAGACATACACAAAGAAATTCGTTTTTTTTTCTTCTTGAATTATGAATATGCATTTGTGGTATATTGGAATCTAGCACAATTACATCTGCCAATTGGTAGGTGAAAGTATTTTTGGTTCCTTGTGCACTCCTGAACATAATGACTCCGAATAGCTAAACCAAATAATTAATTTTTGATATGTCTGGCTTGCCAGTGGCATGTGAATGTGTTCTGTTTTCTCTCTCGTGAACCTATCAACGTCGTGATTCTGAGTTGCTAAACTTAACTATTAACGTTGGATATGCGTGGCTAGATTCGTGGCGTGGTTCTTTTCTCCGATTCTGAGTCTGTACACGGAAGTTTTAATTAGATGAATTGGATTAGGACTTTGGCATCTTTCTTATTTTCTTTCCTGATATACTGTATCGTGTTGTGTTAATTACAAGATTCAGCTCACTACCACACTGAAGAAAATCACATGACTACAGAATATCTCATCGCAAACAGTTCAAAATCGTTATCTCAGACGATTTAGTGAACCGTTAGTAATCGTTAGTACAGATAGTTTCAGAACCGTCTACCCTAAGGAGTTAGTGATGATCAGTAGTCATTGCATATGGTTTAGGAACCATTTGTGTAGTTACAAATCACGGATGCATGGTTATCTGGAGAAAAACCGTCTACGATAGTTACACCTTACAGATGGTTAGCATATAAGAAACCATGTGTGACAATGATAAATAATAGATGATTCCAATTATGAGCCGTCTGCAATAAAGATAAATAATAGACGGTTCATAGCTACAAATAGTCTATGATATGCATTTTTACATATAATAATTTCAATTTTATGCTTAGCCTTAAGAATCATACTAGTCATGCCCTATATACAGATGCACAAAACAAATATAAGCTAGATTCACAATTCATAGTTGAGATAAATATACATAAAACACATTCAAACAAACATAAGACATATACAAAATTCATAGTTGAAAATTCACAATTGAGATATATTCACATAATGCATGTTCAATCAAAATAAATGACATAAAATTCATAATTCAATTGCATCTACACGTACTTTACACAATTCACAGTTAAATAATACACATAATATGCTATACAACTTACGAACTGTCTAAACACTAAACTCTCCCAAGCTCAAATTACATCAACCATGAAAAAGGCGGCGAGCTCTCCCTAAACCTTCGCAAAATCCTCAAAAAAGAAATAACAAGTAGAGAATTTTTCTACTTGGTTGATACTAAATGTATGTAACATGCTTGGACCATCAGACTACTTCTAGCCCATGGTCTCACTACCACCAAAATTCTATTGCGTGTAATAATTATGTTTCTACCATATTTTCATTCTTAACTAAAGCAATGAAGATCTATTAGCTTGATGGTAGTACTGGAGAGGTGGACAAGGAGGTCAACGGTGCGGTGCAGAGACAACAAGGCCGGCCATAGCGCGGTGCCAAGGGTGATGAAGCAGTACGGAGAGAACAGGGGCAGTGATGCCATGGTGACAAGGATAATGACACAGGTGATGAGGGCGACAAGAATGCAGAGAGGATGGCGATGGTGCAGAGAGAAAACCCTAGATTTGGATGGAGAGATGTTATGTGTGAGGATCTGAATTGACTAGGCAGGAAGTTAAATAGGCAATCATCTTCTTGTCATTACAAATGGTTAGAAGACAGCTATCGTCTATGTTATTTGATAATCACATATGTTTGTGTTAGTCCATATCACACATGGTTATTTAGGTAATAGCCATCTGTGTATATATGCAATATTTTTTTGATATAATTTTTTTCTATTTTGCGGCTAGCTTCAATGATCATGCTAGCCATGCCCTCTATATACATATATCACAAGACAAAAAAATTTTACAATTGAAAAACATGTACAACAACACAATATAGCTGACAATAGACAATTAATAAAGTACATGTGAATCAACAAGAGACAATTAAGAAAACTCATATGAAAATTAATAATTGATCTCAGTTCACAACAAACAGTACAATACATTTCAGTACAGTTAATAAAAGCTAGTCCTCACACACTCCACCTCCGCTTCCGAAGCGTAACAACAAATAGATGTAGCTTAATAGCACTAGAAAGCGCACTATCATTAGAATCCTTAAAAAATAGTAGTTGATTTACACGTTTAAATGTCACATCTCCAAATTTATAACACCCACGACAACCATCCAGATCCTTCACAAGGGTTGAATCCTTCAAGGAGACAAAGATCTGACCATCATAATGAACAGAGATGTCAAATGGGCCTTAATTGTTGTTTGCATCCATAACACGGGAGACTACAAACATCATATCGTAGTTTCCACTATCCATAGTACAAGCACATTATCTACATGACCATATGGGATATCCAGCATTTGGTAGTTCAACTCAATACCATAACTAGAAATTCATTCGATGACAATCCTGCCATTTACTATATATTTTTAAAAAATAGTCAGTACTAACAAGGTTAATTTGATCCTTGGCAACACGAATGAGCTCAAAAACTACATATTTGAACCTATTACATAGATTAAGAAAGTTGTAAAAGAAAGTCATTTTTTGTTGCATATACTCCAACATAACATGATAGTTATAAAATACTACTAGAATATAATAACCTATTTACAACAAAATAAAAAATAATATAGTTTATGATATGTATAGATATTATGACCAAATAAGCAAAACTTCAACTAAGAGACGGTAGATGCAAAAGAACTATGAATCCCATCATTACACAAATGGTGAGGTATAAGGACGGATCATGAATGAACTATGAATGGCCAACATAGAAAGCAAACAAGACAAGTGGATAAACTGGAGCACCGAGATGACGATTAAATGATGTAGCACCTTCAGAAGAAGATGTGATGGATGTGGATTCCCAAACGATTCCCAAACACCAGTGAGAGGGACCATTTGAGAAGAAGATAAAGGCACAATGGGGAGATGAACAACATATAAACTACTCATAGCAATCAACGTGATTCCTAATATGTAACTCATCAAGTTATTACAGGCAATTTTAATATAAATCCGTTTAGGATAAGTTTACTTTTATAAACGGTTTGTTGTCATAACCGTGGAATATCATAGATAGCTGGTTTGAAAGAAACCCTCTATAATAAGTGGACACATCATATGGCTATGAGAAATCCGTGATTATCATAGATAGATGCTTCAAACTAATTGTTTGTGATAGTTTCAGCATACGGTTGCTTAAAATGAATCGTCTGTGATAATTTCAAGGTAACTTTCCTGGAGCCTTTGTGGATAGATTTTCACGCAAACATCAAAACCATCAGAGCTGTCCTTTTGTGTGGTAGTGGAATGAAATTTGCCATCTTTCTTTTTTTCGTGTTATATATGAGGCTGTAGATACATATAATGCGATCCGTATAGATAACACAAGTCACATTAATTAATTGGATGATCAAGATCTTTTCCTTTACTCTTTCTGTTTGTCGTGGGAATTTCTAGCCTTTTTTTCAAATAATATGGTCATTTCTATTTTTCAACCTGTTAATCTAACGTGGAGGCTCATGGAGAAGCCTTCAATCCGTATAGATATAGATCGATGTGTGAGAACACCGAATAATTCTTCCTGCATAGCCGACCTAGAGAAAGAAAAAAACCAAGTCAAGTAAACAAAGTCGATCTACTTGGTACTTGGAACGAAATGTGAACCTCAGAATAGTATGTAGCTGTAGAACTTTCTTCACGAGCAAGTTGTGGTTTTCCTGAATACAGTATTATACCTACTTTTTCTAAATTTGGAGTGTTCAACAAAGGATACATTTATGCGAATTCCTTTAAAAAGACACCTTGTATGGGAATTAATAATAAAGAAAAAGCTAGGTTTTTAATTCAGGTCAAGAAGAAGAATGCGCGGGTGTTGACGCCAAAAACTTGAAGTAGGGTTTCTAACTTCAGCACACCAGATGAACACCTGGTTTAAGCATGCCAATCGATTTGACGCAATCGATAAGGGAAAGAACGTGAATTTACTCAAAGCCGATATCGAACTATAATTGGTGTAACTCCGATCAGCCAGAAACCGATCAGGACGTAACGAGATTAGCCGATCAAAGCTAATCTAAGGGTAAAGATAGATCAACTCTAAGAAGGCGATGCGCATCAAATCAGAGCAAACAAAACCTGAGGCGAAATTGAAGAAGACCAATAACCGGCGATGCACAACTTTATTGATCAAAATCGACTTACAAGACTAGATTACAAAACTAGAAACTAATAAACAAGAAAAAAACGAGTAGATGTGATTTTTGGCTGTGGTTGTTGTTCCTAGCTGGCCTGGGCTCATCTTATATACCCTTCGGCCGATCCGATTCCTATTACAATATGGTGGTAATAGAATCCGTGTCAGTTTAGGTTTCCTAAACAAACTCATATGTTTCCAAATATCTCCACCATGCGCTATCCAAACTCCTATTGATCTCGGATTGTCGATTATGCCACACCTGCCAAATTTTGGCCCAAACATATGCCCCGCAATTTTGGAAGATAACTTGTTGTCTTTCAAAAATCCTATCGGCTTGCTCATCATCGGCTTGGAAGAAATCCTACTGCATTAATAGCGCCGTAAAAATCTCAATACGTTTTAACTGCATGTGTCGCTTCAAAAAATTTTCCCGCCGTTTCAAATTTTTCATCGTGCTATAAATATGTGGGACCCCCATGGTCATTTTCACGCTTTCGAGCTCTCGAACCAGCACCAATCGGCTTTTCTCCTCTTGCGATCAAGCCTTCTGACCATCTTCCTCTCAAGTACTCATTCCGATTCCTGAAAGCAATGATCAATATTAACTAGGATTGGTAGGAAGCCTAGATGCCGATACAGTGATCAATCAAGAAATCCCTATACTTCCCTTGTCGGCTGCTAGGTATAATGTAGAGGAGTGGGGCAAGAGCTTCAGGGCTTGGCTGACAGCACTTAAAGGATGGAGATCGTGGTTTATCTGTATGTCAGCCCAAAAGAGGGAGGAATGGGAAAGATTGGGAATAGCTGAGTGCCTTCCCTTAAGCCTAGCCAATCTAGAAGCCAATGAGCCCCTAGTGGCCACGACGTGTTATTTTTTGTCAGATAATTTAATGCTTTCCTCTTTTAGTCTGGCCCAATCGGCCCAACCCTTCTAGACGTAGCCGAGCTGTGTTGCCTTAGACCAAACGGTGATCAATTATCAGCTTTTAGTGGTAAATCCAAATATAAGCTAATTCAATCCAAGGGCGAGGGATGGTCAAAGTACATTCAGCATAACAACAAGGTGAATGGACTGGTATCGGACGAAGAGCACGTCGCCCTTCTGAACTTATGGCTTAACAGATTCCTATTTTGTGGAGCGTCTCTTGGGCCGACACAAGTCTACCAGCTAATGGCAGAGCAACTAGTAGAAGGTCGTCGGCTTGCCCTTGGTAAGATGCTGCTAGGGGCTGTTTACCAGATGATGTTTGTCATAAGGAGTCGGCTCTTCTTTGGATTTGCTAAGTTTGTACTGGGCAACGTAGGAGGCCCCTTGTGGTTTATCCAAATTTAGCTATGCTACATTTTCAGCCGATCGCTCGTCTCTGAACCCCTAGAAGATTCGGCTTTCCCTTGTGAAGATTATCCAGAAAACACGGTGCCCAGCCAATCTCATGGGGAAAGGTTCATGATGTGCTCGAGTGGTGACACAAAGATTACTCTCGTTGGTCTGAAGAAATACCTGTCATTTTTCTTGAATTTGAATAACATAGCCTTTGGTCAACAAGATTTCTTCAGCTATAGCAATGTAGCTGATTTCCAATGGCCTTCTTTCCTTCACTTAGGTGACGATAGCTCTTCAATGCCTGAGTTGACCTTGGATTTATTCTGGATTTTCATTTTGCCTTGCATCCTCCATGTCGGCTTAAACACCAGAAATCGGACTTTCCAGCCTTGTTATGAATTTTACCATTCTTCAGTCTATGCCTGCCAATTGGGCTTTGGCCAAGTGATTCCTAGTCTGCCACTTCTTGATCGGCTTCACCCTGAGCCAGAGTAAGGAATGCTACGGCAGCGGAGATTGTTTTGGAGATAGCCGACAAGCTTCAAATGGAGGGGCTGCCACACTTCTTCCAGAACTCGCGTTGAGCGAGCCAATTTTCCTCCTGGTGGTCGTCTATATCGAGGCCCTTTTCTTGGATAGGACTCTGTCTGCTATTATTGATGCATTCCTACCCGATTTTCATGAGTCGACGGTAGCTCCCAGCAGTAGTTCGAGTGAGGAAGATAGTTCCTCTGGTTATACGAACTCGTCGCTAGCCATAGAGGTATCGGTCTTTCGAAGGTTCCTTTTCTTACCTCTCCTGCTTTGGTACTGACGACTAATCGACTTGCACGCTTTTTGCAGGCTAAGGCTGCTGGCAAGAAGGCCACTATGGGCCCATCGGGAAGTGGCCATCAAGGCAAAAGGCCACAGTAGTCGACGGGCCTTACGGGCTACACCTTTGGCAACTTGGGTGTGAAGAGCCCTTCGTTGTCAAACATCGAGAAGCAATGGCCGCCGAGTAAGTATACCTTGACTGATGATTATTTTTAACTTCCTTCATGATGCTTACTTTTACCGATTGATATTTTCAAAAAAACCCAAGTCCACAAAGGTCCCTGCCAAGAAAGGTTAGAAACTTACAGAACAAAGCGCCGAGAGCTCACCACACGAATCGGATTTTGGAGAGGTAACTTTCTCTGCCTAATTTCTTTTCCTTACATCATGATTTCAATTGTCTTAATCACTACTATTCCTTCAGCTGACGACATCGGTGCAGGTGGCAAACATATTGATTGACATCCAGGGCACTGCGTCAACTGCCTTGCCACCGCTCAATCCGACGCCTCTAGTCATAGTGGCCTCCCCACCTACTGCATCGTCCAATCTAGCCGATCTACTGGGTTTTACTCTAGACGAGCTGAATGACCGTAAGATAATGGCAACCGACGATTATTCAGCTGACGTTAAGAAGATTCTTGAAGTTTCTTTAGAGGCGTCGGCTGCCATTGTTACTTCTATGCCTAATATGCAAGAACGGTTGAATCGGCTTTTCCATGAATTGATGCAGCCCGAAGCCAAGCTCTTAGCAGATACACAGCCCCTTTAGGATGCCATGGCTGCAGTTCAAGCCGACCTTCTTCTTGAAGCCATGAGCGCTCTGCTGAATGTCTGCCATCTGGATGATCATACAGTGGAGGTTGAGGCTGTATGAGCCAGGATTGGTCAGCAGGAGGCTCAACAAGCCGACCAAAGCCTTCTAGACAAGATGGTGGCTGAGGCCAAGGCTATGAAGAATAAGTTTGACCAAGGCGCCTCAGCCCTGAAAACCACAAAGACCAATATTCAGAAGCTGGAATCGGCTAAGAAGATCCTGGAGGAGGAGATAGCCAATCCTCAAAAGCAACTGGTCGATGGTCAAGCACAACTTGCTGCAGCAGCCACCTCCCTGGCCGAACAGAAACAGGAAATCAGTCAGGCAGTTGCTAAGGTTAAAGAGAAATTGACCAAGATCATTCTTGTGCCTGGCAGTGCTAAAGCAGATCAACGGATTGTGGATGGGGTCCAGGAGACAACGGCTAAAGCAGCTGCTGCATTATCAGCTTTGGGGGTAAGGCTTCCTGGTTCTGGCTTATAAACACTTTAATCTAATGCTTTGCTTGAAGGTGTCTGAGGGTTTTTGCTCCAAGAATTTTATAACTTAACTTGTACTTTTGTCAGCCTCTTTTGCCGATGTACTTCTGATGCATTGTTCGTTCATCCTCATCATAATCTTTGAAATGCCTTTTGTGTAATTATGACCCGATCCACGCGCTAAGATAGTACTTGTTCAAGTATTTCCCGTTGATCGCCTTATGCAAGGTAGCTCCTTCCAGTGTCTCGAGTATACACGAGTTCCCATCAATGAGCCGGTTCACTCTGTACGGCCCTTCCTATGTAGTAGACCACTTACCAAATCGACTATCCTTAGCTCCGACCGGTAGTATAGTTTTCCACACCAAATCGACTTCATTAAACGATTTATGCATAACCTTTTTGTTATATGCCCTTGCAACTCACCTTGTTCTTTTTAAGCTGATCCAACGTGACTAGTCGTAACTCCGCTAGATCGTCTAAATTATCAAACATTAAGTCTCTGTATTCACTAGCCGACAAACTATTTTGTCTGGCCACTCGCACTGAATCAATGTTAATCTCTACGGGTAAAATGGCTTGCTGACCATATACTAATTAATATGGTGACAACTTGGTCGACCCATGATGCGCTAGCCGATACGCCCATAGTGACTCCGATAATGCTGCGTGCCAATTCCTCAGTTTTTCTTCAATCTTCCTCTTGATCAGCTTGATTAAAGTCTTATTAGACGACTCGGCCTGCCCGTTAGCCTGAGCGTAATAAGGCGATGAGTTAGATAGCTTGATACCTAGGTTTTTTGTGAAACTTTGAAATTCATCGGACATAAACACAGTCCCTTGATCAGTCGTGATAGTTTGCGAAATACCGAATCGATGAATGATGTGTTCATTAACGAAGCCGATAGCTTCAAAACTTGTAACCCTTTTGAGGGGTATTGCCTCAACCCACTTTGAAAAATAATCCATCGCAGCCAGAATAAACTTATGGCCTTTACTTGATGTTGGAAATATTTGGCCGATCACTTCTATCCCCCATCCTCTGAATGGCCATTGCTTGATGATTGGATGCAAAGTCGATGCTGGCGCAAGTTGCATATTTCCAAACTTTTGGCAAGTCTGGCATCCTTTATAATATCTGAAACAATCCTCCAACATCGTTGGCCAAAAGTATCCTGTACGCCTCAGCACCCACTTCATTTTGTGAGCCGACTGATGAGATCCGCAAATCCCTTCATGCACCTCACCCATTGCCACCTTAGCTTCGTCAGCTCCAAGACATCTTAAAAGTAGTCCTTCCATTGTTCGATAGTATAATACTTCATCCAATACCACGTATTTTAATGCCTACTGTCTGACTTTGCGCTCGATCGGCCTAAATGGATTCATCAAGTAGTCCTTTATCTTTGTCCTCCAGTCGGCAACATTGGCACACATTATTGTCTTGTTGACCGACTCGAGAATTTCGTATCGGCTATAGTCGTATATCTCGACACCTGTTGTGCCAATGAATTAGCTCTATTGTTCATTTCTCGAGGAACATCAAAGATACCTGTTGTGCCAATGAATTAGCTCTATTGTTCATTTCTCGAGGAACATGTTTGATGAAAAATGAGGTAAATGAGCCGATAGACTTGAGACATTGTTCTAAATATTTCGACAGTATCTCGTCATTGCACCGATATTCTCCCTTAATCTATTGCATGATCAACAACGAATCACCATAAGCCTCCACGTTGCCTATCCCAATACTTTCCAATAATTGTAGCCCTCTGAGTAGTGCCTCATACTTTGCCTAGTTGTTGGAAATCGGCTATTGAGCCGATATGCGAATTCAAAATTGTGCCCCTTCGGTGAAACTAGTACAATACTGATACCATCGCCTTCTCAACAAACCGATCCGTCAAAATACAACTGTCAGGGAACAACAGTAACTAGCCCGGCTGTGGTATCACACCCAGTAATGAAATCGGCCACTACCTGCCCTTTCATGGCTTTAGTCGATTCATACATTAGATCGAACTCGGTTGAGGCATACACCCATTTGCCGAGTCATCCACGTAAAATCGGCGCTGACAGCATATATTTGATGATATCGGCTTTACACACTATTGTGCAAGTAAATGCTAAGATGTAATGTCTCAACTTGGTGCAAGCAAAGTACAAGGATAAACATAATTTCTGCATGAAAGGGTACCTGATTTCCGCATCTAGGAGTCATCGACTTAAATAGAATATCACCCTTTCGTTGCCATTGACCTTTTGTGCCAAAACTGCACCAATGGTTTCCTCCTCAGTCGACACGTACAACTTGAATGGGATCCCTTTCCTTGGCGTGGCCAGAATTGGATGCTTCAGTAGGTACTCTTTAATGTCATCGAAAGCCTTTTGCTGATCGGCTCCCCAAACAAAATCCTGATTGTCTTTCAACTTTAACAACGGGGTGAAAGCTTAAATTCGACCATATAGGTTTGAAATAAATCGTCGCAAATAATTGATCTTGCCGATTAGCTTCTGCAAGTCGTTCTTGCATGTTGGTGGTTTTGTATTGGCTATAGCCTTAACTCTCTCCTGGTTGACCTCAATTCCTCTTTTGTGTACCATAAATCCTAGGAATTGACCAGCTGATAGGCTAAACGTACATTTGAGGGGATTCATCTTTAGTCAATGTGCTCTTGTATTCTGAAAAACCCTTTCCAAATCGGCCAAGTGCTGCAGATCATCCTTGGATTTCACCACAACATCATCAATATATATCTCGATAATATGGCCAATTAGGTTGTGGAAAATTAGGTTCATAGCACGTTGATAAGTCGTGCCAGCGTTCTTTAAGCTGAACGTCATAACCGTCCACTCATATAGCCCCAAGGCGCTAGGGCATCTAAAGGTGGTTTTAGATACGTTGGCTTCTACCATAAATATTTGGTTGCATCTGGCGTTTCCATCGAGGAAGATGATAATTTTGTTACCCGATGTAACATCGATAAGCATATTGGCTATTAGCATCGGTTATTCATTCTTTGGTGTGGCTTTATTCAAATCACGGAAGTTCACACATACTCGAAGCTTACCATTCTTTTTCATGACAGGAATGATGTTGGAGACCCATTCAGCGTATCGGCAAGGCCTGATAAACTTAGCCTCTAACAATCGTTCTATTTCTTCTTTTATAATATCGTGCAAAGCTGGATTAAAGCGTCGTGGGTATTGCTTAAACGACTAATATCCTGGCTTTATGGGTAGCCGATGCTCAACTAGTTGTTGACTTAAATCAGGCATCTCATAGTATTTCTATGCAAAACAATCTCTATACTTTCTAAGTATTTTGACCAACTTCGCCTTATATTTTACATCTAACTTTGCACTTATAAAAGTTGGTCTTTTCTTGTCACCTTCACCTATGTCGACTTCCTCAAGCAGATCGGCAGAAGTGAAGCTTTGGCCTAACTTTTCTTCCTAGAAATCTTCAATGGCCTAGCTTTGCACCTTATCTTGTAAAGCCTTCACTGTTTCTGACCCCATCTCTGTAACATTTTGTCTGCTCAATCAAATGTGCTTGGCTTAACACTGATTGGCATTAGCACCTGCTTTACCAACGCAGATGAAGTCTCAATCATCAATGTTTTACCCGATTTGCACTCAGCTTCCTCATGTAGCCAATTCGTATCAGAACTAGCCATTGCCACATGAGCTGACGTATCGAATGGCACAACTTTGACCTCGTTCCCGTTCCACTGGATGAGCAGTTGGTGTATAGTTGAGAGTACACAGCAATTAGCATGTATCCAATCTCACCCCAGGAGCACACTGTAATTGCCTTTAGCCTTGATGACAAAGAACGCAGTCGGCAAAGTTTTGCTGTCGATAATCAATTCTGTGACCATCACTCCCTTTGCCTCAGTGGGATCACCCGTGAAATCATTTAAACCCATATTTTTTTTGATCAAATCTTCATCGGACTTACCCAATTTTTTGCAGGTAGTGAATGGTATCAGATTGACAGTAGCTACCCCATCCACAGCATCCTTCAAATCGGCTTGTCGTTTATGTGCCCTTTTAGATACAAAGGCTTCAAGTGCCGATGAGTATCACGAGGCTTTTCAAAGACGGTGTCTTGTGCACCAAGACACAGCTGGGCGAATGCTTCTTTAGCCGATTCAGTTTTAATCTTGAATTCGGTTGGTAGAGTAAACACCATATTGATGTCCATACGGGGTGTGTCGTCGCGAATCATCGATGACCCCAAATTGTTTGAGGGATCTGACTCCTCATCAACGAGCTCCTTTCTTCTCCACTCCTACTTCACCACTTTCATAGGCCACAGCTCATCGAACGCTTGATCCCTCAACTTCTCCTGTTTAACTTCCCTAATCTCTTGAGTCCTTAAGCGCTGAAGCTGCCTGAGTTGGGATCGGCTGAGGCCCGACGGACACCACCTTGGTTTAGGTTCGATCGGCTTACAAATTTTTTTAGCCAGATCATTAGCCTCCCCAGCAGGTTCTGAAGGCTTAGTCTGATTCAGCATAGATATCCTCTCCTAGATAGGCTTCTTATATTTTGGGCCAAGCCAATTACGTATATGTCCAGACACCCATTCCTTAACCGATTGCCTCAGCCTATCCTTTTGGGGGTAATGCTCCATTGGACATGACCGTGGTGATGGTAGTGCCACACCCCTCTCCCAACAAAACTGTCAAAAGGGGCACCGCCGATGAGCTCTTTCCAAGTTGTTTGGCCAATACAAATTATCCGGCCAACGAGGACGCTACCTTTGCTGACTGCTTATTTTCTCATATTTTCAAGTAGCTGAGAAAACGTCAGCTTGGGCCTGAGTACTGGCTTCCGTGGTGTTGATCTTTCGGCCTTATACCATCGTCCGACTTGCGGCTCCCCATTTGGTTTAACCATCCTCGAGTTTTTGCCGTCTTGATTGGCTTCTATCTGGAATGAGCCGATCATTATCTTGAGGGTTTCTTCGTTCTTCAAACCAGACTGAATGTCAACCCGTCGAGCCTGCTTGGATTCTTCACCTACAGGCTCCTTCCCTTTTCGTGAGCACTAGTCCACGTTGATCAGAAAAGGGTCGACATCCACCTGCATAGCCGGCTCGTCTGTGAACTTTAGCCGACCATCTTCAATAGCTACCTGTATCTGTTCGCGAAAAATATTGCAGTCATTAGTGTCATGCGAGAAAGAATGGTGCTAGTTACAACACATCAAAGGCGTATTTGACTTCCGACTTATTTTTCTTCTTTCGTTGTGAGATCTGACCATCATAATGAACAGAGATGTCAAATGGGCCTTCATTGTTGTTTGCATCCATAACACGTGAGACTACAAACATCATATCGTAGTTTCCACTATCCATAGTAAAAGCACATTATCTACATGACCATATGGGATATCTAGCATTTGGTAGTTCAACTCAATACCATAACTAGAAATTCATTCGATGACAATCCAGCCATTTACTATATATATTTCAAAAATAGTCAATACTAACAAGGTTAATTTGATCCTTAGCAACACGAATGAGCTCAAAAACTACATAATTGAACCTATTACATAGATTAAGAAAGTTGTAAAAGAAAGTCATTTTTTGTTGCATGCACTCCAACATAACATGATAGTTATAAAATACTACTAGAATATAATAACCTATTTACAACAAAATAAAAAATAATAGAGTTTATGATATGTATAGATATTATGACCAAATAAGCAAAACTTCCACTAAGAGATGATAGATGCAAAAGAACTATGAATCCCATCATTACACAAAGGGTGAGGTATAAGGACGGATCATGAATGAACTATGAATGGCCAAAATAGAAAGCAAACAAGATGAGTGGATAAACGAAAGCATCGAGATGACAATTAAATGATGTTGCACCTTCAGGAGAAGACGTGACGGATGTGGATTCCCAAACACCAGTGGAGACGGACCATTTGAGAAGAAGATAAAGGCGCAATTGATGCGCACGGTGGCCCGATCTTTCGATAGGTGGAGGTAAGTCGATTGGTAGAGACTCGACGTTAACGATCCGGCTTCCGATCAGAACCGATCCGAACTCTGCAATCGCTACACCACGGCTCCGTTGGTTATCAACCACGCACAAACACGGTTGACCTCGCCAAGAAGGTTTATCCCTGCATGCGAATCAAGAACACAAAAAAGAACGTAGAAGAAGCAATCTAAAATTGCGAATTATATTAAGCACACGAGTTGGGGTTTCACAAACCGATAATCGGCGAAAACTGACAGAGTGTCTAGTTGAAATCTAAGCAAAACCTAAGGAAGAAGAAGGGGGATGGCGGCCATAAATAACATAAGCATAACGGCCAGGGGGTGGGGGCTGGCCAGAGGGGGAGCCATCCCCACGAAACCCTAGGGGTACACGGGCCTTGGGCCCAGAACTAGGGTGGCGCAACACCCGATAGATTCTGTTCGCTGGATTGTTTTGACGATTCCTGATTATTCACAAGGAATTTGGTAGTGGGACCATATCCATTGGAAAGCTTGTCTCCTCAGCTTTCGGTGGAGTGGTGGAACGTCCCAATCGGAGTTCGTATGTGGCCTGGGCGTCCATTTGAAACTGGACTGGTCCTGGATGGCCGAACTGGACTTGTGCAACATCCAATCTACTCGTGGCTGGTCTTGTTGTTTGTCTCTTCCCATATTTCTAAGCAATAACACATCACAATTATTTAGTAGCATCTCATCCTTGACAAGATAATTAGGAACAACGAGAAACGTATTCACCTCATGGTTTAGTTGACGTGCACGTGCTCGCGTTATTGGCCCTTGTGTTATAGTGTGTATATCCGAAGGAACAATGTCCTCATCAGCAATGGGGAGATGAACAACATATAAACTACTCAAAGCAATCAACGCGATTCCTAATATGTAACTGATCAAGTTATTACAGGCAATTTTAATATAAATCTGTTTAGGATAAGTTTACTTCTACAGACGGTTTGTTCTCACAACCAACTGTGGAATATCATAGATAGCTGGTTTGAAAGAAGCCCTCTGTGATAAGTGGACACATCATATGGCTTTGAGAAATCCATGATTATCACAGATAGATGCTTAAAACTAATTGTTTGTGATAGTTTCAGTATACGGTTGCTTAAAATGAATCGTCTGTGATAATTTCAAAGTAACTTTCCTTGAGCCTTTGTGGATAGATTTTCACGCAAACATCAAAACAATCAGAGCTGACGTTTTGTGTGGTAGTGGAATGAAATTTGCCATCTTTCTTTTTTTTTTCATGTTATATATGTGGCATGTAGATACATATAATCCGATCCGTATAGGTAACACAAGTCACATTAATTAATTGGATGATCAAGATCTTTTCCTTTACTCTTTCTGTTTGACGTGGGAATTTCTAGCCTTTTTTTAAATAATATGGTCATTTCTATATTTCAACCTGTTAATCTAACGTGGAGTCTCATGGAAAAGCCTTCAATCCGTATAGATATAGATGTGTGAGAACTCCGAATAATTCTTCCTGCATAGCCGACCTAGAGAAAGAAAAAAAACTAAGTCAAGTAAACAAAGTCGATCTACTTGGTACTTTGAACGAAATGTGAACCTCAGAATAGTATGTAGCTGTAGAGCTTTCTTCACGAGCAAGTTGTGGTTTTCCTGAATACGGTATTATACCTACTTTTTTGAAATTTGGAGTGTTCAACAAACGATAATTTTATGGGAATTCCTTTAAAAAGACATCTTGTACGGGAATTAATAATAAAGAAAAAGCTAAGTTTTTAATTCAGCTCAAGAAAAAGAAATGCGTGGGTGTTGACGCCAAAAACCACTACAAGAATTTCGGGCTTTTGTAACGGCGAGAAATCGTTGCAATAGGGTCCATTTTGTTGCAATATGTACCAATAGCCATGTCGGTGTTTCGTATACCGGCAATAAATTTGTAAGCGTAGGGGGTCGCGCGTTCCCTCTCCTCGAATGGTTAGACCAAAGAAGTCCCGAATTTATACTGGTTCGGGCTGAACGTCCGTACTTCCAGTTTGTGGTGGCGGTTTGTATTGCCTTGGATGTTGAAGGTGAACAGAGGTTACAAATGGAGGCTGAGGACAAGCCCTTAGCACTCGCTCGGGAGGAAGAAATCGGGAGGACTTTCCTAAGCCAGGCGCCGACCCGGGTCGGAGGACTCAGGGCAAGCCGAGTGGAGGTGCCGGTGAATGAATGCGCATGGGTGCGTGTGACGGAAAGAATATCTATCCCCCTCCCCCAAGGGCCCTGCCTCCCTTTATATAGGCGGAGGGGGCAGGTTACACGAGGATTTGAAAAAGAGGTAGGGGATGCTACGTCTGGGCGTCCTGGTCTTCGGTCATGATGACTGGCAGGCTCTTCGTCCGGGCGTCCTGGTCTTCAGTCATGATGACTGGCAGGCTCCTGCACATCCCATACGGGGTTGGTAGACACAACGGGCGGCGCCCTTTTCTGAGGGCACGCACCTGCCCTCTGAACGCCTGTCAGATGCTGACGTCTTGAAAAGACGGGCGCTTTAGCTGAAGCCGCCCTCTGGTTGTCTTGGGAAGGAACCATCTGCCCCAATATGGCCGTTATGTCCGTGCGGCGGGTGACCTGCTTGGTGAAGACTGCTAACGTGGCAGAGACCGCGGGGCTGAGGCTTGCGGAGACCCTGGTCAGGGTCCTGATTGGAGCCCGCGGAGGCGCTCGACGTGGGGACGGGTCGGAGTAGGAGCCTCCGGAGGCGTCGGCCCCAGGTCGGTCGGGGCTGGCGGGAGCGCCCAATCCGAAGCTCGACCGGAGTAATTAAGGCGAGTGATCCTTTGAGATCTAGAGGGGCCTTTGAGGACGCGGTCCAATGCGGCCCATTTGGTATTACATTCAATGTCAGCGATACCCCCCTTCAGTGAGGGACGAGGACCATGGCAGTTTTATCTTTTGAGTTTCCGTGCTGTTGCCAGCCTGGGCTCCGAGCCTGGATAACTCGGAGAAATACGATCTTGAAGTAGATGTATACTTTGCTGTGGGGTACCCCTGGTATGGGTATTCGTCAAGCCACAATGTCACAATCGTTGGCAGGCGTGGCTATTAGTTGCGTGGTCCAAAGTTTGGGCCACGATTTACGTTTTGTTGCAATTGTAATGCTCAATGCACTGGGCGAGAGCGTAATTTCGAATCGCATTAAGACTGTGTTACCTTGGTAGTGCCATCGGACGCCGTCATGGCATGGTGCACCGGCGACCGGCCAACCCTCTAGCCAGCGCCAACCAATGCATCCCGGAACACCTTGGGCACTGCACAAACGCACGAACGCCAATAATGCAGTCAAGAAGCACAGCTCCCAACAACCAAGGAAAAACAACAAACAGGTGGCGTGCATGAACTCAAAAAGGAATTCAGCCCTCACCGTGGCTGAATTCTTGGATTTGCTTGGCCCTGGACTTGTAGAGTAGGTCGTGCAGCTGCTTCCCCCTGTAGCTTTGCTGCATAGATGCGTGAGACAGTAAGCGCAGGACAGACAATCCAAGAACCGATAAGATAAGAAACCATGGGAAGGCGGCGCCTTTGCTTGGGTTGGGTACCAGGCCGATGTCGACAGTGAGCTGCCGGAGCTCCGGCTCCGAGAGGCCGAGGAGTGCTTGGCGGGATGTCTCCGGAGAAAGAGTGGAGAAAGAGAGCACCGACAGAAAGAGTGGAGAAGGCAGAGGTGGCGCGGGGACGGCGTGCGGACGGCACAGCGTGGAGTGGCACGTGGACAGGCGGCGGAGCGGCGTGGAGGCGGAGACGCTAGGGCTATTTAGATCAGTAGGACATACGCGCGGGCTTTCGTCGGCTGGGATTGATGAAAAATCGCTAGTTCAGCCACGTGTCATATTTTCGTCGGTTCATACCGACAAAAATAGCTATGTCATGTTACGTGTTATATTTTCATCGGTTCAAACCGATAAAGCTAGTCCAAACAAATTTCAAATAATTTGGACGTGTTGTCTCAACTATTTTCATTGGCCTTGTCAATGATACCGACGAAAATAAAGGTAATTTTGTCGGTTCCTACCTGACCGACGAAAATAATCAGTTATTTACGTCGGCCTATTTTTAGCCGACGAAAATATTTTGGGCCGAAGAAAATAGTGTCGATTCCTGTAGTGGTCATTGGTGTAGGGGTGGAAGAACCCCGCTGCGGAGGCGGGCGCGGGGCGGCGCAGGATGCGCCGGAGGGCGAGGGCGAGGAGGGTTAGGAGCACAACCAAGATCGCCATGGATGCGATGCGATCTCTCGATCAGACTCGAGAAGGGTGGGTGGCTGGATCTGCGATTGCGCCACTGGGAATTGGGTAACCAGGGTTGGGCACCCACATGAATGCGTCTTGGACTCTTGGGCTCGTGGCGAATGAATGGCTGAATGGGAAACCAGGGTTGGCAAGTGACGACTTGGCATGATGCCGACCGACCGAAATCGGTTTATTCGGTAAACTGGCTTTTTCGGTTTTTGAAATAAGAAAAACGAACCGCAAACCGAAAACCGAATAGTGCTAAAATAAAAACCGAATCGAAAACCGAAAACCGAAAAAACCAAAATTTTCGGTTAATTCGGTTCGGTTCGGTTCGGTTTTTCGGTTTCGGTTACAAAGTGCCTACCCCTACACTACGCAGATAGTTAGTGATTGATCCACCACTTGCCACTCGAGAGGCACCGAGAAGAACAGGTCGTCGCACCGCTCCCCTGTGGCTCGGAACACACTGTCAGGAACACCGGCCGCCAGTAGGGTGCGCTAGCGCTGGCCCCTAGCCAGAGGCGGAGGCGGAGGTGGCGGAAAAAACATGATGGGGGCTCAGGCCGGGCAAGCGGCTCGCGCATTGCAGGTGTAGAATAGGGACAGGAACTCAGGAGAAGAAGAACATGAGCTGCATGGGCTGGGCTGAATCTATAGGATTCATCTGATACATGTCGTGACCCATATGTAGACTTATTGCCACGTAAAAAGAAATCGTGGTTATAAATTTAAAAATCACAACAAAATAAAATATTATAGCAACAAAATTTACCCGTGGCAATAAAATCTTATTTAATGCAACGATTTTATTTTTTGTTGCAATAAGACCAACCTTTTGCCACGACAGTTAACAATATCTCAACGCACAGTAATTCGTGGTAATATATTGGATGTATCGCCACAATTTTTCAAATCGAGGCAATAACACCACTCCAATGCAACAGAATTTATGGTGTTGTAAAAAGTTTCGTGGCAAAAGCCTGAATTTCTAGTAGTGAACTTGAAATAGGGTTTCTGACTTCAGCACACCAGACGAACATCTGGTTCAAGCGTGCCAATTGATTTGACCCTACAATCGATAAGGGAAAGAACATGAATTTACTCAAAGACGATATCGAACGATAATCGGCGTAACTTCGATCAGCCAGAAGTCGATCAGGACATAAGGAGATTAGCCGATCAAGGCTAATCTAAGGGTAAAGGTAGATCAACTCTGAGAAGGCGATACGCAGCAAATCAGAGCAAACCAAACCTGAGGCGAAATCGAAGAAGACCAATAACCGGCGATGCGCAACTTTATTGATCGAAATTGACTTACAAGACTAGATTACAAGACTAGAAACTAATAAACGAGAAAAAATGAGTAGATGTGATTTTTGAGTGTGGTTGTTGTTCCTAGCCGAACTGGCTTATCTTATATGTTCTTCAGCCGATCCGAGTCCTATTACAATATGGTGGTAACATAATTCGTGTCGGCTTGGGTTTCCTAAACAAACTTATCTATTTCCAAATATATCCATCGTGCACTATCCAAACTCCTATTGATCTCGGATTTTCGATTATGCCGCACTTGCCAAATTTTGGCACAAACTGCGGGAGAGCTATGTGGCACATATTGGGCGAGAGATGGACACGAGGAGGGGTGGGAGTGAATGCACCAAACAGGCAGAGCAGGGAAGGTTAATGAAACAACCCCATTTTTACATAAAATGCAAAAATAGAAATCTAATGTGCATTCAGTACTAGTCCCGTGATCAGTAGCTAGTACGCACATTTACAACAATTAGAATCACAACCATGCATTATTTTATTAGAGCGGCAGCTAATTATACAATGTATTTTACAATTCAAATTATGTGATCCTAGTAGAGGAGAAATAAAGTCTTGTAGTGTGCCCATCCAACCCTCAGGCAACTGACAAGGCATAAATCCCTAGAAAAATTGTTTCACTTATAGTTCCCTCAACCTGCGATGAAAAGATATTTTTCGGAGCTTCGTTGTCTTATCCACCTAAAACAACATAATAAGCATGGTTGAGTACTTTCGTACGCAACAAGACTTAAGGTGGTATTTGCAAATATATAAATGCAGGCCAAGTCAGAGGAAGCTTTTGAGGTTATTTTGCATAAAGTAACAATTAATTTGTAAGACAAGTTTGCAATTTAGAAACGGTATTTGTAAAAGCTTGTTTGACTGATATAAAAGTAACAATAGAGCATAAGTAACAACTCACAGTTCTCTATGACGTGAGCATCGAGATATCCATTTTCCTGCCAATCTGTGGCATAACCACAATCATCCCATTTTGAAAATAATAAAACATCTAGTTATGTGATGACGTTACCAAGTGCCTTTGACCATAGGCGCGGCTAATTAATTAGATTTACATTCTGCAGAGGTGTACAACTTTATCCACAAGAAATGATCTACCTTTTTTGCCAGGCCAATTAACACACTTCCTTTGGTGTGTCGGTATAGAGATCATAACATAACCGTTACATTACCTAAACCCGACTTTGCACTAGCCTAGTGACGTTAACCCTTACTATAGAGAAGAAACAAGAATGGCAGTAATTCCATGCAATTTGAAGTGGTAATAGGAGCAATAAATCCCTGCAATAATGGTTTCTTCCCATAACAAGGTATACACCATTGTATCAACATGCATTTACCCACACCGAGGTGTGGAAGCCCCTCACAAGCAAGCGTAACTAGAATGCTCCTACTAACTCCCGCCTACCAATGTGCAAAGCCAGATTTAAGAAACTTTATAGATTAAGACTGTCCCATACCAGTACTCATGGTTGTACAGATATCTTGGCTTGTAAGCAACCCATAGCTCGGTCCTTAATCCAATACAAGCAATAATCTCCCCCTACACTACGTACAAGAATAACCCTTGCACATCCGGCTATTGCCAATAATTGTCCACATCAAAATCATAGTTTCATTTTGAGTTTTTAGCAAAAATACCATCAACTGACATCATGCCATAACCAACATTTTCAATTTCAACAATTTTGATCTGATCATCTTCATCGTTGACTCAAAAGCATGGCTAAGCAAAGTTATTAAATCGCATATACCTAAATTGACATTACGTATGGTCTAACCTTATTCTATGGTTATCAAGGTTCACATATCCGCACTTACCAATGAAGTTCCATAAGACAACAGGTATATCTACCAGTACCGCAAAATAGTGAATTTACAGAAAATAAATTATCGGCGTGCTTTACACCACAGTCAGGAGGGGCCAAGAGTGTCGAAGCGTGGCAGCTTGGTGAGCAGGCGGGCGACCAGGCCCCAACGTCGGGCGACCGGGCCGCATGGCGGCTTAGCGGGCAAAGGGCGACGTGCCCTCGACGCTGGTGACCAGCAGCGTGGCGGCTGGCGGCGAGCAAAGGGCGACCAGCCCCGATGCCAGCGACCGAGCCGTGTGGCAACTGGCGGCGGCGGGCGACCAGTGCCCGACGCTAAGCGGCCGGGCGTGTGGCAACTCGGGCGAAAGCAGAGGGCGACCAGGCCCCGACGCCGGGCGGCCGTGCCACGTGGTCGGCCGATGGAGTCAGAAGGTACTCGGGGGTCCGCTGTCGGTCAGGTATGGAGGTGTACGACGAAGAAGCGGGGGAGCTTCACCTCGAAGTCTTCTCCCCCGACACACCATGTCAGAACCATTGAATGTGCGTGGCTCTGCGGACGGTACAATAGCTTATCCCTCTGATGTCCTGCACCTAACCCGTCGC
Organism: Guadua angustifolia; assembly: GCA_036346375.1. Taxonomy (NCBI): domain Eukaryota; kingdom Viridiplantae; phylum Streptophyta; class Magnoliopsida; order Poales; family Poaceae; genus Guadua; species Guadua angustifolia. The sequence continues at coordinate 13,260,637 of CM070511.1, read as the reverse complement.
ATGCAAGTCGCTTCCCGGGCGGACCGGGCGGGGTCAGGCGGTGGTGCAAAGAATGAGGCTAGAGGATGAGGCTACAGTGATGGGTGTAATAAATGAAGTGTAATCAGTGTGATGTCATCTTCCCACTTGCCCGAGCTAGCCCGACCTATATAAGGTAGCTTCGGTGCATGGGGGGAGGGAGAGTTCGAGAGAACCAGAGAGAGTGAGGATTAGGCGAACGGTGTAATCCACTCAAAACATATTAACAGGAGCTCAAGCAGGCGTAGGGTCATTACCGCATCGGGGTCCGAACACAGGTAATATCGGTGTGTTCTTGGATTTACATGCTGTGGATCCTCGAGATTCCGTAGGCGTCCTTCCACGAAGACCCCCTTTATCGAACCCCGGACTCCGTCCAGAAAGAATAACTGTCAAGCGAAATACGCTGACATAAATGTATGCATGAAACCATTTGATAAAAAAAAGGAAAATTAAATACTGGGATCAATATGATCAAAGGGGTGCTTGCCTTACTTATTTGTCGCTTATGACAATGTCGTAGTTACAGCTGGCGTTGTTGACAACGGAGTTAGTAACATCGAGTTCTACAGAAGATAGACAGAAAGGCAAATAAATACTTGCTATAGAAAATAGGCTTGATTTAGGGTTTGAGTTAAAGGACTTCACATTCTTACATTTCAATTGATTATGTTTATTTATACACGTTCATATTGTTAACAGCTTTCCGGTCGAGCGATATATGATTTCTTTTTTAGATTATCTATTCTTGTTTTACGAATTCAAGAAACTGAAATTATGTATTCTTATATTTATAATATCGAATTCAAGATGCAAAAATTATTTGTATTAATAGAATTAAATATTAGTCAATTTGTTGTTTGATATTTATATGTGAATAATACTCATTCCTTAATTAACATTGCATAAGAATTAGTTTTGAATAGGCTGGACCAGTTACGTTACATTATTGGTTATATATTCATGGTTTTATGAAGGTTATGGTGATACAAATATCTTAATTATTGATTTCTCATTTATTAGTAAGTTCGTTTACTCAAATTACGGATTTTAGAAATCATAGTACTTAGGGTTATTTGGCTAATAGGATTTATATGCAGAACATGATGAAACAAGATTATTTCAACATAATAAAGTAGTCTATACTTTGGAGAGCATTTCTATATTGATTTCATAAATTTTAGGGTTTGGACGAGACATTATAGTCACCGTTGAAAAAGCTTATGTGGTATTATAAAGTGTACATTATACGGAATCAGCTAGAAGGTGAAGCGTATGATTAACATTTAAGGGTTTTGAATTAGCTGGATTTAGTTAAAAAACAAATTGTAAATAAGATATTTTTCTATAATATGGTAGCCTATATACCAAATAGTGTTTCTAAGCTGGTCCTACAAAGATTTGTGTTCAGACAAGTTATTCTGTAGGCCACTTAAAAGGCTTATGAGGTTTAGCTTCCTTCGCAACTAATTCACGAAGGGTGTTTACAGTAGCAGAATTTATATATAGAGCAAGTTCTAACTAGAATATTTTTCCAGATTATGGTAGTACATATGGTGGAGAGTGTTTCTAGACTAATTTCCCTTATAATGGTATTCAAAAAAGCGCATTCAAACTAGTGAGCCCTCGGGGACCGGCCTCCGAGGCAACCCCAATCACCCTACCGACAGGAGTTTGGTGGTTCCCTTGAACCCCTGAACCTGTATAAATTCCTGTGTCATTCTTACTCTCTTGGACGCCGGCCCGTTAAACGACCCACGTCCATCCCCTCTAAAAGACCATGTAGAGGTCTACCCTTGTGTGTGATGAGTTGTTGATATTGTTCAAGCTAGTAGTGTTTATGTCTTAGGTAGATTTGAGTTTTAAATCCAAATTGAAGCATTTTGAGTATTGTCCTGCAAGAGCGGTGCTACCAGTCTGGCATAGGCGGTAGCATCGGCGGGCGGTGCTATCAGCTTGGGTGTAGTAGCACTGGGACTATGGCCCGCGTGAAAATTCTAGAGAGGGTGATTTCTGGTTCGGCATCGGGCGGTGCTACCACCTTGGGGGCAGTAGCAGCGGTCCACCATGGGTGGTAGCACCGGCCTTAGTTCAGTGCGGTTTTTCTAAATAAGGTGTTTTTGGATTTTTAAGGGCGGTCATACTGGCCAGGGGCGGTATGACCGGGCCGGTGGTGCTACAAGCCTGACGGTAGTAGCACCGGCGCTTGTGAGCGAAATTGGATATATTTGATGATTTTGTGATGTTTATTGCATATCTTTTTGGATATTGCTATGTGATAGGTTTTTTCTTGTCCTTGATAGTTGTAGGACATCGGGTCTTGATCATGGTGAGGTAGAGGATGACTGGGACTAGGCGAGGAGCATCGGAGGTCCAGACGGTCAAGGATCGCTGAAAGATGATCAGAGACAAAGTCGGGGCAAACCTAGAATACAAGGAATGGATGAGATGTAGCTAGGAGCTAGTCGAAGCAAGGTGGGATGTTGGATTGCGGTCTAGTTAGTATGCTTTCAAAAATGCAAAAAAACTCGTTATGTGTGTGGGTTTCAGGTTAACCCATGTTTGTGTGAGTGATTCAATCTTAACCTTTGATGGTGGTCCTTAGGGTAGAAGGAACTCATCCTAGGTTGATGGGTGACTCAAGAGTAGTATAAATAGAGGGGTAGTGGTAGCCTTTCCCATCTTAAAGGTTTTGAGGTTTTTGGTGCTTCTTAGAGCTTTGCCCACCTTGTTGTGATGCTTTGTAAACCTCCCTTCAAGAAATCCAAAATACATTTCCTTGTGCTTAATTTCCTTTACGTATTTACATTATGTCTTCAATTCCACACTTAGATTCTTGCAATTTACATTCATGCAATTTGGATTTGCCTCCCCTCCTTCTACATGCTTTTGCTTCTTGTGCCAAGGATATTGATTGATGGATGAATGTTCTTTAGATCATATCCCAATCATCTACAAAATACATGCATCTTTCTTGCAAGAAACCGGTCTTGTGTTCTTGAGTGAATCGTTCTTGTTGATTGAGTTTCTGAGGTTTAGGACCAATGTTCTTGCTTGCTGTGATATGTTGGAGTTCATCCAAGATAATCTTAATCATCAAAAACCCACGAGCAAGTCTTAGATCAAGTTCTTGAGTTTTGCTCAAACTTGGTGTGTTCGTCCTTCAAAGTGAAAAAGGATGGAACTTTGATGTCAATTCTTGCAATTGATGGTTGGAATAAGTTCCTGACATCCTAAGAAAGACATCCACCAAGTTTCGTGAGTTATTGCCTAACCAATCAAAAGATTCCTCAAAAGAGACTTTTGGAGTACATGATTTTCTTCCTACTGTTCATGAGCCCGGTGCTACCGACCTCATCCTAGTGCTACCGGACCCTATTGCTACTGGACTTACCACGGTCAAACTAGAGCCTGGTGCTACCGATCTTGGTTCGGTGCTTCCGGCCTTGCAAGGTACTTGCTCCATTTCATTTGCTTCTTTTGAGAGCAAGTTAAGGACTTGCTTGAACTATTTTGAGTGGGATGCTAGCACTTGTTTTGTTGATGCTAAATATTTCTATAGATGCTAGTTTTCTTCGTACTCACACTAGCTCATCATGTGAAAATTGCCCTAAATTGCTAGCTGAAATTGATGGCGTGAGCACTCATCTTAGGAAGCTATCTACTAGAAACAATGAACTTGAGTTGCATGCTTCTAAGGACTCAATCAGCTCATGTGAGGGCTGTAAGCAACTAAAACTTGATAATGAATCTTTAAATGTTAAGTGTGCTGAACTTGATAAGAACTTACAAGCTAAGTCATAAGAAAGTTGCTTGCGATGTTCTAAGATTGAGGGGGATATGGATAAAATCCAAGTCGAACATAGAAGGAAACTAGAGGCCCAAACCCTTAGGATTAGAAATACCCATTGCGTTTCATGTGAGGCCCACAAGGTTGAGACATCTATGCTAAGGGAGAAAAATGCACACTACAGGAAACGGTATTTTTTTCGTCGGCCAAATACCAACGAAAAAAGGGGGATTCCCGACGACAATAAACATTTTCGTCAGTCTGCCGACGAAAATAGACCGATGAAAATAATTAGACGAAAATAGGCACTATTTTCGTTAGGAACCAACGAAAATATCCTTTTTTCGTCGGCCCAGTCTTGCCGACGAAAAAAAGTGGCCGATGGCTGGCCGGCCTTGCCATGTCAGACTAATTTCATCGACCACGTGGCCGACGAAAATACTAAGGACGTTTTTTCATCGGCCACGTGGCCGGCGAAAATATCGTGTGTTTTTTCGCCGCCACGGGATTTGCCGCCGAGATGCGAATTGCTTCCCATGGCATTTCGCTGCGATACCTCCCAATATTTTAAATCGCCACGTGGCGACAAAAATATCGGGACTTTCCAACGTAAAAAATGTATGGTTTTGCTTGTTTTGTCGCATTTAACATACAATTTGGCGCAGAAATTCACGATACCAACTTATATTTCTCAGAACAATCACAAATGGCATCGCACAATTTGAAAATGACATTACGATTAAATTCGCAAATGGATCACATTAATATTGCAAATGCACTTGTTGGTGATATGCCCTAGAGGCGATCATGTGAGATGATTGTATCATACGTCTATGTTCATGTACTTATCAGTTCCATGAATAAATGTCACTCCTTTGTTCATTGAGTATGACTTAATTGTGAAACACATTGGTTATATATTATTATTCTAAATGATCCCTGGTCACATATCATTATGTGGGACAATAGTGATCTGACCAGCACATGTATTGATTGATGGTAATGTTTCACATACCATAGATATGGAGATATCAAATCAATAATGTTGGCACATGTTAGAGAACATGGTGTTGGATAGACCCGCTCCGAGACACTGATGAGATTGTTATCTTAGAAGTGCCATCAGGGTGTAGTCTCGAGTGGTATACCTATACGATCCTTTGACCTGAGATTCTTATTGATTCTTAGCATGCATAATTGTATACTTTGGGGCTATCAAACGCTTCTCTATAGCAGGGGAGTTATAAAGGTAGCTTACGGGTATGCCATGAAACATGACGTGAGATATAAGAGATCAAGATGGAATTTGCCCCTCCTCGATAACGAGAGAGATATCTCTGGTCCCCTCGGTGTGAATGGATAAGGAAAAGTGCATGGTCATGCCAAAGTGATTAAAGTATTAATCACGAATTATATCCATTACATTGACGAATGAATTTGTCAAGCTATCATAAGGGTGGCACGCTTCTCGCCTTGAGCTTGACTGATATCATGTGGCAAAAGGATCCTATGTGAGTGTATCAAGATTCAGCTGATTCGATCATTGTATACATTCGGGGGTCAATATGTGCTGCTAGGTACCGCTAATGACTTGTGGTCTGGGAAAGGGTTCTCCGGGACCGCAGCCGACTTGTACATGAGCCTAATGGGTCACACACTTAATGGGTTGGATCATGTCTGATGGATTGGATCCATTTGTGGGATTACGTGGATTTGGATCCTCTGGCGTCTTAATGGATTTCTACTGTAAAAGATCCATTGGCGTGAGTCCTAGTGGGCTTCTATTGTAGAAGGCCCGTTAGTGCGCTCTATATAAAGGGGGCGTGGGGGCGTGCAGCAAAGAGGTCTCCCCCACCACAAGCCCTAGCCGTCGCTGCATCCCACTGCCCCCTAAAACCCTAGCCGCACGCGTGGGTGTTAGCACACCAGCGTGTGGTGATCCCACCCCGGACGTGTGGATACCACAGAGGCGTCATCGTTCTTGCATTGGCGCTGATCGATTCAATCGGCTACATAAACTGTACGACTACAACAACGTTGCTGTGATGACGATCCGCGACAAGGAGAAGTTGTACCATATCGTGTTCGACTACGTACAGTGCTTCGGAGCACGTGGGGAGGCTTCACCCACTCTACTTCCGCTGCTAACGTGCTTCAAGGGTAACGCTCCATGATCTTTGACTTGCATGCTTCCTGTGTGTTCGCGGTAGAAAATTTTTTGTTTTCGGCTAGCGTAGCACCGCATTCTCCTTCAGCACTAACATATATAAACATCCAAATCATATCACAATTAGTTTCATCCAACTACACTACCCTAACTATCACATTGTCCTATCTACAATCCTAACTCTCCGGGGTGTTTGAATTCTGGCCGCTACCTCCAGAGGTGAAGAAGCCGTTGACTTCTGCATTGGGACCATGCAAGCTCGAACCCTGAGCTAGCCCTGGTGCTGGAGGCGGAAACGGCTGCCACGGTGAAGGAGGCTGAGAACCCTGTAGAGAAGGAGTTATGAAATTTCACATTAATACAAAAATGCAAATAACTTTCAAAACTGAATTAACCTAAAACATATGTACCTGCAGTGCTTGCCCTGGTGGCGGATACCCGTAGAACGGCAGAGGACGCTGAGAACCCGGTAGAGGAGTTATGAAATTTCATGTTAGTCTAGAATTGCAAATAATTTTCAAAACTGAATTAACCTAAAGCATATGTACCTACGGTACTTGCACTGGAGGTGGATACCCATAGAACGGCGGAGGAGGCTGAAGCGTAGGCAAGCCATGTTGAGGACCCACAGTTGCGTAGAGTTGCTGCATATAGTCAAAGTGTTAGATCTGCAATATGAAAACTTAATCGGTCAGTTGAGATTTTGAGCTTTTACCTGAAGAGCTCCCTGGAGGTACGCCTGCGTTTGCCTGAAGTGCGCCATCTCCGATTCGTACTTCGCTATCAATTCACGCTGTTGGCAAGACTCCTCACGCTGTTGGCGAGCTTGCTCCTCGTACTCCACGAACCTTGCATTATCCCTGGAAGAGCGAGCACTGCTCTATGAGGACCCCGACGCTCTTCCTTGGGACAGAGCGACGTCGGAGTCCACAACCCCGTTGAACATGGCGAACCTGCAGCAGACATATATGAAACCGAAGGCATTCATAAAAAGGGCAACTATTGATGATATCAGGATTTTCGACAAAACACAAATAAGGGGGATGATCTCACCTTCCATGTCTCTTGGCCCAACCACTCTGGTATAGCGCTGAGACATCGAGCTCCTCGTTCCTCCAATCGTACTCCGGGTCGTGACGCCGAGCCATTTCTTCCCCATATTGCTCCTGCATGCCACATTACTGAAACAACAGTTTGAAGACATAAATTTCATCAAAGTAGGTCGAACAACTCACAATCCTCTGGGTCGCTGACTAGCTGCATAGCTGTCCAGGCGACTCTGGATCGGCGCTTCGGTGTCCCCGAACATAACATCGAAGTAGCTCGGGGCAACGCCAGTTTCAGCCTCCTGTAATCCAAAATTAGCGACATGCATTTAAAAGCGTACTGAACTAAGGCTAGATACCTACCATGAGCCTCGCTAAGCGGAGGTGTCCATCCGCACCGTACCGGTGCAACACCGGGTCACCTGTCTCTCTGTTGCCTCGCTTCTTGTTGGACCTAGCAACAAAGTCAGCCGACGCCCAGTACTTACACAAGTACCTGAAAGCTTCCTAACACTTCATCAGCCAGGGGATGGACGCCTGGAGGTACTCGTCCTCGTGCAGGTAGATCTTGGAGGCCCCGAGCTTCTTGGTCATCTTCTCCTTCTTCACCCCCTTTTAGTACGAACACACCACCTGGATGCGTGCATTGGACATCATGTCCTTCACGACCTTATGGGCCGCTATGTTGAAGACTTTATTGGCCTTCTCATGATTTGCGGGGACATCCTCGTCCTCCAGGCGGTACCTCTCCTGCAAAAGCAATTCTTGAGCTAGCGACATATCACTATAAATGAATGAACTGTAAAGAGGTAAGGAACTCACCCAGAAATCGTGCCAGACCGCGTCAGCGCAGGTGTCGCGACGCGCCTTGTGAGCCAACCTGTAGTACTCCCACTTTAGTGCCGCCTGCGGCACCCCGTTGATGGTCACCATACCCGGGTAATGGTGGCGGCAGAGAGCTCCCAAGACTGCGTTAGCCTACGAACACTGGTGCCTACCCTCCCACGCCACGTCATCCCATTGCCTACAATTCATGAAATCAAACCGGTTAGATTGCCGACAAGTTGCTTTTTTAAAATGAGAAAAATAACTTACCAATCCCCATGCAGCCTGATCACCCTCCGCTGGTTAGCTTCAGCTCTAGGGGGGACGTTGTTGGATCCCGGAACCTGAAAAATACCAAAAATAAGAATCACAAGTCTATGCATACGAAAATTAACATTGATAACACGAATACCTGAAACGATGTGAAGAAGGCGCCCCAGCATCCTCTAGGCTCTCTTCATCACCATCGTTACCCCCGGAGGCGTCCTTCGCCAACTCTGTCGCTACCTCCTCCGCTGCTGCTGCTAAGTCCTCCGACTCGTCCGAGGAGTCGGAGGCAGAAGGCAGGTACTCCTCGTTGTCCTCCCATGCCCTCTCCATGCACCCCAGGAGCTGCTGCTGCCTCTGCCTGCTCTGGATAGTCCCTTGGAAGAGACTGCCCTAACTCCTCGAGGAGTCCTGACCACTGGACCCCTGACTCTTCCCCTTACCCTCACTCCTAGAGCTAGACCCACTGAACTTAACAACAATCTTCTCCTTCGCGTGCTTGAATATCTGCAAAAATTTCAATAGAGTTAGATTACACATTTAAAATAAATTATAGCAACAATATGGAAATAGTAAGAATTATAATCAACGTAGTATTACAGCAATAAGAGGATATGTACTTATCAGAACTCATCAGCGTCTAGAGGTTCATTGGTGACTCGTTGTCTAGAAAGACATGTTTTCACGGGCTATCGAATTCTTACAGAATCTCGGTGTCATTTCTTTGATGGACGAGGCTCAACTATTAGGTCTGTGGCATCGATGGCTACCTGATGAAGGACATCCCCAAGAGCAACTCGGAAAGATCTTGGCAGAACTTCTTCCTGGTAGACATCCGTTTCCTCATCGTCCATTGTACTGTCGACGTAGTCAGCATCCCTAGAAGGATAGAACCGTTCACGTGGGTTTACTTTATATGCTACCCACCAAGCATGCAAGCTGGGATGAGGATAGTTTAGGTAGTACACTTGCTCAACCTGGTGAGCAAGCACGAAATTGTCGTGGCCTTCAAGCCTTGACTGGTGCTTGACCTCTGCCATGCCAAATTCGTCGACACGTTTGCCATTGTTAGGATCAAACGAATCACATTCAAAGAAAACTACTCTCAGTTCTTTGGACCCCCTGTACTCAATTATGTTTTGAAGAACACCATAGTAATTAATTACGCGCCCACTTGCATCGCACGCCTTAGTTACCACTCCGCTGTTCATAGTGGCCGCAAGTGGGCATCTCGCTTCCAATTTTGTAGTTCGGAAACGAAACCCATTGACATCGTAATGACTGAAGTTTCTTGCTGTAAAGATACCGTGTGATAGCTGGAGCAGGTCATCATGTACGTTGGTATCTAGCATGCACTGCATAGGTTACGATATCATTACTTGGTGCAACGAAAATAATTTGAAATTTATGGTTAGAAAACTGGGAGTAGGAGAAAATTACATGCTTTCGAAAACAGCCAACGAAACTAGGGCCGCTGTTTAACCCCTCGTAGCGTAGCTTATCCAGCTGCTTGCTAGTAGGTTGGTGAGCAAATTTCCAATGTTGTTGGTCAAACAATCTATGTGTGGACTCACCAAATAAGAATAGGTTCAAGATTACACAATTCACTACAAAATACGAATCATTACTTACTCAAAATATTTTTCCATTTCATCCATCACTACTACAGAACAGGTCATCACTGTTGGCTCATCCATGCCATTACTGCCAGTTATGGGAGCCAGCAGTGATTGGTCGGCAGTGATACTCAGGATTATCACTGCTGGCTCAGGAACCGGCAGTGATAATAGATATCACTGCCGGTTCATTGTACAACTGGCAGTGATATTCAATTATCTCTGCCGGTTCACAACAGAACCTGGCAGTAATATATGTATATCTTTGCCGGTTCATACTAGAACCGGGCAGTGATATATGTATATCTCTACCGGTTCATACTAGAACCCGGTAGTGATATATGTATATCTCTGCCGGCTCATACCAAGAACCGATAGTGATAAGCTGTGCAATTCTGAAAAAATTTGTAGATGTACTTCATAGATTACTCTACCTATGTATAAAATTGTAGGTTCAAATTCAATACATATCAGGTCTTACAAAAAAGAGAAAATTCTGACAAGTTTCAACTCCTGCTCCCATGTAGCAACATCCACTAAGAGCAATTATCATCGGACTACAGTAGGGGAAAAGCTCAAGGTAGATTGAACAAATGTGATTGCAATCGGGTCTACCAACTTTGGGACATGAACTCAAATCCTTCAAACATCGGAACTCAAATCAAGTTCCCGCACGAGCAAGAAGGATTTGAGTTCATGTGGACAAAGTTGGCAGGGATATTTCAATTGAACAAATTAAGCATCATCGTGAACACCGTTGTTGCAGTGGTCAGGTGATTTCTCTTGCCCCAAGGACAAGGAAGACTCGACATGCAATCACATTTGTTCAATCTTACCTTGAGCTTTTCCCATTGTGTAGTCCGATGATAATTGCTCCTAGGGGATGCTGGCTTGTAGGATTGATATATATTAAACTAGCAATCAGAGGGGGGGTGAATGATTGCGCGGAAGCTAAAATCAAATTTTTGATTATTTTTGAAACACCCCAATTAACTGATTCGGATTCAACAAAAACAGATTAACCTACGTTCACTAAAACAGTAATTTCTGAATATCCTACCATTGGATTGTTGTGAAATTTAAACTGTAAAAACTAGATACAATTTCAAAATTAACCCAATAAGAATCAATCCGATCGGATCTACGGATCTAAAGATATTGTCTTCGCAATATGACTATCTCAGTAATGACGGAAATTGATCTTACCGCAACGAACCAAACCCTGTCAATTCTGGAATGTCGATGATTCAGGGCTGGAGCGTCGCGGTGCTGGTTGGCGTGGCCGGCAATGACGCCGCAAGGAAAAACCAGTCACCTGGAACTTTTCTAGTCATGCATGCAGCCAAGCCTTTTTGTGATCAGCAGCCGGAAGCAAACACTATCTAGTCGCCATGTCACCTCGGGAGCCCTGGACGTCAGTTACATGCATCAATTGATCATCTAGTCACCGTATCATGCATGCATGCAGGAGCGCCTTTTGTTTCTTGCATGCACGACTTTTTTGTCGCCAGGAAAGTCTCACGCCGAGAGCAATCTTCAAGCACTAGAGAACTTCACGCATGCGCCGCCGGACAAAAACGTCTCAAGCACCCAAGCAACAAATGCGGTCACACCTAGAGACCCTTCGCCTCATGCATGCGCGACCAGCCGCCGGGAACAAGACACTCGGAATACCAGTCGCCGGCCACAGGACATCAGCGATTAGCGCATAAACAAAAACGGCCGAGACACCCAGCCGCCAGCCAAAAATTCTCGCATGAAAAACGGCTGAGGCTACAGCCGCCGCAAAAGCAATCAATTCATTGATTAGGTTTCCCAGGGTTTTTATACAACTCAAAACCCTAACACATGTATGCATATTCACCTGGCCCAATACACATGGCCTAATATATGCATAGAAGCCAAAATTCACACATGCATGCGTACGGCCCGCCTACCGCACTCACATGACTAACCAGCCTTCGTGTGCACCGTTCTCTAGCCCGAACGTCCCGCATGACATCCTCGACCACCAGGACCTCGATTCCTCCCTAAACCTAGTCCCGAACCTCAGTTCCTCCATGAACCTAGTTCCGGTCCCGTCATCGACCACGTTCTCCCTCGAGCAACACCTGCACACGAATAAACAAACAACGCATCCGAGCACAAGTCCACGACTTGACTCAAGGTTAATCCATGCAACCACTCACACGAGTGCATTGCATCAAGCAAAACCATCATGCTATCACCAGCATAATTAGATGAACATCTGAGCACAAGTCCACGACTTGCCTCAAAATCAATCCATGCAACCACTCACATGAGTGCATTGCATCAAACAAAATCCATCATGCTATCACCAGCATAATAATCATATCAACATAGCATATGCACAAGCACCACACATGCTATAACCAAAGTCACTTTACAATGCCAATTTCACCATTCAACCAATTTTTCATCACATGATCTCACAATCTCCCCCTTGATGAAAACATTGGCAACACCATTTGGGCCTGAACATTGGCATTCGCCTCACAAGAACAGATGTAAGAAATTTTGTTTATAAAACAAAAAGACAAACAAGGTGACCAAAAGGTGACCAAAAGACAAAGAGAGAAAATCTCCCCCTACAAAGAAGAAACAAAATCTCCCCTTATCTAAAAAGAAATCTCCCCCTATCACAAAGAAAAACTCCCCCTAACAGAAAGAAGAAATGTGTGTGTGAATGTGCAATGTGTAACAAAAAAATTCTCCCTTTGATTCCAAAATTTCTCCCCCTTTGACAATGGATTCATCAAGAATGCAAAAAAAAGAACAAAAGAGAAACTTCTCCCCCTTTATGTTGTTGTTTTCTTTTTTTTATGTACTGAGCATTATGAATCATGCACAAATATAACAACTTGATCACCAAGTCATACTATCAACAGTACTTGCACCCTCAAATCTACACATAAACAATGTAGAGTAACAATAACTAGAAATCAAGTACTATTAACGATTTTTTGCATGGCATGATCTCCCTTTCTCAACAATCTTAAAACCTGAAAACGTTGAATTTTTGTGCACTTTATTTGTGCTTTGAAAAACTGATTCATTACTTTGATTGCAACAATAACAATTGCAAGGAATTAGATGCACCATCAGCCTTACTTTTCAACCATGCCAAGCAAACACAAGCTTAAGGTTTCATGGTTTCGGTCATACACAATCTCTTCCAAGTTCATATCAAAGTGCAATGATAAGCAGTCTCGTAAAGAAGAAGTGCGATAGTACATAACCTTGTTCTTGTATTTATCAACAATCACTCTTTTAGCTTTAGCATTTAACTTTCATATTTAGCACTTTTTGAGCAGGATCAAGATAACCAAGAAAGTTCAACCATGACAAGATTTAATTCATGTTGTCATTCCATTTAAATAGTCATGTCATAAACTACACCATATATGCATAAACATGAAGTTGCAAAGACCTTGTAACATAAACATGGCTTCAAACGACATATGTGTATGAAGGCAACATATCCTGTGCAACCCCCCTCCGTGAAACCACCGTGCAACTGAACTAAAAAAAGTTTTAAAAAATTCTGAAAAAAATCATGGATGTACATCTCAACTTACCCCACCTACATATAAAATTTCATGATCAAATTCATCCTATGCTAGCGGTTACAAAAAAAACAAGCAGCAAAAATGAATAGTGATGAACAGTAAAAAATCACTGTTCATGCTAAATTTGTCTTTTTTGTAGCTGCTAGTATAAGATGAATTTGATCATGAAATTTTATATGTAGGTGGGGTAAGTTGAGATGTACATCCATGATTTTTTTCAGAATTTTTTGAAACTTTTTTTAGTTCAGTTGCACGATGGTTTCACCGGGAGGGGTGATTGCACAGGATATTTTTCCGTGTATGAAATACAATGCTCATTACTTTTCCATTATTTTCTTTTTTTTGTTTTTCGTTTGAGAAGCACACAAAATAAAAAGGATGTTACAAAAATATTACACGGTTTTTCACAAGCTTCCCCTCAAAACAACCATCTTAAAAAAAATTCTTCAAAATTGTCACTTGAAGGGAATAATCTTAAAAAACAAAAGGCTTGAAAGAACAAACCTCCCAAAAGCAACCGACAAAAGACTTTCACCAAAAATCCAATAACTCCCCCTCAAGTGGATAACCAATGAGATCAACAGAGAGGAGATGATGATATACATGTGCTTGAGTTATCATGGTATGTTCAATTAAGCATAAGCATGAATCATGATAAGTGAATTCAAAGCATGAGAGGCATGATATAAAATATAACATTATTGAACATGCCAAGGGATACATATGAGCATATGAACAAGAAGTCTCATCTCATGTCACAAATAGCTATTTATGAATGAAAAAGATATGAGTGTATAAAATAGCTCACAAAGTAGGTGAAGAATTATCGCACATGCCTCATGAAGGCCATCTCAAGGGTGACAACCATCCAAGTCTTGATCACATCTTGCAAAAGACCAAGATCCACTAAGCTCCTGTTGTCCAACCCGCATCTGAAAAACCTACATAGCACGAGAAGATGTCGAGGCCTCGGTACTGGGGTTAGAAATAAAGCATTTGGGAATCCAGTACTGAGACACACGACGAGTAGGCACAACAAGAGTATGCTTGTTCACAAAAACCGATTTGCCCTTTCTCATGTTTCTTTCAAGAAAAGATGTTTGCATCACCCTAGGCACAAAATGAGGAGTGAAATGTGCCTTCCTGAAATTAGACCTAGCCTTAGTCTTCTCTTTCTTTCACTGTTTGGCTAGTCTAAAGCAAAAATCTACTAAGTGTCCATCTCTACCACAATGAGTGCAAGTGTACTTAACATGATGTTTAGCTTTAGAACTAGAAGTAGCATTTGCATTCATCATATTAGAAGATAACACACCAGTAGAATTGAAAACAGTTTTCTTAGGCTCATTGACAATTTCAAAATTTCCACTTTCAAGTGCCTTCACAATAGTTGGAGCATGTGATTTTTGATGAGCATAAGAATCAAAACCTAAACCTTTGTGATGAGTACTGACTTTTGATTGATCCAAAATCATGTTTAGATTTTTCTTTCCTGAAGTGAATTGTTCTAAAGATTTTTCCAAGTAATCAACCTTTCGAGAAAGAGTTAAACAGTTATTACATGGAACATCTACTTTTCCTTTCTGTTTGCGACAAGTTGAGCATGAAAGAACCTCATGTGTGAGCAAAGCATTGGTCATTTGAGAAACTCTACCATTAGCATCATTGAACTTCAATTCAAGTGCGGAGCATTTAGAACATGGAGTTGAATCATGTAAATCAACAATAGAACAACTAGCATGTTTAACAAGTTTCTCATTTTTCTCCTTTTCAGAATTAATTTGCTCTAACAAGGTAACATGTTCTTTCCTAAGCAAAGTAAGCTCATTGTAAATTAAGTCACATGATTTGCAAGCATCATCATCAGGAATCAAAGTTTTAAGTCTATCAATTTCAGCATTCAATGACTCCACAATAATATCATGTTTCTTAATTTTCTTGTCACGTCTATCAAGCAATTTACCAAGACGAGCAACAGCAATAGCTAATTCATCGTAAGAAGGTTCTACCTCATTAAAGTCGCTGTCGTGATCGTCCTCGGTGAAGCTTTCCTAACTTCTAGCCATAAGACACAACCCTGTCAATTCATGCTTGCTTAGAGCTGTTGTATCATCTTCCCTGCTCTTTGAATCCACATCGTTCAAATTGACTTGTTCAAGAGCGGAAAGGACCCGGTGGACAACTTTGTGATTGATGAAGCTCTTCTTCTTTCTATCACTTCGAGAGAACTTCTGCTTCTTTTTTCTTTTGTCATTGTCCTTCTCCTCCCTTGATGCTTTACCTGCAAGTCTAGGACAATTTGAACGAATGTGGTTGATATCACCACACTCATAGCATCTTGGAGGGCCACCACCAACTCTCTTCCTCATTCTCACATTCTGCAAAGCTTTATTAAAGCGAGAAGAGAGTAGTGCCAAGTCTTCTTCAGGAAATTTTTCAATCTGTTCATCGGTTAGTGAAGACAAGAAAGACAAAGTAAAACTTGAAGAAGCATTATTATGAGATATGCTAGATTGGGAGGTCAATGCAATTGATTTATGATCATTCTTCCTAGCAAGAACATCCAATTCATGAGTTTTTAATTTAGAGAAAAGAACATCTAAAGTAAGTGTACTCATGACAGTTAATTCTCTAATGGATGTAACTTTCATCTCCCAAATTGACATGTCTAATGCACCAAGCAATTGTCTAGCATTAGCAGCATCATCAAAGCTAACTCCAACAGCACGCAAATTGCTAAGAATTTTATTAAAGCGTGCAAAGAAATCATCTAGCGACTCACCAGGTTTCATCTCAAATCGCATGTATTCTTTCTTATATATATCCTGACGAACCTCTTTGACAGTGTTAGAACCCTCATGATAATCACAAAGAGATTTTCATACCTCATATGCCGACTTGAGATGGATCACGCGGTCGAAATCACTTCTTCCCAATCCTTGGATGATCAAATTTCGTGCTTGGCTGTTTGCCTCAACATGTGCTTGATTGGTTACATTGACTTCATCATTCTCGGGTACTTGATATGGCTTGTATACATTCTCCCAGATTGCAAAGCCCTGAGCTTGAATATACACCTCCATCTTCGCTTTCCAGAACTGAAAATCAACACCATCGAAAACACAAGGTTTTGTCGAATACCTATCCATCGCTACGGTTTCTAATTATCGGTTAAGATTAATTAGAAAAACCTTGCTCTGATACCACTTGTAGGATCGATATATATTAAACTAGCAATCAGAGGGGGGTGAATGATTGCGCGGAAGCTAAAATCAAATTTTTTATTATTTTTGAAACACCCCAATTAACTGATTCGGATTCGACAAAAACAGATTAACCTACGTTCACTAAAACAGTAATTCCCGAATATCCTACCGTTGGATTGTTGTGAAATTGTAACTGTAGAAACTAGATACAATTTCGAAATTAACCCAATAAGAATCAATCCTATCGGATCTATGGATCTAAAGATATTATCTTCGCAATATGGCTGTCTCAGTAATGACGGGAATTGATCTTACCGCAACGAACCAAACTCTGTCAATTCTGGAAGGTCGATGATTCAGGGCTGGAGCGTCGCGGTGCTGGTCGGCGTGGCCGGCAATGATGCCGTAAGGAAAAACCAGTCACCTGGAACTTTTCTAGTCATGCATGCAGCCAAGCCTTTTTGTGATCAGCAGCCGGAAGCAAACACTATCTAGTCGCCATGTCACCTCGGGAGCCCTGGACGTCAGTTGCATGCATCAATTGATCATCTAGTCGCCGTATCATGCATGCATGCAGGAGCGCCTTTTGTTTCTTGCATGCACGGCTTTTTTGTCGCCAGGAAAGTCTCACGCCGAGAGCAATCTTCAAGCACTAGAGAACTTCATGCATGCGCCGCAGGCCGAAAATGTCTCAAGCACCCAAGCAACAAATGCGGTCACGCCTGGAGACCCTTCGCCTCATGCATGCACGACCAGCCGCCGGGAACAAGACACTCGGAATACTAGCCGCCAGCCACAGGTCATCATCGATTAGCGCATAAACAAAAACGGTCGAGACACCCAGCCGCTAGCCAAAAACTCTCGCATGCAAAACGGCTGAGGCTACAGCCGCCGCAAAAGCAATCAATTCATTGATTAGGTTTCCCAGGGTTTTTATACAACTCAAAACCCTAACACATGTATGCATATTCACCTGGCCCAATTTCACCATTCAACCAATTTTTCATCACATGATCTCGCATGGCTACATGGGAGCAGGAGTTGAAACTTGTTCAGAATTTTCTCTTTTTTGTAAGCCCTGATATGTATTGAATTTGAACCTACAATTTTATACGTAGGTAGAGTAATCTATGAAGTACATCTACAAATTTTTTCAGAGTTTTTCATGATTTTTTTAGTTGGTGTGCACGGTGTGTACATGGGAAGCTCTATGTGCACATGATATGTTGCCTTCAAATATATAGTATATAAAGCGTCGTTAGATCATAATTAAAATATATTGAAGCATCACAATATTTAGTTTTTACAATAGTCTGTTTACAAATGTAGTGTGAGTATATCTTGTTCACTTTGGTTTTTCAGCGACTCCAGTAGAATTAAAGTTGATCATGGAACTCGTCGTTTGGATTGATGATCTCATCGCGAACGAATCCAGTGATCTGCTATAACGTCCCGAAATTTGGCCTAATTTTAATTTTTGGAGTTATTTAAATTTTTATGAATTAATCAACCTTTATTGGCATTTAATTGAATTTATCTGAATTTATGGGGATTTATTGGATTTAATTAAAATTAATTTGAAACATCCTTCTCTTGATTAATTAAATATCAGAAAAGGTATTTATCAAAAATTAATAATAATATTTTATTTAGTCTCAAAATACTCTGAAATATTTTTTAGAATTTTTCTAGGATTTTTTGAGTATTTTTAGAGCTCCAAATAAATACTTTGATTTTCTGGATTTATTTTTATTGTTAAAACCGGATTATTGCTTAGCTACAGTATTGGGCCGAGCCCAACAACGTGTGCGCCACCGAAACCCTAGCGCCATTTGTCTTGGCCGGCGATCTCGACGGACGGTGAGAGCTGGCCGCGTCATTTTAGCGCATGGGCCGTTGGATCTCGGTAAGTGACCATTGGGATCGACGTGCGCGTGGCGATTCGCTGAACCGTTTTTCAATCTGTGCCGTTGGATGGCGATCGGACGGCGTGATGGGACTGGACACATCGGGAGTGTGCGCCTGACGCGCCGTCGTCGCCGTTGGCCGCCGCGGATCGTGTCAGATATTTTGCGCGCGACTCGAGGCGTGTCCGAGCGGGTGAAGTAGACTCCCGTGCTCAGCACTCCACTCCGCTCCTTTTGCCACTTCTCTCGTGCTCTGCCATCCTCCGTTGTGTGCGCTAGAGCTCGCCGTAGTTGCCATTTCTTTCGTCTCGGTTCTTCTCCTCATTCCACCGTCGTTCGCTACTCTCTACCGCACCTGAGACCTCTGCCGAGTCCGCCATGCCAAGCTCCGTCACCCAAGCCACCTCTTTCAACTGGAGACGCTCGGAAACGCCTGCGCCTTCTTCTTCTTCCCCAAGTCCGGCGACGAGCACCACCGCCGCTCCTTCGACGCATGACTCACCTCCGCCGCCGATTCCCATCCAACGCCGAGGTAAAGCCACGCATCCTCCCTTTTCAAATTAAATTTCAAGCGATATGGTTTGATCCGTCCGCCGATGGTGATCATGCGGTTCTGGTCGGGCCACGTAGGTTAATGAATAGTAAACTTCCCGGGTAACAGTAGCCGTAGGATCTTCATCGGACGACGGAGGTAACGCCATGTCCCTTCCTCCGTAGCGCTAGACCGGGATGTTTTCGGGTAAAAATGACCGTTTGATGGGGATCCGACCGCTCGAGTGAGGCCACGTAGGCGCGGGAATAGGAAATCGCTCGGGTACCCTACACCGTTGGATCTGCATCCGACCGTGCTAGTGCGTCCGCATAGCCGCAGCTGCAGCGTTTGATGAAGGCCGTTAGATCTCGAATATGCGGTCAAGATTAAGCCACGTAGGCTTCGTAGCAGTGTATCGCTCGGGTAACAGCAGCCGTAGGATCCTCATCCGACGGTAGGCGTGCGTCCACGTAGCCTCGGGTCGGCGCGGTTGAAGATGGCCATCGGATCCCTGATGGAGGGCCGAGATCGCGCCGCGTGTCAGCTTCTGGTTGGTCCAAGTACTGTTCATCGGGCCCACTTGTCAGTGGGTGGACTGCCGTGGGAGCTGACGTCAGCATGATGTCATCTGGGGCCCACGTGTCAGTGGCCGAGCCGACGTGGCATTCTCTGGTGCTGACACGTGTCAAGCCGAGGATTTGGTTTTTCTTTATTTGAATTTTAGAAAACTTGCAAATGCTATAACTTTTGCATTTTAACTCGGATTTGGGTGATTCCAGTGCCCAAAAATTTGTAAAAATGTAAACTATTTAATGGTGATTTTTATTTTATTTTTAGTGTTGATCTTGCTGTCTGTATTGTGTATTTATTGTGTTTGGTTGATACGAGTAGACTCCGAGTTGCCGGAAGTCGCCGAGAGAGACTTCGAAGACCCGTCGTAGATCTCAGACCAGGACCAACTGCTATTCGAAGGCAAGTCATGCTTTGATCATTTTGCACCTAGATTTCAAAATATACTTTGATTTAATTATTGCATGCTATGTTAAGTAAAAATACATTGGTTAAATCGGGTATGTGGTAGTTAGTACACCAATCATGATTTTGCCACCTTGAATATGTTGATTATATGCCCTGAAAACCTTGTCACCTTAAGCTGTTGAATTATGTTGGTTGCTATATTAATGCCAACACGAGAGGCTAGACCGTGATTACTCGCTTAGCCTGCTTGTATGCATTGAATGTCTTTCATTTAGCAAATCAATACTGACTAAACAATTATGGAACACATTTTGGAATAATGCGATGATGTCATGAAATGGAATTGAGGGTAGCAACCTGTGTGGTTCTACTCGTGCAATGAAGTGGGCATTGGCATGTGTTGCATAAATGCAAACCCGGGGTGGGAAATGTTTTGGACCGGGGCAAGTGGCGAGAAGGCTTCGTGCCGGGTGGGCCTGTGTGGCAACGGGATGTATGAAAGATTGTGAAGGCTGTGTGCCGAGAAGTATAAAATGGATGTCTTGCCCGGGACAGTTAAGCACTTTACCTTGCGAGCCTTTGAACTGAGTTTCTCGTACAACCACTTGTTCGGAATGGGACGGGCCTAATTTAGTAGGTCTCTAATATCTTTCCTTTGTTACCTCGGGGCAACAGTTACACAAAAATGTAACCGTAGGGTGGAGCGTACCTGTGCTGCGGCTTGTTACCCATCTAACGGTATTCGCCTGTTCTAAACTTTGGCTCTGTGTGAGGGAAGTGTTAGAAAGGCACATCGAGAGGATCATCGCTAAGTGTTAGTCTCCGAAAGACTTTGTTGCAATCAATCACTGTGTGGTGAGCGATCGATCTCGTGGGTAAAGTGTCTGACCTCTGCAGAGTGTGTGTAAAATCTATTGAATAGCCGTGTCCATGTATTGGACATTGCTCGGGGATTATAGTTAAGTGTTAGATTTTCAAAATAAAATGTGGAATGGGTGGCTGTGTGCCAAAAGCTGTTGAAATGAATTCGGGGCTGTGTGCCAAAACTCTTGGAATTGAATTGAGAAATTAATTATTAATAATAATGGTTTACTGCTTTTAATCTAATAGGATTACCTGTTTAAAAGAAGTGCCGCTTTATGCAAAATAACCATTAAGCCTTTCCTTTAGCATAAGCCATGCATGTAGTAATAAGACTGCATTGTGCATGACTTGTTGAGTATGTTGTATACTCACCCTTGCATCGACAAAACCTCAGAAGAAGAAGCCGTGCCAGCTTGGGAGGAGGAGTTCATCGAGGGCCAGGAGGATTAGGGGTTGAGCCGCACTCAGTTGCCTGTGGCTATGAAGGGTTCATTGTTTTACTTTTGCTTCCGCTGATAAACTTGTGCTACTTTGATAATTATCGCCCTGCGTGGCAAATTATTGTAAGGTGGCCATAAGGCCGTGTAACTCGCTTATATCCATGTTTGAAGTACTTTATTATTAAATTCCGCTGTGTATGATTGTGGTACTTCAACCTGTTTATACTGTGTGCACTAGCGTGATCCTGGACTAGTGCCGAATACACAGAGTGTCCGAATCCATAAATTCAGGGCACGACATCTGCTCTTGAATTGCTAAATTTTCTGTTAGCAGTAACTTATTGGTTCTCATCCTGGAGCGTTGTTATTGAAGAAAAGAGAAATTTAATTAATGATGATAGATGTTAAATGAAAAAAAAGTAGGCATCAATGTGTAATTATATACCATGGCTTCATTATAGCCGACACTCTCCGTGACAATTGAATGTACATTTGTACATACGTAGTATGTACATAAATTATTTTCCTGGTCCTGTCTCATGCATGGAAAGTCTTTTGTTATTTGGAAATCTTTCTTGTAGGGACGATACCAAATACTTTTCTTGCAATGTCGTGCGAATGCCCTGTGAATGATTTTAAATAGTAATTAACCTTAAATACGATAGAATAAAATATTACTAGAGCAATAACACAATGATCGAGTTTACATGTTCATCATATCCGAAAAATTTTGATACTAATTAAGTGGTTTTCTCAGCGAGTCCAAGACAAAAATTCTGCTAGCATCTAACTCGATGACGGGGAGGACCCAGTGAAACCTAGACATATATGTTAACATAGCCTATTAGTCCCACATCGTGTCATGCAAAAATAGTAAAACAATATTAGAAGTAGGGTAATACGTACTTAAAGTTATAGGGTAAAACTACGGAGGTTTTGTATTGCAGCTTCAAGAAAGTATTAAATAAATAGTCTTCAACAAACTGTGGACTCTGCAGGATGATTTTCTCGTTGACAAGCCCTGGATCAAGAAATCCTAACTTGTCATTGCCATTTCTTCTACATGTCTGTATCTCCATTCTACATATATAAAAAAGAAGTGAGACATGCAGTTAAACGGTACAAGAATATACAATAATATAAATAGAGACTTACAAAGTCCATAGTCTGAGTACTCCAGAGCATCTTGCTGGTACAACATATACAATTCGGAGAATAATACCTAGAAGATGTTATCCCCATTGTGAAAATCCGATTCTTTGTATCTGACTGGGAGCGCCTCCATACCATTTTTGCACTGCTGCATGTACCACTGATGGGCGCGTCGCAATTGTGTTGTTAGGTGGTCTAAATGAGTTGGTTCCACTAGCGGTAGCCCCAAAAAGAACTTCCACCTTAGACCTTGCTCGTGAGCACGAAGTTGTTCAGCAGCATCTTTTTCAGCTTGCGACATCAACGAGTCAGCACTAGCCGTCTTCAAGTATTGCTTTCTGGAGATACGCTCGTAGTCCGACATTTTGGAAGGTTCAGAAGCCCGCCCTGTCTCTTTGACTTTTGACATACTCAAGAAAAACTTCTGCGCATTAGCATCAACTTTAGGCTTCTCAGGTGATGGCACCTTTTTGAAGTGAGATGTTACGCAGTCCTTTATTTCTTCTGAGGTTGTGCTGACTTCACAAATGACCGAGATTTGCTACAAGACGGTGTGGACTTCCGAGATGGTGATGATGTTCGAATCTTCTTATATGCCTGCGTAGGAGTTGGACTTTTCCTGGCTGGTACCGGTGGAGGAGTTGGACTTTTCCTAACTAGCGCCGGCATAGGAGTTGCACTTTTCCTAGGCAACAGGTCTGCGTGTGGAGAGTGCGGCTAATCATCATCATCATCTTTGTCGTCCTCATCATCCGAGACAAACATAATCAAGCTCTTGCACCACGTGAGGAAGCCATGCACGTTTTCTCCAAGTTTGTTTTTTTCGTCCTCGCTAGGAATCTCTACCTCCATTTTGCGATACTGTTGGACTACACTGTCTACTTTGACCCTGGCGAATCCCAGTGGTATTGGGTCATAGTGCAGAACCTGCGAGGAGCCGCATGGCCAAGCCCTGCCATCAGCCACCTTGATGGTAATACCATGTGCGGACAAATACAGCTTGCACGGTGTCGGTTCTGTGATGTCATCCACTGGAAAATGGAGTCCATGCTCTTCTAGAATCCCTGTGGATGTGCAGCTGCTCCTACGTACACTGTGACTGAAGTTCCGAGGGCTGTCATCGGGTGGCGGTCGTGAGCTGAGAGCTTTCTGTACTGCTTGCTCCACAACTTTATCTAGCTCCGCTCTTTGTTCCGCTAACGCTTTTGCCACAGCATCTTGTATTTGACGGTCCAGTTGATCTTCTCTTATTCTTTTCGGCCTCTTATACAATGATGCGTCAGCTCAGAAGCCTTCTTTTCACGGCACCAAACCAACTCCTCGGGTGTGCCCAAGATGCTCCTTATTACCCAGAGCAACGGTCAGCTCGTCATTCTCCCTTCGTGGCCTGAAAAAGCCTTGGGAATACTGCACGTGAGCATCTGATATTTTCCGTGACACTTCCTGGGCTCTATCGCTCCTGAAGCTCAAGCTGCCATCTTCTGAGACAGAAGCCCCCCTCCCAAGCAACCAGTGCTTCGATCGTTCACTCAACTCGGCCGTCGCAGGAATGACGCCCCTATGGTTTAGCTCTTCTTCACACCTATCCCATGCAGGTTTTTTCTTCACGTAGCCACCAGTGCCTAGTGTGTGAGGGTACATATTCTTATCCGCGTTAGCCTTGTTCTTCTGACTCACTATCTGGGCTTCTTCAGAATTCTTGTACGCCACAAAGTCCTCCCAAAATTCCCTTATATTTGGATACATGTTAAAATTTGGCGTTTTATTCTTCTTCACATAGTTCTTATTCAGTATCATCTTCCAATTCTTCCACGATGTGCACATGATACTCAGTGCACGTTTCTTTGCAACCAACTCGAACCCTTGGGGGAACTGGAATACTTCTTTTAGCTTGTCCCATAGCAAGTCCTTCAGGTCATCGGGAACCACCCACTAATCACCTCGGCAGCTGGTCTATAGCTGATGGGCACATTATCCCTAGCAAGTACTCGCAGCTGTCTGTCATGATCCCAACGCCGACACGTGTATAGCAGTTCCCGACTGCCGAGATCTCGACTATATTGTGAACACCCTTAGGCATCTTGCTCGGACCACGACTGTAGCGCCGCCTTTGTTCATCAGACGTTTGAGCCTACAATTGGATCTTGTTATTAGTCGTCTGACCCTACAATATTTTGGGAATCACAACATACTAATACTTTACCTCGCCCATGTTAGTGGTGTCAGCCTGGTCCATGGTAGTGGCGTCAGTTTGGTCCATGGCAGTGGCGTCAGTTTGGTCCATGACAGTGGCGCCAGGTTGCTCCATATCAATATCCTGTAGGTTCAGGTAGTACGTTGGGCTACCCGTTCCTACTTCGTCTATATTCGACCACTCATGGCCTTCGCCATGGACCAAACAAGCACACAATGAATACGAAATCATGGCCTTCACCCATTCAGTAAAATCTGCACATATACATATTTCAAGAACATGTACACATACACAAGATATATACATATACATAGGAGATTTACGAAAAGTACATATTTCAACAACATGTACACATGCACATACATAGGAGATTTACCAAAAGTACATATTTCAAGAACATCACTGGCAGGAAAATCAGAACTAACCAACAATATGTTCGAAAATAAAAAATATAGAGTATGGCTTATGCACAAAAAATGTTAATGGCTCAAATTAGTGTATCAATATTCTTCCTATCACAAATGCATATGTAGCAAAAATGTTATCATTTCAGCAATAAATCCAGCATACATTCCTTTGCATGAGCACCGGCAGATATTGTATAGCATTAGTTCTAAACAGTGAGGCTATCATGCTATTGACAATTACCTCAACCAGTACTGGAAGAGCAACCATGTTCAAATTCAGCAATTCTTGATTTATTAATACGACTTCTCTGCCAGAGATCACATTCACAAACCACAATACATAGTTAGGGCTTATTTATTTATTGTTACTACGGCAAGAACCAAGCATGAAGTTTCCTAGCAAGAGGTGGACATGTAATCAACCAGAGATTGCCAAACATATGCATCGATTGATATTCGTTAAGATCTCATCATCACCACAAACATCGCAACAGATGTTTAGAAACTACAACGCATGTACGCAAATCAACCAATCACAAGCATTTGCATTACATTCACAAGTTTCTGGACATCCACAGATTTGCACGAGTTGTACCACGAAGGCGACGGCGACAGAGGTGGCGGGGATGGCCGAGGCAATGGCGCCGGAGACGGAGGTGGCAGGGATGGCCCCAGGTGACGGCGCTAGAGACGGAGGCAGGGAAGCCTGAGGCGACGACGACGGAGGTGGCGGGGATGGCCCGAGGCGACGGCGCCAGAGACGAAGGCGGGGAAGCCCGAGGTGATGGTGACGGAGGTGGCGGGGAAGCCTGAGGCGACGGCACCAGAGACGGAGGTGGCGGGGATGGCCTGAGGCAACGGCGCCGAAGACGAAGGCAGCGGGGAGCTCTGAGCGACGGCGCTGTAACTGAGAGGAGGCGCGGGCTAGGTTAGGGTAACTAAGAGGAGGGCGTGACCTTTGAATATATAGGGGTGGACTATCACTGCCGGTTCGACACAACAACCGGCAGTGATATTCTATCACTGCCGGTTCATAAATGGAACCGGTAGTGATATCTATTATCACTGCCGACCCATTCCATAAACCGGCAGTAATAGTATAATATCTCTGCCGGTTCGATATACACCCAGCAGTGATAGTTATTATCATTGCCGGTTGACACAAGAAATCGGCAGTGATAAGCCATATCACTGTCAGTTATATGAACAATCGGCAGTGATTAGGTGGTCTCTAGCCAAATAATTGAAACTTTCAATTTATTTCAGTTCAAAGGCTAAGTGCTTTGGGATTTTTGAAATTCTATCAAATTTGATCCAAGTTATCTGAAAAATTTTGGAGGCAAACTGTAGGACATCTAATATTTTATTTAAATATTTTCCCAAATTTTGATCAAGTCCTAAAATTATAAAAATCTAGATTGCTCACTATGTTAATAGTTTTAATATTTCAAAAATCAAATAATGCTTCAAAAATTCACACAATCGTAGTCAAATTCACACAAGTCCAAATGTAGTTAAAGATTTGCACTCAAATCTTCGATCACACTTTTCTTCATGCTGCAAAAGAACAGAGCGAACAAGTTTGAAGCATAACCTCGATTTCCATTATTGCATATATTACATTAATTGTTACATATGAGAAAATAAACATGTCGTTCATACAAAAGAAAGCATACATTTCATTTCTACAACTAAGCTACGATTCGACCTTCGTTATGATCGCGGCGTATGTACATAGCTTCGTCACTCTCTTCCATGATACTTAGGTCAACGTCCTCTCCAAAAGGGGGAAGCTCATCGAATTGGTTGTACTCTTCCTCGTTGACAACATTCTCAACTCCGACAATCCTTCTTTTTCCTTGAATAACCATGTGGCGCTCCTTGTTAGCCGGGTCAGTTACAAAGAAGATTTGTGTAACAGAATTAGCAAGTACGAATGGTTCTTCTCTGTATCCGATGAGTTTGAGGTCCACGGTAGTGATACCGTACTTGTCGATATTCACGCCCCTTGGAAGTCTAACCCATTGGCACTGAAAGAGAGGGACCTTCAAAGGTCCATAGTCAAGCTCCCAAATCTCTTCTATGAATCCGTAGTAGGTTTGCCTATTTCCATTGTTGTCATAGGCATCTATACAGATACTGCTATTTTGATTGGTGCTCTTTTTATGTTGCGCTCTTGTATAAAATGTATAACCATTTATGTTGTATCCTTGGAATGTCCGAATTGTAGTTGACGGTCCCTAAGCCAACACTTTCAACTGAGTGTAGTCTGTCTCTGTATGCATCATGTGTCTACGCAACCAATCGCCGAAGTTATCTCTGTGCTCTCTCTGACCTCCCTGGGTTTGTTCTGGATAGCATGTTCTTGTGCATGCTGACATACGGGGCCACCACAACTGATTGTCCCAAAACTAAAAAATGTGCTTGTGTAAATGAAGCTAGATTGCTAGTACGTAGTAATTTCTCGCCTAGTGTCCCTTTCCCCTGTAGCCTTCCCTCATGCCGAGATACAGGCACACCAATCGATTTGAGATCTATATAATCGACGCAGAACTCAATGACCTCCTCGGTTCCCCAGCCATTGGCAATGCAGCCTTCCGGTCGATTTTGGTTACGAACATATTTCTTTATAACCCCCATGAATCTCTCGAAAGGGTACATCTGATGTAGAAATACGGGACCAAGAATTCGTATCTCTTTCACAATTTGAACAATGAGATGGACCATAATATCAAAAAAGGATGGAGGGAAACACATCTCAAGCCTGCACAGAGTGTGGACCACGTCTTTCTGCAGCTTATCTAGTTTTAATGGATCGATGGCCTTCTGTGAAATCGCGTTGAAGAATGAACACAACTTGATAAGTGGGTCTCGGACTTTCTCTGGCAGAACACCCCAAATTGCAATTGGAAGCATCTGTGTCATCATCACATGGCAATCGTGAGACTTCATACCAATTAACTTTAAGTCTTTCATTGAGACTAGTCTCTTTATGTTAGCAGAGTAATCAGACAGAACTTTGACTCTGTGCAAGCATTCGTAAACGCTAATTTTCTCTTTCTTGCTCAAAGTGTAGCAGGCTGTGGGAAGGTACTTTTTGCCTGTATCCATTTCTTCGTGATGCAGCTCCTTCCTGAGTTTCATATCTTCGAGGTCCATCTTTGCTTGAAGTGTATCTTTCGTTTTGCCAGGTATGTTCAGTAAGATACCAAGCAAGCTATCACACACGTTCTTCTCTATGTGCATGACGTCAATTGCGTGTCGAACTTCCAGGTGCTGCCAATAAGGTAGGATCCAAAATACTGATTTCTTTTTCCACAAAGGAGCCTTATCCCAGGAAGTCGGAATAGATGTACTGCCGGCTCCTGTTCCGTGAATAATTGTAAGATCCTTTACGGCGGCAAATATCTGTTTACCAGTGTGATACTTTGGAGCTAAGGCAGTCTCCTTTGTCCCGTCAAAAGCTCTCTTATTATTGCGGTATGGGTGATCCTTGCGGAGGAACCTACGATGTCGCATGTAAGCCATTTTTCGGCAGTTCTTTAGCCACCGGCTAGCTGTATCATCCAAGCACTGGACGCATCCGTTGAAGCCTTTTGTTGTCTGGCCCGACAGGTTGCCAAGAGCAGGATAATCATTAATGGTTACGAACAATAATGCCCGTAGATAAAGTTTTCTCTTTTATACTCATCCCATACCCGTACACCATCGTTCCATAATATTAGAAGATCTTCAACCAATAGTTTGAGGTACACATCGATATCATTGCTAGGTTGCCTGGGCCCTTGGATCAATAGTGGCATCATAATGTACTTTCGCTTCATGCAAAGCCAAGGAGGAAGGTTGTAGATGCATAAAGTCACCGGCCAAATTCTATGACGACTACTCATGTTGCCAAAAGGATTTATCCCATCCGTACTCAACCCGAACCTTATATTTCTCACATCATATATAAAATGCTTCTTATATATTCTGTCGATGTTCCTCTATTGCACAGAATCAACAGGTGTCTGAGCATTCCATCCTTCTTACGCTCTTCGACGTGCCATCGTAGCAATTGGGCATGCCTTTTGTTCACAAACAATCACTTCAGACGGGTGATTATAGGGAAATACCACACTACCTTACGGGGACACCTCTTCTTCTTACACTTTACCCTGACATCATCGTTCTCGATATCGTCGCCGTTGCCCTTATACCGCTTTGCATTGCAAACAACACATGCATCCATGTCTGCAAACTCATTGCGATATAATATGCAATTGTTTGGGCCTGCGTGTATTCTTTGTCCTTATAGTCCCAATGGGCAAACAACCTGCTTGGCCTGGTACGTAGTTGAAGGCAATACATTATCCTCTGGAAGCAAGTCCCCCAAGAGACATAACAGCTTAGTAAAGCTCTTATCGGACCAACCATTGCTTGCCTTCAACTGTAGTAGTGAAAACACGGTATGCAGCTTTTTGTGCTCCTCCTTGCAGCCCGGGTACAATGGCGTTGTAGAGTCCTCTACCATATGCTGGAACTTTTGAAACTCCTTTTCACACATGAAGTCCCCCTCCCCATCACACAGCATTTGATCTAGATCTTCTTCGTGGCTATCAACGAATGTATCTTCCACCACCGTCATATCGTTGTCTCTGTCATCTTCATCAATGTGTTGCCCTTCATGTACAATATCATCTTCACCGTGCTCGGTCTAACAGGTATAGCCAGCCTTGAAACCCCTTCGAAGCAAGTGTGCACGTATCGACTCTATGTTAGAAAATAGCTTCTCATTTTTGCAATCAACGCATGGACAACAAATATAGTCCGCCAAATTCTTCGACTTGTGTGTTTGCAACCAGTATTCGTAAAATAAGTCACACCATTAAAGAACTCGAACATGACAAATCAGTGTCATACATCCACCTTCGGTCCATATACAGTTAATTATATCGAACTACATTTCAGTATAGCAATAAACATACCAAATAATTTATTCTTTACATTAGTTATGCAGTGCTAATTAATTAAAACGATAAACACATTATAAGCACATAACTCCAAATAACAATATAATTGTAAATGATTAGATTTACAAATACATCTAGCAATTTTGCCTATATTAAGATACATCAAACCTTTTTCACTATTTAAATATCCATCGGCATTTGTTAATTATTTACAAGATTTATTCATTTCATTTTGTTATGTAGCGCTATTAAATTTAATTAATATACATCAAACAAGCATATAATTGAATATAAGGATATATTTCTAAATAATTATGTATCTTGCAACTTTCATTATTGGAAAATCCATCTACCATTTTTCAAGATTTAAATATTCAACTAGCAATTCTCACTATTTATAATTCATCAAGCAATTTTTAGTATTTAAATATCCATATAACAATTTTTCATTATTGAAAAGAATTATAGTTATGCATAATTGTCCATCTAGCAATTTTCATTACTTAAGAATCGACTACATCACTAAAATGGATAAGAATTATAATTTATTAAATAATTTAGCGATATCTTAATTTGAGCACTACCGACCTAAAATGTTCACACCATACAATCAGCAATTATCAACATCTAGAGCAATATATAAAGTTAAATTTTACTACAAATATAACAAAGATCAAGTCAGTAATTCACCTCGAAAAGAAATACGAGACAAATTTTAATACAATTTTTCAGCAGCAACTTGCCAAGGTAATAACTACAGAGCAAAACAGAGCTTCTTTTGATTCTGCACGGTTGGAGAAGAACTCACCTCGAAGAGAAATGCAAGAAAAATATTAACACAAATTTTTGGCAGCACCTCCCCAACAAAATAACAACCGAGCAAACAGAGCTCCTCTCTATTCTGCTCGGCCGGGGAAGGCATCGGTCAGGGCCAGATATATAAATACCTTATCACTGCCGTCTCTGCGCAGAACCGGTAGTGATAAGGTCAAATTACGCGGAAAAATTTGGAATGGTGGGAAAATACATATCACTACCGGTTAAAGACTAAAACCGGCAATAAAAGTTATATCACTGCCGGTTATAAATAGAACTGGTAGTGATATATCACTAGCGGTTTTGGGTATAAACCAGTGATAGTCTGTTATCACTACCGGTTGGTAATACAAATCAGCAGTGATACGTCGAACCCTTCCAACTGCCGCGCCAATCGTCGCACTTCCCCGTTCGGCCATTCCTCTACCAACTGTTGCGCTTCCCCATTCCTCTGCCAACTGTTGCCCTTCCCATTCTGCCTCTATATAATGCCCATTCCTCAATCTGTAGCACCACTCCTCACAATTCACCACTGCTGCAAGAGTGGCCCCCCTAAGAAGTGGGCATGTACTGGGCAAATTCCCGCTCCACCGCCAGAGAAGGAGGAGAGGAAGGAGGAGGAGGAGGCGGAGGAGGAGGAAGAGGAGGCAGAGGAGGAGGAGGAAGAGGAGGGCGACGACGACGACAACGGCGGTGACGAGGTCCTGCGGCATTGGGGCAGGACCAACTCCACCACCGAATCGGATTCGGAGGACGAGGACGAGGAGGACGACTTTTGGATATAGGGTTTCGTGCCATTTTGGGTTTCAAATGGTTAATAGCCATTGGCCCGTTATATTCTGTATATATAATTAGGACTAAATATGTAATTATGGATGATATAACTAATTATGTTTTGTAAATGTTCTGTGCTTTAACTAATACATATCACGCAAATTACAAATTTTGTAAATGTTCTGTGCGAGATAAATTGCAAATGTTTAATATGTTCTGTTTTTTAACTAATTATGCTTTGATATGTTCTGTGCGAGATAAATTACAATGTTTCATATGTTCTGTATCTTAACTAATTATGGGGAACAGTAATATCACTGCCGGTTCTAGAGTAAAACCGGTAGTGAAAATGGACTTATCACTGCCGGTTGATAGACGAACCGGCAATGATAAATCACTACCAGTTTTTTATATAAACCAGCAGTGATATCTTCATATCACTGCCGGTTCTCTCCAAAACCGGCAATGATATTGCCTCCATTCATGCGGGAAAATTATACTATTCTTATAATTGCCGGTAGAAGTTAGAACTGGCAGTGATAATATTATCACTGCCGATTGAATTTAGAACCGGCAGTGTTAGGGGGTCGTGGATGAGGCAGTCTGTAGTAGTGCATGTAGGAGTACATATAAAGCAGAGCCGAGTTCTACTCTGTTGGTGACACCTCATGTGGAGTAGAAGCGCCAACAACTTTACCCTTCCACTGAAAAATCTGAAGGTTACTCAGGGGTGCTTCTTCTGCGATATGATACCGCGTTGTAGGGGCATTCACATTGTGCTCATCTGCGAAATACGTACTTGAGAAGTACGATATCTCTTTTAGAGTATACGCCTCAACGATACACCCTTCAACCCTAGCCTTGTTGCGTACGGTTGATCTGAGCTTTTTCAATTCTCTTTCCTCGCAATACATCCACCTGAATTGTACAGGTCCTCCAACCTCCGCTTCCTAGGGCAAATGCACTAATAGATGTTGCATCACATTCATAAAACCAGGTGGCAATATTTGTTCCATTCTGCATACAAGCACCGGTATTTCTCTCTGCAACTTTCGCATCATCTTCTTTGAGATTTTCTTAGCACATAACTGCCTATAGAAGTAACTAAGCTCCGCTAACATTCTCCACAACACATCCTTGATGTAGCCATGAAACATTACAGGGAGAAATCTTTCCATTATGATGTAGTAATCATGGTTCTTAAGCCCATTTAGCTTCCCGGTGCTGACATTCACTGCACGCTTTATGTTAGCTGCATAGCGATCTGGGAATTTAAGGGTTTTCAACCACCGGAATATATGTTTCTTGTTGTCGGCGTATTTCGCCTGACAAGATTCCGCTAACAAAGTGTCTACTCCCTAGACAGAAATTATGGTTCGGTAGAGGGCATCTTCGTGGCTGGAAACCCTAATGTCTCTTAGCAGTGAGTTCCGGGCGACAGCAAGCTGGTGGACACACTGATCGACCCAGGTTCAGGCCCCTGGTGTGGGTAATAGCCCTACGTCCTACGAGTTCTTTGTTGAGGAAACGGGGAAAATGTTTACAAAGGTGTTTCTCAGTGTCTGCTTTCCTATGCTTCTTGTTCTAGCCAACCGGCCCCCTTCTTCATGCACCAGGGAGTCCTTATATAGATGAGCCACCATGAGCAGGAGAGAAGGTGGCGCTATATTTATCTACACACATTAATTACACCCATCATTCCAGCTTCCACGTCTACCCACGACTCATTTATTAAGCATGCCTCCATAGCCTTGTCCTTCAAACATCATTTAATGTCGGTTAGAGGCCTCGCTCAGTCCGCCCGGGACAGGACGCTTCTACGATGGGTTGGTGAGAGACGTCAGAGGGATGAACCGCCATCGTGTCGAACGCTGGACCCATCACAATTAATGACCTTGACATGAGGTGCCAGGAGAGGGAAACTTCGAGGCGAAGCCTTCCCTCCATTCCTTTGGTTGCATCCGTGGCCTGACAAGGGGGGCCCAAACACCCGCCCGCTCGGTAGGCCGCCACGTGGGCTCCTCGCCCGGCGGGCAAGGCATGCTCGCCCACCGCTGGTGGCGCCACGCTGGTCGCTTGCCTAGCGAAAGGTGGCTTGGTCGCCAGATCTTTCGCTAGGGGCAGCGTGGGCAGCTCGCCCGACGGACAGAGCATGCTCAAGACGGCGTTCGCTAGGGTGCCACGCTGCCGCTTGTTCGGCGAAAGGTGGCGTGGTCGCCAGATCGCTCGCCATGGGGCCGCATGGGTAGCTCACCCGGTGGGCAGGGCATGCTCGCCCGATCGCCGCCAGTAGCGCCACACGGCCGCCACGGCGAAAGGTATGCTGTCGCTATATCGCCGCTAGGGGTCTCGTGGGCTTTAAATTGGGCCAGGCCACTTCTTGGGCCTATTACTTTTCACGGCGGAAAGGGTACCCCGGTGCAAAATACACCGACAGTAGCCCCCGGGACCGTCCTGGAGCGCGCGCCAGCTACTTTTTAGACCTTAATTAATGCTAGTGCGCTCCTGGATGGGCCCAACACTTCTGCGCACGCAACCGTTTCGGTCCTCCCCACGACCGCTGATTTTTCTCGGGACCTGAAACGCCATGCCATTCACCTGGATGCGAACCATCCTCGCAGGAGGCCTATATATGCATACACCCCCACGCAACAGTTCACGGCTTTTGCTTCCTTCGGATTTTGCTCTTCGCCCTTTCTCCTTCTTTGCTTGAGAGACTTCATTTCCGCTGCAATGGCGCACTCCCTTGTTTCTTCCACCGCCGGCCCATGCCAGATGGACTTCGCCAGCAGGGTGGCACCAAGGGGCACCCTTCGCCCCCGCCTAGGGACCGCTGCACCAAACTGCGAGCTAGGGAAGATTGTCGTCTTCACCTGGGGGCTTATGGCGGGCCTGGTGCCGCCATTTTCTGAGTTCTTCCTTACCGTCCTTCACTTCTACGAGGTTCACCATCTTCACCTCTCCCCCAACTCCATCGTCTTTCTCTCCACCTTCGCTTACCTCTGTGAGATGTTCGTGGGGGTAATGCCTAATCTCCCCCTCTTACGTTATTTCTTCACCTGCCGCTCCACCCCCGACAGTGGGGGAGTCACCGGCAGCTGCCACTTCCGACTTCGCGATGGGTCGGCCTCCTGCTACATTCCCTTCCAGCCCCGCTCCAACTGGAAGAACTGGCGGGTCAATTGGCTTTATGTCAGTGACGAAAGCGGGGTCGGCCTTCTCGGAGTACCCTGCGCCCGGGCGGCAGCCCGCGAGAGCTGGAGCTCGCCCGTCGAGGAGATGGCGGAGCTACTGGCAATGGTGGCCCACATCGATTGGCTGCGGGGCGTCGGCCTGATTGGGGCGCTGATGGTCCGAGACTTCGTGTCTCGGAGAATCCGCCCCCTGCGTCGTCATGCTCGCCCTGCATGCCAATACACAGGGGACGACGACATGACGCGCACGTACCCAGGCAGTAAGTCTTCCTGCCTTTCTCCTTGAATGCATATTTTTCCCTATGGTCCTCGTTATTCAATACTTCTGTTTTCTTCTGGCGCCAGGAGAGGGCAACCTGAGCAATGCTGCCATCTCCTAGTGGTTGTCCGTGTTGATCCCGCCAGTGCCGAGCGGCTTGGAGTTTCTAGCCGACGCTCGGCCACTTTGTGATCTGGAGTCCTCGGAGCGTCTCTAGATCATACAGTCATTCCCGGCAATGGACTCCACAGGTCCCGCCGTATTGCCGGCCCGTGGTCCCTTGACGACCAGGGACCAGCCCCGAGCCGCTGATCGGAGCGCAGGCAAAAGGCCTGTTGCTTTGGACGCCCCTGGCGCGGACCCCAAGAGGGTCTGCACCGGGAGCTTAACTTCAGCTGCCGCTGCATTCGCGACTTCATCAAGCGCGTCTGAAGCGACGACGTCTTCTTCCGGGGCGGCAATGCTTGCCGCCCCTCCTTCGGAGCCGGCTGCACCAACGCCGACTCCAACTCCTGTGGCGCCGCCCCCAGTGGCGCCTATTCTACCAGCGCCAGTTCTAATGGCGTTGAGCCTAGCCGCCACTGGAATCCGTCGGAGTGGGCTAGCGGTGGCGCCCACATCCTTCAGCTTCAGATCGCCTCTGAGGGCGGATCGCCCAAGCGCTCCGCCCGCGAAGATGTCCACGGCGCCGATAGGCGCAACTGGAACTTCTGCACAGGAGCAGCCTGGCAGCTCTGAGGCTGCTGGGCTCGATGTTGTTGGGACCAGCGCTTCCGCTCTTCCCACTCTGATCGCCCCCGCCGCCCACACCACCGACCTGCGAATGCCTCACGCCAACCCAACGCGAACACTCCTAGGGTCACTTGCTAATTCGGGGTATGGGGTGGCAAGATGAAAACTGGCCAACAAGAGTACGGGGTGGCACTTGTACTGAAAGGTGTGAACCCATCTATCGCCAACCCAACGCGAACACTCCCAGGGTCACTTGCTAATTCGGGGTTGAAGCGGTCTAATGCCTTCCACGCCTCGCCATCTGCCGGATGCACCATCACATCCTCGATCTCATGGACACCTTCTTTATGCCACCTCATATGCCAGGCTATTTTTTTAGATAAGTACATACGTTTAATTCTAGGTGTGATTGGCATGTATTGGAGCAGATTCATCGCGACTTTTGTCGTCACCGTTATCCCCTCATCATTTACCATCTCGACATATCTAGACTTGTTGCAGTACCTAAAATAAGTGTCGTTGGCATGTTCCTTCCAGAACAACATGCAATTATCCTCGCAAACATCAATCTTCTCATACTTCATCCCAAGGCCGGACAACATCTTCTTGGACTGGTACATGTCCTTCCGCATCTTATGGTTCGGCGGAAGGATATCACTGATCAGTTGGACCATATTGTTGTAGCACTTGTTCGAAAAGTTGTACTTCGACTTCATTGACATGAGCCGCGTCACCGTTTGTAGGATGGTCACGTTGGTGAACTCATGCAATTTCTCTTCCGAGGCCGAAAGGAGCCTATAAAATCTTTCCACCTCCGGCCCAGGATCCTCTTCCAAATTATCCTTAAACTCCCTACCAATATCATTCAACATCTCATCCATCATGTCTTCATCCTCATGGTCCGACTCAACAATGGGCTCCGCCTCGCCATGCTAGTACCATCTCAGATAGTCGGGCAAGAAACCTTGCACAGGTGCCACTCTACATCCAACTTAATGTGGTAAGAATAGTTGCGGCACTTGCTACATGGGCACTTTGCGACACCACCAGTAGCCCCTGCAAATGCATGGTCCACGAACGCCTATGCATTAACCGCCCATTCTCTTGAGTGAGCCCCGGTCTTACTCCAACCATCATACATCCACATTCGATCATCACCTATTCTCCAAGCTAAACATAGGCAACGATGTCAACCACAG
This sequence comes from Guadua angustifolia, assembly GCA_036346375.1. Taxonomy (NCBI): domain Eukaryota; kingdom Viridiplantae; phylum Streptophyta; class Magnoliopsida; order Poales; family Poaceae; genus Guadua; species Guadua angustifolia. The sequence continues at coordinate 13,223,712 of CM070511.1, read as the reverse complement.
TGGCTTAGTTGTAAACAAGGACTCTACTGGGAAAGATAGGTCCTAAACCCACCCAAGAATGGACGCCAGAGCACGGATTTATGATGAGCCTTACGATTCAAATGGAATTTCGGCAGCATAATCCCGCTGTTCTCCGAATGCACGCCCAGCCTTGGTGCATCGGAAAACAACTGGATCATACTGCCGAGATTTCGTTCGGACCGTTGGGCTCGTCATAAATCCTACATATGCTCTTTCGTCCATTCCTAGGCTGTCCAAATTAAACTGGACAATTCCGGAACGGCACACCTCACAAGTAAATGTGAGATGCGCCGTTCCCGAATGGGTGACGCCTAGGCTTGGCTGACCAAATCAATTCTACTTAATTGAATCATGTTGTACTAACTTTAACCCCAAACAAATCATGGCCCAAATATAATAAATTATTAATTTTCGTCAGCTCGCTACTTGGCCAACGAAAATAGCCCTACTTAAGAGCTAATCAAGCAATATTATATAACTCATAAACAACTAATCATCTAATTAACTACTCAGCCGACGAAAACATTAACTCATAAACAACTAATCATCTAATCACTGGCAGTTCTATTCGATGATATAAAGTAAACAATACGGCATCACATGGCATGCTCCAAACTTACGAAGTAAACAATATGGCATCACATTTCCAAGAAACTTATGAATACAACAACGAAAACGACAACAACGACATTTCCCTGGTAGTTCTATTAATGAATACACCTGGGAGAGACCAACCATCTTATCTCCCTTTCTTTCTTTTCTTCTTCTTTTTGACAGAGAGAGTTTTCTTTTTTTCTTTTTCTTTTTCTTTTTTCCTTTGGGCAGTGAGACTCATGATGTTAAGCACAGAGGAAGGACACATGCGTTCTTATTATTTACAAATGGAGTGGTTTAATATTAACAAAATTTCATAGTGATGAATCATCCATAGTTTTTTGAGTCACAAACAAACTAGGGTAGATACTAACCCATGGTTCCTACTGATCATGCATAGACTTAGGCTCGTTAGGAACACGGCAAAATTTCTACTAAACTAAACCCTAATCATTAATCAACACTAAACTAAACTAAAAAATAGTAAGCAACCGGAAAACAACAACGAAAAACTCACCTTGCTTGGGAAGCAGCGCGCGGGGAGGACGACGGCCGACGGTGCACGGGGGCGAGGAGACGCAGCGATGCGGCACGGGGGCGTGGGGAGGCGGCGTGGGGCTACGAACTCAAGACGAGGGCGAGCGGCGGCGGGGCAGGCGATGGGGCGAGCGGCAAAGCTTGACGGTGTGCGGAGAAGTGGCGCTCGGGGCGCTACGGGCGGCGGTCGGCGCAGGCGTCGGCGGCGCTCGAGAGGTGGTGCGAGGCGAGCGAATGGGTACGTGAGGGATGGCCACAGGGCTTAATATGCCTTATTTTCATCGGCTAGCCTGGCCGACAAAAATAGCTCCTACGTGGCAGGGTTAGATATTTACGTCGGCCAGCTGACCTACGAAAATAGTTCCTCATGCCACGTGGCATAAGACGTATGGCCCAATATGTTTTCGTCGGTCATAAAAGCTGACGAAAAAAAATTTGAAATTCAACTGCCGCCCTGGGCACAACTTTTTTTGTCGGCTTCACAAACAGGCCGACGGAAATATATTTATTTTGATCGATTCTTCGCTTAGGCCGACGAAAATAACTGTGTTTTCATCAGCTTCACTTGGACCAACGAAAATACAATATTATTATCGTCGGTCTATATTAAGTTGATGAAAATATTGTGGACCAACGAAAAAATATCATTTTCCTGTAGTGGCACATGCTGGTAGTTCTACATTATCTAGTTCTTCTTCATCTTCTTCCCCTTGCTCTTCCTGTGCCTCTCTCTTCCTAGAGTGTATCTCATGAGCACTCTTGAAAAGTTTGTAGGAGGCAAGAATAAGCTCAATCTCATCCTGGACCAGTCCAAGGTTAGTCGATTCAATCAAGGTCTAGGATTTGAAAACTTGCAGCACGCTAGGACTCATCCTCCTACCATTGTGCGTAGCGCCAAGAGTTGAGAGATTGTGGTTGCACTACAGGATGGCCCATTGGCGCAAGCGGTATTACTGCTTCGAAAAATAATAATTAAAAGCTGACATACCGCTTGAAAAAAGAATTTTAATTAAAAGCTGTAGTGCCGCTTTTAAAAATAAGCTATCTAAGCCGTCGTGACTTGGAAAAATAATTTTAATTAAAACCTATGGGACCGCTTGGAAATATTTACGATCTGGTTGGACCGCTTCCAATTTTTGAGTCGCTTTAGGCTCGGTAGAGCAGAGTCGGCCCATGGGGGATTAATCACTAAAACCCTAGCCATCCTTTTTTCCCCATCCCTACTCCGCCCTCTCCTCCCCTCAGGCCTCTCTCTTCCCTCGGTGCTCATCTCTTCTCCTTCCTGGCGATTCCCAGGTGCTGCTCCGACCTGCTTCTCCTTCCTCCGCAATCTCCTCGGCCTTCTCCTGGCGCTCCCCTCGGGCGGCTGCTCTCCCCTCCGCCTTGCGCAAGTGTAACACCCCGGCGCTAACGCACCGCGAATGCTACCAAAAACCCTGAATAACAAATGACACCTCTACGAAAAAGTTTGAAACTACCCCACCTTTTTCTAAGTATCCAAAAAGCATGATTCGGCCTCTAAGATTCTCTAATCTGCAGTTGAACACAAACTGCCCCAATCGCGACACAAATGGACAGCGCTCGGTAAAACGACCATAACTTTTAAACGGCTGAACGAAATTTAGCGATTCCAGCCTTCACAGAAACGTAATTCAATTGTCTAGAACTTTCGTAATTGCCAAACCCCGAGGAAACGCTTGCAAAATTAACAATTTCGCGCTACAACAAGGCACAAGAATCTGCTCGAAAAACAAACTGCACAGCTTCTAGGGTTTCACCTCTAAACCATTCCACATAAAACTAATCAACCAATAAGACTCCATGGCAAGAACCCTAACCCAGCCACTCAACCACACCCCAAACCCTAGCTAGGCATTAACACAAACACCATGCATGCACAAAACCAAGCCAAGCTATAATACCTCCAAGCATCACCAGGGAGGAAGAAGGGAGATGGGGGATGCTGGCCGGAGAAGAGGGGATCGCCGGAGCTGGCCGGAGCAGGGCGCCTAGAGGGGCCACGGCCAGGGAGAGGGAGCACCGACCAGCTGCTGCTTGATGTTGCATCTTCTTCGCTTGGAGGGGCGCCAGCAGGAGATTGTTCTTATTCTTCTTCTTTGACCGCCGCCTCGGAGGGGGAGCACCGGAGGAGCATGGCGCCTGGGATGGCTCAAACAGGGAGAGCAGCGCCAAGGGGTGGCGCCAAGGAGACCTTCTACTGGGAGAGCAGCGCGCCGAGGCGCCAAGGGGACCTGGCTGGCTGCAGACACTGTAAGGTGGCGCCAGGAGAATGGTGGCGGCGGCTGGAGGAGTCGGCAGGGAGCTAGATGGGGAGTCGGCAGGATTTGGGGAGAAAAGAAAAGAGCTAGCCCCCCAAGCCAATCTCAGCCACACACACTAGGAGAAGAGATATTAGGTGAGGGAGGGGAAATTCCCAAAAGCCCCTCCTAAAAACCAAAAATCCAAATTTTAATTATCAATGCGAACCAAACTACTAAACTCTTGGCGCGAAACGACAATTGTCAGGATAGACAACTTGTCTCAAAAACTGAACGGCTCGGAGAAAATAACCATTCCGATAAGTATTTCACGGAAAAACTCAAAACCTTTACTAAAAAGCTTCGAAAACGCGAAAATAAATATTTTCTCCCAAATACAAATCCTTGAATCACGTAGGTGGAATAATTACCGGCCGAAAACCCTAGCAACAGAGATTTGCGGTATTACACTCTTCCCCCCTTTAACAGAATTCGACCTCGAATTCTGACCACCACAAGAACTCCAACAAGAACAACGGGAACCGACTGATAAAGCGAAAACACCCAAAAAGAACAAAGGAAACCCTGATTCACATTTCTCCTCAATGGTTAATCTTTATAGCCACATAACCATTAACAACTTCTAACCGAATCCGAATATACCACTATTTGTAACCAATTAACGGCGGGATCCTCTAGGAATCAAAACATGACTTTTATCTTTTCAACAGTTGCCCTTGGAAACAACAGGATTAAAAATCATTCCTTACTATTGAATTGAATAGCCCCACAGGGCAACAATCAAATTCCCACATAACACAAAATCGCACTCGCCTTCTTTCCAACTTGTATCGTGCAACGAAACAACCACTCAAAGAAAAAAGTTCACAACTGAACCACCCAATCCACCAACGACAGAGTCCCACACAACTTAGGGACAACGCGATCAAAGTGATCCTCCCAAACAAGCAAAACGACGAGATTACATATCCCTTACTCTTACAAAGACACAGAACCTCAATCCTCACAACTAGGTCTAGCACGACACTAAACTTGAAGAGAACTCCATTCTTTTAACAGCATAAACCACTTCCTCACCTTGAGCCCTAAGGTGGAAAGCTTCACATCAAAGAATCACTTGATTAAAAAGCAACACAACACACTAATCCGAAAACCAACATTTCGGAAATAGCAAAACGATCCTGAAATCCAACATTGTCCATTACCTTTATTTATTTCCTTTAAGTGGCATGTCCAAAGACTACCATCACCCTATTCCATAAGTATGCATTCTCTCTTCCTCCTAATCTTTCATCCACTAACTCCACCACTTGGCGAAACACAAATCATATGGCAATTTCAATTGCACACCAAACAAAATGCTTTAAACAAAAGGCAACCTTCCAAGTAATTACACCGACAACCCAATTCCATAGGTAATTAAACCTAAGAGTATAAATCCTTACTATACTCAACACGATACCACGAATAGTCATAATCTTTAACTCCAGCTAGAATGCAAAAGAGATACAATTCTCTTTAAACCAGTAAACCACATACATCACCTTGGAGAAAAATTCAACAAAAACCCATGATCGCTCTATTTCATTTCCTAAGCCAAATTGCAAAGGCAAATTCAAATCTCGTACTTCTCAAGAACCACTTTTGCCATTTTCAAATCAACGCGATAAAATTTACATCGGGGAGCACTCAAAATAAAAGAGAGACTCCACGCAACTCTTTGACAAAAGCTCTCAATAACCAAAACAATTTAACTTGCTGTCATCAAAGCAAAACTACTTATAACACCAAAATCAACACTTGGGAAGAGAAAATCGATTCTCAAACCCGACATCGAACCCACAATCAACACACAATCTCTTAAAGAGAAGAGGGAAACTCATTCCCAACAAAGACCACTTCACTAGCCAACATCACTTAATTAACAAGCTCCTCAACCAAACTTGTTATTACTTTTTGACACAATCGTTATAACCTTACGCAAATACCAGTTCTAGCTCTCCGCGTATAACCACGGATCATCCTGACCCACAAAATACTCTAACTACCGAATTTTTCTTTCCAGAAAAGCCAACGAAAACTTCCAAAGAAGCTCGACTCTCAAAAGACTTAGAAAATGACAAGGCTCAAGCCATGTCATTCAACAAAACTCCAAACCAATTATCAAACTCCAAAATTCCACGAAGGAAAGGAGTTACACAAATCAATTCACAGAAAGGAAAAGCGAATCGATCGAATAACACTTTTCCTTTAAAGCCCCAAATCCAAAACTTCAAACCGGAGAACGATAACACGAAGAAATCCATGTTTTTACCCGCCATCAACCAACAAGGCGCAACACCAAAATCCCTTTTTTCTTTGACTTAAACCCAAAAAGACCAAATGAGTCAAAGTCTGAAAACTTACTCCATCAATTCTCCCATCTACAGCAGAAGTACAGCAACTCCTTGTAAACTGAGAGAACGATCATCACAAGAAAGAATCCATAACTTTCTTCACAAAACAACTAAAAGAGGTGCAAGACAATACTCTTCGATTTACAGCAAATGAATTAGGACTATCCTCACCCGGGGTTTTGAATCCTTAGGTGCTGGCTTTCAACTGCCACATTGACCAACACAGCTACACGGCAAGGTCGACATACCTCCGGCACAAAGAGTCCCACCGGACCCCACTAAGCAATTTACCACTTCCCAAGCATGGCAGTAACTACTATCATAGTCTTACCAAAACTAACAAGTAACATAACCACAAACATCAACATAGCATTAATAACAAAATCGGCATTATAACACAACGCAACAATAACCCATCCCTTTCCTATTGTGCATCAAAGTGTGTCAAGTTTTAAATTATTTAATCATTCTACATCAAGCTTTAAGGTTATTGCCCTAGGGCCACATTTTAAAGGTTCAACCTAAACCAGGTTTCTACCTTCACACAGCGAAATTTTAATTCATTCTAAAATTACTCACTATATTCAAACACCACGGACCTGAAGCCCGCTCTGATACCAACTGTAACACCCCGGCGCTAACGCACCGCGAATGCTACCAAAAACCCTGAATAACAAACGACACCTCTACAAAAAAGACTGAAACTGAAGTTAATCTCTAAACTCTTAAACCGGTTTAAAACTAAGTCACCAAAATTTACAAAATTTTGGCATGACCTCTCTAGAACAAAGGACATCCACTCAGCAGACAAAATAATATTAGCAGTTATATGATATATCAAACAACCCTTTCTAGGATGACACGTTCTAGCAGGTCCTTAGATAATCACTCACATCACCAAATCAGCAATTAGCAAACTACACAACTACGGCTAATATATTACAACCACTTAGATACAACCAAACTTTATGGGACTGCAATTTAATTAATGACCGAAGTCGTGTGTGTGCCACTATTCCCATCCCGGCGAGATAGCTTCAAGGTACCTAAAACAAGAAACAACAAGCGTGAGTCCAAGACTCAGCAAAGTGCACCAAGTAGAAAAGTAAGGAATTCGACTCAAGTACAACTACTTCAAGACTTAAAGCAACAGTTCCTTTAATTGGCATCCGTAATAAAAGAAGCGATTTGAATTTAAAATAAATCCACAACGCAGGAACACAATTACTTCACTATTAAACACAACCATTACTAAATTGAAAACATCAAGTAAAAATAAATGTAAGTCAGCGACAACCCCACAACTATCTCATAACTCAGATTAACTAAATTCCAACTTCAGGGAACAGTTTAACTATCTTTCATACCTCCATTGACAGCTTCGGATAAGTCCACGACACAATCCCCAACCTGCACTTGCCATTGACCCAGGAACTACAATTACCATTTACTATGCAATGCAATCATGCTTTCATTCACATAAATCAACAATTAACAACTTCAATGCAGGGCAATGAAATGCTAAATGATGCGACGCAACCATGCTTTCATTCACATCAATTAACAATTAACAATTCCAATGCATAAAACATGATCCATTATTGTCAATATAATGCAGATGCAAATATGCCATACAAAAAGAAGAATTTCATATCCATACATCATAATCAACTCATAAAACATGATCCATCATTGACAATGCAATGCAGATTGCACAATTTCCATGCATATGATGCATCATGCATGCTCATCTCCTCTTTTAGCACATACCGGTATGGCCGAGTGCACACCCGTCGGTGTGCACCTCTCATTCCCTTCCACCCGTGGTGGAGGGTGCCTACTCTTCTCGACTCGCTCCCATACAGCCACATATATGGGACTACGAGGTAGGACTTTCGTGCTCACTACATGTGAGCACAGAGGCCCGCATCAGAATGGGTCGCCTCTTCCATCATGAATGCACAAATGCAATTGACGTAAACAAATTTGCATACTACATCCATTTTTGACATCCATAAATTACCATTCTCAACATCATAACCAAATTATCAACTTCCATATTCATATTCTCAACACTCATAATCACCTCCTCAACATTCATATTCATACTCACATCACCAATACCCGAGTAATTACTAATTCCATCTATCTTGATCATAAATCAACCATTTTCGCAATCCAATTCCATACCTTTAGTATTCCCACTAACCTTATCAAACTAGTGTGCATGAATATGAAAATAATATTTAGTAAGATATCATCACGGCATCTAGACGAAATTCATCAAACAACGCACATAACATTCAATCCAGAGATGCAGCATAATGTTATGATGGCAAGGCACACAAAGTTCATCAAACAAGTCATAACACGTTCAGACATCGATGCACTTGCATCAGAATACTTACCCTCTTCATCAAAAGACAATTACCCTTCAAGATGTGCTTATAAACACGAATACATCCATAGCGTAAGCGTATACATAACACAAGCAGTTAACCAAATACCCTATAAGAGTTATACGGGTTGCACTTGCATATAAACTTGTTTTAAATAATAGCATAACCATTGAACCATTCTCATTCATCATATCGCCTGCAAGATCAAACCTGACAATATTAATGCATCACAAGGGTAACGGTAATATTGCAAAAAAAGAACATAATAGCCACCTAAGCCACAACCATTACAACGCACTTGCCTTAAACCTCTTGAAACAGTGTGGCGAGAAGTTGACAGCACTCCCGGCGTCACATCACCTGCAAATAGACATAACCCACTAAAATCATGCCAACCATTTAACCACAACAACTCAGGACAACCATGATTCTACACGACCCTCCGAAAACCTGAAAACTAGAAATCTGTCCAACAGGACAGCAGACTTCCTACAAGCATCACTTGAATTTAACAACTCCAAATCAAATAAATGAGTATATCTTCTCGAACTACAGGAAAATTCCCACCTTTTTCTAAGTATCCAAAAAGCATGATTCGGCCTCTAAGATTCTCTAATCTGCAGTTGAACACAAACTGCCCCAATCGCGACACAAATGGACAGCGCTCGGTAAAACGACCATAACTTTTAAACGGCTGAGCGAAATTTAGAGATTACGATCTTCACTGAAAGGTAATTCAATTGTCTACAACTTTCGTAATAGCCAAACCCCGAGGAAACGCTTGCAAAAATAACAATTTCGCGCTACAACAAGGCACAAGAATCTGCTCGAAAAACAAACTGCACAGCTTCTAGGGTTTCACCTCTAAACCATTCCACATACAACTAATCAACCAATAAGACTCCATGGAAAGAACCCTAACCCAGCCACTCAACCACACCCCAAACCCTAGCTAGGTATTAAGACAAACACCATGCATGCACAAAACCAAGCCAAGCTATAATACCTCCAAGCATCACCAGGGAGGAAGAAGGGAGATGGGGGATGCTGGCCGGAGAAGAGGGGATCGCCGGAGCTGGCCGGAGGCTGGCCGGAGCAGGGCGCCTAGAGGGGCCACGGCCAGGGAGAGGGAGCACCGACCAGCTGCTGCTTGCTGTTGCATCTTGCTGCTGGAGGGGGCGCCGGCAGGGAGATTGCTGCGCTGCTGCTGCTGCACTGCCGCCTGGAGGGGGAGCACCGGGAGGGAGCATGGCGCCTGGGGATGGCTCAATAGGGGAGAGTAGGCGCCAGGGGCAGGGCGCCAAGGAGACCTTCGGCTGGGGAGAGCAGGCGCCAAGGGGACCTTCGGCTGGGCTGCAGACACCAGGGGCAGGGCGCCAGGGAGAATGGTGGTGGCGGCTGGAGGAGTCGGCAGGGTGCTTGATGGGGAGTCGGCAGGATTTGGGGAGAAAAGAAAAGAGCCAGCCCCCCCAAGCCAATCTGAGCCACACACACTAGGAGAAGAGATATTAGGTGAGGGAGGGGAAATTCCCAAAAGCCCCTCCTAAAAACCAAAAATCCAAATTTTAATTATCAACGCGAACCAAACTACTAAATTCTTGGTGTGAAACGATAATTGTCAGGATAGACAACTTGTCGCAAAAACTAAACGACTCGGAGATAATAACCATTCCGATAAGTATTTCATGGAAAAACTCAAAACCTTTACTAAAAAGCTTAAAAAACGCGAAAATAAATATTTTCTTTCAAATACAAATCCCTGAATCACGTAGGTGGAATAATTACCGGCCGAAAACCCTAGCAACAGAGATTTGCGGTATTACAGCAAGGCTAAGGCCGGCTCAGCCCAGCTCGGTGCCACCTCAGCCCGCGCCTGCTCCCTCCCTGGCCGGCGCTCCACCTTCAAATAAAGCATAGCAAAGAAGAATGAACCGACGCCTCCTTCCTCTGGCCGGGCAGCCCTCCAATGGCAGATCGCCTCCGGCTCCACGGCTCGGTGCCACCTCCGGTCGTCCCTCCCCACACCAAGATCCGCCTCCTCCTGCCTCTCCTTCTTGTGGTAAGTGGAGGTGAGGTTCTTGTGCTTTTCAGATTTGAGCAAACCTATTGGTTCTTGTTCTTACTAGCTGAATGAGGTATGAATCTTGAGGTTGAGGTATGTTGTTTGGACCAATTCTCTCTTATTCTAGTGACATGCATTTTCCCATTTTCTTGGGCAGTATTATTTGTTTAGATTTGGAATTGTATGTGTGCGAAATGGTATGCTTGAGGGTTGTGTCTTGGCTGAAATTATGGTGCATTTAATGTACATTCTAAGAATTTCATGAACTCGTGTGTATTGCTTCATTTCTTTTGACAATATGCCATCCTCCAGCACTTTGTGTGGGTTTGTAAAAAAAACAGAAGACGTTAAGACATCAAACAATGACTTGTTTTGATTGTTATTATTGGGATGATTCTTTTGTAAATGTATTGTCAGAAGTTTGTGTGTATACTTCATTGATCCCCATTCTAGCCCTAAGTGCCTTTACTTTTAATACCTAGGTTTCATTCTTAAAATTTATTATTCAGGGTATCAAGTTCTCATGAAGTGGGTTTATTTTTACATCTGGATATACTCCACCACTTGGGGCTTTATATTCCCTAATTAATGTAGGACTTGCACTTTGTTTGATTTCTTTTTTTCCCATTTTAGCTATGGCCTGGGTATGAAGTCTGGCTAAGGATGGCTAAGGATGGCTAAGTGTAGCATATCTTCATACTATTATGATCGTTTTTATTGATTAGCCATGTATATATTTGTATTAATCTTTGTCCAAACATAATCCTTTCTGCTGGAGCCATGTAGCCCATTCCACGCAGTAGCAATGGGCGTGCACTCGGTGTCATTGTTGCACCTTCGATGTCGGGCTGCTCCTTGAGGAGCCTTCGCACGCCGCTTCTTAAATTTGCTTGGTAATTGCAGATTTCTGTGATTTAGTTGGCGTTGCTATTCGATTCGATTAGATAAGCCAATGTGTTGATTTCAGCTTTAGGGATTCCGTTTCAACTAGGCCGTATGTTGGTTGATGTGTTAATAGTTTCAATTTTTGTAAATGCCATTCTTCTTGTTTGCTGATACAGGGTTAGAAATAGCACTTCACACAAAGAAATTTCATAGTAAACTAAGTAATGCATCAATGCTTGCATGCCACACAGAAAGCGGAGAACTCAGACTGTATCAACTAAATAGTAGACGAAATAAACTAGAATCACCTTCAGCGATTCCATCAAAGAAAATTAGTAGCAAAATAAAGAGAATTTGTGGATAGCATCAACTTCTATTTGTCTCGAGCATTTATCTCCTTGAGCGATTCGGCTGAGTTTCATTGATCTCTCTTTGGTAGAAATATTTATGTTTAACAACAAGCAAGGAGGGATTTGTTTGCCGAGTAGTAGTGATCTCAAATTTTACAGTTTTGATCTAGTCCCGTAGTTGCTAACTTTGTTTATTGAATGATCTTCATTGATTGATGTCCCTTTCTCAGTTTACAAGGATGGCGGTAAAGAGGAGAAAAAGAAAGAAGAGAAAAACAAGAAAGAAGAGTTCTGTAATGTTTAATACCATTATCAGTTGCTTATTGCTTATATTAGAACAGTGATATACTTATCTATATATACCTTTATGTTTTGTCCTCATATCCTTTATGCTGATCTCTTATGTGAAAATTTTACACACTGTTACGTCAATGTCAAGTCATCGCTTTTATTTATCTGTTCCCCCTTACGAGATAAGTATTGGGTGAAATTTGAAATGGTATTGTGTGGCTTTACAATCTCATCTTCTACTTCCCGCTTGATATCATCAAGTTCCTTATCCGATATGCTCTGAGTGGCAAAGCATGGGATCTTGTCATTGAGCAAAGGGTAATAACTTACACTGCACAACTGTCTTTGCCCACATCTACTGCACTGGCTCGTGAGTTTGTAACTAATGTTCATCTTCCTGCAGACCGCGTTCACAAGAAAGGACTTTGGTAAGGAGGAGAAGGGTGAAGGTGGTGTGCCTCTCTAGACTAGAGTCAATGATGTTTGGGTTTTTAGCCGTTGTTTAGTTGAGTTGTAAAACTTTGGAAAGACTATGCTCCTATTATGTTTTGATCGTAGTAATCCAGTGCAGTTCTTTGGTTGATTTATCTAACGAATTTTATTAGTAATCAATTTTGGTGATGTTCACATGTTGTACCTGTGGATGATTTGTGATAATGAAACTTTGGTACGTTGCTTTCTCGAGGAATTATATGTCATGGTGCTTGGATTGTATGTTATGGGTACTTGATATTATTATAAATTTGGCGAACATTTATTAAGTGGATATATATTAAACTAATGCAATTGTATTATAAATTTGGCGAACATTTATTAAGTGGATATGTATTAAACTAATGCAATTGTTTTTCCATGTGGTTGTTCGATTATTTAGTAATCATTATTTGAGTTGCTTGAAATGCTAAATGCAAGCACATGTACAACTTGGAATTTTTGTTAAAGCTGTTGTACTGCTTTTAAAATTTCAATATCCCAAGCGGTACTACTGCTTTTAAAAACAATTTTACTAGCGGTAGGACCGCTTTTAATGTATATACCGCTTGGAATACTTTTACAAGCAGCCGTATAGAAAGCAGTAGATAATAGAATTCCAAGTGGTCCTACTGCTTCGAATACTCTTATTCCAAGCGGTTCTACAGCTTGCGAGGACGTGTCATCCTGTAGTGGCTCCTAGGGTGAGCACTACTATGTTTAGGTCTATTTGGGTTATCCATGGGATCTCTAACTAGAAGGGTGCTCCTCCTACTGTTTTTGCCTCTAGTAAGGTGAAGTATATGTGCACCTTCTGTCGAAAGGATGGTCATTTGGTAAATTTCTACTTTAGGTGGGCCAATATCACAAGACGTGAGCGTGTTGCTACTCTTAGGGGTATTCAGGGTCATCCCCAGACTCTGAGTGCTTCCAAGGTACACACTGCTGCTAGATAGGTTAGAGAATCGCCTATTTTTGGGTAGCGTCCAGGACCCGGTTTTCAGGTTGTTCAGTTGAATTTTAGTCCTGGAGATGCTCATTGTTGGTCTACCACCGTCCTCTTAATATTCCTCATTTTTCCCATCGAGGTAGATATCAGCGGCGTGAGGTGTTTTTTAGTAGGAAATTCAGGTAGCCTCACTTCGATGGTCTGGTCTTTTCACCACAGCATGCCAACCCAGTTTTAGCTCCTAGATCTTCTGTTAATGTTGTTTCTGATCTTGTGACAGTTGAGCATCAGAGAGACACTAGAGTCTGGTCTTCTTCTTCTATGACTGGTACTTTGAGGCATCATGTGGTTTAGTATTGGGTTCCCAGGTTTTCACTCTATCCTACTATTTAGGCCCTGTTTGTTTTAGCTGGCGATTGTGAAAAGCAGCTTTTAAAAACTAGATTGTAAAAGCTAGATTGTTAAAAAGCTGGAGGTTGAAAAGCTCATGGCTGTTTGGTAACCCAGATTATAGTGTGTTTGGATTGCTGTTTCTGCTTGACAAAAACCTATAGTACCCTCGACTTGTTTTGTTGCCTTATTTCCATTTTTTCGCACTTGTAGCTTATTTATAAAATACGGAAATGCATAATTTAATAGCAAAAAATATATCATTCATACAAGCTCGAACTCTTGTCCATACAAAATATTTTCCTACACATTTGGGGAGGGAGAGGGCGTATCTTTGGGGATCGAGGGCGGCGTCAGACACCGTGCTGTGGGAGGAGCTGGGTGCCGCACCGTTGGGGAAGGAGGCCACCGCGCCGTCGGGGAAGGAGGCCGCTGCGCCGGCGATCGACGACGCCGGGCCTGGCCGCTCCAGAAATAGGGCGTCGCATCGGGCTAGTGTGCCGAGGATGGAGGGCACCGCGCCGCCGGCGAAGGAGGCCGACACGCTGGCAGGGAGGTCCTCCATGGCGGCTAGGGTTGGAGATTTTTTGTGCTTGGATGTTAAGATGTGAACCGACGCGCTTTGTGCTTGGATGTGAAGATGTGAACAGATGCGGGCTCGACCGTGAAAGCTGTGGAAAGCTGGGGGCAATGGTGGGTAATTTTGGTTGAAGTTGGATTAGTATTGTGGTCTTTTGCAAAAAAAAGCTGGGGAAAGCTGGGGAAGAGTGGATTGTAGGATTGCTACAATCTGGCCTCCCGATTGTTACAATCTAGATTAAAAGTTTGCTGTTTGTTGCCCTTTCAGCTTTTAAAAGCTGCTTTCCACAATCCCCAACTGAAACAAACAGGGCCTTAGTCAACTCTCTCTCTTGTGTCTTAATCAGGTTCGTCGGATAGGGAGGGAGAGGATTAGATTGTTGACTCCGATTGTTGTTGTCATATGACTGGGGACTCTCTGTGGAGTACATAGACCCTGGGTATCTGCATGGCGGGCCGCGAGGACCACCCAAGAGGGGATGGGCTGAGCCGGCTGCACAGAGATGGGCACCACCCAGACTGCAATCGCCGTACCCAGCAAGGAAGGGCTAATGATAGAAACCGACCTTGAATAGGAAAGACACAATTGTAATCCCGAATGCTAACGTATTCGGCAAGGAAGGCTAGAGATAGAATCTCCTCCTTGTAACCGACTAGGACTCCTCCTTGTAACCCTACCACTGACTATATAAAGGGGGCGGGGGACCCTAGTTCGGGATATAGCAACAGCATCATCTGCTCAACAACCACAACATATAACAATATCGAATCCCATAACACAGGACTAGGGTATTACATCCTCTGTGAGGGCCTAAACCTGTATAAACCCGTGTCTTGTGTTACCATCGAGTTTGGATCCAGCGCCTAGCCCCATAATCATTATTGCCGACAACAAACGTCGACACTCTCGTTGGTTCTCTTTCCTAGTCTGAGCCCCTGGTGATGAATTGATCACTTTTAGGGATGTTTTTTCGGTAGAGTCATTGCTAAAGGTACCATCTGTATTAATAATAATTTTATTCTTAAGGATGTTGCCTTAGTTAATAAGCTTCAATACAATTTGCTCTCTGTTTCTCAGCTTATCGATGACTCTTTCGAGGTAACCTTTAAAAATAGTGCCTGTAGAATCCTTGATTCAATAGGATGTTTAGTTCATGTGATTTCTAGATTTGGTAGTCTTTCATACTGATTTTTCTGCTTCTTCTAGGGACTCTCTTCGTTGTTTGATTGCTTTTGAGTCCCGTGATCTCTCCTTCTAGTATAGGAGACTTGGTCACATTGGTTTCGGTCATTTGACTAGAGTTAGCAACTATGATCTCATTCGTGGCTTACCTAAACTCAAGATGGTAAATGAATTAGTTTTCTCTCCTTGCCGACTTGGTAAGATGGTTGTTGCTTCTCATCCTTTAGTCACTATTGTGTGACGGATGCACTAAGATAGCTTTTACAGATGAACATTGTTGGTCCAACTAGACTACAGTCAGCAGGTGGGAAGTGGTAGGTTTTTGTCATTGTCGATGATTTTTTAAGGTATTCTTGGGTATTTCTCATGACATCAAAGGATGAGACTTCTTTTCATTTCAGGGATCTGGTTAGTAGGCTATCTTTTGAGCTCCTAGGTGCCTTACGAGCTATACGTAGTGATAATGGCACATAGTTCAAGAACTACTATTTTGAGAGTTTCTGTGCAGAGTATGGTTTAGAGCATCAGTTATTCTCTCCCTATGTCCCTTAGAAAAATGGCTTAGTGGAAAAGAAGAACAGGACCCTGGTAGAGATGGGCAGGACAATGCTAGATAAGTACAGTACTCCTAGGAAGTTTTGGGCTGTGACTATAGTTTCTACTTGCCATGTGTCTAATCGAGTTTTCTTGAGAGCACATTTGCACCGCACTTCTTACGAGTTGAGGTATGGGCAAAAGCCCAGTGTCTCACATTTTCGTGTGTTTGGATGCAAGTGTGTCTGAAAGACCATGCGCAGGTCTACCCATGTGTGTGATGGGTTATTGACATTGTTCAAGCTAGTAGTGATTGAGTTTGAGGGTGACTTATGATTTAAATCCAAATTTAAAGCAATTTGAGCTTCGTCTGTTTTTCTTGGTGCTACCGGCCATGGTAGCGTGGTGCTATTGGCCGAATGATAGCACCAGATCCCATAGTAGTGTGGAAAATCCTGAGAGGATGTTTTTAGGGGATTAGGCAAGCCGGTTTTACTAGCCAAGGCAACCTGGTGCTACGGTCGAGCGGTAGCACCGGCCCAAGTGCCTGGTGTGAAAATTACAGAGAGGGATGCCTTTGTTTTGGTTGAAGAGCTATGCTACCGACCAGGGGGCAGTAGCACCAGCCCAGATGAGCGTGGATGATCTAAAAATTGTGATTTTTCAAGTTTAATTGCATATCTTTTTGGACATTGCAATGTGATGGATTTTCCTTGTTTTTGATGGTTGTAGGATGATGATGCTAGATCATGGAAAGGCGGAGGATGATCAGGACAAGGCAAGGTGTGCCAGTAGCCCAGACAGTCGAGGATCACCGGAAGATGATCAGAGACAGAGTTGGTACAAGCCTAGAAGACAAGGAAAGGAAAACATGCTGGCTAGACACTGCGTGGATTAAGGAGGGCAGTCGGATCACGATCTACTTGATAGGATAGCGGGTCTAGTTAGTGTGCTTTGAAAACTATGCAAGAAAACCCGGTTTGTTAAGTGAGTTTTGGGTTAGCCCTTACATGGCTGTGTGAGTGGGTCAGTCCTAACCCTTGATGGAGTGCCCTAGGGTTGAGGGACTCATCTAAGGGTGGTTGGTGGTGCAAGAGTAGTATAAATAGAAGGGTAGGGGTAGCCTTCCCCTCTTGAAGGTTTTGAGGCTTTTGGTTCTCAATTTTGTTTTGCCCATTTTGTTGTGAGGCTTTGTAAACCTCCTTTCCAGAAATACAAAACTCATTTCCTTCACTCTGCCTTTGTTGCCTCTTTTGTGCCAAAGGATGTTACTCATGCATTATCCGATGAGTCTTGGATTAATGCTATGTATGTTGTACTTGAAAACTTTGAGATGAACAAAGTCTGGTAGCTTGTATAGCGCCCATCTGGTCATAATGTCATTGAAACCAAGTGGGTGTAAAAAATCAAGCAGAGTGAGGATATGGTTGTCATTCGCAATAAAGCTAGGCTAGTTACACAGAGTTTTTCTCAAGTTGAGGTTCTTGACTTTAAGGAGACCTTTGCCCCTATAGCTAGACTAGAGGCCATTATGATCCTGCTTGCATTTTCTACATCCTAGGGCTTCAAGCTCTTTCAAATGGAAGTTAAGAGTGCATTCCTCAATGGCTATCTTGGGGAAGTGGTTTATATCAAGCAGCCTCCAGAACTTGAGAACCACAAATACCCAAACCATATCTTCAAGCTTTCCAAAGCTTATATGGACTTAAGTAGGCCCCTAGAGTATGGTATGAGAGGCTTAAGTCCTATCATCTCAGCTATGGTTTTAAAATGGGTATAGTAGACAGACTCTGTTTATCAGACACTGGGATTCTCATTTTCTTATTGTCCAGATTTATGTGGACGACATTATCTTTGGTGGCACTTTGCATTCTCCTATGCCTTAGTTTTTAGAAGTGATGAGCATAGAGTTTGACATGAGTGTGATGGGTGAGTTGAGATACTTCCTCGGCTTCCAAATCAATCAAACTCGGAATGGTACCTTCTTGCATCAAGGCAAGTACACTCGAGTCCTCATGAGATGCTTCGATATGTCTGATAGGAAGCTAGTGATGACTCCTTTGGCCACCACTACAGTCCTCGAGACTGACGAGGATGGTGAGCCTACTAATCAAAAGGTGTTCTGGAACATGATCAACTACCTCCTGTACCTCACCGCTTTGAGGCCGGACATACATTTCGCTGTGTGTTTGTGCACTTGATTTTAGGCTTCTCCTCGCGCCTCTCATCACCAAGTAGAGAAGCGCATCTTCAGGTACCTTCGTGCTACTAGTGATTATGTTATTTGGTACTCTTCCTCTTCTTGTCTATCCTTGTCGAATATCCAAATATGGGATATTGGCATACACCAAAAAGTCAGAAATCATGTCATGTACATACTTACCAATTCCAGGATATTCCGTATATCTCAAGCCCAGGCCTGCGGGATAAGGTATACATGGAAAGGATGTCCCCTGTAGGGAAAGCTTCGATCCTACTCCTGACGCGAGGAGACCCACTCAAGTACGCCCATTAGCTATGGAAGTTCTGATATGATACGGGGATCATAACAGTAGAGAGACTTCTCATTGACTACGACTCGGTGTTCCATCCGCCATACAAGGACCAAGGAGGACGTCGTCAATGGGGAAGAAGCCACATCAAGTCCAACATGCGAGCGCAAGCCTGAAGAAGCCATTGCGACCCTTAGCAATTTAACATAGACACACATAAGCCATAGCTTAGCCATCCCCCAGATTTGTAGTTCATTCCTTGTAATCAGGGATACCCCATCGATCGGTAATTTCTTGATTGATCTCAATCATCGTCGTCATAGGAGTAGGTATTACTCATCAACGAGACCTGAACCTATTTACATTGCGTGTTCCTCTTTACATGCTTGACCCTGCATATCTCGAAGGTACCCAGAAATAAGTGTGTTTTCGATCACTAACCTTCGACAGTTGGCGCACTTGGTAGGGTCCTTCAGCTATTTTTGCAGGTTAAGCATGTCTTCAGCCTGCGTCAGTTCTGGAATTCTTGTCATCAGCCAAGCCCTACCAATGGGCTCTGAGATCGTTTTCGGAACCATGTTGTACCGATGGGGTCCGGCCAGTAGCCTCGAGCATATCGGCTTCATCGAGTCCTGTTCTGATGACCCAAGCCGAGAGGTGTTCTTCATCGAGTTTGACCCTCTGGAGCCCGACGTTCTCCAATGCGTGGACACAGAGAGCGATAGTGACAACAGCAGTGATGACCTCAGCAGTTAAGGTAGCAGTCGTGGAGATCGCCATGTTTTCATGGCCAGAGCCAATAAAGGCACAACTGCTAGAAGTTCCCAAGAGAGGGACCTTGGAGCAGAAGCCTTGGGTAACCAGGAAGGTCACATTCCTCCGAGCACACCCCTGGATCTTGGAGCAGTAACTGCGCAGCACATGCAATCACGAGTATTGCTCCAAGCACATCAGATCATCGTCGTGACCCGACTGCAGTAGCCATAGCAGAGATTATGGCCAGATTGTCAAAGCACATCAACCTGGATAATCCTTTGACACCTCACTTGCAGGTGCTAGGATTTCAAGGGCATTAGGTCCTTTTACAGCGTGGTCACAATGGTGCACCCAGCCGCACTCCAAGAATAGCATCCTAGCAGAGCCACCTCGGTGACGTCTTCATCACCCCTGAGGCCAACGTCCAGTGCGCTCACATGCTATTGAAGTCTCTCCCACCGTTGGACCCAGCCAATCCTATGACGCCGGTGTTTGACCAGATGAAGACGTTGATCAATGCAGGGAAAGCATAGACTGCTCGTGCGGCTAATTCAGCATTCGGACAGCCAAGCCGATACGACACTCGAAACCGTCTGTTAGGGCCATCCTACAGCAGTCGCCGAGCAGCAAGATCAACGGTGGCTAGTTCTAGCCACCGTGCTTCTAGGACGGTCTGCTCGAACCCTCGCCAGAGATATCCTGGAGACCTCCGAGATCGAATCCCGCATGATCATCGAGACTTGCTCGAAGTCCTATGAGATCGGGGGGAAGAGCGAGACCGCAAAGAGCGTGAAAGGTAAGATAATGAATCTTCGTCCTCCAGAGGCCGATCTCCGACATGACATGTGCGCCGCGGTAGATCTTCGCCATCGAGGGACCACTCGCTGCCGCAACACAGGTTCTCCCTCGGTAAGATGCATACAAAGGACAGCGCCACATGACCTCGGAAGACATCGATGAGGGGTGCAAGGCGTTCCCTCCAGCACTATGCGTAGTCAGATGGCTGGACAAGTTCAAGCCTAGTCTGGTGGAGAAGTATTCGGGGAAGATCAACCCCGTTGAATGGCTACAGATCTATACTACAGTCATGAGTGTAGTCAGAGGCAACGAGAAGGTGATGGCCAGCTACCTGCTCACCACTCTCGATGGAGCAGCTAGGTCTTGGCTACTAAACCTCCCGCCTCAGTCGATATCATCATGGGCCGAGTTGCGGGCACAGTTCATCACCAACTTTCAAGACAAGTATGAACACCCCGGGACACGCAGTGACTTTCATCGGCTAGTGTAGAAGCCAGGAGAGTCGCTGCGCAGCTTCATTCGATGATTTAGTGATAAAAGGATTGTGCTGAGGTAGTGATTGTTGCCTTCGAGAACGGGGTGAAGGATGGAAATCTAAAGGGGAAGCTCACCACCCAAAAGATTAGAACCACTGAGGAGCTCTTCGAGAGGAGCAAGACGCGCAACCTAGGCGACAACAAAGGTCGAAGCCACAGAGGAGGCAAGCACAATCCTGTCCATCACTCGGACAAGCACAACTTCGACGAATGCCAGGTAATCAGTAAGAAGGTCCAGGAGAAGCTCATGGATGCCCTTGCCGAGCATGGCATTGAGTAGTCTAGAGACAAGCTCGAAGACCACGAACCCGAGTATTGGGGAGCTGAGCACAAACTGGCACACATTTTTGGGGGATCCGCCACGTACGAGTCCAAGAGGCAATCACTACTACAGACTGCCTCATCCGTGACCCCCATAACTGTCGGGTAGGCCTGAGCCGGCAGTGATAATATTATCACTGTCGATTCTAAATTCAATCGGCAGTGATAAAATTATCACTGCCGGTTCTAACGTCTACCGGCAGTGATAAGAATAGTATAATTTTCCCGTAGGAATGGAGGCAATATCATTGCTGGTTTTAGAGAGAACCGGCAGTGATAAGAAGATATCACTGCCGGTTTATATAAAAAACCGGTAGTGATTTATCATTGCCGGTTTGCCTATCAACCGGCAGTGATAAGTCTATTTTCACTGCCAGTTTTACTTCAAAACCGGCAGTGATATTACTATTCCCCATAATTAGTTAAGATACAGAACATATCAAACATTGTATTTTATCTCGCACAGAACATATCAAAGCATAATTAGTTAAAAAACAGAACATATTAAACATTTGTAATTTATCTCGCACAGAACATTTACAAAATTAGTAATTTGTGTGATATGTATTAGTTAAAACACAGAACATTTACCAAACATAATTAGTTATACCGTCCATAATTACATATTTAGTCCTAATTATATATAAAAAATATAATGGGCCAACGGCTATTAACCGTTTGAAACCCAAAATGGCGCGAAACCCTATATCCAAAAGTCATCGTCCTCCTCCTCCTCCTTGTCCTCGTCGCTGGAGCTGCCGCCAGATGACCGATTGGAGTTGCGGCGGTGCTCCTCCTCCTCCTCCTCTGAATCCGATTCGGTGGTGGAGGTTGTCCTACCCCAACGCTGTAGGACCTCGCCGCCGCCGCTGTCGTCGTCGTCGCCCTCCTCCTCCTCCTCTGCCTCCTCTTCCTCCTCCTCTGCCTCCTCCACCTCCTTCTCTGGCGGCGGAGCGGGAATTTGCCCAGTACGTGCTCGCTTCTTGGGGGGGCCATTCTTGCAGCAGTGGTGGATTGTGAGGAGTGGTGCTACAGATTGAGGAATGGGCATTGTATAGAGGCAGAATGGGAAGGGCAACAGTTGGCAGAGGTATGGGGAAGCATAGCAGTTGGTAGAGGAATGGGGAAGCGCAACGGTTGGCACGGGAGTTGGAAGGGTTCGACGTATCACTGCTGGTTTGTATTACCAATCGGCAGTGATAACAGACTATCACTGCCAGTTTATACCCAAAATCGGTAGTGATATATCACTGCCGGTTCCATTTATAACCGGCAGTGATATAACTTTTACTGTCGGTTTTAGTCTTTAACCGGCAGTGATATGTATTTTCCCGCCCTTCTGAATTTTCCAGCGTAATTTCACCTTATCACTGCCGGTTCTACGCAAAGCCGGCAGTGATAAGGCATTTATATATCAGGCCCTGACCGAGGCCTTCCCCGGCCGAGCAGAACAGAGAGGAGCTCTGTTTGCTCGGTTGTTATTTTATTGGGGAGGTGCTGCCAAAATTGTGTTAATATTTTTCTTGTATTTCTCTTTGAGGTGACTTCTTGTCCGACCAAGCAGAATAAAAAGAAGCTCTGTTTTGCTCTATAGTTATTACCTTGGTGAGTTGCTGCTGAAAAATTGTATTAAAATTTGTCTCGTATTTCTTTTCGAGGTTAATTGCTGACTTGATCTATGTTATATTTGTAGTAAAATTGTACTTTATATATTGCTCTAGATGTTGATAATTGCTAATTGTATGGGGTGAACATTTTAGGTCAGTAGTGCTCAAATTAAGATACAGCTAAATTATTTAATAAATTAAAATTCTTATCCATTTTAGTGATGTAGTGGATTTTTAAGTAATGAAAATTGCTAGATGGACAATTATGCATAACTGTAATTCTTTTCAATAATGAAAAATTGTTATATGGATATTTAAATAGTAAAAATTGCTAGATGAATTATAAATAGTGAGAGCTAGTTGAATATTTAAATACTGAAAAATGGTAGATGGATTTTCCAATAATGAAAGTTGCAAGATACATAATTATTTAGAAATATATCCTTGTAATCAATTATATGCCTGTTTGATGTATATTAATTGAATTCAATAGCGCTACATAACAAAATGAAATGAATAAATCTTGTAAATAATTAACAAATGCTAGATGGATATTTAAATAGTGAAAAAGGTTTGATGTATCTTAATGTAGGCAAAATTGCTTGATGTATTTGTAAATCTAATCATTTACAATTATATTGTTATTTGCAGTTATGTGCTTATAATGTGTTTATCGTTTTAATTAATTAGCACGGCATGACTAATGTAAAGAATAAATTATTTTGGTATGTTTATTGATATCTTTGAAATGTAGTTCGATATAATTAGCGTAGATGGACCGAAGGTGGATGTATGACACGGACCGTCATGGTCGAGTTCTTTAATGGTGTGACTTGTTTTCTGAATACGGCAGCGGCACACAAGTCGAAGAATTTGACGGACTATATTTGTTGTCCATGCGCTGATTGCAAAAATGAGAAGCTGTTTTCTAACATAGAGTCAATACGTGTACACTTGCTTCGAAGGGGTTTCAAGGCAGGCTATACCTGTTGGACCGAGCTGATGAGGACATCACTCCTTTGGATACACGCATACATCATGGTCCTATGACAAGAGCTCATGCATGTCAATGAAATCATGAGATGAGCTCGTTTCTCGCTATGCATCATAATAATATTATTGAGGATGGGATGCTACTAAATATTTGTGATGTTTTACTGCTTAGGAACATGGGAGAAGAATGCCAAATCAATCGAGAGTCCAAGTCATCCACAATTCGGAGTTCAGTTCGGAGTCAGCGGATAGCACTTCACTAAAACGGGCATAACTTTCTCATACGAAGTCCAATGGAGGAGATTTTGTGCTTGTTAGAAAGATAACGATGAGATCTTTCCAATGGATCTAGTCCCAACTCTAGATTCATCATGAGTCTACCAGAATCATCAAAATAATACATGAAATCACTATTTTGGGCCTTGTAATTAGCGTGTGAGGGCCAAGCCCAGGTGGTGTGCGCCCCCTCCAGCCGCACACAACCCTAGGGTTTCCCCCTCACACCCCCTATCATATATTCTGTAGCCGCCGCTTTAGGCCATGGGTTTTGCTTAGATTTCAACTAGACACTCTGTCAGTTTTCGCTGATCATTGGTTTGTGTAACCCTAACTCGTGTGCTTAATATAATTCGCAATTTCAGATTGCTTCTTCTACGTTCTTGCTTGTGTTCTCGATTCGCATGCAGGGATAAGCCTTCTTGGCGAGGTCAACCGTGTTTGTGCGTGGTTGATAACCAACTGAGCCGTGGTGTAGCGATTGCAGGGTTCAGATCGGTTCTGATCGGAAGCCAGATCGTCAATGTCGAGTCTCCACCAATCGACTTACCTCGACCTATCGGAAGATTGGACCACCGTGCGCATCAAGTGGTATCAGAGCCATGGTTTACTGATAGGTAACCCTAGTTTTCCCCACCTTATTCACTGTTCCATCGACCTAGAGACCAGAAAATTAGCCCTATAAAAAAATTTTGTTCATGATCTGACGATCTGTTCATTATCGTTCCACCGTCGTATAACCCATTGTGCCATTGCAATTTTCATTTTCAGTTTGCTTTGTTGAATTTGTGTACATAGTAATCGTCTGGTTGCTATTAGAAGTCGTGAACCTAGTCTCTAGTTGACACTGTTTCTACTGCCCTAATTCATCCCACCACAGCCAACAGCCAACACCAAACCGAGTCCTACTCGGTTTGCCCTTGCGAGCCGCTTTGTGTTCTATATCCTACACCGCAAGCCCTAGATAGGTCGCGAGCCGCCTTGTGTCAATTGCTCGATACCGCTAGCCTTTATTCTCTAGACGCAGTCCTATCAATAGCTTAACCCTAACTGGAACCGAAAGAAAGAAACGAAGGCCGAGATAGACCCAATCTGCACAATGTTCAGTAAAACAGCCATAACTTTTGCATACTAATTCCGATTTGGGTCTACTTTTTTTTGTTTCGAAGGGGATAACGATGCATACTGGAAAATTTCACAGGTCAAAAGACCTGTGCATTTTCAGACCCTCAAAAAAAGCTTCTAAGACCGAGTTTCGGCGCCTAGAAGTTTGCTATCCTGTTTTGTCAATTCTTTCGGGCATCTGTTTACTGTCGTCTGTTGCTCCAAATTGTGAGATTTTTGTTTCTCCTCTGAGTTAACAGGTATATATTTGTGTTAGAAAAAAAAGTGAAAAAATAAAAAAAAATAAGAGGAGAGAAAGAGCCAAACCGGCAAAAAAAACAGAGAGAAGAGAAAGAGAAGAAGCAAAGAGAAGAAGAAAATCAGAATTACTTGCATCCTTTGAGTCCTTTGTACTTTAGTATATCCCTAGCTTGGTTGAACTAGTTCTAGGAATACAGTTAGGCCAGCAATTGTGACAAATACTTTGGACATCTATTCAGCTTTGCTATTCTGTTTTCGATATTGCTTATTCCTCTGCTACGTGATATTACCTTCCGAGCTCCACAATACTTCTTATCAGTTTAGGTCCTACCTTGCAATCATCTCACTCACGCTCTACTCACAGTATCACGAACCAGCCACTGGTTGCACCTTCCCGTTGCGTTGGTAAGAACAATTGTAAGAGCATAGTAAGGCGCTTGAGAGTGAGTGAATCCACCTTCTGCCGCCAAAGTAGTTTATAGGGATTATACCATCGGTTGTTGTCGGTGTATTTCGCCTGACAGGATTCCGCTATAGAGTGTCTACCCCCTAAATGGAACTTATGGTTCGGTAGAGGTCATCTTCATGGTTGGAAACCCTAATGTCTCTCGGCGGGGGTCTCCGGGCGTGAATGGACTGGTGGACACAATGATTTACCTAGGTTCAGGCCCCCGATGCGGGTAACAGCCTTACGTCCTGCTAATTCTTTGCTGAGGAAATGTTTACAATGGTGTTCTTCAGTATCTACTTCTCTATGCTGTTTTTGCTCTAGCCGACCTCCCCCCCCCCTCTATGCACCAGGATGCCCTTATATAGACGGGCCACCTTGGGCAGGAGAGAAGGTGGTGCCACACTTATCTACAATACATTAATTACACCCATCATTCCAGCTTCCACGTCGACCCACGACTCATTTATTAAGCACGCCTCCGTGGCCTTGTCCTTCGAACCCTATTCAATGTCAGTGAGAGGCCTCGCCCGGTCTGCTCGGGACAGGACGCTTCTACGATGGGTTGGTGAGAGGTGTCAGAGGGATAAGCTGTCGTCTTGTCGAAAGCTGAATCCTTTACAATTAATGGCCCTGACACAAGGTGCCAGGGGAGGGAGACTTCCAGGTGAAGCCATCTCCTCATTCCTTTGGTCGCCTTCGTGGCCCGGCAAGAGGGACCCAAGCACCCGCCTTCGTCGAGCCGCCCACGCAGCCGCCGCCCGACAAGCGGTATGTCGCCAGTTACTCGTCGAGGCCGCATGGGCTTCACTTAGCGGCGGGCGTACTCGCCAGTTGCCGGGTGCCACAGCCGCCGCCCGCAAGCGAGCGTAATCACCAGGCTGCTTGCCAGGGGGCCACGTGGGCTTCACACGTGGCGTGGCGTGCTCGCCAGTCTGTCGCCGGGTGCCACGCAGCCGCCGCCCGGTGAGCGAGCGTATCGCCAGTCGCCGCCCGGGGCCACGGGCTTTACACCCAGCAGGCGGGCGTGCTCGCCAGGCTGCCTACTAGGGTGCCACGAGGCGCTTCGCCAATGAAAGTGGTGTAATCGCCAGTCGCTTGCGAGGGGCACGTGGGCTTCAAACCGGGCCAGGCCACTTCTTGGGCCCATTGCTTTTACGATGGAGAGTGTACCCCGGTGCAAAGTACACCGACAGTAACCCCCGGGGCCATCTTGGAGCACGCGCCAGCTGCTTTTTAGACCTTAATTAATGCCAGTGCGCTCCTGGATGGGCCCACCACTCCGCGCACGCAACCGCTTCAGTCCTCCCCACGACCGCTAATTTTTCTCGGGACCCGAAACACCGTGCCGTTCATTTGGACGTGAACCATCCTCGCTGGGGGCCTATATATGCATACACCCCCACGCAACAGTCTACGCCTTCTGCTTCCTTTAGATTTCGCTCTTTGCCCTTTCGCCTTCTTTGCTTGAGAGACTGCACTTCCACTGCGACGGCGCAATCTCTCGATCCCTCCACCGCCGGCCAACACCAGATGGACTTCGCCACTAGGGTGGCTCCTGGGGGTGCCCTTCACCCCCGCCTGGGGACTGCCGCACCAGAGTGCGAGCCGGGGGAGATTATTGTCTTCACTTGGAGGCTTATGGCGGGCCTCGTGCTGCCATTTTCCGAGTTCTTCCTCACCGTCCTTCACTTCTACGAGATTCACCACCTTCATCTCTCCCCCAATTCCATCGTCTTCCTCTCCACCTTCGCTTACCTCTGTGAGATGTTCGTGGGGGTGATGCCTAATCTCCCCCCCCCCTTTCGCTATTTCTTCACCTGCTGCTCCACCCCCGACAGTGGGGGAGTCGCCGGGAGCTGTCACTTTAGGCTTCGCGATGGGTCGGCCTCCCGCTACATTCCCTTCTAGGCCCGCTCCAACTGGAAGAACTGGTGGGGCAATTGGCTTTATGTCGGCGATGACGGTGGGGTCGACCTTCTCGGAGTACCCAACGTGTGGGCGGTAGCCCACGAGAGCTGGAGCTCGCCCGTTGAGGAGACGGCGGAGCTCCAGGCAATGGTGGGCCACATTGATCGGCTACGGGGTGCCGACCTGATTGGGGCACTGGTAGTCTAAGACTTCGTGTCTCGGAGAATCAGCCCCCTGCGTCGTTGCACCCGCCCTACATGGCAATACACAGGGGACGACGACATGACGCGCATGCACCCAGGCAGTAAGTCTTTTGGCCCTTCTTCTTGAATGCATACTTTTCCCTATGGTCTTTGTTATTTAGTAGTTCTGTCTTCTTCTGGCGCCAGGGGAAGGCAACCTGAACAATGCCACCATCTCCCAATGGCTATCCGTGTTGATCCCGCCAGTGCCGAGTGGCTTGGAGTTTCCGGCCGATGCTCGGCCACTTTGTGATCTGGAGTCTTCGGAGCGCCTCCAGATCATACAATCTTTCCCAGCGATGGACTCCACAGGTCTCGCCGTGGCCCCTTAAGAATCAGGGACCAGCCCCTGGGCCGCTGATCGAAGCGTAGGCAAACGGCCTGTTGCTTTGGACGCCCCCGGCACGGACCCCAAAAGGATCTGCACCGGGAGCTCAGCTTTTGCCACTATCACACTTGCGACCCCACCGGCCGCGACTGAGGTGGCAACGTCTTCTCCCGGGGCGGCAACGCCAGCCGCCCCTTCCTCGGAGCCGGCTGCACCGATGCCTGCTCCAGCTCTTGCGGCGCTGCTTCCACCGGCGCCAATTCTGTTGGTGCCAATTCCGATGGCGCCAGGCCCCATCGCCACTGGTATCCGCCCGAGCGGACTCACAGTGGCACCCGTATCCTTCAGCTTCAGATCGCCTCCAAGGGTGGGCCACTCAAGCGCCGCGCTTCAGACGTTCATAGGGCGCCGCTTAGGCGCAATGGCACCTTCGCCAGAGCGACTGGCAGCTCCGAGGTTGCTGGGCTTAATGTTGTTGGGTCCAGCACCTCCGTTCCTCCCGCTCTGATCGCTCCCACCGTCCACGCCACCGACCCACGAACCCCGCACGCCAGGCTTGGCGGAGCACTCGCCACAGCCAGCGCTTTCCTCACGGAAGCCGGCTAGCGCGAAGCCCACTTGGTGCAGCAAGTGGAGACATTGCACTGGGAGCTAGGGAGGGCGGAGACGCAACTGGCCCAGGAAAGGGCCACCGGGGCAACCTTGCTTGCCCGAGCGCAAGAGGCCGAGACGGCGCTGAGGGAGGCAGCGGAGACGCAACGGCGAACGCTGCACAACATCACGACCATGCTCCGGTCATCATACCGGCGCATGGCGCTGGTCTTGACGCCACTCGGAGTAGATCTTGGCAAGCCGTTGGAGCCCACGGCGATGCAGTACGCCCTTGCACCACCGGGTGGCGATGCGCTTATGGCTCGCCACCTGCCTCGACCGCCCGCTCCATCCAGAAGGGCGACAAGTTGCCGTGAGCCACCGCCGCCGTGCTTTCGTCATACGCCACCGCGACGCCGCTTTCAACCCGATGGCCATCGCAGAGGGCATTGAAGGAGACGAAGCCCAGGCCCAGGTGCGCGTGCAAGAGGCCACGGAGCATGTCGCCAACATGATGGCGGCGGAAGCTTCAGACCTTGGCGCCGCAGCGGGCGAGCCAGACGCCGAGGGCGATGATGAGGGCATCGAAGTCGCCAACGATGACAGATGATCTGGGCCGCTTCTTTTGAATTTATTTCTTTTTGTTCCTGCTTGCCGTATGCCAGAACAATATTAACAATTGTAAATGAAGTTGGCACATTTTGATTTCACCTGGGCATGTCATCTGTTTGCACTTTAGGGTTCCGGCCCTACAAGCAAGAAGGCGCGGAAACGTGAGGCAGGAGAGACCAGGCGGGTCTTGGCCACCGAACGTGACCACGATGACCCCGCGCCGCGGAAGCGCAACCGCCGTGACCGTCGTGACGATCGCCGTGACCGGCGTCATGACTGCTGCGACCATCGCGATGACCGCCGCGGTCGTAGGAACGACCGCCGCGAGCAAAAAGAGGGCGAGCTCTATTGCCTGATCCACCGGACCAACACTCATGACCTCGACGGATGTCGGGTCATGAGCAAGATGGTGGAGCAGCGGCTCAAGTAGCGCCGCCCCGATGACGACCAAGACGAAGACCCTGCCCCGCTGGCCTTCCAGCAGGCGGATCACACAGTGGCATACATCCATGGTGGTTCGTCCACCTTTCCCTCCAACGCCGCATATAAACGGCTAAAGAGGGAAGTGTGCGCTGCAGCGTCGAGCTCAGGGGCGGGCCGGATGCTGAAATGGTCGGAGGAGATGATCACTTTCAGTCGGGCCGACCACCCTGAAAGCACCACCAGCGTAGGATATCTCCCGATCGTGGTGTCGCCCACAATCCGAAATGTACGGCTGGGGCGTGTGCTGGTGGACGGAGGGAGTTCCATCAACCTCCTATCCTCTACGGCATTCCTGGCGCTCCAGATCCCGTAGCAGGATCTGCGTCTGGCTCTGCCTTTCTTCGGGGAGAAAGACAATTACCGCACGGAGATGGTGGACTTTGAGGTCGCTGATTTCAACCTCCCCTACAATGCCTTGCTTGGCCAGTCGGCACTAGTCAAGTTCATGGCGGCAACCCACTATGCCTACATGGTGGTGAAGATGCCGGGGCCCGGCGGCCCCATAACGATTTAGGTAGATAGGTCAGAGGCCTTGCACTGCCACAAGCATGCATGGGACCTGGCCGGCGCCACTTGCGCCGGGCGTGCCAACGCCACCTGCTCGGGAGCCCCTTAGGCCCGGACCCGCGCCTCACCTGGTTCTGCCGGTGAGGTTAAGGTGGTCGCCTTGAGTGAGTTCGAGCCCCGAAAGACCATCAACATTGGCGCCAGCCTCAGCGCCAAATAGGAAGATGCGCTCGTCACCTTCCTCTAGTCTAATGCCGACGTGTTCGCCTGGCATCCGTCCGACATGACTGGGGTCCCCAGGGAGGTGATCGAGCACCAATTGGCAATGCTCCCCGAAGTGCGCCCGGTCCAGCAAAAGGTCCAGGGGCATGCACCGGAGCAGCAAGATGCCATTCGAGAGGAGGTAGAGAAGGCTGCTGCTTGATAGTAGTCGAAGTCTCTCACCCCGAGTGGCTTGCCAACCCTGTGCTTATCGAGAAGTCCAACGGGAGATGGCGCATGTGTGTCGACTTCACCGACCTCAACAAGGCCTGCCCGAAGGATCCTTACCCCCTGCCGCGGGTCGACCTCATTGTTGACTCCACGGCTGGGTGCGAGCTGCTATGTTTTCTGGACGCGTATTCTGGATACCACCAGATTAGCATGGTGGTAGAAGATGAAGAAAAGACTGCTTTTGTAACCCCTACGGGTGTTTATTGTTATGTTAGAATGGCTTTTGGTTTAAAGAATACTGGTTCTACTTATCAACGTGCCATGCACATCACTTTCCGTTCGCAGATAGGGTGAAATCTTGAGGTCTACATTGACGACTTAGTTGTGAAGATTAAAAAGTGCGAAGAACTAATCCAAGACCTAGAGGAAACCTTTGCTAACCTCCGGAAGAATTGTCTGAAGCTCAACCCTGAAAAATGTGTGTTTGGTGTGCCCTCCAGCAAGCTGCTGGGCTTCCTGGTGTCTAATTAACCGAGGTATTGAAACCAATCCTGACAAGATAGCGGGCATCGAGCACATGAAGCCGCTAGTGCGACTCAAACAGGTCCAGTGCCTGGCCAGTCGCTTGGCCTCCCAGGGGCGGTTCATTGCCCAGTTGGGAGAGAGAAGCTTGCCTCTGTTCAAGCTGTTGAAGAAAACTAACCACTTTGAGTGGACGGATGAGGCACAGAAGGCATTTGAAGACCTGAAGCAATACCTCACCTCTCCCTAGTCTTTGGTCTCCCATGCTAGGCAAGCCGTGTTCTCGTGACATTGCTGCCACTCCTGAGGTGGTGAGCATGGTACTGGTTCTTGAGAGGAAGGCGTCGAGCGGGTCTACTACATCAACAAGGTGTTGCATGAGCGGAGACTCGACACCAAGCAGCTCGAGAAAATGTCAGAGGCGGTCTTGGTGGCATCCAGAAGTGCGGCATTATTTCCAAGGGTGAAATCACCGTGGTCACGGCCTACCCTCTGAGAAATTCTCCACAAGTGAAGCGTATGTCAGATGCTAAATGGTCTGTGGAACTGGGGAGTTCAACCTCAAATTTGTACCCTTTTACCGCCATCAAGAGTCGGTCAAGCGGAGTTCATCGCCGAGTGGACTCCTGCCACTCCTGAAGCTGAAGAAGCACCTGCTCCTTCTCCCTGGACCATATTCTTCGATGGCTCATTCAGGCTGGAAGGCGCGGGGGCTAGGGTTGTCCTGGTCTCCCTGACCGGTGACGTCCTCCAATATGTGGTTGCCCTCGACTTCAAGGCCACAAAACAACGTAGCTGAATATGAGGGCCTGCTGGCAGGGTTGCACATCGCTTCGGCACTGGGCATCTGGCATCTCCAAGTCAAGGGTGACTCCCTGCTAGTCATCAACCAAGCGCGGAAGGAGTTCCAGTGTTCTGACCCCACCATGGCGACGTACCTGGCGGAGGTCCGAAAAATGGAGCGCCACTTTGAAGGATTGGGGTATGTTCATATCCCTCGACGCGACAACCACCTTGCGGACGGGCTTTCACAGCTTGCATCCTCAAAAGCTTCTATTCCGGTCGGGGTCTTCGAAGAAAGACTATCACGACCGTCCATCACAGCCCCCAGTTCAGGTGGGGATGATGGTGTCGCTGTCGCAGCCCCCAGTTCAGGTGGGGACGACGGCATGGCCGTTGTGGCCTCCGGCTCAGGCGGGGAAGGCGGCGCCGCTGCCGCGGCCTCCAGTTCAGGGAGGGAAGGCAGCGTGCCCGCCTCAGCCCCCAGGTCCGGGAGGGAAGGCGGCGATCTTTAATGCAATGACCGGGGAAAAGCTTGCTCTGTGAGTACCAGGCGAGCACCGAGTGCTCGCCACGCATGGCCAGGAAGGTCAGTGGATGGATCCTATCCTAGCCTTCCTGCGTGACCAAGTGATCCCCGACGATGATGCCTAAGCTGAGAAGATTGCACGCAAGGCCAAGTGCTATACTCTGGTAGGTGGGGACCTATACCGCCAGAGTAGAAACGGAGTTCTACTGAAGTGCATCACTCGGGAAGAAGGGAGCAGCCTGCTCTCTGATATCCATGGAGGCATGTGCGGGAGCCATATGTCCGGTCGAACGCTAGTCGGTAAAGCGTTTCGCCAAGGATTTTATTGGCCTACTACCCACCAGGATGCTTGCGAGCTGGTGAGGAAATGCGAAGCTTGTCAGTTCTTCGCCAGGCAGATGCACCGACCAGCCCAAGCTCTGCAAACCATCCTGCTCTCCTGGCCGTTTGCGGTCTGGGAGCTAGATATCCTGGGCCCGTTCCCACGAGCCACAGGGGCTTTCACCCATATCTTCATCGCCATCGACAAGTTCACCAAGTGGATCAAAGCCAAAGCAGTACGTGCCATTACGGCTTCCGCTACTATCAAATTCATGCACGGGATCTTCACCCACTTTGGAGTCGTCAACCGCATCATCACCGACAACGGGACCCAATTCACCAACACGACCTTTCTGGAGTTCTGTGACGAGATGGGCACCAAAGTATGTTTTGCTTCGGTGGCTCACCCCAAGAGTAATGGTCAAGCAGAACGAGCCAACGCACTAGTGTTGAAGGGCCTCAAGACAAGGGCGTTTGATCGGCTCCACAAGCGGGGGGCGCGATGGACGAAAGAACTCCCGGCTGTGCTCTGGTCACTTCGCACCACACCCAGTTGGGCCACTGGCGAGACGCCTTTCTTCCTAGTGTACGGGGCGGAGGCTGTCCTCCCTTCTGAGCTGTCGCTCGGCTCTCCACGCGTCTCGGAGTTCAGCGAGGAGGGCCAAGAAGATCTTCGGCGAGAAGAAGTCAATCTCCTAGAGGAGGTGCGTGATCGGTCCGCCTTACGTGCCGCCCGGTATCAGCAAAGCCTCAGGCGGTACCATGCCACCCGGGTCTCTGAGAGGACACTAGCAGTGGGTGACCTGGTCTTGCGCAGAATTCAGACGCATGCCGGGTTGCACTGCATGCCTCCCGGTGGGAGGGCCCTTTAAGGTGGTTTCAGATCTCGCCAGGCGGTCCGGTAATAACGAGGACGACCAAGAACTGGTGAATTCCTACAACATAGAGTTGTTGCGGAAGTTCTATCCTTGAAAGAATTGTAAGTATCTAGTAGGTCGCTTTGGTCAGCCTCGAGGTAAGTCTTTCCCTCGGCTGATCGACG
Source organism: Guadua angustifolia (assembly GCA_036346375.1). Classification (NCBI taxonomy): domain Eukaryota; kingdom Viridiplantae; phylum Streptophyta; class Magnoliopsida; order Poales; family Poaceae; genus Guadua; species Guadua angustifolia. The sequence goes on along the minus strand of CM070511.1, from coordinate 13,189,900 downwards.
GCTACTGGCGATTAGTAAAGTTGTTGACTTGATGGCTTTTGCTTTACCATCTTTATCTCTTCTGCGCCCTATGGGGCAGTTTTTCGTATGGGTGTTGTTGGTCCCGACTATTTGGAAATCCTTTGTCGATCCGTGGTAGCGCCCGGCGCCTACGTTGGGCAAGAACGGGTAACCGGGGGGCGAGTTTTGCACGGCGCCCAAACGCGGCTTGCACGCCTCGGGTTGGCTTTTAGAAGCACCGCTGGTCGTCACCGCGAGCGCCGTTGGCCTATTACCACTCCAGGGAGCCCGCTTCTAGGTCACGCAGCACTGTGGTTCGGTTCCCAGAAAGGTCGCACGGACTTAGGATCCAATAAGAACGGACCATAACGATCCCACGTGAGGATTTATGTTGTTTAAATCCTCCCTACGTATGCCACACGTAATGCCTATTTGTCTTTGCGATAGTTGTGTGTGCGCACAAGCAAAAGATCAGAGCATCGGCCCGCTCCAAAGAAAAATTCAACGTTGCCCGGATGCCTGGGGGCTGGTCGCCTGATGCTCTAGGCTGGTCGCCCGATGCTCCAGGCTGGTCGCCCAGATGCCTAGGGGCTGGTCGCCCAGTCACCTGGGTTGGTCGCCCTGGGGTACATAAGCCAGATAAGTGTCTCGTGCTACACTTCTAATCCTTTGCTTATGTATACACTGAAATGGGCCAAGTTATGCGTGGTTGTCGCGGGTGTCAGAAACCCGACGGCTCCTAGGTGATAAAAGGAAAGCGCCCAGTAGTGGCGTTCGGTAAGGTTAAGCAACCAAAGCGTAAGTTTGGCGCGGTGCTCAAGCGCGGCTCGCACGCCTCAGGTTGGCTCCTAGAAGCACCGCTGGTCGTCACCGTCGAGCACCGCTGGCCCAATAACGCTCCTGGGAGCTTGCTGCCCTACCGTGCCACACCGGGATACGGTCCTAAGAGATCACCGGGATATAAGCTCTGAAGGGATCTGAACCAACGACAACCCTGCATAAAAAAACCTAAAGCTAAGGCTGTTCTGCGTTTCGTGTAAACTGCTAGGTTTAAGGTCATTTTTACCTAAGTTCTGTGTAACTTGCGTAGTTTATACTTGCGTTTGTAGCCGGCTGCACGTGACCTAAAAGGGGATCCCAAAGTGTTGCCCTAAACTTAAGAGTCTACTTGACACTATGGTTAATATCAAGGCTGGTCATCTGGCAGCTCTAACAAACGAAACCAATCAAGCAAAGTAAACAAGCGCACAGGTAAAATGAGTAAAACATCCATTACGCTAAGATTTCTCCAGATGTTTGTGTACATAGGGAGGCAGATCAAAATAAGAAAAGAAGAAGAAGCAAAGGAAGCGAAGTGGTTGTCCAGCCCTTCACTCGGAGCCTAAGCCAAGGTCGCCGGCGCCCTGTCCCTCCTCTGCCAGCGGGGTGGAAACGTCCATGACCGGCTACTCCACCTGCAACGACCCAGCCACATGCTCAGCGGCTGCGGTCACCACCGCCATTAGATCAAAGGAGGCGTCGCGGCTGGCACAGCAGGACAGCACGTAAGTCGCGGTCATGATCGCGACTTCCCGCCCCTCTCTGGCGGAGCGGGCGGCCAAGGCAGCAGGCAGCCCGCAAAGTGCCTCTGCAGCCTGGATGGTCGCATGGGCGAACTGCAAGGCTGAGTCTTCCAGGGGCGCGTTCAGCGCCACCCCCAAGGGCTCCAAACACCTCTTCGTGCGCTGGAAAGCCTTCTTGAGCATGATGGCGAGATTGTGCCGCAGGCGGAAGGACTCATGTTCCGAGTGCTTCAGCGCCGCTTCGGCCCTCTCCGCTCGCAGCTGCATGGCGACCGCATTGGCCCTTTCTTGCACCAATGCCGCCTCTGCCCTCTCCCACTCCCACGCCAGCTCGTCGCTCACTGACGCTAACTGCCAGGCCGTCTGGGCCCCATGCCTGGCGGCTGTGGCAAGAACGGTGCCCAGCGAGGCGTGCATTTCGCCAAGTTCAGTGAAGAGCTCAACGAAGCGTGTGGCGGGGGTAGTGGTGGTGTGAGGGGCGAGATGCCCGGAGGCGCTGGTGCTAGGGTCACCCTCCTCGGCCCTCTTAGCGGTGACGGCCGGAGGCACCGAGGCAGATGTTTCCGCTGCCCCAGTGGGCGTAGGGGATGTCTGTGCCCCTGGGGCGTCTTCAGGGGTCACCCTTGGCGCCACCCTCAGGCTGATGGCGGCCTTCGGGAGCACAAGCCCACCCTGTTGAGCGGTGGCATGGGCTCCCGTGGCTGAGGGTGTCGGCGCCGTAGTAGTCGGTGCCGGCGCCGGAGGAGAAGGAGCTGATGAAGGCGATGGAGCTGGTGCCGCAGGAGGTGGCGCCTCTGGTGACGAAGTCGTGGTTGGGGCGGCCTGTGCCTCCGCCCCTTGCGAAGGTGCCGCCGCATTAGGGCTGGCGGCGGCGGAAGTCTGGACTGTGGTGCGGACCTTCTTGGGGTCCAGGCCCGCGTCGTCCGGCGATTAGCCGCTTACTCGCGGTCGATCATTGGCGGGTTGTCCCTCGACACCGAGTGGACATGGCGAGCACCACGGTAGGTCCAGTGGAGTCCATCGGCGGAGCCGCCGATGAATCGCAGTGCTCGCGGACTCTAAGTCGGGCGAAGCATCGCCGCCATTGGAAAGTCCAAGCCGCTTGGAATCGACGGCATCAATCTGGCAAGCCATTTGCTAATGAGTTGCCCCTCCAGGTTTTCCACACTTGGCAAAAGATAAAGAAAGACTGCCGGTTGGTAGGGAGCCATAGAAAGAAGCATGTGTGCGAAAAAAGCCAAAGGAAAGCGAAGACTTACGACTAGGGTATGTGCCCGTTATGTCGTTGTCTCCTGTGTACTGCCATGCAGGGCGGGTGCGTCGATGAAGGGGGCTGATTCTCTGGGTCACGAAGTCCCGGATCACCAGCGCCCCGGTTAATCCAGCGTCCCGCAGTCGGTTGATGCGGGCCGCCATCGCCAGGAGCTCCGCCGTCTCTTTGACTGGCGAGCTCCGATTCTCGGAGGCCTCCGCTGCTTCATTGGCACCCCAAAGCGTCGACTCATTGTCATCATCGATGTCTGACCATTATTGCCAGCCACCTTCAGCTGGATCTCGGTTGGAAAGCGATGTAGCGGGCGGCCAGTCTGTCTCGAAGGCGGAAGTAGCAGCTCCCCACTACCTCGCCGTCAGTAGAGCTGCGGCAAAGGAAAAAATAGCGGAAAAGAGGGAGATTCGGCATCACCCCCATGAACATTTCACAGAGGTGTGCGAAGATGGAAAGAGTAACGATGGAGTTGGGGGTGAGGTGAAGGTGGTGGATTTCATAAAAATAGAGGACGGTGAGGAAGAAGTCGGAGAACGGCGGGACCAGACCCACCATCATCGCCCAGGCGTGGATGAGAATTTCATTGGAGAGGCACCGTGGCGTGGGGGTCCCCACCCAAAAATGGAAGGTGCCCTCCGGTGCGATGTGGGAGATCCTCGCCACTGTAGCAGCATCAACGGTGGAAGCAGGGATGGAAGGCGCCATGAAGGCAAGGAAGGTAAAGACTGTGAGCAAGGAGATGATGTGTGCAAAGGGGCAGAAGGCGTGAACCGCTTGGCGCAGTTGTGCATATATGTACTCCACTCACCACGACGGTTCGCGAAGAGACAAGATCGTGCACCGTTTCGGGTCCCAAGAAAAATCGGCGGATGCAAAGAAGCGCAGGGACCGAGGCGGTCACATCCTCATGAATGGTGGCCCCATCCAAGAACACACCGGCATTTAATGAAGACCCCAAAAGGCCCTGACGCGCGTTCCAGGATAGGCCCGGGGGCTACTATCGGCGTACATTGCGCCAGGGTACTCTCTGCGCTGCACAAAAGCGTGCGTGGCCTGCGTGGCGGCCTGGTAGGCAGGTCGGCAAGCACGGCCTACCCGCCAGGCGTCGGTCCACGTGGCGCTCGGGCGAGCAGGTGGGCGATGATGCCCTACTCACCAGCGCCCGACGTGGCGGCGGCGGTGGGTGAAGCGCACCACGCCACCGGCGCCACCACGTGGTGCCCGAGCAGCAGTGGCGGGGACGCTACGCCGCCGGCGCCAACCACGTGGTGGCCCGGCGGCGGTGGGCGAGCACGCCCGCTTCGAAGCGCCGGTCCACGTGGCGCCCGGCGCAGTGGCAGGGCGACGCTGCGCCGGCGCTTAGTCCACGTGGCGGTTTAGCGGCGGTGGCGAGCACACCCGCCCCCAGCGCCGGTCACGTGGCGCCCATGCGGCTAAGTGGGCGAGACGCCGCCGCCGCACCCGCCCACGTGGCGGCGGCGGCGGGTGGCGAAGCACGCCCGCCACGGGCGCGAGCCCACGTGGCGCCCGGGCGAGCAGGTAGGCGAGGACGCCCTGCTCACCCCGCCGCAAGGCAAAAAGGTGGGATGTGGTGGCTTTGCCTCGAAGTTTCCTTCCCCCATCGTACTATGTCAGAGGCGGGTCTGTTGTGTTAGGTCAGTCGATTACAAGGAATTCTGCTACAAGCCCATTCCTCCGACGCCCCACATCTACCCGTCACAAAGGGGTCACATCCCGGGCGGACCGGGCGAAGCCATGCGTCGGCATTAATTGAGGCTGGAGGAACGGGACAGCATAGGAAGGTGTAATAAATGTATGTAGATCAGCATGATGACGCTCCTTTTACCTGCCCGAGTCGGCCCAGGCTATATAAGGGCACTCGGGTGCATGGGGAAGGGGATTGAGAGTTCAGCAGTAGAACCTAACGAAGAACTTGTAACCTGAGAACACTGTACTAGCTTCAAACCTTCAACAAGAGATCAAGCAGGACGTAGGGCTATTACCCTTCCGGCAAGGGGGCCTAGACCTGGATAAAATCGTTGTGTCTCTCTAATCCAAAGGCTCCAAAATCCGCCGTGTGGGAGGTGTTAGGGTTTTCACTCGCTAGGGTTTGCCAGCCGCGAAGACGCCCTCCTACCGAACCAAACCCGGTCTGTAGACTCGGGCCTGTCCAGCGAAATACGCCAACAGTCATCCTATCCCTAGGTTAGATGACATTCTTGATGAATTGAGTGGTTCTATTATTTTCTCAAAGATTGACTTGCGTAGTGGATACCACCAAATTATGATGAAATTGGGCAATGAGTGGAAAACAACATTTAAGACTAAGTTCGGCTTATATGAGATGTTAGTCATGCCTTTTGGATTAACTAACACACCTAGTACTTTCATATGTTTGATGAACGAAGTCTTACTTGCTTTCATTGGTAAATTTGTGGCGGTCTACTTTGATGATATCTTGATATATAGCAAGTCTCATGAAGAACATGTGGATCAATTGCGTGCTGTTTTTAATACTTTGAGAGATACACGTTTGATTGGTAACCTTGAGAAGTGCACTTTTTGCACCGATCGAGTCTCTTTTCTTGGCTATGTTGTTACCCCACAGGGAATTGAAGTGGGCGAAGCAAAAATTGAAGCCATAAAGAGCTGGCCGACCCGTCAGACTGTCACCCAGGTGAGAAGCTTTCATGGTCTTGCAGGATTCTATCGGCGTTTTGTTCGGGATTTCAGCACCATAGCCACCCCGCTGAATGATTTGACAAAGAAAGGAGTAGCTTTCACATGGGGACCGGCACAAGAAAAGGCATTCAAGTTGTTAAAAGAAAAGCTCACCCATGCTCCATTGCTCCAACTCCCCGATTTCGGTAAGACTTTTGAGGTAGAATGTGATGCTAGTGGGATTGGAATAGGAGGTGTGCTAATTCAAGAAGGTAAACCACTTGCTTATTTCAGTGAGAAATTAAATGGTCCAAGTTTGGATTATTCTACCTATGATAAAGAATTGTATGCTTTAGTGTGTGTGCTTGAAACTTGGCAACATTATCTATGGCCTAAAGAATTTGTTATACATTCTGATCATGAATCACTGAAACATATTAGAAGTCAAGCTAAATTGAATAAACGACATGCTAAATGGGTAGAATATATTGAGTCATTTCCATACATCATAAAACATAAGCAAGAAAAGAACAATGTGATTGCTGATGTACTTTCTAGACGTTACACCATGTTATCTCAACTTGATCACAAGATTTTTGGTTTAGAGACGATTAAGGATTTATATGCTATTGATTTTGATTTTAAAGAAATGCATGAACATTGTAAAGAAGGGAAGACATGGAATAAATATGTTCTGAATGATGGTTTGCCCTGTCGTGCTAACAAGCTATACATTCCAGCTAGCTCTGTTCGTCTTTTGTTGTTGCAGGACGTGTACTGGCTGGCCACTTCTTTTTGCCAAAGATGAGACATGATGTCAAGTGCTATGTGTCACGCTGCACTACTTGCAATAAAGCTAAGTCTCGTTTAAATCCACATGGTCCTTATGTGCCTCTTCCTATTCCTAGTACACCTTGGGAGGATATTTCTATGGATTTTATTTTAGGTTTACCTAGGACAAAGAGTGGGAAGGATAGCATATTTGTAGTTTTGGATCATTTTTCTAAAATGGCACATTTTATACCTTGTCACAAGAGCGATGATGCTACAAACATAGCTGATTTATTTTTCAGGGAAATCGTTCGCCTTCATGGAGTGCCTAATACTATTGTATCAGATCGTGATGCAAAGTTTTTGAGCCATTTTTGAAGATCACTTTGGAACAAATTGGGGACGAAATTGCTATTCTCTACTACATGTCATCCCCAAACTGACGACCAAACAGAGGTCGTTAATCTCACATTATCCACCATGTTGCAGGCTATTTTAAAGAAGAATTTGAAGCTATGGGAAGAGTGTCTACCACACGTTGAGTTTGCTTACAATCGATCGGTACACTCCACTACGAAGGTAAGTCCATTTCAGGTAGTGTATGGGTTTAATCCTCATGCTCCAATTGACTTTTTGCCTTGCCTACTTCTGAAAAGGTAAATTTAGATGCAAAGAAGCATGCTGAATTCATTTTAAAAATGCATGAAACAACTAAGGAAAACAGAGAAAAGATGACTGAAAAGTATAGACTTGCTGGTAGCCAGGGTAGGAAACATTTATCCTTTGAACCAGGTGATCTTGTTTGGTTGCATTTGAGAAAAGATAGATTTCCAGGATTGAGAAAGTCTAAATTAATGCCTCGAGCTGATGGTCCTTTTAAAATACTTGAAAAGATTAATGATAATGCATATAAATATGAGTTGCCTGCAGACTTTGGGGTTAGTCCCACATTTAACGTTTTAGATTTAAAGCCGTACGTGGGAGAAGAGGATGAGCTCGAGTCGAGGATGACTCCAATTCAAGAGGGGGAGGATGATGAGGACATCACTCCTTTGGATACACGCATACATCATGGTCCTATGACAAGAGCTCGTGCACGTCAATTAAATCATGAGGTGAGCTCGTTTCTCGCTATTCATCATAATAATATTATTGAGGATGGGATGCTACTAAATATTTGTGATGTTTTACTACTTAGGAACATGGGAGAAGAATAACAAATCAATCCGGAGTCCAAGTCATCCACAATTCGGAGTTCAGTTCAGAGTCAGCGGACAACACTTGACTAAAATGGGCATTACTTTCTCATTCGAAGTCCAATGGAGGAGTTCTTGTGCTTGTTAGAAAGATAACGATGAGATCTTTCCAATGGATCTAGTCCCAGCTCCAGATTCATCATGAGTCAGCCATAATCATCAAAATAATGCACAAAATCACTATTTTGGGCCTTGTAATTAGCGTGTGTGGGCCAAGCCTAGGTGGTGCACGCCCCCTCCAGCCGCACACAACCCTAGGGTTTCCCCCTCACACCCCCTATCATATATTCTGTAGCTACCGCTTTAGGCCATGGGTTTTGCTTAGATTTCAACTAGACAATCTGTCAGTTTTCGCCAATCATCGGTTTGTGGAACTCCAACTCGTGTGCTTAATATAATTCGCAATTTCAGATTGCTTCTTCTACGTTCTTGCTTGTGTTCTCGATTCGCATGCAGTGATAAGCTTTCTTGGCGAGGTCAATCGTGTTTGTGCATGGTTGATAACTAACGGAGCCGTGGTGTAGCGATTGCAGGGTTCAGATCGGTTCTGATTGAAAGCTGGATCGTCAACGTCGAGTCTCCACCAATCAACTTACCTCCACCTATCGGAAGATCGAACCACCATGCGCATCATGAGCACGGTGAAGATGATATTGTACATGAAGGGCAACACATTGATGAAGATGATATTGTACATGAAGGGCAACACATTGATGAAGATAACAGAGACAACGATATGACGGCGGTGGAAGATGCATTCGTTGATAGCCACGAAGATGATCTACATAAAATGCTGAGTGATGGGGAGGGGGACTTCACGAGTGAAAGGGAGTTTCAAAAGTTCTAACGTATGGTAGAGGACTCTACAACGCCATTGTACCCTGGCTGCAAGGAGGAGCACAAAAAGCTGCATACCGTGCTTTCACTACTGCAGTTGAAGCCAAGCAATGGTTTCCGATAAGAGCTTTACTGAGCTGTTATGTCTCTTGGGGGACGTGCTTCCAAAGGGTAACATGTTGCCTTCAATTACATACCAGGCCAAGCAGATTGTTTGCCTGTTGGGACTGGAAGTACAAAGAATAGACGCATGTCCAAATGATTGCATATTGTATCGCAATGAGTTTGCAGACATGTATGCCTGTGTTGTTTGCAAAGCAAAGCGGTATAGGGGCAACGATGATGATATCGAGAATGATGATGTCGGGGTAAAGCGTAAGAAGAAGAGGTGTCCCCGTAAGGTGGTGTGGTATTTCCCTATAATCCCCCATTTGAAGCGATTGTTTGCAAACAAAAGGCATGCCCAATTGCTACGATGGCACACCGAAGAGCGTAAGGATGGAATGCTCAGACACCCTGCTGATTCTATGCAATGGAGGAACATCGATAGAAAATATAAGAAGCACTTTGCATATGATGTGAGGAATATAAGGTTTGGGTTGAGTACAGTTAGGATGAATCCTTTTGGCAACAAGAGTAGTCATCATAGCACTTGGGCGGTGACTTCATGCATCTACAACCTTCCTCCTCGACTTACATGAAGCGAAAGTACATTATGATGCCACTATTGATCCAAGGGCCCAGACAACCTGGCAATGATATCGATGTGTACCTCAAACCATTGGTTGAAGATCTTCTAATATTGTGGAACGATGGTCTACGGGTATGGGATGAGTATAAAAGAGAAAACTTTATCCTACGGGCATTATTGTTCGTAACCATTAATGATTATCTTGCTCTTGGCAACCTGTCGGGCTAGACGACAAAAGGCTTCAATAGATGCATCCAGTGCTTGGATGATACAGCTAGCCGGTGGCTGAAGAACTACCAAAAAATGGCTTATATGCGGCATCGTAGGTTCCTCCGCAAGGATCACCCATACCGTAATAATAAGAGAGCTTTTGATGGGACAAAGGAGACTGCCTTAGCTCCGAAGAATCACACTGGGAAACAAATATTTACCACCGTAAAGGATCTTACAATTATTCACGAAAAGGGAGCCGGCAGTACATCTATTCCGATTTCCCGGGATAAGGCTCCTTTGTGGAAAAGAAATCAGTATTTTGGATCCTACCTTATTGGCAACACCTGGAAGTTCGACACGCAATCGACGTCATGCACATAGAGAAGAACGTGTGTGATAGCTTGCTTGGTATCTTACTGGACATATCTGGCAAAACGAAAGATACACTTCAAGCAAGGATGGACATCGAAGATATCAAACTCAGGAAGGAGCTGCATCATGAAGAAATGGATATAGGCAAAAAGTACCTTCCCGCAGCCTGTTACACTTTGGGCAAGAAAGAGAAAATTAGCGTTTGCGAGTACTTGCACGGAGTCAAAATTCCGTCTGGTTACTCTGCTAACATAAAGAGACTAGTCTCAATGAAAGACTTAAAATTAATTGGTATGAAGTCTCACGATTGCCACGTGATGATGACATAGATGCTTCCAATTACAATTAGGGGTATTCTGCCAGAGAAAGTCCGAGACCCAATTATCAAGTTGTGTTCATTCTTCAATGCGATTTCACAGAAGGCCATCGATTCGTTAAAACTAGATAAGCTGCAGGAAGACGTGGTCCACACTCTGTGCAGGCTTGAGATGTGTTTCCCTCCATCCTTTTTTTATATTATGGTCCATCTCATTGTTCACATTGTGAAAGAGATACGGATTCTTGGTCCCGTATTTCTACATCAGATGTACCCTTTCGAGAGACTTATGGGGGTTATAAAGAAATATGTTTGTAACCGAAATCAACTGAAAGGCTGCATTGCTGATGGCTGGGGAACTGAGGAGGTCATTGAGTTCTGCGTCAATTATATGGATCTCAAACCGATTGGTGTGCCTGTATCTCGGCATGAGGGAAGGCTACAGGGGATAGGGACACTAGGCGAGAAATTACTATGTACTAGCAATCTAGCTTGATTTATACAAGCACATTTCGTAGTTTTGGGACAATTAGTTGTGGTGGCCCCGTATGTCAACATGCACAAGAACATGCTATCCAGAACAAACCCAGGGAGGTTAGAGGTTTGGCTCGCGAGAGAGCACAAAGATAACTTCAGCGATTGGTTGCGTAGACACATGATGCATACGGAGACAGACTGCACTCAGTTGAAAGTGTTGGCTCAGGGACCGTCTACTACAATTCAGACATTCTAAGGATACGACATAAATGGTTTTACATTTTATACAAGAGCGCAAGATAAAAAGAGCACTAATCAAAACAATGGTATCCGTATAGATGCCTATGACAGCAATGGAAATAGGCAAACCTACTACGGATTCGTAGAAGAGATTTGGGAGCTTGACTATGGACCTTTGAAGGTCCCTCTCTTTCGGTGCCAATGGGTTAGACTTCCAAGGGGCGTGAATATTGACAAGTACGGTATCACTACCGTGGACCTCAAACTCGTCGGATACAGAGAAGAACCATTCGTACTTGCTAATTCTGTTACACAAATATTCTTTGTAACTCCCGGCTAACCTGGAGCGCCACGTGGTTATTCAAGGAAAAAGAAGGATTGTCGGAGTTGAGAATGTTGTGGACGAGGAAGAGTACAACCAATTCGATGAGCTTCCCCCTTTCGGAGAGGACGTTGACCTAAGTATCATGGAAGAGAGTGACGAAGCAACGTACATACGCCGCGATCATAACAAAGGTCGAATCGTAGCTTAGTTGTAGTAATGAAATGTATGCTTTCTTTTGTACGAACGACATGTTTATTTTCTCATATGTAACAATTATGTAATATATGCAATAATGAAAATTGAGGTTATGCTTTCTTTTGATCAAATTGAATGTTTCACTTAATTGGTCGGAGACTAGCTTATAATATGGCATTTGGATTTTTGTGAATTTGACTGCATTTGAATTTGTGTGAATTTGACTGCATTTGTATTCATTTTTCAAGTATTATTTGATTTTTGAAATGTTAAAACTATTAAAACAGATAGCAATCTGATTTTAATAATTTTAGAACTTCATACAAATTTGGGGAAATATTTAAATAAAATATTATATGTCCTACAGTATACCTCAAAAATTTTCAGAAAATTTGGATCAAATTAAAAGTATTAAGTCTGGAGACTAGCTTATCACCGCTTCTAGTATCAATGGTAGTGATAAGCATTATCCTTCGGTAGTTATATACCCCGGTGATATTCCTATATCACCGGTTTGATATCCACGGTGATGATATTATATTATTATCGGTTTGTAGTGTGAGCCATAAAGGATAACTTATATTACCGTCGGCTCTACATATGGACCAGAAGTGATAATATATCACTGCCGGTTCTTTTGATGACCCAACAGTGATAGTGTACCCCATATAAATTCAAAATTCGCGTCATCTTCTTATTTACCCTAACCTAGCCCTCTCAGTTACTGTGCTGCCGCTTGCCTTGTGCCTCTGTCACCTCCGATCAGACCAACGCCGTCGCCTCGCCTCGGAGCTGATCGCCGTCGCCTCGACCTCGCCTCGGACCACCTCCTCGCCTCAGAGCTTCGTTGCCGTCACCTCGGACCTTCCTCGCCGTCACCTCGGAGCTTCCCCGCCGCCACCTCCCCACCGTCGTCTTCACCTCCCCGCTGTCTCCCCGCTGTCGCGTCGACCTCCCCACATCTCCCCGCCGTCTCCCCGCCGTGGTACACCTCTTGCGAACTTATGACCTAGGCCCGAACTCAGGAATGTTGCTTGATGTCCGAATGTTGGTTGATGTGGATGTAATCTAGTGATGATGCTTGTGGGATGTAATCCAGTGATGCTTCATGTGAATGTGCAGATGAATGCTAAGGGGCCAGCCAATTCGTTTGGCTTGGGGACCTAGCATGTGGGATGTGGGATAGTGTTCAGTGAGGATTTGGGACTGAAATAGACAATTTGTGACAATCTATTCTTTTTTACATGGGCAATCCACATCTTTTGTATTCGAAAAACTGCATGCTTGATTGGCAATGTTAATGTTTCACAGTAAAAAAGGTAGTTGTTACTAATATAATATAGCTTTCTTCATTGCGCTTCCATTAATATGTTAATGCTTCACAGTAAAAAACTCAACTGCATTGCTTATTAGTATCACATTTGAGCATGTACATTCCCAGTGTGCTAATTATTTTCTCATGCAGCGTCAACCTTGTTTATTGATATATTTTGATAGCACAAGTTACATCGTGTTCTTTAGATGAATCGGTGTTCTCCAAATGAATGAGAGATACTAGTCATGACATTAATGTGAAATTGATATGGTATATGAAATTGAATGTTGTTCAACTGAGAGAGTAATTCTCATATGTGCATGCGCGACAATTCTCATATGCACTCATATAATCTTCAGTTATATATTTAAGAACTTTTCTGCTTTTTAATCATCATGACAAGCCTAAATACGATACGATGTAGTCAAAATGATGTGCTTGTTTCTGCATATATTATTCAATAGAGTAGATTTGTTATTAATCTGTCAACAAGTAAATCAATAACTAAGGTAAGGTTGTCACAAATTAGTCTATTACTCGTCCCTTGTGGCGAGGAGGGCCTTTGGGCAACCTGACATCTGAGAACACTCAAAATAAACAAGTTGAGCTTTATGCTAGTTGCCTTGTTCATTTTTACGCCCTTGTTGATATCAACGACATTGTGTTCATTCTATATGATGCAATCTGTTATTATGAATCAAGATGGAATCATGTCTTGCTTTTGATCATTTTGCTCTATGGTTATTTATATTGCAGCCAAAAGTAAACTTCAATTTGGTGCTTTGTATATGTTCTTGAAAGATGTATACATGTGTTGTAAATATTTGTTTTGTAAAGATAAGTGTATGTGTATTATTTTCATTTGCATTATACTTTGGACTTGTAATATTTGGTCGATCGGCCAACGCTTGTAATAGTAAGTAGTTGTAATAGTTGTAGTTTATGTTTATCTTTGTGACAACTGCTTAGTTTCATGTGTATGTGTTATGATTCATCTCGAGTGCGGGATATGTGGGTGCTAGGCATTGATCTTGTGAACTAGAACTAGACACATATCCGGGTACTTGGAATTGTCTTCAACTATCTAACGCATAATCTTGGGCGGTCGTCATTCTTTGGCTAATGCTCACACTTCCCTTGGCGAGTGTGGGCAATACCAAGGTTCTGAGACGGACGACAAGTGCTATGCTTAGATGTGTTGGTTTCAATCTCAGTATGGATATTCGGAATGGAAACGAAACTCTCATGGACGCGTAAGTGTGTACGTTGCGACTATGTGGCTCATATTTATTTGAGTGAGGGTCATTTAGTCAATACTCCGTGCACGGGACTTTTGGGTGATAGTGAGCATACACTTAAGTGGAGTATGGGTGTCACCTCTATGTCCAACGCACGTGTGAGGAATCGATTCATATTTTTGGGTGCCCGCGAGAGGTTTTCCGGGTGACTCGATTTTATGGAGTATTCGTTCACATATTTATTTTGTGTTCTCCAACGTGAATGAGATAGAATGTTATGTCTACATGTTTATTTGCATGTTGGTGTTTGATTTATTCACATTTATCTTATATTGCATGTGATCATGTGAGATATTGAAGTTTCATTCTGTTTTCATTTGTAATGACCCGGAAGAACATATTTGGATGTAATATCCTATTGAACTGATATGTGTATGTATATTTTGTTGACATTGTGCATATGTGTAACCTTGAAAGATGTATGTGTATAAAAATATATATATGTGACCTTGAAAGGTGTATGTGTATAAAGATTTGTGCAATTTGGTTGTTGCTTGGATTCAGACTACTTTCATGTGTGTGTGGTATTACATTGCTGTCGACGATCGGGATCGCCTGACCGCAAATGTGATGGGGGGTTAGTGAGATCGGGGGACCCAGGAATGAACCTTACTCAAACGAAGGAGTTGGCTAGGTGCAGTGTTGGTCGGAGCACAGCGACAACGAGCGTGACACAGAGAGTTATACTGGTTCGAGCCCTCGCGAGGGTAATAGCTCTACTCTAGTCTTCTCCTTGAGGCGGAGGAATTCACTAATTGTGAGTACAGAGAGTGTGTTACAGCTCGGGCTGAGCGTTTTGGTTGTGGCTATTGGTCTATTGCTAGTGCGCTAATGTTCTGTGTGCCATACGCATGCCTTGTGAGATCTTATATCCTCCCGGACGCTGCCCGTAACGGACGGGAGAGATTCCTGGAGAAGTGGCCTCGTGCGCATTGAAGGTGGGCTGTAACTGCCCCAGATATGCCGCCCACGTTTGCCTTGATGCCACCATGCAGGTTTTGGTAACCGCTGAGTAAATGCACGCCCTTAAGCTAAGGTCGAGGTCGTGCGGGGACGGGACCCCCCCACTGCCCAAGCTCGAGGTCGTGTGGGAATCAGCGTGGTCGAGGCCCCTTGATGCAACGTCCCGAGCTGGGGACCCTGTTGACCATGCGTTGACTTCGTCAGAGGTTTCTCAGTCCCCGACAGCTAGCCCCCGAGGCTCAAGGTCGTGGCAAGAACTTGGGTCGACCTCGAGCCTCCCCATACAGATAAAGGGGACTGTTTTCTAGAACTTTCGAGCCCGAAGTTGAGGTCAGGCGGAGACCTACCGCCAGACCCTAACGGCGCTACACCTGGCACCCCTTGATCTTCAGAATTTTGGTACGGACATGATCGAGCAATGAACCGCTCAGAACGCCGATCATTGCCTGACCCTTAATTGCACCTGTCGAATCACCTGACCGGCGCACCTTTTGAGATTCCCCAACCCCCAGTCTGTAGTGCACCGGGTTTATAAAACTTGAGATCATCGCCACCTCGAAGGGCTCTCGACTTCTTCGCATTCTTCGCCTCCAAATTCCCTACTCGAGCCCTTCTTCCTCCTCTGACCAAACCTCCCCTCAACCGCCATAGCCAAGCTCGGGAAGAGTTCCTTGACGGCGGCGAGGATGAGAGAGCTTGAGGGCCTGGGACTGCTGGAACCAGCGACACGACGGCTGCCGGACGGAGAGACCGAGCCGCAGCCGCAGGACGACAAACTCATCAGCACGGAGCACTACATGCTCCTCGGCCTGCGGACGCTGGAGAGCGACTTTTTGGTAGCCGTTCTCGTGCAATGCGAGATCAAGCTAATCAATCTGGTACCCAATTCCATCCTCCTTCTTTCTGTCTTCTCTCACCTGTGCGAGGGGTTCCTTGGAATCCTTCCCACCCCCTCGTTTTCTTCCGTTTCTTCTCCCTCTTCCGCACCAGGAAGGACCCCGTGGTCGGATGCCTCTACTTCCAGCTGTGGACGGGGATCCCTTGGTCTTTTCCCCAAATGCGCCCTCACGACTCCCTCGGCCCATGGACCGAGCGGTGGTTCTATTTGAAGCGAGGTGAAGACGGCGCGCTGGCGTTTGACGACGCCCCCATCAACGGGAAGAAGCAGACCCCGGAGGCGGGTGACCTGGAGGACGACCAAGCAACCATCGCCGCCATCCACATCTATACCACGCGAGGCCTCACCGGGCAGGCCATTGCCAATGACTTCCTGAGGAACCGGGTGTTCCCTTTGCGAAAGAGGATGCACCCGTTCTTCGAGATCAAGGGTCGCGAGGGGACGTCTGGTGAGTCATCCTGCCCTGAAGCTTGTGTCGACTTAGATCTTTGGGTTCCTTTGATGAGTTGATTTTTTCCAGCAGCGCCGAAGGAATCTTGGATCGCCGCCCGAATGAGCGAGATGTTCGGGAAGGCGGTGAATGACTACACCCTCGACGAACCCGTTCCGAGGAACGTGCTACGCCAGAAAGCCGAGGTAAGTCACCCTGGACCGAACTTCTTAGTCGGTATATGCCCAGAGCCTTCCTTGACTCTTTGTTGCATCTGCAGGACAAGCTCGAATTGCTTGAAATGGCGAAGAAGATGTTGCCGCTGCCTGGGGTAGGCAAGGGCAAGAAAGTGGGCAAGAGGCCAACCCCGAACGGAGCGGGCGGCAAAGGCCCAAAGAAACAACATGTCGAGTGGGGCGACCGCACGATGGTGAGTATCCTTGGTCGAGCCCCCGAGCATCTTTTGCTCGTGCTCTTTCTACCTCTTGACTTAGACCTCTTCTTACAGCAACAGAGTGTTGCGGACGCAGCCAGGACCTCGACCGAGGGTGGGGACCTACCGCAGGCCCCAAGGACCAAGACCCGAGGCCCCTGAGGAAGGAACTCCCCCCTGCTTGAGGCGGCAAGGGCCTCGCCGGCCCATGGCGAAGCTGGCTGCCGAGACTTAAGTCGTCCTGGCCTCCCTCTCGCTTGGATCCTCCTTTATCACCTTAGCTTAGTAGCCTTCCTTTATCGCAGACCTTGAGCCCCCGAGCTCAACACCTGCCCGTATTGACAATGACTATTGTCCACGACGAGTCCGGGTCCGACGAGGAGGAGGCGGCCAATTACGTGTTAGTGCCCCGCTGGTCCTCGGGCCAGTGGCGCATTCCTTCGCGCCCCCAGAGCCGGGCTTCGACCGGCGAGTTTGTCCAAGGGCTCGATGACCCGGATGAGGAAGAGGTCCTCCCTGCGACCAGCGAGTATTACGCCACTGGCGAAGTAGACGTCGAAGACGACGTCGACCCGCTCGAGGTTACCGGAGGAGATGGCGCCGGGAACGTCCCCGTCACGACCGCCGAGGTTGCCCCGACCGTGGCGGTCGAGACTCCCCGAGCCGTCGATCCCGAAGATGTTCTGGCCACGACAAGCTCGGAGGATCAAGCCGCGGACCAGGCCAGGACCACCGCAAGGGTGGAAGCTAGAGACCCTCCAGCTGCGAAGGACAAAGCCAAAGCCGTCACCGGGACCGAGCATGAGGGCGGATCGAGCCCCCTCGAGGAAGAAGCTCGAGACGCAGCTGCTCGCAACGGAGCACCGGAAGGCCTCACCCTCGAAGACCCAGCGGCAGCAATGGGCGACACCGCACCAGGAACGTCGGGCAGCAGCTCCACCGCGTACTCCTGTGCAATCTTCGAGGGCCGTCTTACCCAGGTACTTGAGTTTTCCCCGAACTCTAGCCTGGAATTTGTCGCTTTCCTTCTCTCTCATTCTTCTGGCGAGTACCGTGTTAATCCTTTGAGCATCGCAGGCCATCAACTTAGTCACCCAAGGGTTGCAAGGCCTTCAAACGCATGCCGACGCACTGAGGGCCTTGCTTGATGTGTTGGAGAACCGGGAGACGGTGCGCTCCAAGCTCGTGGAGGACCTGCAAGCCAAGTGGGAGGAGGCCACGCAAAGGGCGGCAGATGACTCCAATGAGATCGCCGACCTCTGTGAGGTGCTGAAGACACCCGAGGTCTCCCACAAGGCCGAGCTAGAACGGGCCATCGCCTCAGGGCGGGACCACGCGTACAAGGCCGTCGAGGACGAGCGCACGAGGTCAGCCAAGGCGCTTGAGGCCGAGCGAGCCAAAGCCGAAAAGCAAAGCAAGGCCGCTGCGGACCAAGCAGCCGTCGTGTCGAGGGCCTCCCCCGAGCTCGAGGCCAAGGTTCAAGAACTCGAGGAGAAGCTGGGCTGAGCGAGCAAAGCGGCAAAGAGCGCCTTGGCCCAACTTCAAGAAGAGCGACGCCGCGCTGCTGAAGCCTCCACCGAAGCCCTCCGACTCCAGAGCGAGCTCTTGACCCTGAGGGCCAAGGTCGCCGAGCTCGAGCAGGAAAGGCTCACACGTGAGATGGCCGATTTGTAGATAGGGTTAGACCTCCTGTAAGCAAGACCTTTTGTAAGACAGAAAAGGCTTGATGAAATGACATTATTTTGGAAGGAATAGTTCAATGTCCTGGTTTGCTTTATCATTTCTCGACCAAGAGATTTTTTTCCCGAATCGTGCACTTAGCCTTTTCTGGCCACGGTATATGTCATCCAGCCCTAGTTGGGTTCAAGGTCGAGTAACGCCAGCCTTGGGTGCAAGTTAGAAAACCTGTAGAGACCAAGACCTGCAAGATCGAAAAAGACCCACAGATAGCATAACATAGGCGCACGAGAAAAAATTTAGGCACTAGAGTGTTAGGATCAGTCCTAGGGCAAGACTCTTGAGTCATGACAACGATTCACGCCTTGCTCGTTGGACCTGGCCACGGGCTTAGTTCGTACCCTAGCGCTGGGAGAGCTTTGATGCAAAGAGATTCGGCTTACAAGTAGCTCGACTGCTAGGGGTGAAATTTAAGCCCCCGATGCCTGGGCCAAGAGCAAGCAAGCTCGTCCATAGGTCAGACTCAAAGAAGCCCCGAACTCGAGCCAACGCAAAATATAGGATGATAAGAGAGCGCAAAGACCAATCATGACAATTGAACAAGAGCTTTATTGAAAATGGAGGTAAAAAGAGTTACACATAGAATTTTTGAAGCTGATCAATGTTCCACGAGCTAGAGAGCTCTCTGCCATCAGACAGCGCTAGCCGGTAAGCCCCTGTGTGATCTGTTGAAACAACTCTATAGGGGCCCTCCCACCGCAGGGATAGCTTGTTGGTGTTGGACGGAGCCTGAATCTGTCTCAAGGTTAAGTACCCAACAAGGAGCTCCCTAGGTCGTACCGACCGGGACGCATGTTTGCGAAGAGCTTGCAGGTAGTGCGCCGATCGTAGCAGTGCACGGCATCTTACTTCTTCCGCCAGGGTAAGGTCAAGAGACCATTCTTACTCGAAGTCGATCTGGTCGACCAAGCTGACCCTGGCGGAGCCCAGCATGACCTCAGGAGGCAGGACAGCTTCGATACCGAACATGAACCGAAAGAGTGTGGACCCTGTTGCTCGGCTGATTGTGGTACGAATAGACCATAAGACGTTGGGAATTTCATCCACCCAGGTCTGGCCGTGTCGTTCGAGATCATCCGATACTCGCTTTTTGACGCCTTGAACGATTTGTCCGTTGGCGCGCTCCACTGCTCCATTGTTCTGAGGGTGGGCCACCGAAGCATAGCATACCTTGGTGCCGATGTCTTCGCAGTATTCCTAGAACAGTTCACTGGTAAATTGTGTTCCATTGTCAGTGATGATTCTGCATGGAACCCCATACCTGGTGACCACGAACAGGCGGAAGAACTTGACCGCCGCGAGAGCCGTGATGGTCGAGACGGGTTCGGCTTCGATCCATTTGGTGAAGGTATCGATGGTGACGAACAAAAACTTCTTCCCCCCGACCACCTGCGGAAAAGGACCGAGGATGTCGAGCCCCCAAGTCGAAAATGGCCAAGCTAGAGGGATGGTTTGGAGCGCATAAGCAGGTTGGTGCAACTTTCGAGCGTGGAACTGGCATGCTCGGCAGGCGCGAACGATGTTGCGAGCATCCTGGAGTGCCGTTGGCCAATAGAACCCCATGCGGAAAGCTTTCCCGACCATGGTCTTGAAAGAACAGTGCGCTCCATAAAGACCTAAATGAATGTCATTTAACAGGTACTTACCATCCTCTGTGGTGACGCACTTCGTCAGGACGCCGGAAACGTTCCATCGATAAATCTTGCCGTCCACAAGTCTGTACGAGCTTGCTCGGCGCTTGACTCTGCTCCGCTCAGCAGGATCGGCCGGGAGCTCCCCCGTCGTCAGGAAATTGTGGATCAACTCGGCCCACAAGGGAATGACTTCGATGAAGGCGACCGTGGCCCCTTGGTCAGAGATTGAGGGTGACGCCAGGGTCTCCAGGATCACATTTGGAGGGACCTCGTCGTCAGATGACCCGAGCTTGGAGAGGAAATCAGTGTCGGAGTTGTCCTTCCTCGCTACATGCGTGGCCTCTAGGTTCTGGAACGATTTCTCCATCTTGCGTGCCTCGGCAAGGTACTTGGCCATAGAGTCCTTCGAGCACTGGTAACCCTTGTTGAACTGGTTGATGACGAGCTGTGAATCGCCCTTGACGACCAACCGGCAAACACCCAGCGCCTTGCAAGCCCGGAGCCCCACCAGAAGGGCTTCGTACTTTGCTGCATTATTTGTTGCTGGGAATCCGAAGCGAACTACATACCTCAGCCTGTCATCCTGCGGGGTGAGAATGAGGATCCCAGCCCCCGAGCGCTTGAAGGACTGTGAGCCGTTGAAGTACATGACCCAGGGCTTCTCCTCATCGACCTCAAGCTCAGGAGCCGGCTGCGAGGTCTGCTCGACCACGAAGTTAGCCAGCACCTGTGACTTGATGGCCGTGCACGCCATGAACTGGACGTCGAAGACGGCCAGCTCCATGGCCCACTTGGCGATGCGACCTCCAGCCTCCGGATTCCTCAAGATTTCCCCGAGCGAAAAGTTGCTCGGGATGACCACAGAATGAACCTGGAAGTAATGCCGAAGCTTGCGCGAAGCCATGAGGAGGGCATATAGGAGCTTCTGAACCTGAGGGTAGCGCTCCTTTGGCCCATGGAGAACCTCGCTGATGTAGTAGATCGGGTGCTGCTGCACGTTCCGCTCGGCCACCAGGACAGCGTTGACGGCCTGGACGGTGGCCGCGAGGTAGAGCAGCAACTTCTCGCCTGGCTGTGGGCTCGTAAGTAAGGGTGGGGATGACAAATATACCTTCAACTCGTCGAATGACCGCTGAGCCTCAGGCGTCCACTCAAAGCTCCCCTGCTTGCGTAAGGCCCTGAAGAAAGGCAATCCACGCTCGTCGAGCCTCGAGATGAATCGGCTGAGGGCGGCCATGCAGCCGGTGAGGCACTGCACCTCCTTTACCGAACTCGGAGGGGCCATCTTTTTTATTGCCTCGATCTTCTCCGGGTTTGGGCTGACCCCCGAGCCCCTGATCATGTAGCCGAACACCTTCCCGGAGGCGGTGCCGAACACGCACTTCTCCGGATTGAGCTTGATCTTGTTCTTGTTCAGGTTGGCAAAGGTCTCCCCAAGGTCTTTAACGTGGTCGGCCTCGGCGGAGCTCTTGACGATGAGGTCGTCCACGTAGACCTCGAGGTTGCGGCCGATCTGAGGCTCGAATGTCTTGGTCATTAGACGCTGGAAGGTCACGTCGGCATTGCGGAGACCAAACGACATGGTCGTGTAGTAGTAGATCCCGAACGGTGTGATGAACGACGTCTTGCTCTCGTCGTCAACCGCCAGCTTGATCTGGTGGTACCCAGAATAAGCGTCCAGGAAGCTTAGCAGCTTGGCATTCGTCGTGGAGTCGACGATCTGGTTGATGCGCAGAAGAAGAAAGTTGTCCTTCGGGCATGTCGAGTTCAACCACATGTGATCCACGCACATCCTCCATTTCCCGCCCTTCTTCTGCACAATGACGGGATTAGTCAGCCATTCGGAGTAATCGATCTCGTGAATGAAGCCAGCCTTCAACAGCTTATCAAGATTCTCTTTGATTATGGTGACCTTCTCAGGAGAAAAGTGTTGCAGCTTCTGGCGCACGGGCCGGCAGTCGGGCCGCACCTGCAGTCTGTGCTCGACCAACTCCCTCGGGACACCCGGCATGTCCGCCGGCTCCCAAGCGAATATATCTTTGTTGGTGCGGAGGAAGGTGACGAGCTCGAGTTCCTATTTGGAACTCAGCTCGGCCGAGATGTGGACGCACTTGGATGGGTCCCCCTCCTCGAGCGGCACAGCCTTTGTAGCCCCGCTGGGCTGGATGACCGCCTTCTTGGGCGGCCTTCGTGGTCGCTTCAGGGGCCTGCTGAGGCAGCATGCCGGCGAGGGCCAAGGCCTGGGTCTCGCAGCCGTGCGCCGCCTTGAGGTCGCCCCGCACGGTGATGACGCCACTAGGTCCTGGGAGCTTCATGCAGCGGTGGCCGTAGTGATTCACCGCCATGAACTTGACCAAAGCCGGGTGGCCAAGGATGGCGTTGTAGGGAAGATCTCCTTCGGCCACCTCGAAGGTAATCAGCTCGGTGTGGAAGTTGCCCGAGGCGCCGAAGGTGACGGGGAGGACCACCTGTCCTAAGGGGGTGGTCGAACTTCCAGGTACGATCCCGAAGAACGGAATCGCGATATTCTTAACCTTCGACCGGGGAATCTACATCCGGTCGAGAGCGCAGGCATCTCCCCGCATCCATCATAGAAGGCCTCCAGCTTGGCCTACCAGGCTCTGCAGCCTTGCAAGTCATGGCCCGAAGTCCTGAGGAACAGGCAGAATTTACCTTCGTCGAACCGAGGCTGCCCCTCAGGACCTTGTGGGCGGTCATCAGCCTACCGTGACCCAGACCGGCGATCCCCCTACTGAGGTCGGCGTGGCGTCTGCTGGGGCCATGGTCGATTTTGCTGAGGACGGGGCCTCTCCTGGGCCGAGTCCCGCACTTCCATGACTTCGCGGTGACCATCCACCGAAACGATCACCTGAGGTCGGCCACCATCGCGCTTGCGGTCCCTCTTCCACTTCTTGGCGGCCGAGCCTTGGTCGGTACTCTTGGCGTGGGAAGGGCCAGCCTCACCCGAATTGATGCCAAGCTTACCTTGGTCGTAGTCGCGCATCCAGCGGACCGCGTCATCCGCGTCCGCGTAGCGCTTCGCCATGTGAAACAGCTTGCCGACGGTGAGCCTTGTCGTAATCTCCAGGTCTTCGGTGAGGCGCCGATCGTGAACGCCGAACTTGAAGGCCTTGATCACTGCTTCATCGGAGACACTTGGGATCAGGTTCATGGTGCAGATGAACCGTCGCACGAAGTTGTAGAGAGGTTCGTTCTTCCCCTGGATCACTCGGTCCAGGTCCTTCTCCCTGTCGGGCCACTCGTAACAGCTCTGGAAGTTTGAACGAAGCGCGCTCTAAATCTGGCCCCACGAGCGAAAGGTGCCAGGCTTCTGGTTGAAGAGCCAGGTGCGAGCGGCACCATCCAAAATGGTAGGGAGGTAATTGGCCATCACGTACTCGTCTCCCCCTGCGGCCAAAATAGCGGTGGTGTAGATCGACAGGAACTCATCGGGGTTATTTGTTCTGTCAAACCGCTCGATCAAGGCGAGCTTGGAGCGAGCTGGCCAACGCACCCGCCGAAGGTCATCGGAATATGCCGCGCAGCCGTAGGTCGGAACAGGGGCACGCCTGGGGAGGTCGTCGTCAGTGAGGCTTTCGCTGCTACCAGACTCACGGTCGAGGCTGCTTCGACGCCCCGACCTTCGGCAAGAGCGGTCGTGGCGCTGAGCGCGGGTGTCACCCGGGAGATATGCCAGGCGGTCTTGGACTCTGCGGCGCCTAGGCGGGATATCTGGGGAAAGACTTGCAGACCCGCCGCTGTTTGAAGGTGAGCTAACGTAGCTTGGTTGGCGAGAAGGTACATCCTGCCGGGGAGGCGATCGGTGAGCGCGTCGGCATCGGCGCGATTAGTTGTCGTCACTTCTCAGGGAATGTGTCCCTGAGCGGCGACTCTGGTGCTGCGGAGGTATGACCTCTGTCGCGGCATGATTGAGTTCGTCGGCCAGAGCACGGCCGAAGAGTTCTGACCTCACCCGGTTTGGATCAACCATGACCCAGGCGATAGCACGGAGACGCTCTCCCGAGGGAGGGAGCCTGGGATGACCGGACGAAGCGCCGACCTTTTCTTGGTCCTCTCGCCGGAGGGCAGTTATGGCCTGGTTGATGGCAACATGCACCATCCGACGAGCATCGTCAGGGGTCTGCGGGTTGCGTTCACCCTCCGCCACGCCCGCGTCGTGGCTGTCTGCCATGAGGACATGCTGCCTGCGCAGCGGGGGCGAAGGAGAAAATAGGGACGTAGAGTCATCACGCTCGGGGTCCGCGCCCGAGCCCACGCTTGAGGAACGTCCCTCGACGGAGTACGCCATGCTCCTGAAACCTTGATCTCTTTCCTTCGAGTGAGCGAAGCTATCGGGCCCCACGGTGGGCGCCAGTTGTCGACGATCGGGATCGCCTGACTGCGAATGTGATGGGGGGTTAGTGAGATCGGGGGACCCAGGAACGAACCTTACTCAAACGAAGGAGTTCGCTAGGTGCAGTGTTGGTCGGAGCACAGCGACAACGAGCGTGACACAGAGAGTTATACTGGTTCGAGCCCCCGCGAGGGTAATAGCTCTACTCCAATCTTCTCCTTGAGGCGGAGGAATTCACTAATTGTGAGTACAGAGAGTGTGTTATAGCTCGGGCTGAGCGTTTTGGTTGTGGCTATTGGTCTATTGCTAGTGCGCTGATGTTCTGTGTGCCATACGCATGCCTTGTGAGATCTTATATCCTCCTAGACGCTGCCTGTAACGGACAGGAGAGATTCCCGAAGAAGTGGCCTCGTGCGCATTGAAGGTGGGCTGTAACTGCCCCGAATATGCCGCCCACGTCTGCCTTGATGCCACCATGCAGGTCTTGGTAACCGCCGAGTAAATGCACGCCCTTAAGCCAAGGTCGAGGTCGTGCAGGGACGGGACCCCGCACTGCTCAAGCTCGAGGTACTGCGGGAATCAGCGTCGCCTAGGTCGTTGTCGAGGCCCCTTGCTGCAACGTCCCGAGCTGGGGACCCTGTTGACCGTGCGTTGACTTCGTTAGAGGTTTCTCAGTCCCCGACAATTGCATATACTGATATGTGAATAGTGAATATGATGTGATTGTGGTCGTCATGGATGCACTGCATATGTATGTTCTTGATAGATGTATACATGTCTTTTAAATATTGCTTTGGAATGGGATGTGTATGAATGAAATTATTGCTATAGAAAGCTCATGGTTGTATTGAGTGTAGAAATTTTAATGTAGTAATCTAAACACCTTTATAATTCACCAGTTAAAACTTTTTTACACCTACACAGTCATCCACATAGTCTTTTGCCTCCACAGAGAGTACTTTTCCTCTATCCACCCTAATATGTGCACCCAAAAATCTCCCTTCCTCAAAATCAAGCGCTAAGATGTTTTCTCAGACCACTTCATCAAATCTGATGGTCCCAATTATTTGGTTCATCCCCGCCCCTCCCCACACTAATCTCTTTCTGTATCATCCCCTCCCCGCACTAATCGCGCAAGCTTTCCCTCCCCACCCCTCCGCACTAATCGCCCTAATCCCCTACCCTAGCTGTTCCCCTCCCCGTCGCCCGTCGCCCGGCAGCCCGTCATCGCTGCCCGTCGCTCAAGCATAGCGCCCGGTCCTGCCGCCCGTCGACGACGCCCAGTCCTGCCGCCCGTCGACGGCGCCAGCACCGTCGCCCGTCGACCAAGCCCGTCGCCGTCGGCTTGGCCAGCGCCCGGCGCCGGCGCTGGGCGCCTGGCTCCGCTACCACCGCAAGCCTCGCCGAAGCCCCGCTGCCACCGCAAGCCTCGCCGAAGCTCCGCCGCCACCTGCAAGGGCACCTATGCGAGCCGCCTCTCCCGCCTCCTCGGTGTGCCCCACATCGCCACCGGCGACCATGTCCGCGACGAGCTCGCCTCTTCAGGGCCCCTTGCTGTGCAGGTGAGCCCCTTGTCCATCTATCCAGAGTTCAGATCGGACCGTTCTAGATCTCGCTGATCTGGTTTTGGTTCTTGTGGATCTTCCAAAAGCTTGAGTTTTTAAATGGGGATTAGCTGTAGATCGAGAAGCAGAGGTTTAGTTTTTAGTGAACATTCAGTTGATGTGTGAAATCGGTTGTGAGGATCTAACCTGTGACTGCTTGAACTCGAGTTGGCTAGGATTTGTTATTTGAGTTCAGTGTCGTAATTCGATCCAGTTGGCTTTAATTGCAGACTTGAGATCATAATGTGGCGGAAATGTTGCGTTTGGGAGGCTTTTGTAAGGTTGCCTTAACTCTGCGAAATCATATATAGATTGATGACGAAAATGCCAAGCAGCGGGGAGATTACTATGTGATTCATGCAGAAAAACATACCTAGTTAGAGCCGGAAAAGGTTTTCAGTTAGATCATCGATAATCGATAATATATCTTAAATTCCTAGATGGGATGGTGTTTCCACGGAATGATTTCCGCAAACGTACATGTTGCTGTTTGACTATGTTATTCTAATTGGAAAAGTGTAGCTTTTCACTAATAACTTGTCCTAATACTTACAATTGTGGGTAGATTGGAATAGTGAGCTATTTTTTATTCTAATTATAGATTGCAAACACCTGTCCTACTACTTTGGCCAGACAGCCAGAGTCCAATGCTAAGCCACCTAATGACTATAAATGTATAATTCACATTTTTAACTGATGGCAAGCATGCATGGGTCTGCCTAATCTAACATATATTTGTTGCGAGGCCTTTTTTTACATGTGCACTGCATGTTCTTGCTATATACATAGGATTGGCTTGATTCTTTATCTGAATATCCCTTCATTTATTTGCCTTTGGGAATGATATAGTGTGTTTTTCTTTTGCAGCTTGCTGAAATTGTAAATCAGGGGAAATTGGTTTCTGATGAAATTATTATCAATCTTTTGTCTAAACGGCTTACGAAAGGAGAAGAGTAGGGCGAATCAGGATTTATTCTTGATGGTTTTCCACGTACTGTAAAACAAGCGGTGAGAATATTTTACACCAGTCTGCTTGTTAATAATTCAATCTTGAATGCATTTTATACGGCTATAGTGCAATGCAATATCATTCATATTATTATATAGTTCATATGTTTTCTGATTCCACACCAATTCAGTATTGATTCTGTAAACCTTTTTGTTGCGAAAAGGTGTGCTGTAAGTATTTATAAGAATCTTTATTTAGAGGCATGATTGCATGCATAATTCCTACTTAGCTTGGCTGATATACGATGCTTGTGACTTTACTGTCTACTGATGTAAACTGAAGCACTTCCTACAGGAACATTGGTCTTACTTGTTAATTGGAATGTAAATGCTTGTCCCTGTTTTGCCATTTGTGTTAGCTTTTGTCCACCCATGTAACTGGCCATATAAAACAAAATGATGTTGCCAATACTCTATAATACTTACACTTGATCATGGTGATCCATGCTAATAATTTCTTTATACCTCCTATCTGCTCAGGAAATTCTTAACGGAATTACAGATATTGATATGGTGGTTAACCTAAAGTTGAGATAAGATGTCTTAGTAGAAAAATGCCTTGGTAGACGTATTTGTAGCCAATGTGGAAAGAACTTCAATTTGGCCTGCATTGATGTGAAGGATGAAAATGGGCTACCACCAATCTATATGGCACCGTTGTTACCACCTATTAACTGCATGCCAAAGCTTATTACTCGAGCTGATGATACTGAAGAGGTCGTGAGAAACCGGCTACAGATTTATATTGAAATGGTATGGCACTCTGCATTTCCATACTCTATAATTCATAAATTTCTCTTACGTAATGAACTTCAATTTTCTATACCCCTTTATAATTCACCAGTTCAATCTTTATTACATCCACACAGATCTACACAGACTTTAGCCTCCACAGAGAATACTTTTCCTCTATCCACCCTAATATGTGCACCCAAAAATCTCCCTTCCCCACCACCCCCAAATTTTTTGATAGCACTGCTAACATTTACATCTCTTATGTATTAATTTATGTTTTCTTTTTTTTCAACCAGCTTGGTGGGATAAATTCATTGCTGCAAATTGAAACATCCCCTGCTATTCCTCTTGTATCCAAAGTCCTAACTATAACTTTGGGAATAGATGTGTCCCATGGTTCACCTGGACAGTCTGAAATACCTTCTATTGCTGCGGTAACTAACTGTTTTCCCTCATTTTGGGCGCTGTACCTGAAATTAAATGCCTTTAAAACTTATAATCCGATGAATTTTGACAGATAACTATTGTCCCTTGTTTTTTTAATTCGAATTGCTTAGGTTGTTAGTTCTCGCGAATGGCCTCTTATCTCAAAATATAGGGATTCTGTGCGTTCTCAATCTCCTAAGTTAGAAATGATTGATTCATTGTTTAAGCTGCAAGGAACTGAGGATGATGGCCTCATTCGGTCAGATTTTCTTTGGTTTATCTTACTTCAATTTTAGCTGCTTTGTGGCATGGTCTATTCAATAAGCTGTGGGTATTAATGATGTGTTTTCTCCTGTCACTTGTTGGGACTGGCCATTATTTCAGGAATTACTCGAGATTTCTACACCCGCCGGAAAGAGAAAACCCGACCAGATTATTATCTTGATTGGCTACCTTTGAGAATAACCACATGCCAATGTCAATTGCAGTCAATTTTGCAGTGAAGTAGGAGGGTTATTCAATTATGAAGAATGATTGCTTGGCTTTGTCTTCAATCATCTTTGTGCAACTGTTTTATTTTAGCACTATGTTGATTTTTGTCTTTATTATAGGTATAGTTCGATTTGTACTATTTGTACTTCATTCATAAATTGATGCCTAGCTATGTATGTTAAATATGGTGTACCACGTCGCAATAAAATTGATGTTGCAACATTCATTTCAACAGCACTACCACCAACACCTTCTGATGAGGCGCAGCGTAAGAGGGAAGAAAAGAACAGAAAACAACGTGAATACCGTGCAAGGAAGAAGGCTGAAGCAAACAATCCGTACACTGGTACATTTAATAAGTGGTATCTAATTTTGTTTGTACTTAATTTTAATAAGTGGTATCTAATGAATCTTCTCTTTAATCTGAGTCATTTTGAATAGATTGTGTGCTAGAACTGACATCCTCCAATTACAGTATGTAACCACAGCCAGGGAGCTGTTGGAGCAGCTAGGAGCAGAAACGTCACCAGAAGGGATATCACGGTACTCATGGGTTTTTATGTTCTATAGTGTTGTCTGCTTTTTGGGAATATTGATATGTTGACTGTTGTCAAGCTAACTGAGGATCCATGATTTTTGAAAGAAACCCAGCTGGTATATGACTGTGCCCCCATCAATGGGTTGTTCTTTAGGAATTCTGTATTATGGGTAATTGTTGGTTTAAAGGGAATCCATACTTTAACAGGGTTTCTTCCAATGCAACAAAGTCAGGTACCACCGTCCTTTCTTGCTAGGATATATGAGATTACTGAGCTTGCAGATGCAACGAAGGATGCAATACTTTCCTTATTTGTCCGACACCCCAAGTTTGAAATAGAGATACATGTTTATGTGCACTGTTTGTTAATGAGTAGAAACTACTGCTAATTTTCTAGACTGTCCTCTTTATCTTTAACGGTTCAATGGCAACTTTTAATCTCAATCCATAACAGGACATGCCTACCTCCATGCTTAATCAGATTATGGCAATTCCAATATTGTATATTTTAGTATCTCCATTGATTGTACATGTTTTCAATTTATTTATTTTTCCAATCAAATCAACAGAAGAAGTTTTCATTCTCGCTATGTGAAATTCTTGTTTATCTTGAGAAACTCATGTTCAGTTTATCTCAGATAAAGTATTCGAATCATGTGCAACTTGATCTTTGTAGCTTCTATCAAGCTTGTGGCATATATAACTTGCCCTTTTATTTGTTACATAATCTCCAAAATGTAGAGCCCGATGGAGAGAAATGAAAAGGAGGATAGCTTGCTGCCATCCAACCCGAAAGAGGTGGAGGCGCCGAGAAGGACTCGGCTTGTAACCATCTGATAGCATTCACATTTGAGCAGCTCAAGACAATCACCAAGAACTTGAGTGCAGGATTCATTGCTAGGGGAGGTGGATTTGGCAGAGTCTACAAAGGGTACATCACCAAGGACCTTTGCGAAGGATTAGCAATAGAAGAACCCCTGCGAGTTGCAGTCAAGGTGCATGATGGAGACAATAGCTACCAAGGCCATTGGGAGTGGCTGGTGACTAGCCTTTCTGAATAATACTTTGCTGATAAAATCATGCTCATGTTCAGTTAATGTCTTGTTTTCTTTTGCATGGTTTGTTTACTGTTGTCAGATATAAAGTTGTTTTTTCCATGTCTGCAGGCTGAGGTCATATTTCTTGGACAGCTCTCTCACCCAAATTTAGTGAAGTTGGTCGGATATTGTTGCGAAGATGATCATAGGGTTCTCGTATATGAATTCATGCCCTTGGGAAGCGTGGAGTCACATCTGTTTTCAAGTAAGACTAAGCATGTTCTTGGGAAATTGTTGCTTGTTTTGTCAAGTTTATCTTTGTTTATGTTTCTATTGATTATTATGCCAATCGGTTTCATTGACATAATGTACCATTTTATCATTTGATTACATGAGTTACAAACCTACTTGGAACGAAATTTTACTCACCTAGAATTGTAGCCTGTTATTGCTTTTTTTCCCTTTTTTTTGACAGCGAGTTGTTGCCATATTTCATGAGCTAGGAGAATAAGAGGGGATGTCCATTTTATGAAATAGAATGCACTATGTAATACATTGTCATCGACATGTTGATGGGTTGTGCTATGCCATCTGCCATCTGAAACGGCAATGCTCGAGTGACACCATCTTATAGCATATCCTATGATTAGTGTTATCATCAGTGAGCTCAAACTTACGTGTATTGAGTTTTTTCATTACATTTCTAGAATCACATATTTGCAAAGTTAGTAGTAGCCATTGGTCAATTATGTTTATATTTGTTCTTTTGGGATCGACCACCGTATTACGTTGATTTGTTCAAATCGCTATTTACTTATGCAGGGGTAATGGTGCCACTTTCATGGTCTACGAGAATGAAGATTGCACTTGGTGTTGCAAAAGGACTTGCCTTCCTGCATTTAAGTGAGAAGCCATCATTTATCGGGATTTCAAGACATCAAATGTATTGCTAGATGAGGTAGACCTTCTTTGATGTTGTTAGTGCCACATGCCATTGTCTTGAATTAAAATTTCTTGCAAGAAACAAGAGGAAAAATTCACTCTTTTAGTTGTTTTGTTTGATGATAATTATCCACTCTCATACACTACAATACATGCCAATTGAAGTTAATGGTAATGGGCGAGAATTCAAAATGAGTACTTTCTCAAATTCACTCTTTTGGTTACTCTCGAAGTTATTTCATGGTTTTACTACTTATTACTTGATAGGCTCGATACATTAATTAACTCTAGGAAGAATGTTCTTAGCGATAGAATTTGTATTTGGATTCTTTGTTGTATAATCGCAACACCATGACCAAATTCTTACTCTTTTGCATTCTCTCAACACAGATACATATACCATCACCTTTTGGGACACGAAGTCGAACATCAAATAATCGTAATACACTACCGAGACGCTTTGGTGCACCAGGACTACGAGCTAAATGCTTCCTGTGTACCTTGATGTATTAATGTTTTGACATGAGTTCTTGTTAGTTAAGCACTATACGATTTCTCTCATTTTACTTTTATTAAGTGCTTTTAGCAACATACTTTCATGGCTTATATTAGCATCTTTGCTCTCCTGTATTTCTAGGAAATATTAGTGGGGTTTCTTATGTAATTACCTATTTTGAATTTAAGGAACAGGCAAATAGTCATTACGATGTTATGACCTTACTGAAGTGGAAATATTTTAAATTAACAGTTGTTTTGCATTGACATGATATGATGATGTTCTCTTCTGGGCTGGTGGTATGTGTGTTTAGGTCTTAGCAGTTAAAAGTGTTATCGAGAAGCCAATTAGTTTGATTCAAGGTCCACCTGGCACTGGGAAAACTGTCACATCTGTTCTTATTCTGTTTTTCACAAATGCCTCTACTTGCCCTTGGCTTTTAACACAGGATTCCACCTACAAGTACTTTGAGGTCATCCTCGTGGATGTAGCAATCTCATATATAAGGTAACAAGAATACTTGTAAAATCTATAGTTTTGTGAAATAAAAGCTAAAACCTGTAATTTTCTAATAGCTTGTACAAAAAACTTGTAGTTATGTAAAATATACTCAATGGATTATCCTGCAGGATGTTAGTGTGAATTTCAGAAGGAGGGGAGGAGATGATTTAGTTCAAAGTCACACTGAATGGGCCAGAACTATTAACTTGACTGATGTTATACATATGTCTTTTTTCCCCATAACAACTCGCTAGAGGCACCATTCCCTAAAAGGACCACCTCATCCGGGCAATCAACCTTTATCTAGAATGTAGACATTACCCTCATATTTATTATTTTTGGAGTGATCATCTTCGCAAATTATTGTTTAAATGTCCCTTGCATGCATGAAATTTTCCTAGAAGTTTTATGGAGATAACTATTTTTAAAGAAAAATAAGAATTAACAAAAACAAGTGACCCAACAATTGCATATTTTGTGTATTAGGACCACTCCTTCATCTGTTGCTCTGCGTTTGGGCTAAATTCTTTATAGATTGAATTGTTATCTAGAAATAATAATTGTATGAATTGATTATTAACCGTATTCTCTTTCTTTTCCTTAGGTAAACCATTTCGTTGCTCTGGCTTAGGGCTACATTCTTTTAGATTGAATTGGTCTCTAGAAATAATAATTGTATGAATTGATTATTAACCATTTCTCTTTCTTTTTCGAGATAAAGCGCCAATTGAGGAGTTGAGGTACTTCCTAGAGTTCCGGCTCGAGTTTGGGCCACCGATTCGTGATGAGGACTCGGCCATCAAAGGAAAGAGCTGTCGTCCATCCTTGCAGATTCGACTTGATGGGGAAAAAGATGTATGTCACCAACAAAGACGTATTTGGATGTAGGGGTGATGTTCTTTTGAATTCATCAGAAACATATTGGTGCATACATGTCATAGTGATCTTTGGTGTATTCTCAGTCAGTCAAACATGAATCTGAAAAATGCAGCATATGCAGAAGATTAAATGTCAAGAACTATTTGCTATCACATCTTACTACACTTGATTACCAAAACATATAATACCTTTTGCTTATTTGAATTGTATTACTAAATATATCACCGTAGCGTTAGCACGGGCATTATACTAGTACTTGTAGTTGCTTTAACGGTAACAATTTTAATGTAGTATTGTTGTGTAGAAATAGTTTCATGTAAGGTCCACATCTTTTTTGTTCAGTTCACTATATGTGGGAACATGTGGATTTGAGTTCCCGCACGAGCAAGAAGGATTTGAGTTCATGCGGACAAAGTTGGCAGGGGATATTTCAATTAAACAGTAGAAGCACACTGTGAACACCGATGTTTGCAGGTGGCTATGTGATTTCTCATGCCCCAAGGACATGGAAGACCCGACTTGCAATCACATTTGTTCAATCTTACCTTAAGCTTTTCCCACTGTGTAGTCCGATGATAATTGCTCTTAAGGGGATGCTGGCTACATGGGAGCAGGAGTTGAAACTTGTCAGAATTTTCTCTTTTTTGTAAGTCTTGATATGTATTGAATTTGAACCTACAATTTTATACATAGGTAGAGTAATCTATGAAGTTGACGAATACTCATACCAGGGGTATAACCAAAGTCTCCGTCCCCCACAGCAAGATGGCATTATCACTGAACATTGGCTGGAACACCAAATAAACCATTTTGGGCCCTGCCTTAGGCCCAAGGGTCATGGAGACCCTCGGCCTCGCTCGAGCCTGCCAGGCGCTCCCGACAGTCATTGGTCAGGCGCCCCAGTTCCCGACCAGACAGGCGAGTCGAGCCCCAACAAGCTCCAACTTGACAGCCTCCGCCACATCACCGGTCGGTGCAGAAGCCGGCCCTGCCCCCATGGACACAGCGGCCATCTTGAGCAGTGGCTCCTTCCCAAAGTGTCCAAGGGGCCGCTAAGTCAAGCGCCCGTCCTCTCGCCCCGTCAGGTGCAGTGGAGAAGCACGCTCCGTCCCAAGGCGGTGCCAGGGCACAACATAGATGGCGTCAGCATCTGACAAGAGAGTACAGGGCAGGCGTGCGCCTTCCCAATGGTGTACCGCCCATTGTGTCTACCAACTCGGCATGGGTAAACAGCAGCCCGTTAGTCACCAAGACCGAAGACCAGGACCTCTGGGCGTAGCGTACCCCTACCTCTTTTCTCCAAATTCTCATGTAACCTGCCCCCCTCTGACCATATAAAGGGAGGCAGGGTCCCCGGCAACAGGGCGCACACCCCTTATTTTTTCATATTACACCTCGCTTGCACCCCCGATCCCAACGATCATTCGAGGCTCCTGAGCCTCCCCGCACAAACAAGCGCTAAGGGCATGTCCTTAGCCCTCGCATGTAATCTACCATGCTCTAAGCAACGAGATCCACCACCACCAACTGGAAGTAGGGACGTTCTGCCCGAACCAGTATACATCTGAGGCTTTTCTAGTCTAACCATTCGAGGAGAGGGGGCGCGCGATCCCATATACTTACAAATTTACTTGCCGGTATAGGAAACACCAACAGTTGGCGCGCCAGGTAGGGGCATTTGCGCGTCATCTCTGTGATCTCCGAATTCCCATTTCCCTCCTCGATGGTCTTCTTCACCAACGACGGCGCGAACTCGACGACGTGTTCGCGCCAGGAGCAGAGCTCGCTTCGCCTTCCTCGACTTCATACCCCCGGAGGGGGGGTTTGTCCTCGTCCCCGCCACTCCTCAGGCTTGCTACGCGAAGCTTCGGCGGCGACGCGAGCAACTGGAGGCCCCAAAAGGCCAGGCTTGGCGAACTCCAGGACGATCTGGAGCAACGTCGGCCCGAGCCTTCACATGCGCCTGGCGTGCACCCCGCGCGCACGTCAGGCTCACTTCTAACTGGCCAAGGGGTCGCGCGACCCTCCTCGCTTCCCCTGCGACGGCCAGAATGTTTCTACACCTGCGGTAATGCTTCGAGGCGTCCCCGGGCCAGGGAACCGAGACTGGATCATGCAGGCCTCGGAGCCAAATAGCACCGGTGCAGCAGTATCCGACTGGGGGCCTTCGTCTCTGACCTCTGCGTGCCTTCAGGCCGGCTGGGCTCGTCGACTTGGCGCCCAACCGAATCACCAGGTGCAACCATTTCGACCACCGACCGATCGGACACGGAACCACTGTGCCGGCCGCGTGGAATGCTAAGGAGTCAGGAGGTCCTTATCTCGAAATTGCATCCCGATCCCCGCGTTTCTATCAACGCCCGAGGGGCCCGAAGCACTTCGTGCCGACTAGTTTCTAGTCCTCACGAGCAACTCGGGGGCTGCACCCTCGCATACCCACTTGAGGTGGCGTCCCGACCGGCCATCGGATCCCTTGCAAACGGTAACCCTCTCGACCCAAGTGCTACGGCCTACGCCCCCTGCCGCTACGGTTGCGAAGTAGTACTGTGTGGAAGACATAAGTGCCCGCGCGAGACGACCCGTGGTCGACTCGGGACACGTTTTTTGGGCTACTAAGTCCCCAGACATCTTTTACGCTTTCCTTTAGATACTAACACTCTGACCTACGCTTTCGCAACCCCGGTGGTTCCTGAAAGCTATGGTCGTTTGATGAGTGTTCATTACGGAGAAGAAATGCAAAGTATCTAGCAAAATCCCCAAAGTTCATAGCATGGAAAATGTACATGCAATGCGCCCCCAGGAAGCAAAAAGCAAGATGCAGGCGCCCGGAAGCTCATCCGGCGAAGTCGTCGTCGTCCTCGGAGCTGTCGCTACTCACCTCGACTGCGACCAGCCCCGCCACCATCTCGGCACGGCCAAGACTCTAGTTCGCGACTCGGTCGCGTCTCCTTGACCGCCAATGGTCGCGATTGGGTCGAAGGCGGCATTGCGGCTGGCACAACAGGCCAGCACATATTCCGCCACGGATACGGCGACCTCCGCCCCTGCGACTGGCGCTTCGCGTTAGGCGTGGGGTAGGTCAGCCAGGCGTTAGCGACAGACAGCCGAGGCATAATGCATCTCGTCGCGCTCCGGCTCTGCGAATCCACCCCGGTGGCTCAAGCTTCGCCATGCTTGAAGGCGGACCAAGCACGTTCATGAGGTCATCGCGCGTGGTCCAGCGTTCCTCGTGCGCCTTGGCTAGTTCCTTCTCCGCGGCACCGGCCCGGAACCGCAGTGCCCGCGCCTCCTCGCGCGCCTCGTTGAGCTTCCCCTCCATGGCTCGAATCCAGGCCCATTGTCGCGACATCTCCGCCTTCTGCGCGGCGGCCGCCGCGGCTCAGATTTGCAGGGAGGCTTCCAGCCGCGTCACCACAAACGCGGCTCGGGCGCCGGAGGACCGGGCGGCGAAGGAGCAGCGATGGCCGGCGGCGCCCGCCTCGCCGAGGCGGTTGTCGTGAAACGCGCCAATGACCGCCCAACCCGAAGCGAAGCAGGTTAAGAAAGAAAAAGCAGCGTCGGCAAGTCGGACAAAAACCATCCCGACATTAAGTAAAGAAACTCACTCCCAAAGAGGATCCCGGATGCGGAAGGTCAACAAGGGCAATGCGAGCCCCCTCTCGAGCGGCGAAGCGGCCGGGTGAGGGTACGGGATCTTTTGGGATCCGACCTCGGGGGGTCCGCCTCCCGCTTGCCGGTCCGCCGATCGTCGCCCCCGCTCGCCATCATCACTCAAACCTCCTAACGAAGCGGCGAAAGGGGGAGTAAGAAGACAAGAAGGATGGTTGCGCATGGTTGCTTCTCAGCGCCGTATTTATATACGCAAGGCGGTGCAAGCGAAGTGGGTGTCACCCCGGGCGACGCGCTGCACGCACATTAACTACATGTCCCGCGTGACAAGACGTGCCCTGTCCATGCCACCCGTTTTGCATTAAAATGCGATGTGACGGATTGGGCGAAAGGACACTGCCCCAGGCAGAGAGGCACAGCGCAACCCATCGATTATGGTCCCGAGTCGAGCTGACGGCGCCGACAGTTAGTGCGGATGACGCCTGGATGGGCCGTGCTGGCACCAAAAGGGTCGAAGGCCCGTCGGCTCGATGGCTCCGTCGGAAAAAGTGAGTAAGGGGCGAGCGCCACGCGCTTCAAAGACGTGGATCAAAAAGTTAAGGCAACCCTTTCCTTAAAAGTTCTTTCCGCATTCGCTTTTCATTTCTCCGAGTTTGAGCGCCGTATAGTGACCACACACCGCTCGGAGACTCCAAATTCATGCACTTCCACGGGTCGGGTGACTCGGTCGGCTATCCGGTTCCCCCCAGCGGTGACCCTCTCAACCCGAACGCTGCGGCCTATGCCCCAGCGGCTACGGTCGCGAAGCAGCGTTTCGCGGAAGAAGGACGTACCTGTGTGGCGTGACCCATAGCCAGTCGGGGACGCTCCTCTCCCGTGCAAGTGTAGCTGAGCAACTTTTTAGGTTCCCGCACTTGCACGGGTCAGATGCCCTGGTCGGCTGTTCGGTTCCCTCGCAAGCGGTAACTCTCTCGACCCGAGCACTATGGCCTACGCCCCAGCGGCTACGGTTGCGAAATAGTGCTCTACGGTAGAGGGAGGTGCCCGTCCGACACGATCCATAGCTGGTCGGGAATATCCCTCACCATGGCAAGTGCGAGCGAACACTTTATCCTCCAGATCCTTGATTTCTTCCTCAAACGCTTTCCTGCAAGGTGTTAACGTTCCGACCCGTGCTCGCGCAACCCCCGTGGTTCCCAAAGCTACGGTCGCTAAACATTCATCACCCTTGGAAATGTGGAGGGTAAAAGACGGACCTGTCGAGCGGCCCGACCAGACAAAACATTTAAACAGAACTTCAGTTCATAACAAAAGCAAAGTTATTACAAAAACCAAAATATCTAATTTTCTTCTTCCTATTGCCGGTGGAGGATGCTTTCTGGAGGTATCCGGCTGGCAATCACCATGGCGTAGGGATCAACTTGGGTTTTGAAACCTTCGACCTCTTCGTCGGTCCAATTCGCCGCGACCCCACTACTGACGACGGCAGGGTCGATGCCACTATAATGAGAAAGGGCGAAGACCAGCGCCGAGCATGCCCCGAGTTTGATTCCCTCGCTCACCGAGCACTCGACGTGCTCTGGCACGCGGGCCAGCGCGGCGGCGAGCGAGCTGGGACCCTACCCAGTGGTCCCAAGCACCCGATCACGGATCTCCCACGACCCACGAAGGGTCGTCGGCTCGGAAACTTTGCTCGGCGTGTCCTTCTCCGCCACCTCCTTCGCCGTCAAAGCCGCCGCGCGTGACACAACCGCTGCATCACGCTCCTCCACCGCCAGCTTTCACGCCCCCTCGGCATCGCTAAGATCCCTCTGCAGCGCTGCAGATTAAGGCGATGTCAAAAAAAGGGCCCGGTGGCCTACGATTGAGGAAACTATGCTAAGGTCATTTTGCTTACCAGTTGAAAAAGCCTCCAGATGTCGAAGGTCCTCCTCGGCCTTAGACCGCACCTCCTGCTCGCGCACACGGCGCCCTTCTTGGCGGAATCCGACTCCGCCCGAGCCTGGTCGCGCTCGCTCCGGAGGCGCGCTCCTGTGACAACGGCGGCATCCTTGGCCCTATTGGCCTCCGCCAGAAGTGCCTCAAGCTCAGATATCCTTGCCTCCTGGGACTCGGCTATCCGACGTTTTTCGAGCAGCTCCCGGCGGGTCGCCTCCGCCTCCGCCTCCGCTCGCTCACGTGCCAGGGCCGTGGCGGTCGTCATCCACCCATGCAAAATACTGAGGAACGCCGACTTCTCGCACGACTGGGTCTTCAATTGCTGCAAAAAGTCCAAAGCGCCTCGTTTAGCTTGCCGGCTACTAAGGCAAGTTGTAACTTGGAGCTAAGATCTCGGCCGCACTTACCTGGCAGATCGGGCGGGTCACTTCAGAAATAGCCTTCAGCGCCCCGTCGGCCGAGTTAAGTGCCCCGGCCAGCCCCCCCGAATCTGCTTCAGATGGGCCTCCACTCGCTGCGCGCCTTCTTGGAAGGCCCCCCACGAGTCGGCCTCCGCCTCGATGTCCAGCACGAACCGCGGCTCGCTGGTCGGACTTCTTCCCGGCCAGGTCAGCACAGGCCGAGGCATCTCGGTTTGTGGGGGGATACGCCCCTGCGGCTCACCGTCAACCGCCCCTGACGTTTGGATCGCCCCCTCCGCTGGGCCCCTGGGTGTCGAGGAAAAAGTCGCAACGGGCGCCAAGATTGCGCCAGCCGGCACAAGCCCCTGTAGTGGCGGCGGAAGCTCTTCCCCATTTCCTTCTACTCCCGATCGAGACCCCGACTCGTCGGGGGGTGCTGGAGCCTCCTCACGCCTCGGCTCCTCCGGCGCCACCGGCGGTGGTCCCGATTCTGCCAATGGCGGTGGATCGGCGCTCGGCGCCCCAATATCTGAAGGCGGAGCCAGCGACGTCTCTCGCCATGCCACCGCCACTCCAGAGCATTCCACCGTCGAGTGGTAGAACGGCAACCGTACTTTCTTCACTAGCCTCCCTGGTGGAGGTGAATCGCCCCTTCACTTCCCCAGGGACGCCTCCTCCTGGGGAACCTACACCTAAGGCCCGACGATAACGGCGCTCGTATCGGCGCCCTCGTCGGGCTCACAACCAATCAGCGGTCCGAGGTGGGCCTCGTACGGATCGTCGAGACTGTCGCCACCACCACTGCTCGAGGATGACCCGGATCGTGTCTTGACGACGATCAACACCGGAGGCATCCTCGCCACGCGCAACCTTGGCCACGCGCTCCTTCTTCTTCTTCCTCCGCTTCTCCCCCCTCCGCCTCTTACGGGTGGATTCCTTTAGGGCGGCTGTCGGGGGCCGGGCAACCCTTGGTCGGTCAGCAGACAGTCAACCAGCCCTCTAGCCCGTGGGTCCTCGACCAAAGACTCGGATCAAGCTCGAGGCCACTCGAGCTAGGGCACAGTATCCCCGAGCTCGTGGCCCTCACGATCTACTGTTCGGGATGATTCAAGGTCGATAGCGTTCCCTTGGATCCCGGGCAGGTCATCACTTGGCGGTTACAGAAACGTGGGATCATGGAGTAATGCAGGCGCGCGCGACAGGATCGGAACGGTTACCACTGGCTATCAATATGCATAAAGGCCATGATCCAAGGGTTACTCCCGAACGTTACAAGAAGAATGGGTATAAGACTGAAGCTTTGAAAACACTGAGGGGGCACGCCAACACACAGACACTTGAGTTCAAGTCTAGACTTAGCATCGTCAAGATTGAGCTGTAATCCTCCTTATATTGACAAAGGGCAAGAAACACCGCCGCAAGGCGACTGGAGTAGAGCTGTTACCTTCTCAGGGGCTCGAACCAGGATAAATCTCTGTCTCGTCCGTTGTCTCCTAGCTCCGACCGTAGACCTCCTCGACCTCATTCCTCTGCTCGAGCAAAAGCGCCGTTAGGTCCCATTTCTCACCGACCCTACCTAATTTTTGCGGTTGGCGATTCCGATCGCCCGACAATTGCGCCCACCGTGGGGCCGATTGCTTTGTTCATCCACGGGAAGAACTCCGAGGTCTTAGGAGCATGGCGTTCTCCATCGGCGAACACTCTTCAAGCGTAGGATCGGACGCGGGTCCGGCCCGCATCCTTTATTTCGCCCGCCACCGCGTGTGGCAGACGTCCTCATGGCAGACGCTTCGTAATGCTGGCAGCGGCGGATCGTGACCCGCAAACCCCCGAGGATGCTCGTCGGATGGTCCACGTCGCGATCAATCAAGCCATAACCACGCTCCGACGGGAGGACCAGGAAAGGCTCCCTCCCTCGGGGGAGCGCCTTCGTGCTATTGCCCGGATCATGGTTGATCCCGATAGGGCAAAATCGGAGCTCTTCGGCCGGGCCTTGGCGAAGAACTTCGACCGCTGCTGGCGAGGTCATTCCGCGCCGCACCGAAGTCACCATTCAGGGACCCCTTCCCTGAGAAGCAGCGACAACTCATCACGGCATCGCAGGCGCACCCGTCGGCCGTCGCCAAGGCGAGAAGCGCCTTCGTCTCGGCAACACCCTCGGGGCAAGACCCCGACAGCTGGACGTGAGGTAAGCCACACGAGCTCTACACCAACTGGCAGCAGGTCACGGGGACTTTCCCCCGACATTCCGCCCAGGCGTCGTCGCGCACAGGACCGCCTGCAATACTTCCCAGGCGACTCCCGTGCTCAGCACCATGACCGATCCCACCAAAGATCGGATCGTCGAAAGCGGGCTCGAATTCAATGGCGGTGGAGATCTCGTTGGCTGCGATCGCTCAAGACTCCGTCTCCCACCCTACGGTTCGCGGCGTACTCGACGACCTTCGTCACGTCTGCCGGCACCGCTCGGTTCAAACCCGCTTTGATCGGCGCCGACGAACCAAGAATCCCGACGAGTTCTCGTCTATCTATTCGACCGCCATTTTGGCGGCGGAGGTGACGAGTTGGTCATGGCCAACTATCTCCCAACCGTTACGGGCGGTATTGCCCGAACCGGCTCTTCAACGAAGCCCGATTCCTTGGTCGTGGCGCCAAATCGAGCGCCCTCGCTCCAACTTCCGAGAGTCAGCATTACGGCGGCGGGGGAGAAAGACTTGGATCGCGTCATCGGGGCAAGCGAGCCTCTTCGTGATTTTGTGCGACGGTTCATCCGCACAAGGAACCTAATTCAAGCATCTCGATGAAGCGGTTATCAAGGCCTTCAAGTTAGGCGTTCATGCGGCGGCGCCTTATCAAGACCTCGAGATCACGACAAGGCTCGGCGTCAACAAATTGTTTCGCATGGCGAGCGGTGCGTGACCGCGACGGCGCCGTCGGCCGGAGCGCGACATGACCAAGGAAAGCTTGGTCTAGGCCCCTCTGAGGCTGGGCCGTCCAAATCCAAGGGCGCCGACCAAGACACCCGCACCAAGAAGCGGAAGCGTGACCGCAGGACCGGCGGAAGTCAGCCACGGGTCATCGTCTCGGCGGACGGCCAGCGTGAGGTCCTTGAGGTCCGGATCGAACTCGGGACGGACCCGACCTCGTCAAGGTCGACCTCGATTCCGCCGACCTGAGGCGGCCAGAAAAGAGGTGGCGGCTGGACCTCGGAGGACCGGACGCTTCGACCGCAGAGAGGCGAAGGCGGTCGGGATCTGAGGCGAAATTTTACGTTTCCGCAGGCGGCCGGCCACGACTGCGGTCTGTAGAGCTTAGCGA
Source organism: Guadua angustifolia (assembly GCA_036346375.1). Lineage (NCBI taxonomy): Eukaryota > Viridiplantae > Streptophyta > Magnoliopsida > Poales > Poaceae > Guadua > Guadua angustifolia. The sequence continues at coordinate 13,147,731 of CM070511.1, read as the reverse complement.
AAGCTTGAAGCCTTCTATAGCGGGCGTGGTGAGATGCCCGTGCTCCCCAAGGATGGCGACCGGCCGAAAGGGTGAATGCGGGTCGAACACGGCGACCTCGACCTGGAATTCCAACGAGGCGGCGCCGGATTGGCGTTATCTTGGCTGCTCGGCGACCTACGATCCGGCGTGAGATCAAGGCTGCACGCCGGACCATCTATCGGGTTACATCGGAAAGCCCGTCGAACGGCATTGCAAGTGGGCGGGGCCACCATCACCTTTTCTCCGGAGGATGCCTTACAAGGTATGGCCGAGACTTAAAGACCGCCTTGGTCGTAACCCGACCATCGGCAACACGGTGGTCGGGCGTGTCATGGTCGGCGGCGGCTCTCTTAATTTCTTTGCGGCGGAAGCACTTGACCGGATCTGATTCCGGTCAAAGATCAAAAGCATCGCCATCCCTTCTTCGAATCGTTCACAGGGCTCGACTACTCCTTTAGGCGGTGGTCTTGCGTCACTTTCGGGCGGCTCGGACAACTTCCGCGACCGTGATTACCTTTGAGGTGGTCGAGGGTGACCTCCGTCTAGCGCTATTCTCGGAAGGCTGCCCTCATCAAGTTTATGGCGGCTAATCATTACGGTCATCGGTGCATGAAGCTCGAGCCCCAGCAGCATCATTACGTCAGGCGGTGACTGCAAGAAGCGGCACATGGCTGCGAGACCAAGGCCTTGGCGCTTCGCCGGCGCTGCCCAAAGAAGGTCAGAGGTGACGAAAAAACGCCCGGCGGCGGCGATCCAACCAATGAGGGCAACAAAAAGCCGTCTTGCGCTCGAGGAAAGCGACACGACGAGTGTGTCCACGTCTCGGCGGGCTAAGTCCCAAATAGGAACTTCGAGCTCGTCACCTTCCTTGCGCCAACAAAGGTATATTAAGCAGGAACTGCGGATATGCTGGCGTTCAAGGAGGTGATCGAGCACAAGTTCTGGTCGAGCCGATTCTAGACTTTGTCGTCGAAGCTTCGTCGCTTCTCCCGAGAAGGTTGCGGTCATCAAGGAAAACCTTGATAAGCTCTCAAGGCCGGCTTCATCCAGCGAGATCGACTACTCCGGGTGGCTGGCCAACCCGGTCATCGTGCAAAAGAAAGGTGGCAAGTGGAGGATGTGCGTCGACCATACGGGGTTAAACTCGGCCTGCCCGAAGGACAATTTTCCCCTTCCGCGCATCGACCAGATCGTTGACTCCACCGCCAACGCCAAGATGCTAAGCTTCTTGGATGCTTACTCGAGCTACCACGGATCAAGTGGCGGTCGGCGGCGAGAGTAAGGCGCTTTCATCACCCGTTCGGCACTTATTGCTACACGACCATGTCGTTTGAGTCTGCGCAAATGCGGGGCAACATTCAGCGTTTGATGACTAAGACCTTCGAGCAGATTAGGCGAAACCTTGAGGTCTCGTAGATGACATCATCGTCAAAAGCCCCTCAAGGGGCAGCCCGTCCGTGACCTTGAGAAACATTTGCAAACTGAGCAGTACAAAATCAAGCTCAACCACGAGAAGTGTGTGTTTGGGCGGCATCGGGAAGGTCCTTGGATACATGATCGGGGCTCGGGGTTGGTCCAAACCGGAGAAGATCGAAGCCATCGAGAAGATGGATCCCCGACCTCAATCAAGCAAGTACAAAGCCTCACCGGTCGCATGGCGCCCTTAGTAGATTCATTTCGAGGCTCGTGGCGAGGTCTCCCATTCTTTAAGACAACTGCGCAATCACGGGGACTTTGAATGGACTCGAAGCTTCTTGATCTTTCGATGAGTTGAAGGTATATTTGTCATCCCCACCCTCCTTAAAACTCCATGACTGGCGAAAGGTTCTTTGCTCTACCTGCAGCCACCCCAAGCCGTAAGTCTTTGTCTGGTTGCCGAGCAGAGGCACCTGACATCCGATTTACTATGTCGGCGGTCTTACATGGCCCAAAGGGCGTTACCAAGTCACGGCGCTGTATGCTCTTCTCATGGCCTCGCGCAAGCTTCGACACTACTTCGAGGCGCATTAGTGATCATCGAGCAACTTTCGCTCGGCGACATCTGCGGAATCGGAAGGTGGCGGGCGGATAGCCAAATGGGCCATGGGCTGGCGGCGTTTGACATCGGTCGTGGCGAACGAGCTATCAAGTCACAAGTGCTTTCGCCGACTTAGTGGTCGGCGACGCGCATGACCTACCCCTGAGCTCGAGGTCGAAGAAGAGAGGCCCTGGATCATGTTCTTTGACGGCTCGAGGTCATTCAAACGCTCGGGGGCTGGGATACTTATCCTTACCCCGCGGGGCGACCAATTGAGGTATGTGGTTCGTTTTGGCTTTCCTGCGACCAATAACATGGCAGAATATGAAGCTCTCTTGGCGGGATTACGAGCCTGCAAGTCCTTGGGCGTACGACGGTTGGTCGTGAAGGGAGACTCCCAGCTCGTCATCAACCAGTACAACAAGGACTATCAATGCTCGGGGGATGCAATGGCAAGGTATCTCGCCGAGGTCCGCAAGATGGAGAAATGGTTCCAGAACTTGGAGCTCGGGCATATCCTAGGAAGGACAACTCGATCTCGACTTTCTCTCCAAGCTCGGCTCTTAGATGAGGAGATACCCCCCGACGTCATCCTCGAGACGCTTACGGCTCCGTCTATCTCCGATCAGGAGGTCGTGTTTGCTATAGTGGAGGGTATTCCCGCTTGGGCCGATCCCATACACAGCTTCGGGCGGCAGGCGACACTGCCACAAACCCGCTAATGAAGCGAGATTAAGCGTCGAGCAAGCTTGTACAAGCTTCGTGGATGGCGAGCTCTCTACAGACGGAATGTCTCGGCATCGACTCGGTGCATTTCCACGGAGGAGGTAAGTATCTACTCAACGACATTCACTCGGTCTCGTGGGCGCACTCTTCGTACAAAGGCGATGGTCGGCAAGGCCTTCATGCAGGATATTCTTGGCCAAGCGGCATTACGGGATGCTCGGGATATTGTCAGGACTTGCGGGCATGTCAATTTCACGCCGTAAAGGTACACCGGCCGACCCTCGCCCTTGAGACCATTACGCTTGTTGGCCTTTCTCGACACAGGGGCTCGATATCCTCGGCCCTTTTCCCGAACACCGGGGAGAAAGTTCTGTTCGTGGCCATCGACACATTTACCAAATGGATTGGTGGCGGTCTCGACCATCCTTTGCGGGCATTATTCGTTTTTCCGCTTATCCGTGGTCACGGTATGGGGTCCCATGCAGAATTAATGCGACAATGGTTCTCGGTTTACGATGAATTATTCAGGAATTCTGCGAGGACATAGGCACCAAAGTGTGCTTTCGCCGGTGGCTCATCCTCGAGCAACGGAGCGGCGAGAAGCGCCAGCAGACAGATCGTCCAAAGGCGTCAAAAAGCGAAATTCTGAGATGAGCTCAAGCGCTACCAAGCACGACACAGGTGGGCGAACTTCCCACCGTCTTATGGTCTATTCAGTACCCCGGTCGGACGAGCAGCAGTGGTCCTCACCCTTTCAACTCGTGTTTAGTCTGGCAAATCCCGCCTCCGGAGGTGTATTTGGGCTCCGCCGAGTCGGTCTGAGTCGACCACGTCGACTTGAGCAAACGGTCTCTTGACCTTGCCCTCGCGGAAGAAGTAAGATCTGGTGCCTTTGCTCACGATCGGCGCGTACACCGCAAGCTCTTCGCGGACATGCGTCTCGGTCGATCACGACCTAGGAAGCTCCTTGTTGGGGACTTAGCCCCGAGGCGGATTCAGGTATTTTCGGCACCAACAAGTTATCCTCATGGGAGGGCCCCTATAGAGTCGTTTCAACGGATCGCATGGGGGCTTCGGCTAGCGATGCCCGATGGCGAGAGCTTTCTAGCTCGTGGAACATAGATCAACCGCCAAGTTTTATGTGTAAATTTCTATAACTTTAAAGCTTCAATAAAGGATATTCTCTCGATTTCATCATTCATGTCTTTTTCTTTGAGCGTCTCTATAATTTTTCTTGAGACACGACTTTCGCATTCGCTCCTTAGTCCGGGTATCACGAGCTTTCGTTCACCCCCGATTGGTCGAGCTCAGCGTAAGCGAAACTCTTATAATCAGTTCACCCCCTGCGTCCGGGTTTGAACTACAAGCTCGATGGCCTTGGCTATTAAGTGCGTGTATGTCGTGGTCGTGGAGTTGGTGATTTATTCCTTTGGGTTCGCTTGCTGCATTTCTTTTTTGAGTACTCCATCTCGATTCTGCGAGTCATGCTCATTTGCTCGTCTTATACTTGTGTCCAAGGTCGGCGTTGCTCGACCTTAGACCCAACGAGGCAATGGCTAGGATGTACCATCTCTGAGCGACCTATGAATCTTGATCGCGAATAAGAAGCGCACACTTCAAAAAAAGGTTGAACGATTGATAACATCAAATGTTTTTGCGAGGATCAAGGATGTTTTGAGCTCTGAATCCTCCATCTCGGCATGAGCTTCTCTTCTTTCGAGCTTCGCGACTCGCCCGCAGCGTCAAGGTTTCGGTTTGCCGCAGGAGGGCCTCGTTGGTTGCGTCCGTAGCTCGGCGACGTTCGTCGTTGAGTTGGGCCAAGGCGGTCTTCGCCGCCTTGCTGGCACGCCCAAGTTTCTCCTCCAGCCCCGCGACTTTAGCCTCTAGCTCAGGAGACGCCTTGGTTGAGGATGATAGCTCGGCAACAGTCCTCTCCAACGCCTCGACCTTGGCACGCTCGTCGGCGAGCGCCGTGGCCGTGGTAGTAGTTTGCTCCTTGGCGACTTCCTCAAGTGCCACGACCTTGGCGCGCTCGTCAGCAAGCGCCTGGGTCGCGGCGGCGGCTTGTTCCTCAGTGGCCTTCTCGAGGGCCTCGATCCTGGCGTGAAGGGTCTCGAGCGCCGAGTCTGAAGTTCGCTCTGCAGCGGCCTTCTCCAGCAGCTCGACCTTGGCGCGCTCCGCATCAAGGGCCTCGATCGCTTTGGTCGCTCGGCGGCTTCGTGCTCTGCGCCTTAAACCCATGCTTTCGCGCTCGGAGGATCTGATCCTCTCAAGCTCGGCGGCATGGGACACCTCAGCGCCACCATCGTGCGGCCTTGGTCGTTGAGCTCCGGTTGAGCATTTCGATTTCTGTAGCGTCGGCTTCAATGGTCGCGCCTTGAGCACTCGGCGCTTCGGTCTCCCTCTCTTCCACGGCATTCAAGATCTGGCGAGCACGTTGACATGCTCGTTGAGACCTTGAAGCCCTCGGTCACGCCGCCAACCGCCTTGAAAACAAGGAAAGCAACTGCAAGAAGTTGTCAAGAGCACACAACTTAACATATTACAGACATATAAGGAAGGCTCCTACCTCACGGAGTCGACAGACGCGTCGCTGAAGAACTCCTCATTTAGCTCGTCAAAGGCGAAGCTGCGTTGATCTCAAAACCTTCGCCCGAGTCCCGTGACCTAGGCCTTCTTCGATCACCGCCGGCACACCTTGACGGGGCCTCACGGACGACGTCTTGGCGGCGGCGAGATCCTTCCACATCACCTGGATCGGACCCCCGACAGAGTGCAGCGTGAAGCTTGAGCCCGACCTCCGTTGTCGGGGTTCCGGCCAGCTCGGGCGGGGAGTTCTTCAGAAGAAGCAGCGGCATCCGACCCAACCTCTAGGGGTGGGCGTTGTATTCCCGGGGGTTGGAAGTTCAAAGCGGGTCATCGGAGTGCCTCCGATGTCATGGTCGCTCTCCGTGGCTGAGGAGCTGCGGTCTCGCCATCGTTTGGATCTTCGGCGGGGCGGGGCCTCGGGGACGGCCATGTGCAACGACCCTGCGTCAGCGGTGCGACTTGAGGGCCGGACGCCCATACCTCCCTCGATCTCGGGAGGTCGACACCATGAGGGAACCCGTCTCGCCGTCTGTGTAATCCTCGCTGATCGCAGGTTGAGGGTCCGCCTCGTCCGGGCTATCAAGGCCTTGGTCGAACTCCTCGACCAGGGCCCGGCTTCGAGGCCCCGGAAGAGCACGCCTTTGTCCTGAAGACCGGCGCGGGGCCAGCATGAAGGCGTCTGCCCCCTCCTCGGACTCGGACTCGGCCTGAATGACAAGCATTGTCAGAGTGGGCAAGCTCGGGTCTCGACCACTCAAGGTCTGCAATCAAGGATAGGCACTAAGACAAACACAGGAGGATGGAGCGGGTTGCAAAGCGTGGTCTTACTCGACGGTGGCCTTTGCCTCGTCGATGGCGGCGATGGTCCTCGCGCCCGAGCTCGGAGGAGGAATCCGCTTCCTTCCTTCAGTGCCGGGAGGCCAAGCCCGTGATGAGTCCGCACCGCCTGGCGGGGGGCTCGGTGGTCTGGCGGCGGCCGCTGCGCTTCGTTGCCGGGTAAAGAAACTTTGTTAAGCCCTGAGAAATCAAGGGCGCGAGCTCGGGAAATTGGCTATAATCGTCTTTACCGTGGCGCGATCACCCCATTCGACGTGAGGCCTCTTCGCCCCCTGGTGGCCAGCTCCGGTTGGGGGGAGTCTTTTCTTCCCCTTTTTGCTCTTGCCCTCGTCAGACAGGGAAGCGATCTCATTTGTTTCCCACAACTCTTGATGATCCTACAAGCAAGTGCAGGTCGACAAAGACATCTGAATGTTTGGATGAGGCTATAGGTCGGAGAAAGGCTTACCGGGCCTCTGTCGCAAGGCGTTCTTGAGGCTGGGTCATCAAGAGTATACTCATACGCCCGACTTCGAACATTTCTCGCATCTGCCGCGACCAGGACTCCTTCGTACGCACGCGAGCAAGAGCCATCAAATGAGGTCGAGGAAGAAGTACGAGGTCAAGCGAAAATCTTGGGATTGAAGACCTTACCAGATGGACTCTCGCGGGTTGAATCGTCGCGTCCCTTGATCTTGGAGAAGCGGATGTAACCTCCTCCGTGGGGAGACACCGATTCATGAGAAAGTCGTTCGCGATCGCCGGCCGTAAGGCCGCGTGTGGCGCAAATGTGGATGGCGGCGATGGCTTCTGCATCGATGTTGAGGTCTTCAATCTCTGGGGTCTCCACCTTCCCAGTGACGGCGGCTCCCTCGTATCACAGCCTCCCGTTCTCCCCCTTCTTGAGGTAGAACCAGCGCTCTGACCATGGACCAAGAGAGTCCCGGCTAGGGATCTTGGGCAAGCTCCACTTAAGCCCGGGCCGCTGCCGGAAGTAGAGGCACCCGACCACGGGGTCCTTCCTGAGCGAAGAGGGAGAATGGCGAAAAGAGCGAGGTGTGGGAAGAATCCCCAGAACCCCTCGCATAGATGGGAGAAAAGCGGCTAGGGTGAGGGCGGAATTGGGTACAGGTTGATCACTCAATCTGCAACTATCGAGGATGTCGGCCAAGAATTCGCTCTCCAGGTCCGCACTCAAGAGGGAATCTTTTCGGTCTGCACAATCTCGTCATCTCGGGGATGAGGTTCGGTCTCGCCACCGGCAACCGCCAGTCACGATCCAATGCCCTGGGGCCTCGAGCTCCTTCATCCTCGTGGACCGACAAGGTGCTTTTCCCGGCTTGGCCATGGCAAAACGTCGGTGAGGATGGAAAGGCGGTCTGCTCGGGCAAGAAGGTTCGGGAGGAAGGCGAAGTTTTCAAGCTAATGATCCAGAGCTCGGGGTCCTCCACGATGCTCTTAGGATTTAACCTCCTACGGCACCACAAAAGGCGCGCCTGGCATGATTAGATAAAGGTGCGATTAAGGCACAGGCGATGGACTCGGCTGCGCAGTGTCCACCCATTTGTTGGCATCCGTATCACTTCGTAGAGATCAAAAGTCGCCAGGTGTCTCGCCTGGGGTTCACTTTGCGATCTCCGCTCGACCTCGAACAAGGTTCCAAGACCTTGCAAGGGTTGCTACCAACGACCTGTTGGGTGAAGCTCGAGGTCGTTCTTGGTACTTCTACGACCTCGAGCCTCGGGGCTAGCTGTCGGGGGCCGGGCAACCCTTGGTCGGTCCAGAACAGACAACAACCAAATTTCTAGCCCGTGGGTCCTCGACCAAAGACTCGGATCAAGCTCGAGGCCACTCGAGCTAGGGCACAAGATCCCCGAGCTCGTGGCCCTCACGATCTCTTGCTCGATGATTCAAGGTCGATAAGCGTTCCCTTGGATCCCGGCAGTCATCACTTGGCATGTAAACGTGGGATCATGGAGTAATGCAGGCGCGCGCGACGGGATCGGAACGGTTACCACTGGCTATCAATATGCATAAAGGCCACGATCCGAGGGTTACTCCCGAACGTTACAAGAAGAATGGGTATAAGACTGAAGCTTTGAAAACACTGAGGGGGCACGCCAACACACAGACACTTGAGTTCAAGTCTAGACTTAGCATCGTCAAGATTGAGCTGTAATCCTCCTTATATTGACAAAGGGCAAGAAACACCGCCGCAAGGCGACTGGAGTAGAGCTGTTACCTTCTCAGGGGCTCGAACCAGGATAAATCTCTGTCTCGTCCGTTGTCTCCTAGCTCCGACCGTAGACCTCCTCGACCTCATTCCTCTGTTCGAGCAAAGCGCCGTTGTGGTCCCATTTCTCACTGACACCTACCTAATTTTCTGCGGTTGGCGATTCCGATCACCGACAGCGGCCGCCTCACGGGCCTGGGCCCTCTGCTGCTTCTCCCCTGGCAACAACGGCCGAGACACCATCTTGCCCAGCCCCTGGACAATACAAAGACACCGGTCAAACCGTGCGCCAAAAACCTGAAGAGATGGAAAAGAAATGAAAAGGGAACCGCTTGGCCTACCAAATCCGAGGGGTTCTCCGCCGAGAAAGGCTCGGGGCCGCCGCCCGCCGCCATGGTGGCGCTCCCGACCAGCATGACGGCCACCCTGGCCTCGAGCTCCGACGCAGCAAGTTCCGCTGCGACCATCCTCGTGGGGTCAGACGTCCCGCCGTACAGGTACATCGGGTGCGCCCTTTCCATGAGGGGTTGCACGCGCATCCTCATAAATGCGCGTACCACGGCGTCACCGGTCAGGCCTCTCTCCCGCTGGAGCCTGATCCGCTCTAGGATTGGCTCCACCTTCTTCTTCTTCTTTTTGTCAAGGTCCCAGCCCCACTCGTCCCTCGACTCTGGGAAACAGCCGGTGAAGACTGGGGCACTACCCTCCAGGTTCCGGGTGTAGAACCACTCAGAATGCCACCCCCGGTTCGACGACGGAAGCTTCAAGGGAATATACTCTGGCCCACGACGAGGGCGCAGCTGTAGGGCCGCGCCTCCCATTGACGCTGTAGCGTCCGTCGTCTTGTCTTTCCACAATCGGGCATAGAAGAAGTACTCCCACAGCAGCCAGTGGGGCTCGATCCCTAAGAACGCCTCACACAGCGTCATGAAGATCGCTATGTGGAGCATGCCGTTAGGATTGAGGTGATGCACCTTGACCCCATAATGACGCAGCATCCCACGGACGAAGGGATGAAGCGGAAGCCCGAACCCGCGCTCGTAGAACCAGGCGGGGACCACAATCTCCCCCTCCTCCGACGCAGGTTCCGCGGCCCCCGACGGGAACCGCCATTGCGAGACGCCATGCGGGAGAAGGAACCCTTTCTTCTCCAGGCCGAGCGCGCGGCTGGGCTGAGCGGTGCACTCCGGCCACAACATCTCCAGTTCGCGAGCAATCGGGGCTCGGAGGAAAAGAATGTGAGCAATTCTCTCCCAACTCTTTCATTCCTTTTTTCATCTCAGGCGAGGCTAAGGAGCAAGAAGGGCAAAAGGATGGGGGGCGGCGAAAGCGGAAGCGGAAGCATACCCTAGAACACCCCTAGCACCGAACTTATGGGCGCCGAACAGGCACCAGCCAAAACAGGCACCAGCCGAACGTGTGCCGACCGGGTGAGCACCAGTCAAGACGGCCTCGTATGAAGCGTCACCCATCGCATCAGAACGGCACGACACACCGCTGGTGAGTCGTATCGCTCCTAATCATTTCGCTTCGCATTTAATTCCCGCATGCGCATTAAATGCTTGCAGAGACGTCGGGGTATCGCTCCGGGCGAAACGCCCCGCGACCTCTTGATCTTCGCCTCCGGGTCTGCTCAAACCGACCTGAAGTAGGGAGAAAAAGCCCACCAGGCCCTAGCAGTCTCGAGGTGGCGAGAAGGCTCTAATGCCTTACGGTTAAGACCTGGCCGCGGGTCCGAAAGGCAAGATCCACCAAGTGGATCCCCAGCCGACCCCAGCAGGCAAACGAGCGAGGGGCAAGTTCAAGGCGAACCCTCGGTGGGTCATTAGTTGGGTTGGTGGACGACCCAATCGCCTTAGCTCGTGTCCGAGACCATACTTCAAACTCTCCCGTGGAGCCTCGAAGGGCAAAGACCACCGCGCCCGAAAGTTCTAACGGTTCGGGTCCGATGCGGGATCGAGTAAGAAAGGTTTTTATGGGTCGCCAGCCGGTCGGACACCGACGCAGGATCGTCCGCTCGGAGATCGCTCGATCTCCAGGGCCCACTTGGATAACTCGTTTGTAGCTCCACGAGCACGGTGTTCGGCCGACGTATGGGAAACACGCGTCTGCTCACCCCCTCCAGGTCCCACACCTACGGACGGGGCGTACACGTGGGACCGACAGCGGCCTCTCCTCCTGCAGATTGCCTCGCCCGACGAGGACTCGGGATGGATGCCCCTTGCCTAGCTGCGGCGTTAAACCAGCCCAACTAACTTGCCTAGTTGCGGCGTTAAACCAGCCCAACTAACTTGCCTAGCTGCGGCGTTAAACCAGCCCGACTAACGCATCTAGCTACGACGTAAAACGAGCACTCGGGAACCAGAACCTCTCGCGAAGGCATCCAGACCTCCCTGCCGATCACGGTCGCGTCTAGCTACGACGTAAAATGAGCACTCAGGAACCGGAACCTCTCGCGAAGGCATCCGGACCTCCCTGCCGACCACGGCCGCGTCTAGCTACGACGTAAAACGAGCACTCGGGAACCGGAACCTCTCGTGAAGGCATCCAGACCTCCCTGCCGACCACGGCTGCATCTAGCTACGACGTAAAACGAGCACTCGGGAACCGGAACCTCTCGCGAAGGCATCCGGACCTCCCTGCCGACCACGGCCGCGTCTAGATACGACGTAAAATGAGCACTTGGGAACCGGAACCTCTCGCGAAGACATCCGGACCACCCTGCCGACCACGGCCGCGACCAGCTATGACGTAAAACGAGCTTTCAGAAACTTGAATCCTGCGCAAGGCGTCCAAGTGACGATACCAAACGGCGAAGCGACGGGCCAGAGCCCCCCCGATCAATTCGGTCGGACTCGACCCGGGTAACCCCCCGACCAGCTCTCCGACCCGCTCGGGGCTCGGGGCTTCCACCAGATGGCCGCGCGCACCGGCCGAACCTTCGAGCTCGATCAAGTACATCCACCTTGCTCAGTCGGATTCCTTGCCGACCGTGGCCTGCTCACTGAACTACTCAGGGACTCGGGGCCTACACCCATCTGGTGTGCTCATGTGCACCCAGTCAAAACCTACTAGCCGAGCAGGCCGGGCATGGTCGAGCAGGGAAGCCATCCCCAAGAAGACCCACAGCTTCATTACACGACGCCGCATTGTAGAGGATTCTGACCAGCTGAAGACGAAAGGTCCGTCCCGGAACGCCTGCGTTTCAGGACGGCCCCAGGGGCTGCAGACGAATACTCATACCAAGGGTACTAGCAAAGTCTCCGTCCCCCACAGCAAGATGGGATTATCACTGAACATTGGCTGGAACACCAAATAAACCATCTTGGGCCCTGCCTTAGGCCCAAGGGGTCGCTGGGACCTCGGCCTCGCTCGAACTGCCAGGCGCCCGACTGTCAGCTGGTCGGGCGCTCACAGTTCCCGACCAGATCGAGTCGAGCCCCAACAAGCTCCAACTTGACAGGCCTCCGCCACATCACCGGTCGGCTGCAAGCCGGTCACCTGCCCCATGGACACGACGGCCATGCCGGAGCAGGTGGCTCCTTCCCAAAGTGTCCAAGGGGCCGCTAAGTCAAGCGCCCGTCCTCTCGTCCCGTCAGGTACAGTGGAGAAGCACGCTCCGTCCCAAGGTGGTGCCAGGGAACAACATAGACGGCGTCAGCATCTAACAAGCGAGTACAGGGCAGGCGTGCGCCTTCCCAATGGAGTACCGCCCATTGTGTCTACCAACCCAACATGGGTAAACTGCAGCCCGTCAGTCACCAAGACCAAAGACTAGGACCTCTGGGCGTAGCGTAACCCTACCTCTTTTCTCCAAATTCTCGTGTAACCTGCCCCCCTCCGACCATATAAAGGGAGGCAAGGTCCCCCGGCAACGGGGCGCTCGCCCCTCGTTTTTTCATATTACGCCTCGCTTGCACCCCCGATCCCAACGATCATTCGAGGCTCCTGAGCCTCCCCGCACAAACGAGCGCTAAGGTCCTGTCCTTAGCCCTCGCATGTAATCTACCATGCTCTAAGCAACGAGATCCACCACCACCAACTGGAAGTAGCGACGTTTAGCCCGAACCAGTATACATCCGAGGCTTTTCTAGTCTAACCATTTGAGGAGAGGGGGCGCGCGATCCCCTATACTTACAAATTTACTTGCCGGTATACGAAACACCGACAGAAGTACATCTACAAATTTTTTTAGAATTGCACGGCTTTTCCCTACCGGTTCGTACAGGAACCGGCAGTGATAACATATATCACTGTTGGTTCTTGGTATGAGCCGGCAGAGATATACATATATTACTGCTGGGTTCTAGTGTGAACCGGCAAAGATATACATATATCACTGCCGGGTTCCGGTGTGAACCGGCAGAGATAATCAAATATCACTGCCAGTTATACAATGAACCGGTAGTGATATCTATTATCATTGCCGGTTCTTGAGCCCACAGTGATAATCCCGAGTATCACTACCGGCTCCCATAACCGGCAGTAATGGCGTGGATGAGTTGGCAGTGATGACCTGTTCTGTAGTAGTGAATACAAGGCAGTTGAGATAGAGGTCAATCCGACCACGCCGGCTCTACCCCGATTCCTTAAGTGGTCAGAGATGCCGATCACGTTTACCCAGATGGATCATCCAACTTCGGTCCCACATCCAGGGCGATATCCTGTCATGGTTGAGCCCACCATCGTAAACGTCAAGGTTGCACGAACCTTAGTCGATGGAGGAAGCTCGATGAACCTCATCTTTATGAAGACGCTCGATAACATGGGCATTCCCTGAACCGAGATAAAAGCTGGAGTCGAGCCGTTTCACAGCCTAACTTCGCCCTCATTGGCTATCCTGTTGGGTCAGATCAAGTTGCCAGTCACATTTGGCACGCCGGACAACTTCCATACTAAGAAGATCCTCTTCGACGTAGTGGATTTTGAAACCATGTACAATCTGATTCTGAGCCGCCCAATGCTGGCCAAGTTCATGGCGGTAGTGCACTATGCGTACTAGACAGTCAAGATGCCGGTGCCAAAGGGAGTCCTCATGATCACGGGCGATCAGCGCGTGGTAGTCAGGTGCGATAAGAAGAGCCTAGAGATGGCTGAGCGTCTCGACTGATCGGTAGCCAGAGTTGGCGATGAGAGAGCTAAGCACTGGAAACCCAAAGGCGGCAATCAGGTTTTCACATCTAGCAGAGCCATCAACGACTAGGTCAACGACGGTAGGAACGGCAAGAAGATCTGTGAAGATATCAAGACAGTGCCCCTCGACCCGATGGAGCCATCCAAGATGGTTAAGGTAGGCGCTGATCTCAACCCCAATAGGAACTCGAGCTCATCACTTTCCTCCAGGCAAACCGTGATGTGTTTGCATGGAAATTGTCCGACATGCCTAGAGTCCCTAGGGAGATGATCGACCATCGATTAGCTGTGGAGCAAAGCGCCAAGCCCGTGGTGCAAAAGCAGCGTAGATTCGCGGAGGATCGGAAGCAAGCCATACAAGAGGAGGTCGGCAAACTCCTAAAGGCTGGCTTCATCCGAGAGGTCCGCCACCCAACATGACTGGCCAACCCAGTTCTTATAAAGAACGCCAACGGCAAATGGAGGATGTGCATCGATTACACCGACCTCAACAAGGCGTGCCAAAGAACCTTTTCCACTCCCACGCATCGACCAGATAGTGGATTCCACTGTAGGTTGTGAATTGCTAAGCTTTCTAGATGCCTATTCGGGGTATCGCTAGATTAGCATGTCCACCTAGAACGAAGAGAAAACAGCCTTTACTACTCCTTTCGGTGTATTCTGCGAGGAACTGGAAGCAAACTCTACTTCGCTTCTGTCACTCATCCTTAGAGTAACGGTCAAGTCGAGCGCGCTAATGGAATGATCTTGTAGGGGATAAAGACTCGCGTATTCGACAGGCTAAAAGCCTACTCGACGAAGTGGGCAAAAGAACTCCCCTCGGTGCTATAGGCCATTCGAACATCGACTAGTCGAGCTACCAGTGAAACTATGTTTTTCTTGGTCTATAGAATAAAAGCAATGCTCCCAACTAAGTTAATATTTAAATCACCTCGAGTGGAAAACTACTCAAGAAAGGAACAAGAGCTAGAGTGAGTAAATGACATAAATCTACTCAAAGAACACAGAGATCGAGCATTTATTTGAGCAGCCAAGTATCAACAGGCCTTGCGAAGATATCATAAGATGAAAATCCAAGAAAGATAACTCGATGTTGGGGACTTAGTACTATGAAAAGTGCAAAGGCAGGATTACCTCAAAAAGTTATCACCTAAGTGGGAAGGCCCCTACATTGTAATCGAGGCTACTCGACCGGAATCGGTGCGATTATCTATAGCTAACAGCGTGATACTTGTGAACTCATGGAACATCGATCAGCTAAGAAAATTCTGTGCATAAAAAAGTTACACAGACAAAGAACAAACAAGAACAAGCAAAGATCTCAGGTAAGCAAAAATTCATTTTATTTATAGTATTAATAAAAGTCTTCCTATTACATTTTCAGAACAAGCTACCCTAGCTACACTATGGCTACTTGCCTTCAGAACAAGCTACCCTAGCTACACTATGGCTCATGGGCAAGCAGCTGATGGTCCCCGAAATAGGCCAGCGAACTCGAGGGAGGGGGTCGAATGAGGCGGCGAGCAGACGTAGACCAGTTGATGGCAAAGAATCCACCTCCTGTACCACCAAATGTCCTCGACCGCCATCGTGATAGGTGAGAAGGTGAGCTGACGACGAACTGATGAAGCTGCCCTGAGCTTCACCTCCGCCGCCGGTGCTGGTGGCCTTGCCTTTTTCTCCCCTAGTGTTGGAGGAGGCGACACCCATCCTCAAGAGAGGGGCAGAGGTGGCATGGTCTTGCGGGAAAGTAGGACGCAGCTCGCTCGTTACTTCCTCCCCTTCCTCAGGCCACACCTCCCTCTCGATGGCCTCCCAGTCATCTTTTCCTCCTCTTCTTCGGGATAGAACTCCTTTTCAATTGCATCCCAGTCGATCTCATCGTCTTCGTCATCAGAAAGGACGATGACAATGTGCTGAGAGGACCCTGTAGAAGGAGGTGGAGGAGGGATTTCAGCAGGGTTCTCCCCAAGAGGAGCCCCCTCAAGGATCTCTAAGGAGGGAGACGAAGGTGGTGAGGGAGCCATTAGAATGTCTAAAGCTAATGGCGAAGCAATACCGAAGGAAGAAAAGTGATGCCAAGAGATTGTGCATCCCATCTATTTATAGTCCCGGGAGCGCGTCAGGCCAAGCGTCGCAAGCCAATAAGAGTCCTGGTCAGCTCCGGTTTATGAAGCGTCATACTTGTGTCTTCAATTTAATGCGGAAGCCGAACAGGCGTCGGGAGATGATGAGCCATGCAGAGATCGAAGGACGCGACAGCGAAAGCAGGCCTCAGTAATAAAAGTATAAGTGGAAATGGCACTAAGTCTGATCAGTGCGTTCGGGAGCTCGTGCGCTCAGACGTACGATCAAAGAATATCAGACGTGACACTTATGCCCAACTGTCACCTCGATGGTCCATTCGAGCAGAGAGTCAGGGGCCACGTCACGCTACTGCTAAGCATGAGACTCCATCAAGTACACTCGGGGGCTCGGCCACCGAGGCGTACGGCTGAGGGTTCTCTTCAAAGACACCCATGCCTACTCGTCATAACGAGCTATCGAGTAAGATGTCGAATATTAGCATCGCTCAGATTCTCACCTCAACGTAGGCCTTGTCCTCGATTTGAGACAATCATCGAGCAAGGGATCAGTAGTCACGACAAATGCACAAGACTGATGCTCCGTTGACACCTCGATCTAGCCATTGAGTAGAAGTCGAGAGTAGAATCGTGGCATAGTGTTGGCTGTACTCTACTCCCCACCCGATAGTCTCATCGAGTAGGGAGTCGGGGGCTACAAGTAACTCGATACTCGATACACGGAATACAGGTAACCCGAAACCTTGTTTAATTTTTGCCATCTGTCAGTTCTCATTTAATCGATACGGTTATCGAGCAGAGCACACTATAGGTAAAATTTTTTTATTTCATGAACATGAATCCCTTTGCATGTGAGTAGCTTTAGCATATCTACCTCCGCTAGTAGCTTTTGCTCCCTCGCTTCAGATTCGACTCGAGCTGCCCTCAGTTCCTTCATTTCTAGCCAAAATTTTGCCAGCTTGTCGTTTTTCGCTTGGACGACCCACTGCTGAGAAGCTACGAGCCACTCATTTTCTTGCTTGGCTTGCAGGCAGAATGTTTTGACATGACATAGGGTCTCCGAAGCCCGCTGCCAGAAGATCGACGATAGAGGTTGAAAAAGCAGCAAAAAAGGAAAATGAGCTTGAACCGTAGGATTGGTTAAGTGCATTTGCCTACCTGGAGATCCGATTCTAGGAGTGACCAATGTTCAAGAGGGTTTGAAGGAGGCGGAAGCAATGACGAGGCCGCGGGAAGTAAGTTGGTGCACCGAGGGCTGGTTGTCTCGTGCTTGTTGAAGGCAAGGAGCCGGCTAGGGCCACAGCAACCATTTCTGTTGTTAGTGAGGTGTCAGCCAAAACTGGTTCGATCACACCGGTTGGTGGCAAGGATCTATCAGCAGTGCTTCCAATGGTGCTGTCAAGCACGTCCTTCCTATAAAAGAAGTTCTAGTGTGACACCTTCCAAGGAGATGGGGAGCACTGAAGAGCAATGAATAGGTAATCTTACTTCTTCGTCTTCAATACTACTCTCAACCTGCTCCGTGAGCGAGATCTTTTCTTCGGCACAAGCTCGGCCCTGGTAACTGTCCTTTCGGCTGGGTCGACCAACGAAAGCAATGGCACCAGCAGATCAGCAACCGGAGAAGCAGTCTACTAACGTAGGGAAATCATCAGCAATTGATTTAGATTATCAGTTCGGCAAATGATCGGTGAATAGTCACTTCACCTTTTCGATTATCTCGGTTAGCGGCCAAGAATTGCATGTCGGCAATCAAGGTGTCCCACTATTCCTCCAAAAGTTGCCGAACCACGTCAGCAGTGACCTCATAACACCCGAGGGATTGATTAAGTGTCACCTGATCTAAAGTCTTCGATACTCGGTGGCGTTTCCACAGAGGCAGAGGTGACGGTGATGCTGACCTCCTCGATCGAGGGGAGACTGTCGCCTCCTGCTCCGAAGATGCTTCAATCCAATTGGGAGCCAGGGCAAGCACTGTGTCCTCCGCAGATAGACCCGCGTCAGTAGGGCCTGAGCTCGATGCATGCCCGCTGTCTCGAGAAGGCTCATCATCCAGGCCTATGGCTCCCTCCAGCGGTTTGCTGTGCTCATCCCGCTCGATCTCCTGAAGAGGTAAAATAAGTTAAGCCTTGATGGTTGCTCTAGAGCAGCAACAGTGGTAAGTACTCTATATGTACCAGTGGTCGAGTGTTCATGAGAGAATAGGCCTCTATGCCGCAAGGCCCAGGAGACGATCCATGAAAAATTTTGCCAATCGAGCATAAATATTTGCATCTATCAGGACTGTTGGTCAGTAAAGCAGTTCGTCAGCCACTGATCATGGCAGAAAATGGAAAGCAACAAAAGAGATCAGTGTCGTTCACCTTTAGGGCATCTCCAATGGTACTAGCTATAAGAAATGTCCATGTCATCTATAGATAGCATATAGACAACCTCTCCAATAGATTAGCTATAGCATTGTCTATAAAATTAAATATTGGCCCACATGTAATAGATATAAGTGCCTTGGAATCAATTATAGCCTGACTATATATTAGTAGCTAGTCTATATCTCTCTCCTCATTTTTTCTCTTCCACCTAAGCAAAATGCTGAGATGGCACGCTTATAGCTAGCTGAAGTGCCACCATTGGAGATGCCCTTAGAAGAATCTCTGGTCACGTCCTCGACCCTAGAGTATTCCCATGCCAGATGGTCCCGGCAATTCAGCGGACTCGACTGTCTCGTCAGGAAGTCTCGAGCGGCATGCCACCCAGAGAGACCCATTTTCCACATCTCCTTGATCTTCTCGACGAAGTGCGCATTCCACGCAGTCGACGGAGGGACTTTCGTCCAGAGATCGAAAAACGCCAGGAAGGAAGGCTTGTAAGATAAAGGAAAATTAATCGTGTCCAGAGTGGTGATATAGAACCACCGCTTCTTCTAGTCTGATTGCTAGGAAGAAGTCACCGGCACGGGGATATAAATGCTAGCTGTACCGATATGAAGATGGAAGCCAGCGCCCCCGACGACCTCATTCTTGGTCGTCCTCTTCAGATTATAGAAATGGTGGAATAAGTTGAGGCTGGGTCGGATGCCCAGGTAGGCCTCACTGAGATGAACAAAGACGCTGAGCATTGTGATGGAATTGGGGCTCAGGTGAAAAAGCTGGATTCCGTAGAAGTCTAGAACATCAAGTAGAAATTTGGAAGGAGGAAAGCTGAGACCACAACGGAAAAAGGCCTCGAAAACAACAGTCTCATCCTCATTCATAGGAGTTGGATAGTTCTCACTAGTGGAAGGCCTCCAATGGGAGAACGCTCGAGGAGGAATAAGGCTGTCTTTCTCCATCTCCACTAGAAGTTGCTCCGTCACAATGGATGTCTGCCACACATGCTGGTACGTTTCGTCGCTAAAGGCTAGGTCTTCAACGAGCTCTGCCACAACCTCCTTCTTTGGGACGACGACCTTGGGGTTGGTGGAAGAACCAGAAACCATTGGAACAGGAACATGAAGAAGAAGCTTTCAGGACACAGAAGCGCAAGGGCTCAAGGAAACGAGACGGAGGCTTCGGGAGAAAGGCAAAAGTATGAACGGCTACAGTTCCAAATCCGAACGGCTACAGGTACAACGGTTCATTTTACTAAAAGTTTTGTTTTGGATTTTTAACAGAAATATCAGTAACCATCAGTATCATATCCCAAACACATTTCAATTTCTCAAGAAACAACTTTTGATCTGATCATCACCATCACTGATTCATCGTTGATTCTAAAACATGGCTAAGCATGGTTGTTAAACCGTTTATACCCAAATTGACATTATGTATTGTCTATCCTTATCCTATGGTTATCAAGGTTCTCATGTTCATACTTATCAAGAGAGTTCCATGAAACAACAGGTATAACTACCAGTACCACTAAATAGCGAATTTACTGAAAATAAATGCAGGCATAAAACCATTTGACAAACAAAAGGAAAATAAACATTGGGATCAATATGATCAAAGGGGTGCTTGCCTTGCTTATTTGTTTTCTAAGACGAAATTATAGTTGCAGCTGGCGTTGTTGATGACGGAGTTAGTAGCGTCGAGATCTACACGTCGTCCCAACGAAAATATAGCAAATAATAAACTTTAATAAGGGCAAAAAGAAAATATCAAATAAAGACTTGCTATTGAAAGTAGGTTTGTTTTAGGGTTGGATTGAATAATTTTGTTCTCGTATTTTAGTCAACTAACTGTTCGTATTAGATTATGAATGAATAGTGCTTGTTCTTTGATTGATTTTGTATAGAATTACTTTTGTGTAAGTTAGATCTATTGATTTAGGTTACCGGTCTCATTTTCACAATATTTGAGAAGGTTCTGGTGATACAATATCATAACCATTGATTTCTCATTTGCAACTATAGTTCGTTTATTTATATTACGGACTTCAGAAACGTGAACGCCTAGGGTTATTGAACTGACAAGATTAATATGCAAAGTATGATGAAATGAGATTCTTTCTTTGGAATATGGTAGTACAAGCTTTGTAGAGTGTTTTTGCACTAGTTTTATAATTTTAGTATCTAGACGAGTTATTTTATTTGCTGTTGAAGCAGCATAAATGATCACAACGTTAATGTAATATTGAGTCGAATTTCGCTTTAGCTTGCGACTACACTATGCAGGATCTTTTATTCATTTTTCTAACATTAACAGGGAGCAACCCTAGAAGTGTTTTAAAACTATTTTTGCATTGTTTTGAATTTAACCACGATAGATTTCATACTTATTTGCTGTTGTGATTTGCATTTCCTTTTATCAAAAGAATGCAAACGAAGTTTTATTCTAAATATTTTTACATGCATAGGTCTTTACTGATTCCAGAAACTTTACATAAAATAGTCCATTATTTTATTAGTTATTATGTTCTTATTTTTATTAATGGCCATAACAGGGTTTACTAATGATTGCAAGGCAAATAAATTAAACTTGGTTCAAAAATTAAATGTTTTTGCATATCTAGCTTTATTATGATTCCAGAAGCATATAAGAACTTATTTTGTGATTTTAGAAGTTATATTTTCCATATGTGTAATAATGTCCATAGTAGTGCATATACCACATTTTCAATTTTAATAATTGTTATATGATTCAAAAATCAAATGTTTTTGTAGATTTGAATTCATCTTGGTCTATTCATCATATAAAAATTTATTTTATTATTTTATGCTTTACAAAGGCATGATTTAATAAAGAAACCATAATGGGTTTATAAAAAAATTTAATTCAAATAAATTTTTCTGAAGTTCAAAATTTTAATATTTTTGTATATTCTGAGTACACATGATTTTAGATGAATTTAGGATTTTGTTTTAGCTTATCGGGATTAAGCGTGCAAAAGATATATACATTTGATTATTTAACTTATTTGAAATTATATTGAGAAAATAGAATACGTCTTCTCTACTGGGTGGCGCCTTTACTTATTGCACTGAAGTTCCTTCTGTGCCACTGACATGAGGGGCCCGTCGAGCAGTGAGATAGAGCAGAGGAAGAACTAGGGCTCGCCGGCGTTGGCGCTTCGGTGAAGTTCCGGCGGAGGCGAGGACACGGGGAGGACCAGCTCGACGAGACACAACCGGTGCAAGAACCGATTTGGCCGGAGGAGGTCTCTGGTGAGCCCCCACCAAGCTCGAGCGGCGGCGATAATGGCAGACCGACGGAGGACAAAATCAGGGCGTGGGAGCTCGAATGGGTAAGTGATTTAGCATCTAGAGGTCACGATGATTCCATTTTTGGGCTTATTTGGGGCAGAGGGCGACTGAGAGGCTTTGCCTCCGAGCGGTCGGGGTTGTAGAAGAAGGCTCTGGTGGCGGCGAGCTTTTGCATGAACAATCCTTGATTTTATCAAGGGCTTTTGATCATTAGAGTATCATGGTGCTATTTTTCAGAGGAATTTGGGATTGGTTGAGTATTTTTTTTAGATTTTTGGATTTTTGGTTCAAGCTCGGGAGCTCCTGGCAATGGCGATTCGCATAGAATACTTGAGGTTTCAGCCAAGGATAGAACAGGGGAGTAGAAGAGAAGGCAGCATGACATCAAAGCAACTCTTGGGTGCTATTTATCGGTAGAGTTGGTATGGAGATGAGGCCGGCTCCAGTTATGAATGTGGCAAGATGAGCTGCGGCTGCTGAGGAGGAGGCATGATGGCTCTGTAGGAAGCATGGAGGAGGAGGCCGCGTGAAATCGTCATGGCGGCGAACCACTGGCCAGGCGTGTGCATCTGGTAAGGACCGATGCAAGGCACAGTGCATGCAAAAAACGATGGGAGACAGAACTACTTAGGGGCTTTGGTGCAAGGAGGAAGAAGAAAATGGCTGCAGTGGCTGACTGGTGGACCTGCACAGTGAATGGGGCCCTCCTGGAATTGAAGGGAATGGTGGAAGCGAAGCACAATTGAAAATGAACAGCAGGTAGAGTTTGATGAGCATCATTTGATCGATTTCCCGTCACATCAAAATTTTATGAAATTTTTTTTGTGTGATGGACAGGCAGTTGTATTATCCTTTGCCATCTTCTTTCTTTTCTTCTTCTGTGTAAACATGTACAAAGGCCTTTCGGCCATTATGAATGAAAATACCTTGCTTTTACCGGTTGTCGGGTTTTACCTGTTGTCTGCCCTTGCGTGTGCTTGCTCGTGACTTGTTCGATTCAGTGCCAAGCGACCAGCCCTCGAGCATTTTGCACGGACCCTTCTTTGTGACCGGTTGGATCGACATTTAGGAGTCTTTTTTGCAATCACACAGAACTGCTCCAAACATGAGTCAAGGTTAAACCATGCTTGTTTGGAAATAAACAGGCAAACAGGCACACAAAACCTAAGTCCTTGCCATCGAGTGGGCACGAAGTGCATACTAGGTTGTCATTTTCCTATCACCATTCAGAGCTTAATCCCTTGAACTTTATCGGGACTAGACCAGGGAACTGCGAGGCTAGGGAGCTTAATCACCATTTTGCTTGTTCTTAGTTCGCCCGATCTTTTGATCGTTCGAGCTAGGGATCGACCGACCACCCTCACCTCATGCACACTAACTCCCTTATATACTCCCGGGACTGGCTAGGGCAAGCAGAGGGAGTGGTTTTACATTAATTACATTGAATGCGTCTAGTCCTGTCGCTATTGTCCCTCAGAGCCTCTTTGTCTATGCCATTGCTTGACGTCGCCTGTCTTCGGGTCGCCCGAGGGGAGGGGTTCGGACGCTGCGTGACGAGCTCCTGGTACAAGCGTCTCCCCATCTCTCCCTAGGTGGTGTAGATGGAACGAGCGTCGAAGGGATAGGTCATCATGGCGTTAGGGAGCCATGCCTATTAAATGGCCTTCAGGCACACTGTAACGACTTCCCGTGCATTTAATGGCTCCCATGCGCATTTAATGGCTATGATACGTTGTGATCCTAGCGAATGCTTAGGGCGGAAGCCTCCCTGCCCTGCCTACATGGGTGGTTGATGATGGGCTCGCCTGCTCATCAGGCGGCCATGTGTCCCGGTCTTCAGCGGTTGTGATTTGGTCACCCGGGGTTGGGACCTGGTCGTCCAACTGCCCGCCGGCGGCCACGTGTCCTAGTCGCTCGCCAAGCTTCTCTTTCAGTGGGTTGAGTCCTTTGCACAGGACCTTCTTCTTTTTGTATCTTGTGTACGTGGTCCCACTTGATAGCGGTGGAGAGAGTACCCCGGTGTAGAATACACCGGCACGTAGATAGATCGAAGCTAGACGTACGCTGAGAACCATGTGAGTGCCAAGTATATTAATAGTGTCTCCACTTTTAGAAGAGCTGTAGAGGAAGATATGATGAACAAAGGGGTGAAATTTTTGCCTTGTTCATGCATTGACTATGAGAATCTGAGGATGTTTCAAAACCCAGCGTAGATCGAAGCACACTTGATTCTACAGGGTTTCAAAAGGGGGTTTACATGTTGGACCAGTCACAGTGAAGAGCAGATTACGTAGGGACCAAGTAGTACTACCATCGTCGATGAAGTCAACGATACTCTAGATATCATCAACGAAGTCAATGTTACTCCGAGTGATATCAATTGTGTTTTCAATAAGGATATGTTTCATAATGACAATCTGGATCAGATGCTACGCGATGCAAAAGGGAACCATGGTGAGTGGGAGTACGGGAAATTCCAGGGCTTGATGAACGACTCAGAGAATCCTTTGTTCCCGGGTTGCAAGTCTAAATACACAAGGTTGTCGTTCGTGTTGGAACTGCTGAAATTAAAGGCAAGTAATGGTTGGTCTGACAAGAGTTTCACGGCGCTATTAGGTATGTTAGTGGATATGTTTTCATTTGAAGCATTTTTTGTGAACCCAAAAGAGGCAAACTTGCTTTCGTGGCACTCAGATGAGCGTAAGAACGATGGAATGAATAGGCACCCTGCTGATTCTACGCAGTGGAGAAACATCGATAGGAGGTTTGAAGAATTTATAGCGGATTCGTGAAATATAAGGTTCAGATTAAGTATGGATGGAATGAATCCTTTCAGTATCATGACTAGCCATCATAGCACTTGGCCTGTGAATCTCTATATGTACAACCTTCCTCTTTGGTTGTCTATGAAGCAAAAGTACATATTGATGTCTATACTCATCCAAAGGCCGAAGCAACCTGAGAACGATATTGATGTGTATCTAGCACCATTGGTGGAAGATCTGAACACATTGTGGGCTCCTAGGGTGCATGTATAGGACGCTCATAAATGAGAGTACTCCACTTTGCGTTACCTGTTGTTCTACACAATAAATAATTATCTTGCCCTTGCTAACCTGTCAGAGAAGAGTACAAAAGGAGACAAAGCATGTACTCACTGCTTGGATGATACCGAAAGTGTGTGGCCGAATCACTCGCGCAAAACCATGTACATGCATCACTGTAGGTTCCTTCGGAGGAATCATCCATACTGCAAGATGAAGAAACAATTCGACGGCACAACTGAAGATGCTTTAGCTCCAAATCCTTTAAGAGGGACTGACATTCATGATATGGTTAAGAACTTGGATGTTGCGCTAGGAAAGGGACGTAAATCGAGGACCCGTGAGAAGAGCATGTGGAAGAAGAGATCGATATTTTGGGACCTACCTTATTGGGAGCACCTAGAAGTTTGGCACTGCATCGACGTGATGCACATAAAGAAGAATTTCTGTGATCGCTTGATTGGTCTCTTACTGAACATTAAGGGTAAAACAAAGGATAGTATCAATGCACAGCTTAACTTGGTCGATATGGGCACCAGACTAGGGTTAGGACTAAAGGAGACCGATAAAGGCTAAACATACTGCGAACCTACTTGTTACACTCTGTCCAAGGCAGAGAGAATGAACTATGCTAGTGCTTGCATGGTTTGAAAGTTCTGTCCGGTTACTCGTCCAACATGAAGAGATTTGAGTTTCATTGGCTTGAAGTCCTATGATTGCCATGTACTTATGACACAAATGCTCACTGTAGCAATTAGAAGTATTTTACTGAGCAAGGTCTGGGAGACAATCACAAAACTATGTTATTTGTTTAACACAATTGCTTAGAAGGTTATCAATTCTGAAGGACTAGACGCTCTGCAGGCCGAGGTGGTAATGACTCTATGTAATCTTGTGATGTATTCCCTCTGTCATTTTTCGATATCATGGTCCATCTCATTGTTCACCTTGTGAGGGAGACAAAGATGTGCGGCCCTCTAAAAAAAATTTCAAAGGGCGCTGCCCTTGACCGCTGTCACTAGGGCGCTGCCCTTAGACCCTTACGCCGCCCCGACCCGCCAGGTGCTGCCCCTTGGAACCCCGACACTGTAGAATCGCTTTGTTTAACTCTTTTTGCAAGATGTTATGTGAAATAGTATGGCCTATGTGTATGTGATGCATGTAATTTTTACATGGCTTGCTTGCCGTATCAAGCCATAAGGCTATTTCATTATCAAAGTTGTATAACGGCCTACGTGTCGACTTGTGATGTTTGAAACCTTCATGTAAATTTCATTATCAAAGCTGTAAGAAGTTGCATCTACATTGATGAAGATGATGGCCAAGTGAACCAACAAGCACGATGATGAAGATCCTAATGCTAAAGGCCATACTATTTCCCAGCTTAATCTTGATTTTTTGTGGATGTGTGTTTAATCCTTGCTATTTTCTTTATGCTTATTGCATGTGATGCCATGTTCATAGTAGATATTGTTCTTCCCCATAGTTAAACAAATTTTAAATCAAATATGTTCACCCTATTGTTGCACCTATCAAGAATTTAGATCATTATTGATATGACTGCCAAAGTAGTATATCAATGACTATCTTAATAGATGATAGGGACGTGTTGGACACATCACGCATAACAATGGTAGATTTAATCAAGCTATCAAAACGGTTTTGAGCTTGAGGACATAAGTGGTTGAGTTTTGATTTCAGTAATGAAGGAACAAATACAAGACAATTGATGTCTAGGAAAACACACATGAGGCTAGGTTTCTTAATTGGCACCCAGAAACGGGAAGTGCTCCCTCCCTCATGTGAACCCTAGGGGCAGGTTGACCTGGCCATGAGTCGAGTTGACGGAGGCATTCATTACTTGTTTTCATGCTCAACCAACAAGAGTTACATAAGATGTAATTAGCAAAGATGTTGCTTACCTATGTCATTAAATCTCTAGTAGTGATGCCAAAACTCACTAGTGTTTGATGACTATGGATCTTGAATACTCACTATGTATCCATAAAGGGGGCACATGATAGGAGTGCCTTTTATTAAAATATTTAATGAAAGTTTTACATAAATATAGTGCTTAGAAACTTTGCATGTTTTTATTATAGTTCAATGGCACCTGCTACTCCTTCTGTTGCACCTGGTTTTGCTTTGAGATCGGTTTTGGAAAAGGAAAAACTTAATGGAACAAATTTTGTGGATTGGTATTGCAACTTGAGAATTGTTCTCAAGCATAAAAAGAAAGACTATGTTCTAGAGAATCCAATTCCTGACGAACCAGCCAAAAATGCTTCTCGCAGTGACAAGGCTGAGTATGAAAAACATATTAATGCCTCTGTAGAGGTCAGCTGTCTCATGCTTGTCACCATGGACTCTGAGCTTCAAAAGCAATATGAGGACCAGGATGCTTACAATATGATTGTGGGCTTAAAGGACATGTTTGGGAACCAAGCTAGAGTTGAGAGGTATGGTATCTCGAAGCTTTTGTTTGCTTGTAAGCTGGCTGAAGGAAGTCTGGTCAGCCCTCATGTAATCAAGATGATTGGTTACATTGGGAGATTGGAAAAACCTGAGTTTCCCCTTAGCCTTGGTTTAGCTACGAATGTAATTCTTCAGTCTCTGCCTCAGAGCTTTGAGCCGTTCATTATGAATTTTCATATGAATAGCATGGAGAAGAGCCTGACTGAACTACATGGGATACTCAAGTCTACTGAGGAGAGCATAAAGAAAAAACCTAATCATGTGATGATGGTTCAGAAAACCACTGCCTTCAAGAAGTAGAAGGCTAAGGCTGGGAACAAAGGAAAGGGCAAAGCAAGGTTCAAGTTGAGATCGCAAGTCTCAAATCTAAGCTTGAGAAGCTTAAGATTGGCCCTAAACCTGATGCCCAGTGCTTCTATTGCAAGAAGTTAGGACATTGGAAACAAAACTGTGAGAAGTACCTGGCAAATAAGAAGAATGGAAGTGTGACTTCCACTTCAGGTATTCATGTTGTAGAAATTAATCTGGCTACTTCTAATCTTACCTCTCGGGTATATGATACCAGATCGGTTGCTCACATTTGCAAGTCGATGCAGGGGCTGATAAAGAGTAGAGACTTGACAAAAGGAGAAGTGGATCTTCACGTGGGGAATAAAGCAAGAGTTGCGGGTCTTGCCATTGGCACCTACCCATTGCATTTGCCTTCAGAATTAGTTTTAGAACTTAATAATTGTTATTTTATTCCATCTTTGAGTAGAAACATTATTTCATCTTCTTGTTTGGAACATGAAGGTTATGATTTCAGAATAAAGAACTTTGTTTGTTCGATATTTTTGAATGATATGTATTATAGCTGATGCCCCATGGTAGATGGGTTGTACGTGCTTGAACTCGAAGAAAAACCTGTCTACAACATTAATGTGAAAAAGCTTCGGCCTAGTGATGTGAATCCTACCTTTTTATGGCGTTGTCGCTTAGGCCACATATATGAGAAGCGCATGAAGAATCTCCATGCTGATGGACTTCTAACCTCATTTGATTTTGAATCATTTGAAACATGTGAGTCTTGTTTATTTGGCAAGATGACAAAAGCCCCTTTCATAGGTTTTGGTGAAAGGGCAAATGAGTTGTTGGCCCTAGTACATATTGATGTATGTGGACCAATGAGCTCTAGTGCCAGAGGTGGGTTTTAGTACTTTGCAACTTTTACCGATGACTTTAGTAGATATGGATATATCTACTTAATGAGGCATAAATCTGAAACCTTTCAAAAGTTCAAAGAGTTTTAGAACGAAGTACAAAATTAACTTGGCAAATCAATAAAGCACTTACGATCAGATCGTGGTGGCGAATACTTGAGCCAAGAGTGTGGTGATTATCTAAAGCAATGTGGAATCGTTCCGCAACTTACTCCGCCAGGAACGCCTCAAAGGAATGGCGTATTGTAACATCCCAAAATTTTGGCTCTTCATTTAGTTAATAGTGTTTTATTGCCATTTGTGCTTGCGTGAATTTTTCTAGAATTATTTGGATTTTCTGAGATTTATTTGAATTATTTAAATTAAAGTATAATATATTTATTAAAGATTAATTATAAATAGATAAGTTTAAAATAAAATTTTGCCAAAAATATTTTATTTTAGTCCATAATGCCTCAGAGTATTTTTGAGATTTTTCTGGGATTTTTATTGGTATTTTTGTTGCCTAAAATAAATCCAAATATTTTCTCTAATTATTTTAAATAGGAAAAACCGAAAAAACCCTAAATAAAGATCGGGCAAGCCCATTACTATACCTTTCGAATTCACCAAGTACCAAAGAACAAGAAATGCAGCCGTTCCTCCGGTTTCTAGAAAATCCATCGCCGACCGTCGGATCGTCATCCAAGGGCCTTTATCAAAAGCGCAGTAACTCGAAACCCTAGCTCCTTGGGCCGTCGGATTTAGATCATGCAGTCTTCGTCAATTGGGTCAAAATAGGAAACCCTAGTGCTTCACCGCCATCGATTGTCGATCGGACGGCTGAAGGTTTTCGTCTCCGAGTCGAACTCACGCGCCACCGCCGTATCCGTTCCGGACACCGCCGCCGCCATAGTTTCCATGTTTTGCGCTCGCCGAGGGGTATTTAAGGGCCGGGGCACCCCTCCCGAGAATCCCCGCAGCCAACCGCATCCTTTTTCCCAAGCGCCGATGTCCGTAGAGCTCGGAGGTTCATGCGCACGCTCACCTGAGTTTTCGAGGAGTTTCCGCCGTGTTTCACCGTCGCCGAGACCTTCTTCTGCCGTGTGGGTTCCAGATCCGAGCACGTTGCGTCGAGATGAATCCGTTCTGCCGTTCCTTGGTAGCTGGAGAACACCGCAGCGCCGGGCCCGTGGTCGTCGTGTCCAAGTCCGGTGCGTCTTCGCCGCCATGTCTCCATCGCCAAGGTCGAAAGCTTCCAGCCGTCGGATCAGCAGCAGACTGCCAGGATTGCGCCACGCCGCTTCGGGAAAAGTAAGCGCCTCGAGTACGTTTCAACCGTCGATCTTGAATGAGTGGTAGCGATGGTGCCACGTCGGTTAAGGTCAGCAATGTATCGCTTGAGAAAGCTTAGCCGTCGGATCGTAGATGAGCGTATAGGATTGAGCCACGTAAGCTTAGCCGTCGGATCGTAGATGAGCATCTAGGATTGAGCCACGTAGCCGAGTAAATAGGGTTTAGCTCGGGTAAAGGTTCACCGTCTGATTTAGATTGGGTGGTTATCGTTTAGCCACGTCATAGATTAAATGGTGACCGTTAGATCGGTTCCGAGCGGTCGAGATTTCACCACGTGTCAGCCATATCGGATCAGTGCAGGGCTGACATCACGCCTACGCAATAAAGCGAATTTTTCTTTTATAAAATAATTCGGATTAATATTTGATTTTCCAATTTTCATATTTTTATGATTTTTGAATCTTCTAAGAGCTCGTTCTTCCTCATACGAACTCCGATTGAGGTGATTCAAATTTCTAAAAATTTGTAAAATTGAGATCTATCTATTGGTGAATTTTATTTGATTTTTAAAGTTTGTTTTCTCTCTGTTTTGGTATTTATTTTGCATTCTCTTTCATTTTGCGTAGATGATAAATTGTGTGATGCAACCGGGGAAGATTCGTCAACTCAAGACCAAGGTCCAGAGCATGGATAAGGGTTTTCCTAAGGCAAGTTGTGCTTTGATCATGTTGCACCCATGTTTGCAAAATTGCTATTTTGTTTTTATCCTATTGCATATTATTTCATGTGTAAAAATGATTTTAAATTAAATTGGGACTTAGCTAGCATACTCATTGAATCACACCCTACCTTGACGATTGTATGCCATGATCTATTGTCACCCTAGATTGGTTTACTATAGTTGATCAATAATAAAATCAACATGGGATGGTTAGATCGGATTAGATTGCTTAGCCATGCCACGTCATCACATGTACTTGAATCATTGGTAAATAATCTTGACTAATGGAATATGGAACAATGTTATGAATTTGTGTGTCATGTGTGGTCACACGATGAGATTGAGTTGTTGTGGCAATGGATGTCACGCAACGATATTGAATCGTTGATGGCACGTGGTGCTTGGTAATCAACTGGGGTGGTTATGATTTTAGATCGGAGCAAGTGGCAAGGGCAAGTGTGCCTGGGTGGGCCCGATGGGCAGAGGGTATGTGCAAGACTTGCTTTGATCAACCCTAAGGATACCTTGCGAGCCTTTGACCTGAGTCAATCATGCAACCACATGTCTGTTATGGGGCAGCCTACCTGACTAATTTACAAAGTCTTAGCTTGAGTACTATCGTGGTGGTGTGAGTCCGGGTGTACAGAGGAAACTCACATGGCGCAAGAGGGGGGCCTTGTTGTGGTGGTGTAACCCTTCAGTGTTGAAACCTCAGCGGGTAGTACTAAGTTAAGACAGAGCATTGTAAAGGCTTTATCATGATTCTCTGCCGGCACACCAAAGGAAGTGTGCTAATAGCTTAGCAACAAAGAGATTATCATGTCGTGTGGGTAAAGTGCATAACCTCTGCAGAGTGTACAAAATATTCGGATAGCCGTGCTCACGTTATTGAGCAACGCTCGGCGATTACAGTCAAGGGTTTAGACTTTCGAAAAATGAAAACTTGGGATGGATGGCAGGTTGCCATGGAAGATTGAATCTTGACTTAGGATGAGAAAATTTGGTTTACTTAAGAAATGCTGAATCTATCTATTATTGTTATTTGTTTTATTACTGTCTTTGCAATCTATATACTGTAGTCGTTCGTAAATGCTACTTTACTGCAAATGAACCACTTAGCCTTTCTTTGGAATCAGCCTTGCATATAGCTATGTTAGAATTGCATTCTGTGCACAATTTGTTGAGTGCTTTATGTACTCACCCTTGCCTACAACATCATCATTGCTGAAGAAGGTGTACCGTGAAGAGACAAATGTTTAGGGTGCGAGCCTTGTCAGTTGCCTGTGGTATACTGAGGGGTTTATCTACGTCTTCATTTCCGCTGCAGTTCAATTTGTTGTTCAGCCTTGTGAGGCATTGTTAAGTAAGTTGACCATAAGGTCATTCAACTAGCAATATTTAGTATATCATGTCTTTTATCTTATTTCCGCTGTGTATGATTGTGATATTCACTAATGTTGAGCCTGTGTGCACTAGCGTGATCCTGGACTAGTGCAGTATACACAGAGGGTCCGAATTTGCATATTCGGGTCCCAACACGTATCCGAATGACGGAACCGAACTTTGTTAGACATGGTTCGATCAATGATAAGCCAAACAGATCTGCCATTTTCCTTCTGAGGGTATGCTCTAGAAACAGCTGCGTTCACTTTAAACAGGGTTTCATCAAAAGCTGTTGAGAAAACTTCATATGAGATGTGGACTGGGAAACGTCCCTCATTGTCATTTCTCAAGATATGGGGATGTGAGGCTTATGTAAAACGTTTGCAATCAGATAAACTCGCACCTAAATCAGAAAAATGCTTCTTTGTGGGGTATCCTAAAGAAACAAAAGGATATTACTTTTACAAAAGGGATGAAAACAAAGTGTTTGTTGCTCGAAACGGTGTCTTTCTAGAGAAAGAGTTTCTTTCAAAAGGAGTTAGTGGGAGTAAGGTGCGACTTGAAGAAATTCGAGAACAATCAGAAAATGTTTCAACTCCCGTTGAACCTTCACTTGATGTACAAGATGTTGTACAACCTGTGGAAGAAACACTAGCCCCACGTAGGTCAGGGAGGCCGTGTCATGAACCCTTAAGATATGGACATGACATATTATTGTTAGATAATGATGAGCCTACGACTTATAAAGAAGCGATGATGGACCCAAACTCCGAAAAATGGCTTGGAGCCATGAGATCCGAAATTCAGTCCATGCATGACAATCAAGTTTGGAACTTGGTTGATCCTCCTTGTAACACCCCGACGCCAACGCGCCCTAGATGCTACCAAAACCCTGCTTCACTAGCGACACCCCTCGGACCCACATATGTCCAAAGGGGTTACCAACACACGATAATTCTCCACAACAAAAATCAATTGAACTGAGAATTACCGAAGAAATCATAACAACCTAATACATTCACTAATTTGATTGCAACCAAGCACTAACTTCTAAAACCGGCTTAAAACTAAGTCACCGAAATTTACAAAATTTCGGCATGACCTCTCTAGAACAGAGGACATCCACTCAGCAGACAAAAGAACTAAAGCAGTTATATGATATATCAATCACTCAAAATAGAATCAAAACATTCTATCAGGTCCTTAGATAGTCAATCACACATCCCATAGAAATTAATAAACTTCACCACGATAACAACACATTACAACTGAATTAATTACATCCAGAATTAATGAATTGGTTAAATGAATGGTTGGAGACCGAAGTCGTGCACGTGATACTACTCTCAAACCCGACGAGCCAGCTGCAAAGTACCTAAGACAAGAAACAAACAAGCGTGAGTCCAAGACTCAGCAAAGTGCAACAAGTAGGAAAAGTAATGAATTAGACTAAAATACAGCTACTTCAAGACATAAAGTAACAATTCCTTTAATTGACATTCATAAATAAATGAAAGCAGTTGAATTCATAAAAGATCCAAAACATAAGAGCACGATTACTCCATCATTTACCATAACCATTACTTAACTGAAAATATCCAGTAACAGAAGCAGTAATTGACTCCACTTACCGCAACCAACTCGAAAACATAACAAAACTTACCTATGCCTCAACAATCATTTCTGGATGAGCCCACGACTCAATCCTCAACCTGTTCTTTCCATTCTCATCCATTAACATGTATCAATTGCAACACACAATGCAATGAAATGCTTTATGCTCTCATGCTCAACATGCAACCTTTTTGCCTATATCGGTATAGATGAGTGCACTCCTGTCAGAGTGCACCCTCTCATTCCCAACCATCCTGTGGCGGGGCCTACTCTTACTGACTCGCTCCCATCTGTGGATGGGACTACGAGGTAGGACTTTTGTACTCACTACGTGTGAGTACAGAAGCCCACATCAACATGGGACGCCTCTTCTGTAATGAATGCAGTTATGCAAATGATGCTTATAAATAATTCATACACGGTATTGAAATCATTTGCTCTGCACTATGACCAAAAACATAAGCATAAGCACAACACGGTTCCAGTCTCATCATCAGTAGTGGGGAACACCCCAAAACCAATTATTACTAACATATCATCGCGATTGTTACTTTCATAGCCACAATATGCATTCTCATGAAATGAACAATTCTAGTATTTCTCATAGACACAGATCTTCATTTCCATAAGCATAATACGGACACTCTTCTAGATATTACTCATACACACAATATAGAATTTTCATGCTTAGAATATATGCAATGAACTCAACCTATTAACATTCGATTGTATGCGCCTGCATCCCTTCCCTCAACATTTCATTATAAGAGATTTCATTCTATGATCCATTCTTTAGCTATACTCATAACACGATTATCATTTGCGTTTGCATGAGCATTAACCTATTTCTTATTGTAAACCGCAGCATACACATACACATACGACAAGCAAGCATTCATCTCATTTCCCCTAATAGCAGTATAAGGGTTGCACTTGCCTTTACCGACGCGTGAGGCAACTCAGGGTTGAGGTCACCCCCGAAGACACTCTCCCTCAAGTCTTTCTCATGGAGGAAGGAGGGAGGTGGGGGAGAGCTGCCACAAGAGGGGGAAGGAGGAGCTCGCCGGCCTGGGGAAGAGGTCACCGGAGCCGGGCCGAGCAGGCCGAGAGGCACGGCAGGAGGGCGCAGGAGGAGCAATGAGGAAGCTGTGGATGCGCCAGGCTGCTGGATGCACTGCCCGGGAGCTCGGCCAGGAGCAAAGCGCCAGGATGGGCTTCGGCCAGGAGGAAGGAGGCGCCGAGCAGCACCAGGGGCAGCTGGGGAGTCGGCTGGAGGAGGAAAAGAAGTGGGAGGCGGCTGGGGAAATTGGGGAAAAACCAGGAACTTTTGAGTCTAGGGTTCATTTACTCCCTCTCTTCCTTTTATACTCCATCACTTGAGTGCTACTAATCAAAGGCTAGGGGGAAAAGAATATAGACTACACAAATTCTAGAGACCACAAATCAACCATCCCCCAGAGACTGACAATTCAAACTCACGGCAAAAAGAAAAACCTAGACAAAACGAGTGGCGGTATTACACTCCTCATGGTGTAAAATCCATAGAGTGTAAATGGATTTTCAAGAAGAAAATATACATGGATGGAAATGTTCAGATATAGCACGGTTGGTGGCAAAGGGTTTCAAACAAGTTCAAGGAGTTGACTATGATGAAACTTTTTCACCGGTAGCCATGCTTAAGTCTGCCCAGATCATTTTAGCTATTGCTGCATATTTCGATTATGAAATATGGCAGATGGACGTCAAAACAGCTTTCCTTAATGGGAATCTATCTAAGGATGTATACATGATACAACCTGAAGGTTTTATTGATCCTAAATATGCTAATAAGGTATGCAAGCTTCAAAGATCTATTTATGGGTTGAAGCAAGCATCTCGGAGTTGGAACATTCGTTTTGATGAAGTAGTCAAAGGATTTGACTTCATAAAAAATGAAGAAGAGCCTTGTGTTTACAAAAAGGCCAGTAGGAGCGCACTTGTATTTCTGATCTTATATATGGATGACATATTATTGATCGGGAATGATATTCCTATGCTTGAAGATGTTAAGACTTCATTGAAAAAGAGTTTCTCAATGAAGGACTTGGGAGAAGCATGTTATATCTTGGGCATAAAGATCTATAGGGATAGATCAAAAAGGTTGATTGGTTTAAGCCACGAAACGTACATTGACAAGTTATTGAAGAGGTTCAATATGCATGAATTCAAGAAAGGATTCATGCCAATGTCACATGTCATAAGTCTAAGCAAGAATCAGTGTCCTTCGACAACTGATGAGCGAGACAGGATGAGCAAGATACCATATGCTTCGGCTATTGGGTCTATTATGTATGCCATGATCTGTACGCGCCCAGATGTCTCATATGCTCTAAGTGTCATGAGCAGATACCAAGCAGATCCTAGTGATGGTCATTGGACAGCCGTGAAAAACATCCTGAAGTACTTGAGAAGAACTAAGGATATGTTCCTAGTTTTTGGAGGTGAGGAAGAACTGGTTGTAAAGGGTTACACCAACGCAAGCTTCCAAACTAACAAAGATGATTTCTGATCGCAATCCGGGTTCGTATTTGCACTAAATGTAGGAGCGGTAAACTGGAAGAGTTCCAAACAAAACACGGTGGCTGACTCTACAACAGAAGCAGAGTACATTGCGGCTTCAGAGGCCGCAAAGGAAGTTGTGTGGATAAAGAATTTCATCTCAGAGCTTGGTGTGGTCGCTAGTGCCTCTAATCCAATGGACCTCTATTGTAATAATAGTGGTGCCATTGCACAAGCGAAAGAGCCTAGATCACATTAGAAGTCCAAACACACACTCTAATGCTTTCACCTTATTCACGAGATTGTGAATAGAGGTGACGTGAAGATATGCAAAGTACATACGGAAGCTAATGTGGCTAATCCGTTGACGAAGCCTCTTCCACAACCTAAGCACGAGGCGCACACAAGGTCTATTGGTATTAGATGCTTAATTGACTGACTCAAGTGCAAGTGGGAGATTGTTAGTGTTATGCCCTTGAGGCAGTCATATAGATGATTGTAACATGACTATGTTTATGAATAATAATATGATTATTGGTCCAATGAATGTATATCATATATTGATCAGCAAGTATGTGACTTGCTTATGAAACTCTCTACTTATTGATATAATTCTATAAGTATCTCTGATCGGGTATCATCGTATAGGACAATGATGAATAGATCAACACATGTATTGATCGATGATCATGTTTCATAGATCATGGGATATGGAGATATCATCAATACATTGTGAACTCATGATGAAGAATATGGGTTAGATAGACCCGCAATTGGACACTGCGAGAATGTTACATTCTTATGTGTCATCAGTGTATCTCATACATAGTGGATGTATGATCCTTAGGCCTGATATTGTCACATTCCCTACATGTGTATTAGTTTACCTTGGGGCCACCAAACGCTATTTCCTAACCGGATAGTTATAAAGGTAGCTTTCATGTTTGCTATGAAATATGCAGAGGGAAGTGAGCAGTCAAGATGGAATTTGCTACTCCAGTGTAACGGAGATATATGTCTAGGCCTCTCGTGTGATATGATTAAGGAAGTGCATGGCCATGCCGTGATTGAGAAGTCAATCACAACTTATTAATATATCACAGATACGAGAGATGGATTGAACTGTCAAAGGATGACATACTTCTCGCCTTGAGTTCGATCTTCATATAGTTTGGTAAAGGGATTATTACATGAGTACTTTTGAAAGGTTCTATCTGATTTGATCATATGCGTTTGGGAGTTGGCATGCTCTGCAAGGAACCGCTACCAGCTATTGGATTAGAAAAGGAGTTTCATGAGACAATAGGTATATCTACCAATACCACAAAATAGCGAATTTAAAGGAAAATAAACGCATGCATGAAACCATTTAATAAACAAAAGGAAAATTAAATACTGGGATCAATATGATCAAAGGGGTGCTTGCCTTGCTTAATCCTTGTTTACGACGAAGACGGGATTGAAGCTGATTGAGGCAACGACAGAATCAACAACGTCGGGTTCTACACGCCGTCATCGAATAAAAGCAAATAAAAGACTTTAATAAGGGTAAAAAAATAGATAGCAAATAAGATAAAGACTTGCTATAGAAAGCGGGTGTGTTTTAGGGTTGGATTGAATAGTTTCATGTTCCCGTGCTTTAGTCGTTTAAGAATATACGTCAAATTGTTAGTAGCTTGAACAATGCATGGTTTCTTTTATGTATTATCTTTTCTTATTTTACGAATTCAAGAAGCTAAAATTATGTATTCTTTTATTTATAATACCGAATTCAAGATGTAAAATTATTTGGATTAATAAAAGTATACATTGATTACATGTTTCATAAATTTTACTATTCATAATATACATTTCTCATAACCTTATCACTTAAGGTTTTGCACTAACAGGATTCAGATGTAAAGCAAGTTAAAATAAGACTATTTTTCTATATTACTGTAGTTCATATTCTAAAGATTATTCTAGGCTATTCTTCACAAAATTCACATGGAGACGAGATGTTTTGCGAGTTTCCGAAAAGGCTTAAATGATCACAATAGACTATGAATGAATAGTTCTTTATCTTTGATTGATTTCGTATAGAATCGGTTTCGCGCAAGTTAGATTTATTGATTTAGTTTACTGGTCTCATTTGCATGATGTTTGAGAAGGTTCTAGTGATACAAATATCATATTCATTGACTTCTCAAAGTTCAATTATTTATATTACGCACTTAAGTAATGTTAACGCTTAAGCTTATTAAGCTAACAAGATTTATACGCAATACATGATGAAATGAGATTATCTTTTCATAATAGGGCAGTCTATTCTTTGGAGAGCAGTACTAAACTAATTTCATAAGTTTTAGGATTTGCACAAGACATTATATTCATCGTTGAAAAGCCTTATGTTGTTTTATAAAGTTTGCGTTATACGGAATCGGCGAGAAAGTGAAGCGTATAGTTAACATTTAAGGGTTTTGAACTAACTGAATTTAGATGGAAAGCTAGTTGTAAATAAGATGTTTTTATAGAATATGGTAGCATGAACTTTGTAGAGTTTTCCTAAACTGGTTTTATAGATTTTAGCATTTAGATGAGTTATTTTATTAACTATTGAAACAGTATAAATGATCTCAACATTAATGTAGTGTTGAATCAGGTTTCGCTTTGGCTTGCAACCACACTTTACAAGATCT
Organism: Guadua angustifolia; assembly: GCA_036346375.1. Taxonomy (NCBI): domain Eukaryota; kingdom Viridiplantae; phylum Streptophyta; class Magnoliopsida; order Poales; family Poaceae; genus Guadua; species Guadua angustifolia. Next base: position 13,109,505 of record CM070511.1, on the reverse strand, counting down.
TTTATTCATTTTTCTGGTATTAATAGGGTGCAACCCTAGAAGTGTTTTAAAGTTAGTTTTACCTTATTTTGACTTTAATCACAATGGATTATACATTTATTGATTGTTGTGATCTAGTTTCTTTTTATTAAAAGAACGCAAACGAAGTCTCATTCTAAATATTTTTACATGCCTGGGTCCTTGCTATTTTTAGGAACTTCATACAAATTATTTTATTATTTTATGGGTTGTTATATCTCATTCCTATTAATGGCCATATTTAGGTTTTACTAATGATTATAAAGCAAGTAATTTAAACATAGTTCACAAATTAAATATTTTTGCATATTTCAACATCTCAGGGTCAGATTCACATATAAGAATTTATTTTATCATTTTATGGTTCATGGTGTATAGCTTTTATTTAAAGTCCATAATAGTGTGATTGTTTCATTTTAAATTTTTAATAATTGTTCTATGAATCAAAAATTAAATGTCTTTGTATATTTTAGTTCACTCTAGTCTATTCATCTTATCAAAATTTATTTTATTATTTTATGACTTATTGTGCACAGATTTTATATAAAGACCATAATAGGGTTGTCAACAATATTTAATTCAAATAATTTTTCTAAAGCTCAAAAATTAAATATTTTTGTATATTTAGAATCTTCCTGATTTAAGATGAATATATAAATCTATCTCATACAATTTGGAGTTTTGGTTTAAAAGTTATATTTATTTGAATTGCTTCGGATCTGAAAATTGGAACTAAATTGAAAATGCACTTTCTCACATTGGGAGGCATCTTTACCAGTTGAACTGAAGCTTCTCGCACTGGCCGACAGCAGGGACCTGCAAGGTAGTGGAAGAGAGCAGAGGAAGAGCTAGGGCATGGCGGTGACGGCGCTTCGGCGGTCTTTTAGCGATGGCGAGGGCGCAGGGAGGAAGAGCTCAACGAGGCATATCTGGTGGTGCTACCACTTCGACCGGGTGTGCAGCAGGGTGGTGTACCACCGAGCTCAAGTGGTGGCCATGGTGGCGACTAGCCGGAGAAGAAGAACTAGCTTGAGCGAGCTCAAATGTGTAGCCAATTAAGCAAGAGGGAGCGGCAGAGGTTCCAGTTTTGCACTTATTTTGACCGAAGAGTCGCCGAGGAGCTTTGCCACCAAGCGACCGGCACTGGAGAAGATGTCGCTCGGTGGCGGTGGAGCTGGGTCAGTATGAGCTAAAATTGAGGGTGGTGTTAGGTTTGGTGATGTCTAGGGACACTCCATGGTTAAGGAATTGAAGTAATTCACATTGTACTACCTCAATTTGATTTTCCCCCCTCTCTCTGGTTGTTCTTCGCTCATGGAGGAATTGAAGAGGATTAGAACCGTGTGGCTGTGGAATGCGAGAAGAAGTGGAGGAGATGAGATCATAGCTCACAGAAAACCAGGGATGCCTTTTATAGCCAAAAGTTTGCGCGGATGAGCCGGCCTCGGTTGAACACTCGGCGAGATGGACCGGTGGTCTTTCACGCGCTCGGATAGAAAATGGTGAGGTGGCCAGTGCTTAATTGCTGCGGCATGGTGCGGGAATGGCTGAGGATGAACGTGGCTATGGCTAGGTGATGCTAGCACTGAGGATGCGACGACTCGGTGAGAAAATCAACGGAGCAAAGCTCGGTTAAGCGCGCCAGAACGAGAAGCTTCTACTTCGGTCGGAAGAACAAGGAAGAAGGAACTGACATGCAGGGCCAGGACCCACTAGTAGTGACTGAGAGGATTTTCCCATTGCGCGTAAGGGAACGGAGTCGGCACAGGAAATGGCCCACCTATCACAAGGCGAAGAGACGAGAAACCAGCTCCGGCTCAGGCAACTCAATCACTAATTTTATTGTGCTGCCAAATCCTGATAGAAATTTTTAAAACTTTTTCACCAGGGTCTTTGGACAGATTTCGATGTCTGGTAAAAATTTGGGGTTAAACTGAGTTACCAAAAAATTAATAATATTCCTACAACAGTGACTGCCCCTAAATCTTGTTTCTGATTTCAATTTTTCATTGAGAAGAAAATGAAGTCTATTATTTTTGAAACTTTTTATATCAGTTTAATTTGATCTAATAATGCTAATTTAAAATTTTGAGGTCAAAATATTGCTCCATTATTTTACAGAAATTCTGACATTGCAGTTTCCAGATTTTCATAATTTCAGTTTTTAAATGTGAAATAGTCTAAAATCACATTATTAATTTATGATATTTTACCAGAGGTAGACATGGTATTGGGGTTCTCATGATAATTTTTAAAGCTCCAGATAAAATTTAAAAATATTATATTAATTCTGACAATGCATTATTTTTGGTTAAAAGTTGCTCTTTTTATTTATCTCTTCATTTCTCGATGCATAAAATTTCAATTTCTGGCCAAAATGATTTATTCAAATGATCAGGGTTCTCATGGCAATTTTATAAATTTTTACTTTTTATCTTTTTGCCTTTTATTTCTTTTTACCATTATCCATTCCTTAATTCCATTTGTTGGATTTTTCACACAAAGTATAAATTCAAAGAAATCCAAATAAAAACCAATAATGCAAAGAAAACTCAGAAATAATCACATTAAAATTTAAAATATATATTTTTACTTTATTAGAATTTTTGGGATGTTACAGTGAACCTTAATAACCATAAAAGAGGGCTAGACAACACATAATGTCCACATGGGTATAAGCGATTACGTATTATCCATGCTTAGTCATGCTTTAGAACCAACATTGTATATGATCAAGATCAAAATTGTTTCTTGAGAAATTGAAAATTTTGGTTATGACATGATGTCGGTTGTGGGTATTTTGAATAAAAATTCAAAATAAAACTATGATTTATATGCGGGCAATTATTGACAATAGCTGGTTGTGCAAGGGATGTGCTTGTATGTAGTGTAGGGAGAAGTATTGCCCGTGTTGGATTAAGGACCAAACATAGTGTTGTATGATCTAAGAAAAATTCGTGCAAACCACAAGTGTTGGCATAGGATAACCTTAAACCGATTAAGTTATCTAGTTTTACTTCGCATTTACGGAAGGCGGGAGCTAGCATAGGCATTCCTTTCTAGGTCTACTTGTAGTGGTTCTACTTACCAATGCAATGGTGTACGCCATGCTATGGGAGTTCCATCATTTCTATGCTCTAAGTTCTCTTGCCATAATTATGGATTTAACGTCCCAGGATGGTGCAACGTTAGTAATGTAAAGGTTTTCACCATGAACTTTCTGGCCACACGCCAAAGGTGCATGAAATATGTGGCAAAAAGAAAAGGTCATGACTTGTAGGTAAAGCTATGCACCTCTGTAGAGGGTAAATCTAATCGATTAGCCCTGCCTGCAGTTAAGGGAAACTTGGTGAACTAACACATGTTAGATGCTTCGTTATTTTCAAAAGGGCTTGGTTTCATTTGTTTTGCCACGTGTTGACCAGAACTGGTTATGGCAGGATTGTTGGATTATTAAATGAATGGATATGTGTTGTCAAACAAATGGTTATGGTAGGATTGGATTATTCAATGCTCGCCAAGGGCTGTGAGTATTACTTACGCTTTACTTATTTTCTTATCAACAGACTTACTCTTACAAATTCCATTTGAGAAATTACAATTTGATTTACAAAATTCAATTCTGCTTTATGCAAAAGTTAACCTAGAAGCCTCCTTTGGTTTAACTTGCATTATTGCATTTGCAAATACCATCTTACGTCTTGTGGAGTACGAAAGTACTCAATCTTGTTCATTACGTTGTTTTAGGTGATTGCGAAGCTCCGAAGATTTCTTTTCATCATAGGTTGTGGGGATATCAATGAAGTGATCTTTCTAGGGAATTGTGCCTTGTCAATTGCCTAAGGGTTGGACAGGCACACTAAAAGACCTTGCTGTATGCTCTGAGTTGTAAGATTATATTATACAAATACTTCCGCTTTAATAAAATGATGTATGGTTGTGATTCCAATTGTCGTAAATGTGCGTACCAGCTACTGATCATGGGGCTAGTACTGAATGCACATTAGATTTCTATTTTTGCATTTTATGTAAAAATGGAGGTCATTTCAACGACGAGGCAGTCCAGAAGGAGGTCACACCACCGTTTGCCTCGATCGTGGACCCGTGTGCCCAAAATTGGGTAACAATAAGGTTACGTCCCACTTCTTCGGCCGACGTGTCCTTTGCAAATCCCGTTGATGATGAAGTGTCCTAACACCTAATATCATTGAGCACAGAATCTTTCTAGGGCTCTTTCACTTTAGACAGAGAGAAAGACATACTCTCCACGGCCTTGGGAAACAAGGAGCACCCAAGTTGCACCCGAGACCTAGGTGTTTTCGTTCCCTAGAAAATGGGATTCCCACATGACTCAGACACGTACTAGAGTAAGAAAAGAAGCAAAACCGAGCGTGATGAACGGCTAGTAGCCCTAATTGAGGAAACGGTTGAGGAAAGACTCAGAGCGCAGTTTGATAGTCAGCTACGAAGCCTTGACAAAAGGATGGAGCAAAGTGTGGCTATGGAGTGGCAGGCACGAAACGTGCAAGCCCAAGAAGCATAGGCGTAGTTTAGCCTAACCAACTATCGGAGCAGCTACATGTCCGCCCCTGAGATGAATGTGGATGAAGCCAGATTTGCTCCTGATGACACCTGGGTAACATGTCTGCAATGCTCCTTAAATAGACTTTAATGTTGGACGTGTTAGCTAATTACTTGTGTACCCTTATGTAGGTGGTCATGCCGTGCAATCTGTAAGTAAGGCTTACCAATGGCTCTGTTCGCCTGCAGGCTGCTTGGGGACAAGCGTATGCATCTGGTGTAGGGGTGTTAATGTACGGTCGTACTTTAGAGTCAGGCTACGCGAAGGTACGTATCAATAGTGCACATGAAATTTTCAAGGTAGTCACGCTGGACATGCCCCCCAAGTGACGAGATTTTCACACTAGGGGATGCTATCAGCACATTCATCTAGTGGCCCAAGAAAGATATCCCCTTCAACTCCCGTCCAGGAGCACTAAAGCTACAAGCACTACCGGAGCCACGTGATGCACCGGATCTACTAGTACTACCAGAGCCATGTGTTGCACTGAAGGTGTAATATCGCAAAATCGTTTTCCTGGGTTTTTGGCTGGAGTTGTCTATCCTGACAATTGTCGTTTCGCGCCAAGAATTTAATTGTTCGGTTCGCGCTAACGGTTAATAGATGGATTTTTGGTTTAGGAGGGGTTCTTTTGGGAATTTCCCCTCCCTTACCTAACCTCTCTCTCTCCCTTTCTTTTTGTGGATGTCATTCTTTGGATGAGCTGACTGCCTCTTTTTTGTGTGTGTGCTGGTCGAACCAACCACTCCCTAGTGATGTCTTCCTCCCCTGGCTATTATCTCCTGGCGCATACACCCGTTGCAATTGCTCCTGCCGACTTCCCTATGCCTCTTCTCCTGGGGCGCTTGTCCTCCTGCGCCCTTTCCAAGCAACCAAAGAAGAAGAAGAATCAAAGAAGCAAAGAAGCAACCAGCAGCTAGTGGTGGCAGGACGGTGAACTCCCCTTCCTCCGGCGAGCCCCTTTCTCCGGCTAGCCACCGGCGCCCCCTTCACCGGCCAGCCTCCGGCGCTCCCTCCCCCGGGGCCAAAGCAGCTCTTCTCCACCTCCCTTCTTCCTCCATGAGAAAGATCAAGGTAAAACCCTAGGCTTTGGAGGGATTTTATTGCTTGCATGTAAGGTGTTTGATTAAATGCCCAGCTAGGATCCCTGTTTTGAGATGCATATAGATGAGGGATCTAGAGCCTAAAGTGTTTTTGGAGTTTCTGTCTAAGCCAGATTCTGTCCCTCTGTTTGGACTGCTATTTGAAAATTTTACAAGCATTTTCTGGGCGTCCAGCTGTTGCAAAAGTCATAGATAATTGAATTACCTTTCAATAGAGACCGAAATCATCAAGTTTCATTCAGCCATTTAAAAGTTATGGATATTTTACGGAGTGCTGTCCAATTCTTGTCGCGATTGGTTCAGTCTATGTTATTCTGCAGATTAGAGCATCGTAGAGGCCGAATTAGACTTTTTAATTGCCTAGAAAAAGTTAGGATTTTTCGAGTAGATTGATAAAATGTATTCGTTTATGTGATTTGGAGTTGTAGAACTCGATTTATGCTCATTTTGGTGTGTGCTGTCCAGATCGAGTTAGTTCTTGCGTTTGTCTGCTGTTCGTCGCAAAACTGAGATTAATTGGTGCATTTCCCGATCGGTCAGCTGTAGAAGAAGTTGTAGAGTTGTCTCTTGCGATCGTTTAAAGCCTGGGTTCATCCTTTTCGGAGTAGCCGTTTGGAAGTTACGGCATTTTCAATGCCGGCTGTCCAGATTTGCAGTTAAGTGGCTATGAGGGATGTTTTGGTTTCAATTGTAGATGTGAATATATAGAGTTGTTTTCTTCTGTCGCTTGTACCGAGTGTGTATGAATTTAAGTTGGATGAATATTGTTTTATTTGCAGGAAAGGTTCTGTTGGGAGTGGCCTCAACCACATGCCACTCCATTCTTTCGTCGGTAAAGGCAAGTGCATTGTATCAGTTGTGGCTTGGGTGGCCACTAGGTTTTACACTAATACAGTTATCCATGTATTGTGTTAATATTGTCATGTCTGATTTTTTTGCATGTGATATGATGAATGAGAATGGTTAATCGGTTATGCTTTTATTTAAAACGAGTTCATATGCAAGTGCAACCCTTATATCTCTTATAGGGTATTTAGTTCGTTGCTTGTGTTATGTGTATGCTTACCTATGGTTGCATTTGTGTTTATAAGTACGTCTAGGAAGGTAATGGTCTTTTGATGAGAAGGGTAAGAAATCTGATACAAATGCATCGTTGTTTGATGAACTTTATATGTTTTGCTATCATTAAATTAGGCTGCATTCCTGGCTTGAATGTTATGTGCGATGGATAATGAATTCCGTCTAGATGCCGTGTTGACGTCTTGCTAAAGCTTACCTTCATATTTACGTTCGCTAGTTTGATAGGCTAGTGGGAATACTGAAAGTATGGAATTGGATTGCGAAAATGGATTGATGTATGATCAAGATAGATGGAATTAGTAATTACTCAAGAAATAATGATGTGAGTATGAATATGGATGTTGAGGAGGTGATTACGAGTGTTGAGAATATGAATATGGAAGTTGATAATTTGGATATGATGTTGAGAATGGTAATTTATGGATGTGAAAAATGGATGTAGTATGCAAATTTGTTTGCGTCAATTGCATTTGTGCATTCATGATGGAAGAGGCGACCCATTCTCGACAGGGCCTCTGTGCTCACATGTAGTGAGCACGAAAGTCCTACTCGTAGTCCCATATACGTGGTTGTATGGGAGCGAGTCAAGAAGAGTAGGCACCCTCCACCACGGGTGGAAGGGGAATGAGAGGTGCACACCGACGGGTGTGCACTCGGCCATACCGGTATGTGCTAAAAGAGGAGATGAGCATGCATGATGCATCATATGCGTGGAAATTGTGCAATCTACATTGCATTGTCAATGATGGATCATGTTTTATGAGTTGATTATGATGTATGGATATGAGATTCTTCTTTTGTATGGTATATTTGTATCTGCATTGTATTGACAATGATGGATCATGTTTTATGCATTAGAATTTGCTAATTGTTGATTTATGTGAATGAAAGCATGGCTGCGTTGCATTATTTAGCATTTCATTGCACTGCATTGGATTTGTTAATTGTTGTTTTACGTGACTGAAAGCATGACTGCGTTGCATTATTTATCATTTCCTGGCACTGCATTGAAATTGTAAATTAATGATTTTTTGGGAATGGAAGCGACAAATGGAGGATTGAGTCGTGGACTCATCCAGACTGGATTAACGAGGCATGGGTAATGTCTCCTTGCGTTTTTCTTGTGAGTTGAGCTGGTTGTGGTAAGTGGAGGTAGGTACTGCTTCTTGTACTTGATTAATTTCAATTAAGTATTGGTTAGGGTAAATTTTAGAGCAAAGGTAATCCAGTTGAATGTATTTCGATTCTTTACAGTTGCACTTTGCTGAGTCTTGGACTCACGCTTGTTGCTTCCTGTTTTAGGTACCTTGAAGCTGCTTCGTCGGGTTGGGAGTAGTAACACGTGCACGACTGCAGTCTCCAACATTTTACTTAACCAATTCATCAAATCTGGATGTAATTAATGTTATTGTAATTTATTATTCTTCGTGTTGAAATTTGTTAAATGCTGTTGGGTGTGTGATTGAATAACTAAGGACCTGCTAGAATGATATTAAACTGCTACAATTCTTTTTGTCTCACGAGTGGATGTCCTCTCGATCTAGAGAGGTCATGCCGAAATTTTGTAAATTTTGGTGGCTTAGTTTCTAAGCCAGTCTTAATAGTTTAGAGGGTTGGTAGCATCCGTGGCGCGTATGGGCTCCGGGGTGTTACAAAAGGAGCCTGCTAAATCGACTATCGTGTCTCATCAGGCACAGGCCGATACTGCAGTTCGGGTCAAGTCATCTCCCATGAATACGACATTTGGTAGATGGTGAGGTAGCGGCAAGGGAAAATCGAAAGGGACAACCACGTCAACCCGTGACTTTTCGTTTGCCCCGTTGGCATGGCAATTCGAGTTGAGACAATACTAAAAGAGCACCACGAGACGCTCAAATTAGCCCGCGTTAGATTGCAAGATTGGTGCATGGAACAAGCCAACAAGCTGGTGGCACAACGTGCATCGAGTATCTTGGTCTACTTGAAGGAGTAGCATTTCTTACACCAATTTTTGGATGGCTATTTCGTGATCGGCTTCAACGGCCTGTTCAAACTGTACAACCTCAATGCCCTCAATGCATCACTGTTGAGATGCTAGACATTGTAAGTGTTCGTAATCACAGTGTACATTCATGTCATATCGATAAATGTCCAATATATATGATCCTTGATTTTGTATATATAGATACATGATCATGGAAGCAGAAGCAAGGAAACAACTGGTGGGTTTCCTTGACCCACACATGTGTCCAAGCAAACCATGGACGAAAATTTAGAAATCATGTACGAGTATGTGGAAAAAGTATTGCTGCTCAATGGGATAAAAAATACATACTTTTACTCCACAACCCAAGGTAAGTATTTCATCCAGTTGCTATACTTGTTGCTTTGTACTATATAACACAGCTTGAAGTTAGGTTCAATGACCATGGTGACATGGCTGTGTAGGTTTCACTGGGTTCTACTCGTAATTATACCAAGACAAAATCGGGTAATTTACCATGATTCTAAAAAGGGCGGCACCCACGACTTGAAGCCTATTATAGATTTACTCGACATATTGTTCGGTGTCTACAAACTTCATGGAGGCCTACACAGGAAGAACCCAGCGACGTTGAAGTATGTTTACAACTTTCCGGTATCCACTAGTACACAATAATCCTTTACAATCCATAATAACAACACCTTTGGAACTAATTAGCCTATTATATTTTGACAGTGCCACTAGCAACCAAAAGGCACTAACCAATGTGGATTTTATATTTGCCACAATATGCAACTCCTCATTGGTTCAAAGACGACTGATATTATAGATTTGTTAATCTTGCAACAATTGTTTCCACTTATTAATTTATATACATGCAAGACTTTACTCTTCCCATCACAGGCTTGGCAATGCGCCGAATCTGTGTTGGAACATGCTAACCTACTAGGTATTCAAGGACAACTCTGTGCCTTCTTGATGTGTGAGGTCATTAATCCAAAAGGTGAACACCACTCAAGCCTCACCTGAAGAGTTGTGAATTTGTTAGATACTGTTTGTATTAATTTGTAAACCTTGTACTGTGAATTTGTGAGTTGTAGTTGTCAATTCAATTTGTTTTTATATATGTGAGTTGATTTCTTAAATGGCTGCGTTCTACATTGTAATGTGCAATCAGAGTTGATTTGTAAAATCAATGCGTTGTATGTTGATATGTGATCAGAGGTCATTTCTGAAATGTATGTCATAATAATACTGGTGATGTTTTGTATTTTGTTTTTTTTCTAAGGGCATACCTAGCATTTCTTGAGGCTAACCAATAAATTGATATTTTGAAATAAAATGGAAAATCAACATCATAGATGGTTCTAGTTTCGAACCTTCTGGGTTGAGTGCCTCGTCACAAACGGTTCCATTTGGAACCGTCTGTAATGACTTTTTTCACAGATGGTTGCAAAACCATCTGTGACACTTCGGTACAGATAGTTCACAAAATCGTCTGTGATATGTTTTGTGAACTGTCCACTACTACAGAATAAGTCATCACTACCGGCTCGTCCATGCCATTAGTGCCGGTTATGGGAGCCGGCAGTGATTGGTCGGCAGTGATACTCAGGGTTATCACTGCCGGTTCATTGTACAACCGACAGTGATACTCGACTATCTCTGCCGATTTACACTAGAACCCGGCAGTGATATTAGACTATCTCTGCTGGTTCACACTAGAATCCGGCAGTGATATATGTATATCTCTGCCGGCTTGTACCAAGAACCGATAGTGATATATGTATATCACTGCCAGTTCGTGGACGAACTGGCAGTGACAACCGAATTCTGAAAAAAATTGTAGATATACTTCATAGATTACTCCACCTATGTATAAAATTGTAGGTTCAAAGTCAATATAAAATTTGAACCTACAATTTTATACATAGGTAGAGTAATCTATGAAGTACATCTAAAATTTTTTTCAGAGTTTTCGTGACTTTTATTAGTTGGTGTGCATGGTGTGTACACGGGAAACCTTGTGTGCACATGATATGTTGCCTTCTAATATATAGTATATAAAGCGTCGTTAGATCATAATTAAAATATATTAAAGCATCACAATATTTAGTTTTTACAATAGTCTGTTTACAAATGTAGTATGAGTACATCTCGTTCACTTTGGTTTTTCAGCAACTCCAGTAGAATTAAAATTGCTCGTGGAATTCGCCATTTGGATTGATGATCTGATCATGAATGAATCCAGCGATCTGCTCTTGAATTGCTAAAACTTCTGTTAGCAGTAACTTATTGGTTCTCATCTTGGAGCGCTGTTATTGAACAAAAGAGAAATTTAATTAATGATGATAGATGTTAAATGAAAGAAAAGTAGGCATCAATGTGTAATTATATACCATGGCTTCGTTATATTTACACTCTCGTGACAATTGCATGTATATTTGTACATACGTAGTATGCACATAAATTATTTCCCTAGTCCTGTCTCATGCATGGAAAGTCTGTTATTATTTGGAAATCTTTCTTGTAGGGACAATGCCGACGACTTTTCATGCAATATCGTGCGAATACCCTGTGAATGATTTTAAATAGTAATTAACCTTAAATACGTACAATAGAATAAAATATTACTAAAGCAATAACGCAACGATCGAGTTTACCAGTTCATCATGTCCCAAAAATTTTGATACAGATCAAGTTGTTTTCGCAGCGAGTCCAAGACAAAAATCCTGCTAGCATCTAACTCGATGATGAGGAGGACCCAGTAAAAACTAGACATATATGTTAACATAGCCTATTAGTTCCACATCGTGTCACGCAAAAATAGTAAAACAATATTAGAAGTAGGGTAATACGTACTTCAAGTTATAGGGTAAAACTACGGAGGTTTTGTATTGCAGCTTCAAGAAAGTTTTAAATAAATAGTCTTCAACAAACTGTGGACTCTGCCGGATGATTTTCTCTTTGACAAGCCCCGGATCGAGAAATCCTAAATTTTCATTGTCATTTCTTCTACATATCTATATCTCCATTCTACATATATAAAAAAGAAGTTAGACATACAGTTAAACGGTACAAGAATATACAATAATATAAATAGAGACTTACAAAGTCCACATTCTGAGTATTGCCGCGTCTAGAGCATCTTGGTTCATTTTGGTTTTTCAATGACTCCAGTAGAATTAAAATTGCTCGTGGAACTCGCCGTTTGGATTGATGATCTAATCGTGAACGAATCCAGCGATCTGCTCTTGAATTGCTAAAATTTCCCAGATGGTGCTGATGTTCGATTTTTCTTATGTGCCGGCGAAGGAGTTGGACTTTTCCTGGTTGGTGCCGGCGGAGGAGTTGGACTTTTTCTGGATGGTGCCGGCGGAGAAGTTGGACTTTTTCTAACTGGTGCCGGCGGAGGAGTTGCATTTTTCTTAGGCGACAGGTCTGCGTGTGGAGAGTGCGGCTAATCATCATCATCGTCATTGTCGGCCTCATCGTCCGAGCCAAACATAATCAAGCTCTTGCGCCACGCGAGGAAGCCATAGACGTTTTTTCCAAGTTTGTTTTTTCCATCCTCGCCAAGAATCTCTACCTCCATTTTGCAATATTGTCGGACTACACTGTCTACTTCGACCCTGGCGAATCCCAGCGGTATTGGGCGGCAGTGCAGAACCTGCGAGAAGCCGCATGGCCAAGCCCTGCCATCAGCCACCTTGATGGTAATACCATGTGCGGACAAATGCAGCTTGCACGATGTCGGTTCTGTGATGTCATCCATTGAAAATGGAGTCCATGCTCTTCCAGAATCCCTGTGGACGCACAGCTGCTCCTATGTATAAAATTGTAGGTTCAAATTCATTATATATCAAGAGTTACAAAAAAGAGAAAATTCTGACAAGTTTAAAGAGTTTAAACTTGTCAAAAATTTCTCTTTTTTGTAACTCTCGATATATAATGAATTTGATCTTGAAATTTCATACATACGTAGGGCAATCTATGAAGTACATCTACAATTTTTTTTAGAATTTTTCGTGACTTTTGTTAGTTGGTGTGCATAGTGTGTACTCGGAAAGGCCTGTGTGCACAGGATACGTTGCCCACATACAAATATTTAAAAGACTTCGAGGTGACACCCATACTCCACTTAAGTGTATGCTCACTGTCACCCAAAAGTCACCCATACTCCACTGAAGAACACATACAAATATTTAAAAGACTTAGAGGTGACACCCATACTCCACTTAAGTGTATGCTCACTGTCACCCAAAAGTCACCCGAAAAACCTCTCGTGGGCACCCGGAAATATGAATCGATTCCTCACACGTGCGTTGGACTTAGAGGTGACACCCATACTCCACTTAAGTGTATGCTCACTGTCACCTAAAAGTCCCGTGCACGGAGTATTGACTAAATGACCCTCACTCAAACAAATATGAGCCACATAGTCGCACCGTACACACTTACGCGTCCATGAGAGTTTCGATTCCATTCCGAATATCCATATCGGGATTGAAACCAAAACATCTAAGCATAACACATACACATGAAACTAAGCAGTTGTCACAGTATAAACATAAACTACAACTATTACAACTACTTACTATTACAATTAGTGGACGACCAACCAAATATTACAAGTCCAAAGTATAATGCAGCGGAAATAATACACATACACTTATCTTTACAAAACAAATATTTACAACACATGTATACATCTTTCAAGAACATATACAAAGCACCAAATTGAAGTTTACTTTTGGCTGCAATATAAATAACCATAGAGCAAAATGATCAAAACAGCACATGATTCCATACTGATTCACAATAACAGATTGCATCATATAGAATGAACAAGGCAACTAGTATAAAGCTCAACTTGTTTATTTTGAGTGTTCTCAGATGTCGGGTTGCCCAAAGGCCCTCCTCGCCACAAGGGACGAGTAATAGACTAAATTGTGACAACCTTACCTTAGTTATTGATTTACTTGTTGACAGATCAGATGCAAAGTATAAATCTGATGTTGGGTTCGAATGCTGTTATGCAGTACAATGAAACAACAATTCCCAGCGAAGTATACAATGAAACATCCTTGCTTTGGTAGATTCAAAAATACTCAGATCAGATACAGGACAGACTAGATATAAATAAACCACCCACATCCACCCCCACACATCCCTTTCCACACCTAGTGGCAATGCATCTCCAATGGACGTTGGTTATATTCATGACTTCCGAATTAAAAAGCAATGAGCCAATGACAGCTAAAAGCGTATTGAGATTTATCTAAAAGCACCTGAGAATTTCTCTTTTTGAGCACAAGCCTCAGCTAATAAAAGGGTAGATATATACCTTGATGATGGGAAGGACAGCCTTAGGATAAGCATGACTTCATACTAATAAGGCAAGCAATTAAGATATGGGTGCTTTCTCTTTTTGCCACTTTTCGGAGGCTTCCGGAAAATAAAGTTTTGATACATTCGTTAGGTAAGCATTATGTGTGTGGTGTACTACCTTCTGTGTCTAAAGAATGCGGCCATTATTGGTTTACAGGGCACTCATGCATTTTGCATTTTCACATGACCGAAAAAAGGCCTCTCTACCCAACCAATCATATTTGTTGTATTAGCTTGAGATTGAAGTAGTGGACCATACATAGGTAGACTACAACACAAATTGATCAACTCGACCCAAATTTCAACATAAGCTTTGCTTAGCTAGAATGCCTATAATTGCCAAAACAGTATGCCCAAACAACCAAGATACAACTGTTCTACCAACAGTCCAACAAAGGAAGCATTAACATTGGCAAGCAAGCATGCAGTTTTTCAAATACAAAAGATGTAGATTGCCCATGTAAAAAAGAACAAATTGTCACAAATTAGTTGTCACAAATTGTCTATTTCAGTCCCAAATCCTCACTGAACACTATCCCACATCCCACATGCTAGGTCCCCAAGCCAAAATTGGCTAGCCCCTTAGCATTCATCTGCACAGTCACATGAAGCATCACTGGAACCCTAAGTGCATTTCATTCGCCAAAGCATTTCATTCCATCAGACAAAGCTACCAAATTGTGCGGCCTTCTACCTTCGGAGGCAGCGGTGGTCATAGATGGCTAAGGCGGCGGGGATGGCCGAGGTGGGGAGTCGAGGTGGCGGGCATGGCCGAGGCAGCGGGGATGGCCGAGGTGACGCGGCCCGAGTCGAGGCGGCGGTCGGAGGCGAGCGAGGCGACGCGGCCCGAGTCGAGGCGGCAGTAGGGAGCACTGAGACGAGTTCACAGCGGCGGTCCGAGGTGCAGCGGCGGGGAGCTCCGAGGCGACGGTGCTGTAAAAGTGAGAGGAGGGTGCGGGCTAGGGTTAGGGTAAATGAGAGGAAGGTACGGCGTTTGATTTTATAGGGGTGGACTATCACTGCCGGGCCATAAATATAACTGGCAGTGATACTTTTTATCACTGCCGGCCCACTCCACAAGCCGGCAGTAATGATAGAATATTACTGCCGGTTGGAGATACACCCGGTAGTGATAGTTATTATCACTGCCAGTTCATTAAAGCAACCGGCAGTGATAATCCATATCACTGTCAGTTACATGAACAACCGGCAGTGATAAGCTGGTCCTGGCCAAATTCTATTAAATTTGATCCAAATTCTCTAAATTTTTTTGGAGGCATACTATAGGACATCTAATATTTTATTTAAATATTTCCCCAAATTTTTATTAGGTTCTAAAATTATAAAAATCAGATTGCTAACTATTTTAATACTTTTAATATTTCAAAAATCAAATAATGCTTGCAAATTGAACACAAATGCAGTCAAATTCACACAAATTCAAATGCAGTCAAAATCACAAAAATCCAAATGCAGTGATATGCTAGTCTCTGACCAATTAAGTGAAACTTTCAATTTGATCAAAAGAAAGCATAACCTCAATTTCCATTATTGCATATATCACATTAATTGTTACATATGAGAAAATAAACATGTCGTTCATACAAAAGAAAGCATACATTCCATTACTACAACTAAGCTACGATTCGACCTTCGTTATGATCGCGGTGTATGTACGTAGCTTCGTCACTCTCTTCCATGGTATTTAGGTCAATGTCCTCTCCAAAAGGGGGAAGCTCATCGAATTGGTTGTACTCTTTCTCATCAACAACATTCTCAACTCCGACAATCCTTCTTTTTCCTTGAATAACCACGTGGCGCTCCTTGTTAGCCGGCCGCCATAAAGAAGATTTGTGTAATGAATTAGCAAGTAAGAATGGTTCTTCTCTCAGATCGACGAAGTTTGAGGTCCACGGTAGTGATACCGTGTACTTGTCGATATTCACGCCGGAAGTCTGACCCATTGGCACCGAAAGAGAGGGACCTTCGAAGGTCCATAGTCAAGCTCCCAAATCTCTTCTATGAATCCGTAGTAGGTTTGCCTATTTTCATTGCTGTCATAGGCATATATACGGATACCGCTATTTTGATTGGTGCCCTTTTTATCTTGCGCTCTTGTATAAAATGTAAAACCATTTATGTCGTATCCTTTGAATGTCCGAATTGTAGTTGACGGTCCCTGAGCCAACACTTTCAACTAAGTGCTGTCTGTCTCCGTACGCATCATGTGTCTACGCAACCAATCGCCGAAGTTATCTCTGTGCTCTCTCGCGAGCCAAAACTCTGACCTCCTTGGGTTTCTTTTGGATAGCACGTTCTTGTGCATGTTGACATACGGGGCCACCACATCTGATTGTCCCAAAACTGTGAAATGTGCTTGTGTAAATGAAGCTCGATTGCTAGTACGTACTGATTTCTCGCCTAGTGTCACTTTCCCCTGTAGCCTTCCCTCATGCCAAGATACAGGCACACCTATCGGTTTGAGATCCATATAATCGACGCAGAACTCAATGACCTCCTCGGTTCCCCAGCCATCGGCAATGCAGCCTTTCGATCAATTTCGGTTACAAAAATATTTCTTTATAACCCCCATGAATCTCTCGAAATGGTACATCTGATGTAGAAATACGGGACCAAGAATCCGTATCTCTTTCACAATGTGAACAATGAGATGGACCATAATATCAAAAAAAGATGGAGGGAAACACATCTCAAGCTTGCACAGAGTGTGGACCACGTCTTCTTGCAGCTTTTCTAGTTTTAATGGATCGATGGCCTTCTGTGAAATCGCGTTGAAGAATGAACACAACTTGATAATTGGGTCTTGGACTTTCTGTAACATCCCAAATTTGTGCTTTTTGTAAATTTTATGGATTTATTTGGATTTTTTGGGGTTTTATTTGAATTATTTTAAAATTAAGTATATTACTTTTTGCCAAAAACTAATTGTAAGTAGATAAGTTTAAAATAAAGTTCTTCCAAAAATATTTTATTTGAGTCCAGAATGTCTCATAGTATTTTTGAGATTTTCCTGGTATTTTTACTGCCCTAAATAAATCAATCTAATTTTTTATAATTATTTTAAAAGCAAAAACTCTAGTTAATCATTGTGAACAGTGTTGGGCCGAGCCCAGCACTGTGCACGTTCGGCCTGCCTTCTCGAAGGACCGCTCTCGGCCGTTGGATCCTGATCGTAGCGCTCCCATTAAACCCTAACCACGTTGGATCGCAGCCGTAGGATCTTGTGTGCGGCCAGGATGCATCGTGTTGGATCCGGACACTGTGAATCCAGGCTGTTAGTGCCGCCGCGTGTGTCGTTGGGATCTGGGCGCGTGCGGGGAGCTTGGCCGCCCGATCTGCCACGCGTTGCCCATCTGTTCATCATCCCCGTCCCGTCTCCGAGCCGGACTCTGCCGAAGATTCCACCGTAGCCATCACGGACACCTCGTTGAATCCCGCATTGCCCGGCCACCGTGCACTATTTAAGGGGAGCACCGGGGTCGCCCTGAAGCTACAGACCCAAACCCTAAGGTGAGACTTCCCGAGCAGCCGCCGTTTGCTTGGAATCCGAGAAGAACGCCGAGCGCCCCCGCAAGCTTCCACGCGCCGATTAGCCGCCGTTGGTCATCGTCTCGGATCACCGACCGGACCAACGTCATGCTTGCGCAACAAATCGGATTTTCCTTTATAAAAATAATTCGGCTATTATTAATTTTCTAATTTTATGAATTTTCAGGAATTTGAATCTTCCGAGGGCTCGTTCTCCCTCATACGAACTCTGATTGAGGTGATTCAAATTTCTAAAAAAAATTAAAATTGATATCTATCTATTGGTGAATTTTATCTGATTTTTAGAGTTTGTTTACTCTCTATTTTGGTATTTATTTTGCATTCTCTTTTGTTCCGCGTAGATAATAAATTGTGCGACGCAACCGGGGGAGATTCATCAACTCAAGACCGAGGTCCAGAGCATGGATAAGGGTTTTCCTAAGGCAAGTTGTGCTTTGATCATGTTGAACCCATGTTTACAAAATTGCTATTTTGTTTTTACCTTATTGCATATTATTTCACGTGTAAAAATGATTTCAACTTAAATTGGGACTTAGCTAGCATACCCGCTGAATTATACCCTACCTTGTCGATTGTATGCCATGACACACTTGTCACCCTAGATTGGTTTACTATAGTTGATCAATAATAACATCAACCTGGGATGGTTAGATCGGATTAGATTGCTTAGACAAGCCACCTCATCATATGTATTTGAATCATTGATAAATAATCTTGATTAATGGAATATGGAACAACATTATGAATTTGTGTGTCATGTGTGGTCACACGATGAGATTGAGTTGTTGTGGCGATGGATGTCACGCAACGATATTGAATTGTTGATGGCACGTGGTGCTTGGTAATCAACTGGGGTGGTTAAGATTTAGATAGGAGCAAGTGGCAAGGGCAAGTGTGCCTACGTGGGCCCGATGGGCGGAGGGGTATGTGTAAGTCTTGCTTTGATCAACCCTAAGGACTTAACCTTGTGAGACTTTGACCTAAGTCAATCATGCAACCACATGTCTGTTATGGGGCAGCCTAACTGACTAATTTGCAATGTCTTAGGTTTGGTACTACCAGTGGTGGTGAGGTTCACGCTTCTTAATGAACCCAGATGGTGCAAGAGGGGGGCCCTGTTGTGGTAACCAGTCCCTTTAGTGTTGAAACCTTAGCGGGTGGTACCGAGTTAAGACAGAGCATTGTAAAGGCTTTGTCATGATTCTCTGCCGGCACACCAAAGGAAGTGTGCTAAATGGCCAGGCACAAAGAAATTATCATATCGTGTGGGTAAAGTGCATAACCTCTGCAGAGTGTACAATCTATTCGGATAGCCGTGCTCATGGTATTGAGCAATGCTCGGGAATTACAGTCAAGGGTTAGACTTTTGCAAAATGAAAACTTGGTATGGATGGCAGGTTGCCATGGGAAGTTGAATCTTGACATAGGATGGGAAACTTGGTTTACTTGAGAAATGCTGAATATATCTATTATTGTTATTTGTTTTGTTACTGTCTTTTCAATTTATAAATTGACTTGTTCATAAATATTGCTTCATTGCAAATAGCCATTGTTAGCCATTCTTTTGGAATAAGCCTTGCATATAGTTATGTTAGAATTGCATTCTGTGCACAACTTGTTGAGTGCTTTATGTGCTCACCCTTGTCTACAACATCACCAGTGCTGAAGAAGGTGTACCATGAAGGGACGAATGTTTAGGGGGCGAGCCTTGTCAATTGCCTGTGGTATACTGAGGGGTTTATCTACGTCTTCATTCCGCTGCAGTTTAATTTGTTGTTCAGCCTTGCGAGGCAATGTCACGTAAGTTGACCATAAGGTCGTGCAACTAGTAATATTTAATATATAATGTCTTTTATCTTATTTCCGCTATGTATGATTGTGATATTCACTGATGTTGAGCCTGTGTGCACTAGAATGATCCTGGACTAGTGCAGTATACACAGAGGGTCTGAATTTGCATATTTGGGTCTTGACAAAGGTGGTATCAGAGCCATACTAACTGTAGGTCTTGACACTAGATAGATGGTCGTCCCTATATGTCCTTCAAAAATTATTTTCTAAAGTAAAAGACCTAACCCGAAAGAATAATGTGTTCTTGACTTATCTCATTCTTCCATTCCTGTCCTTACCAAAAATTCTTTCTTTTCCCTTGCTGAAATTTCTTTCTCTTACCTCTGCTAAATTGAACTGCAATCTTACCCGAGTTATCTTGAGTAGAAAACGATATACCACACTTTAGGAGATGGCATCGAGTTCCTGTTGCTGCCATAATGATCATGAAGGAAAGAATCATCAAGCTCATGGAAGAATGGATCAATGAAGTGTATCAAGAGCTAGAAGACTCGGTGCTTCAAGTAGTCAGTTGAGACTCATGTGTGGGAGTCGCGTTTCCTAAGATAGGAGTGTCGCCCATGTAGACGGTAGTTTTGTGTGTTTAGGTTGAATTGGTTTTTCTTGATTACTAAGTGTGCAGTATGTGTTGCAAAGCTTTTAGGCTTATATAAGTAACCATACCAAGTTATTAATATAGTTGCCTAAGTTGATTGGGTTAAACCTATCTCCCCTGTGTTAGGATTCTTGCTCCTTACCTATGCTATTCCCTCTTCCCTAATCTCTTTGAGGTAATCAAGCAGATGGTTCAGATTAGTGATAACAATGGAGCCAGTGGAAGTGGAAATCAACTCAGTGGAAACTCTAAGGGTGGATCAGTTCTTCAACCGTCAATATCGATAGATATGCAGAGTTTCAAAGAATTTTTGGCCGCTCAGACTCAATTGATGCAAGTAATGACGAAACAAATGCAGAATATGACCAAGCAAGCTAGTGTCGATAAAGCATCTCGGACGGTCAGCCATAAATCGTATGCTTACTCAAGGTTATCAGAATTCATAAGGACTCGTCCGCTAACATTTTCAAGAAATGCCTCACCTTCAGAAGCAGAAGATTGGCTCAAGACCATTGAAAGGAAGCTACTCATAGCTCAGTGCAGAAGTGATAAAAAGGTCTTGTATGCTTCATATCAGTTACGAGGAGTTGCTGCTGAATGGTGGAAGGGCTATTGTGCTAACCATGAAGCCTCACAGAATATCACTTGGAATGAATTTATTGCTACCTTTCATGATCTCTTTGCTTCACCAAGGAATGGTATGGTCATAGTGAATTTAGAGAAGGATGCTACCCCTGTACCTTGTTCGAGATCTAGATGATGTTCTTTGAAGTGCTATCAACTAGACAAGTCAGAAGATCACGCACGCATTTGCTGTGGAGAAATAGGGCATACTACAGATGAGCATGCGATCAATTGCTCCAACCATGAAGGAAGCCATTCTCCTGGAGAATGTCCTATGAGCAACATCACATGTTGCCTTTGTGAAGGCCAAGATCACTGTCCAGCTCAATGTCCCTTGAATCCGGTAGTCACTACCATGATCCAGCATCAACGGAAGAATCTACGGGCCATAATCGCTCGAGAGTTGTCAACAAGAGGTGGAATGTCGACTGCACAGGAGATGCCGCTTGAAGAGTTAAAACGCAACACCTTGATTCTATCAGCTTTCATCAGGAAACCTGTAATTGGCCATCACCCACAGTAGGTCCCTTGTATGGTGAAGAAGATCGTTTTACTAGGGGATGTGTCGCAAATCAGGAAGTAATGAATCATAAGAAGAGTGGCATTGAGTGCTACAACTGTCACCGAAAAGGCTATTATGCTAATCGATGTCTACAGAAAAGACAAATATTTTCTACAACCGCAAACATACTGGAGGTTACCACAAGCCCGGATATAATGCCAAGAGTGAGCGGTAAAGTTGCGAGAGAACTTTGCCTGGAGAACCATTTGAAGAAAAGGTATCTAAGCAAGGACATTATTCCGGTCAACGAATGCTCAAGAAAGAAAGTTCACCCTAGACTTTGCTATATCTGTCACAAGCCCGAGCATTCTGCCAATAAGTATCGAAGCCCTAGTGTCAATGCTAAATTAAGGAAGTCAGGAGGCATGAGTGTACTTAGTGCAATATCGTAACCCTATTTGTAAAGTAAAGAGATTAGTGATGAATTCCATGTAAAGGTTTCCTTGTCGAAAGAAATAAAGCAGAAATGGTTGATGCATTGGTATACGGAGTATTGGAATGAAAAGCAATAATGTAAAATGATGAGTTACATGTTTCTCTAAGATTATTCTTGCGTTTATGGTTCACTTGAAAATGACGCATGTGCAATGGTGGCTAGTTTAGTGGCACCTAGTGTGAGCTTGTTAACCAAAGGATTTGTCATTGTCAGTAAGTGCTCAGTTGTGCTAGATTTAACCAGGATGTTGAGAGTTCAGTACTTATTGAGTGAGTCGAGTTCCAAGCAAATCATATTGTGTTGGATATTTAGACCTTTGAGGTTATTCTTGAAATTAGTTGGATGCTCAGACATAAGGCTATTTTGGTGAAATGTATATCGATTTAAAATCCTGAATGTGAAAAAAGGGGGTTTCAAGTGATGATAGTTTGTGTTAGCCAGCTGATGGATAACAATGTGGAATTTGTCAATTAGAAAATGTGCCAGATGTCAAAGAATACCTTGATATATTTTCCAAGAATTTGCCTGGTGTGCTATCATATCGAAAGATCAAGTTCATGAGCGAATTAGTGCCTGGTACAGCACCAATAGCGAAAAGGCCATGTCAAATGTCTACTAATGAATTAGTGGGAAATAGAAAGGCGTAACGAAGAGTTACTAGGAAGAGTTTTGAGAAAACATAGTGCATCACCATGGGAGCTCTGGTTTATCAAAACAAAAATAGAAGATACTGAATCAAATTCTAAGTGAAGAAAAGATCGAAAGCAAGTATCCAATGTCAGGATCGACAATATGTTTGGACAATGGAGAAGAGAGTTGGAATTTCTCTAGGATAAAACTTCGCTCCAGCTATCATCAATTGAGGAGTCATGTGAAGGATGTTTCTAGGATTGCGTTCTTTACACGACATGGACAGTATGAGTTTTGGTTATGTCTCCTGGATTGACCAACACCCCGCATACTTCATGAATATGATGACTAATGGATTATTTGGATAAATTCATGGTTACCATATAGATGACATTCCAGTATACTCTAAAACAAGAGGAAAACATGCAGAACCTTGAGATGAGTTTTTGCGAGAACAGCAGTCGTACGCTAAGTTCAACAAGTGTGATCCCTGGAAGAAAAAGGTCGAATTCCTTGGTCATATAAAGAGTTCTAAAGGAGTTACTGTTGAACCAAACAAGGTAGAAGTTGTGTTACATTGGAAGCAACCAAAGTTCTTTACTTAGATTCAAAGTCCTGGGAATGGCAAGATATTATCGCTGGTTCATAGAAGGGTTTTCGATAACTGCTAGACCTCTTATGCGATTGTTGATGAGAATAGTTGCATGGACGCCAGGGTGTGGAAAGAGTTTTCGGAAGTTGAAGAAATCGGTTAACATCAACACCTGTGTTAGTATTACCAGCTATACGGAGCAGTTTCGACATATATGGTGTTGCTTATATACGTGATCTGAGACGTGAATCGGCGTAAAATGACAAGGTTGATGCCAATACGATGAGGCAATTGAGACAGCATGAAGAGAATTACCCTATGCATGACATGGAATTAGCCGTCGTAGTGCACGAAAAAAAATGGTGTCACTATCTTATCGAAAATATATATGAACCATAAGAGTCTAAATTATACATTTACTCAGTCAGACCTTAATATGGAACGAAGAAAATGGCTGGAAATGATCAAAGATTCTAGTGTTAGAATCCATGGGCATCTTGGTAAGGCCAAATGTGGTAGTCGACATTTGAGTTATGAGGCTGCAGTGCAAATATGTTGATAATGAGCAATCAACCGGAGTTGTGCAAGGAATTTGAGAGGTTGAAAATGAAGGTCGTCCCACAAAGTTTCATAGCTACTTTGGAAATGAACCAACACTAGAAGATCAAGTCACAAAAAGTCTGAAGGGTGAGGAAATACAAAATCAAGTCAAAAAAAAGGCTTAGCTAAGGAGTGGAATCTTGAATGATTAGGATACTATGTGGTTTTGAAGCCGAATCTGTGAATCAGATAAGAGGAGCTTAAGAAGTTAACACTTGAGGAAACCCACGATTCTCAGTATTCGATATACCCAAGAAGTACCAAAAATGTATCAAGATCTTAAGGAAAGGTTTTGGAGGCCTAAGATGAAGGGCGGAGCTATCGGATATGATGCTCTATGTGGTGTGTGTCAAAGAGTAAAAGAAATGCATCGGAGTCCTGTTGGTCACATTCATTGAAAATTTCTGAGTGGGAGTAGAAGGCACACTGGTAATAAAACCCATGATGATGAGGAATTGCCAAAGATTCAAAGAGGTTATGATTTTATTTGGGTCATCGCTGATCGTTTGACCAAAAGTCGCTCACCTTAACCTTTAAAGACGACTTACTCAGGAGATCGCTTGGCGGAGCAGTATATGTCAAGAATTGTATGTTCGCATGGTATACCTAAGGAGATTGCGTGAGATAAAGGTGCCCAATTTATCGAGATTTGGAGTAAGCTGCTCGAAGAAATGGGAGCTTGTTTGAAATTTAGTACCGCATATATCCTCAGACGAATGGTCAGACAGAAAGAGTTAATCAGATTCTGGAAGATATGATGAGAGCTTGTGCGTTAGCTTATGCCACGTCTTGGGATAAATGCTTTCCATATGCAGAGTTCAGTTATAACAGCAATTACCTGGCTAGTTTGCATATGTCACCATTCGAAGCCCTTTATGGTCGTGCCTGTCGTACCCCGTTAAATTAGAATGAAACGGGAGCGCGTTCAGTGTTTAGGCCTGAGATTCTCAGGGAGGTCGAAGAACAAGTTGTCATGATCAGGGAAAGGCTGAAAACAACACAGTCAAGGCAGAAGAGATACGCCGACAATCGCCGTCGTGATTTGAGTTTTGAACCCAACGATTTCGTGTATCTCAGAGTCACTCCCCTCAAAGATGTAAAAAGACTTCATGCCAAAGGGAAGCTTGTACCTAGGTTCGTTGGACCATTCAAAATCCTGAGTCGTCGAGAAGAGGTTGCTTATCAGTTGGAGATACCCTAGTCATTAGCAGGAGTACATGATGAGTCCCATGTGTCGCAGCTCAAGAAGTGCCTCAGAGTGCCAGCAGAGCAGACGCCGTTAGAAGCCATCGAGTTGTAAGAAGACCTGACTTACAAGGAGCAGCCGATCAAGATTGTAGATGTGATGGAGCGCAGGGCCAGAAACAAGTCACCCGCTTTTGCAGAGTTCAATGGAGCAATCACTCATAGAGCGAAGCAACCTGGGAGCGCGAAGAAGACCTGAAGGTAGAATTCCCAAATCTATTCTCTAAATAGCCCTGAATCTCGGGGTCGAGATTCTGTTAAGGGGGAGGTTTGTAACATCCCAAATTTTTTACTTTTTATTTAGTTAATAGTGTTTATTTGCAATTTGTGCTTTTTGTGAATTTTATGGATTTATTTGGATTTTCTGGGGTTTTATTTGAATTATTTTAAAATTAAGTATATTACTTTTTTGCCAAAAACTAATTATAAGTAGATGAGTTTAAAATAAAGTTTTTACAAAAATATTTTATTTGAGTCCAGAATGTCTCATAGTATTTTTGAGATTTTTCTGGGAATTTTCCTACTATTTTTACTGCCCCAAATAAATCAATTTAATTTTTTATAATTATTTTAAAAGCAAAAACTCTAGTTAATCATTGTGAACAGTGTTGGGCCAAGCCCAACACTGTGCACGTTCGGCCTGCCTTCCGGAAGGACCGCTCTCGGCCGTTGGATCCTGATCGTAGCGCTCCCATTAAACCCTAACCGCGTTGGATCGCAGCCGTAGGATCTTTTGTGTGGCCAGGATGCATAGTGTTGGATTCGGACGCTGTGAATCTGGGCCGTTAGCGCCGCTGCGTGTGCCGTTGGGATCTGGGCGCGTGCGAGGAGCTTGGCCGCCCGATCTGCCACGTGTCGCCCATCTGTTCATCGTCCCCGTCCCATCTCCGAGCCGGACTCTGCCGAAGATTCTGCCATAGCCGTCGCGGACACCTCGTCCAATCCCGCATTGCCCGGCCGCCGTGCACAATTTAAGGGGAGCACCGGGGTCGCCCTGAAGCCGCAAACCCAAACCCTAAGGTGAGACATCCCGAGCAGCCGTCGTTTGCCTGGATTCCGAGAAGAACGCCGAGTGCCCCCGCAAGCTTCCCTGCACCGATTAGCCGCCGTTGGTCATCGTCTCGGATCATCGACCGGACAAACGCATCTGCCGCGTCAAGGCGCATCTGGTGCGCGCCGTTGTTTCACTGGAGCACTGCTAGGGATGGAGATCGTCGTGGAGGTCGACGCCGCCAGAGAAGAAGCCGCGCCGCCACCGAACCAGCACCTGAACCCAAGATCCGTTCACGTCAGTAGATTGGCGACGTCAAGCTTAGTTTGGAGGTGTGCCGGTTGCCCGTCGCTGGCGACGCTAGGGCGCTGCGCCGCCGTATCCGTGGTGGCTCAGTCGGATGGATGCCATGTGGAGGCCACGTGGATGTGGGTGTCTGTGTGGCGATGGCGTGGTCACTGATGTGGGTGTCGCGTCGGTGCTGAACCACCTGCTGAGTCAGCACTGAGGGCCCCAGCCGTCAGAGATTGGATCGGGTGGACCAGGTCCACCGAGGACCGAAAGAGGTCCTGTAGACCGAGGCCACGTGGCGGCACCGCATCGGTCCAGATCAGTGCTGACGTCATGCTTGCGCAACAAATCGGATTTTCCTTTATAAAAATAATTCGGCTATTATTGATTTTCCAATTTTATGAATTTTCAGGAATTTGAATCTTCCGAGGGCTCGTTCTCTCTCATACGAACTCCGATTGAGGTGATTAAAATTTTTAAAAAATTTTAAAATTGATATCTATCTATTGGTGAATTTTATCTGATTTTTAGAGTTTGTTTGCTCTCTGTTTTGGTATTTATTTTGTATTCTCTTTCGTTCCGCGTAGACAATAAATTGTGCGACGCAACCGAGGGAGATTCATCAACTCAAGACCTAGGTCCAGAGCATGGATAAGGGTTTTCCTAAGGCAAGTTGTGCTTTGATCATGTTGAACCCATGTTTGCAAAATTGCTATTTTGTTTTTACCTTATTGCATATTATTTCACGTGTAAAAATGATTTCAACTTAAATTGGGACTTAGCTAGCATACCCGTTGAATTATACCCTACCTTGTCGATTGTATGTCATGACCCACATGTCACCCTAGTTTGGTTTACTATAGTTGATCAATAATAACATCAACATGGGATGGTTAGATCGGATTAGATTGCTTAGTCATGCCATGTCATCATATGTATTTGAATCATTGATAAATAATCTTGATTAATGGAATATGGAACAACATTATGAATTTGTGTGTCATGTGTGGTCATACGATGAGATTGAGTTGTTGTGGCGATGGATGTCACGCAACGATATTGAATTGTTGATGGCACGTGGTGCTTGGTAATCAACTAGGGTGGTTATGATTTAGATCGGAGCAAGTGGCAAGGCCAAGTGTGCCTGGGTGGGCCCGATGGGCGGAGGGGTATGTGCAAGTCATGCTTTGATCAACCCTAAGGACTTAACCTTGCGAGCCTTTGACCTGAGTCAATCATGCAACCACATGTCTGTTATGGGGCAGCCTAGCTGACTAATTTGCAATGTCTTAGCTTTGGTACTACCAGTGGTGGTGGGGTTCACCCTTTTTAATGAACCCAGATGGCACAAGAGGGGGGCCCTCTTGTGGTAAGCAGTCCCTTCAGTGTTGAAACCTTAGCGGGTTGTACCGAGTTAAGACAGAGCATTGTAAAGGCTTTGTCATGATTCTTTGCCGGCACACCAAAGGAAGTGTGCTAAATGGCTAGGCACAAAGAGATTATCATGTCATGTGGGTAAAGTGCATAACCTTTGCAGAGTGTACAATCTATTCGGATAGCCGTGCTCACGGTATTGAGCAATGCTCGGGAATTACAGTCAAGGGTTAGACTTTTGCAAAATGAAAACTTGGGATGGATGGCAGGTTGCCATGGGAAGTTGAATCTTGACTTAGGATGGGAAACTTTGTTTACTTGAGAAATGTTGAATCTATCTATTATTGTTATTTGTTTTGTTACTGTCTTTTCAATCTATAAATTGTACTTGTTCATAAATGTTGCTTTATTGCAAATAGCCATTGTTAGCCATTCCTTTAGAATAAGCCTTGCATATAGTTATGTTAGAATGGCATTCTGTACACAACTTGTTTAGTACTTTATGTACTCACCCTTACCTACAACATCACCAGTGCTGAAGAAGGTGTACCATGAAGGGACAAATGTTTAGGGGCCGAGCCTTGTCAGTTGCCTATGGTATACTGAGGGGTTTATCTACGTCTTCATTCCGCTGCAGTTTAATTTGTTGTTCAACCTTGCGAGGCAAAGTCAAGTAAGTTGACCATATGGTCGTGCAACTAGTAATATTTAATATATAATGTCTTTTATCTTATTTCCGCTGTGTATGATTGTGATATTCACTGATGTTGAGCCTGTGTGCACTAGCATGATCTTGGACTAGTGCAGTATACATAGAGGGTCCGAATTTGCATATTCGGGTCCCAACACTTTCTCTGGTAGAACCCTTGTAATTGCAATTGGAAGCATCTGTGTCATCATCACGTGGCAATCGTGAGACTTCGTACCAATTAACTTTAAGTCTTTCATTGAGACTAGTCTCTTTATGTTAGCAGAGTAACCAGATGGAACTTTGACTCCGTGCAAGCATTCGCAAACGCTAATTTTCTCTTTCTTGCTCAAAGTGTAGCAGGCTGCGAGAAGGTACTTTTTGCATGTATCCATTTATTCATGATGTAGCTCCTTCCTCAGTTTCATATCTTCGAGGTCCATCCTTGCTTGAAGTGTATCTTTCATTTTGCCAGGTATGTCCAGTAAGATACCAAGCAAGCTATCACACACGTTGTCTCTCTATGTGCATAACATCGATTGCGTGTCGAACTTCCAGGTGCTGCCAATAAGGTAGGATCCAAAATACTGATTTCTTTTTCCACAAAGGTGCCTTATCCCGGGAAGTCAGAATAGATGTACTGTCGGCTCCCTTTCCGTGAATAATTGTAAGATCCTTTACAGCGGCAAATATCTGTTTCCCAGTGTGATTCTTTGGCGCTAAGGCAGTCTCCTTTATCTCGTCAAAAGCTCTCTTATTATTGCAGTATGGGTGATCCTTGCGGAGGAACCTATGATGCCGCATGTAAGCCATTTTTCGGCAGTTCTTGACCACCGGCTAGTCAGTATCATCCAAGCTTTGGGCGATCCGTTGAAGCCTTTTGTTAAATGCCCGACGAGGTTGCCAAGAGCAGGATAATCATTAATGGTTACGAACAATAATGCCCGTAGGATAAAGTTTTCTCTTTTATACTCATCCCATACCCGTACGCCATCTTTCCACAATATTAGAAGATCTTCAACCAATGGTTTGAGGTACACATCGATACCATTGCCAGGTTGCCTGGGCCCTTGGATCAATAGTGGCATTATAATGTACTTTCGCTTCATGCAAAGCCAAGGAGGAAGGTTGTAGATGCATAAAGTTACCGGCCAAGTGCTGTGATGACTACTCATGTTGCCAAAAGGATTAATCCCATCTATACTCAACCCGAACCTTATATTCCTCACATCATATGCAAAGTGCTTCTTATATTTTCTGTCGATGTTCCTCCATTGCACAGAATCAGCAGGGTGTCTGAGCATTCCATCCTTCTTACGCTCTTCGGCGTGCCATCGTAGCAATTGGGCATGCCTTTTGTTCGCAAACAATCGCTTTAGATGGGGGATTATAGGGAAATACCACACCACCTTACGGGGATACCTCTTCTTCTTACGCCTCACCCTGACATCTTCGTTCTCGATATCGTCGTCATTGCCCTTATACCGCTTTGCTTTGCAAACAACACAGGCATCCACGTCTGCAAACTCATTGCGATACAATATGCAATCGTTTGGACATCCGTGTATTCTTTGTACTTTTAGTCCCAACGGGCAGACAACCTGCTTGGCTTGGTACGTAGTTGAAGGCAACACGTTACCCTCTGGAAGCAAGTCCCCCAAGAGACATAATAGCTCAGTAAAGCTCTTATCGGACCAACCATTGCTTACCTTCAACTGCAGTAGTGAAAGCACGATATGCAGCTTTCTGTGCTCCTCCTTGCAGCCCGGGTACAATGGCGTTGTAGAGTCCTCTACTATACGTTGGAACTTTTGAAACTCCCTTTCACTCATGAAGTCCCCCTCCCCATCACGCAGCATTTGATCTAGATCATCTTCGTGGCTATCAATGAATGCATCTTCCACCGCCATCATGTCGTTGTCTCTATCATCTTCATCAATGTGTTGCCCTTCATGTACAATATCATCTTCATCAATGTGTTGCCCTTCATATACAATATCATCTTGACCGTGTTTCGGTCCAGCAGTATCTTGACCTTGAAATCCCTTCGAAGCAAGTGTGCTCAGTATCGACTCTACGTTAGAAAACAACTTCTCATTTTGCAATCAATGCATGGACAACAAATATAGTCCGCCAAATTCTTCGACTTGTGTGCTTGGTAGTATTCGAAAACAAGTCACACCATTAAAGAACTACGGACATGACGGTGCATGTCATACATCCACCTTCGGTCCATCTACAGTTAATTATATCGAACTACATTCAGTATATCAATAAACATACCAAAATAATTTATTCTTTATATTAGTCATACAGTGCTAATTAATTAAAATGATAAACACATTATAAGCACATAACTGCAAATAACAAAATAATTGTAAATGATTAGATTTACAAATACATCTAGCAATTTTGCCTATATTAAGATACATAAAACCTTTTTCACTATTTAAATATCCATCTAGCATTTCATTTTGTTATGTAGTGCTATTAAATTCAATTAATATACATCAAACAAACATATAATTGAATATAAGGATATATTTCTAAATAATTATGTATCTTGCAACTTTCATTATTGGAAAATCCATCTACCATTTTTCATTATTTAAATATTCAACTAGCAATTCTCACTATTTATAATTCATCTAGCAATTTTTACTATTTAAATATCCATATAAAATTTTTCATTATTGAAAAGAATTACGAGTTATGCATAATTGTCCATCCGCAATATTCATTACTTAAAATCCACTACATCACTAAAATGGATAAGAATTATAATTTATTAAATAATTTAGCTATATCTTAATATGAGCACTACCAACCTAAAATGTTCACACCATACAATCAGCAATTATCAACATCTAAAGCAATATATAAAGTAAAATTTTACTACAAATATAACAAAGATCAAGTCAGTAATTAACCTCAAAAAGAAATATGAGACAAATTTTAATACAATTTTTCAGCAGCAACTCGCTAAGGTAATAATTACAGAGCAAAACAGAGCTTCTTTTTATTCTGCTTGGTCGGAGAAGAAGTCACCTCGAAGAAAAATACAAGAAAAATATTAACACAATTTTTTGGCAGCACCTCCCCAATAAAATAACAACCAAGCAAACAGAGCTCCTCTCTGTTCGGCTCGGCCGGGGAAGCCGTCGGTCAGGGCCAGATATATAAATACCTTATCACTGTCGGCTCTGCATAGAACCGGCAGTGATAACTGCGCAGAACGCGGGAAAATTCGGAAGGGCGGGAAAATACATATCACTGTCGGTTAAAGACTAAAACCGGCACTAAAAGTTATATCACTACTGGTTATAAATGGAACCGGCAGTGATATATCACTACCGGTTTTGGGTGTAAACCGGCAGTGATAGTCTATTATCACTGCCGGTTGGTAATACAAACCGGCAGTGATACGTCGTACCCTTCAAAATGCCGCGCCAACCGTTGCGCTTGCCCGTTCCGCTGTCGCGCCAACCGTTGCGCTTCACATTCTTCTGCCAACTGTTGCCCTTCCCCTTCTGCCTCTATATAATGCCAATTCCTTAATCTGATGCAGCACTCCTCACAGTCCACTACTGCTGCAAGAATGCCCCCCCAAGAAGCAAGCACGTATTAGGCAAAGCCCCGCTCCGTCGCCAGAGAAGGAGGAGAAGAAGGGGGAGGAGGAGGCGAAGGAGGAGGAGGAGGAGGCAAAGGAGGAGGAGGAGGAGGAGGAGGAGGGCGACGACGACGGCGACAGCGACGACAGCGAGGTCCTGCGGCGTTGGGGCAAGACCAACTCCGCCACCGAATCGGATTCGGAGGAGGAGGACGATCACCGCCGCAACTCCGATCGGTCATCAGGCGGCAGCTCCGGCGACGAGGAGGAGGAGGAGGACGACAACAACGACTTTTGGATATAGGGTTTCACGCCATTTTGGGTTTCAAACGGTTAATAGCCGTTGGCCTGTTATATTTTGTATATATAATTAGGACTAAATATGTAATAATGGACGGTATAACTAATTATGTTTTGCAAATGTTCTGTGTTTTAACTAATACATATCCCGCAAATTACAAATTTTTAATATGTTATATTTTTTTAACTAATTATGCTTTGATATATTCTGTGCGAGATGAATTACAATGTTTCTTCTGTTCTGTATCGAACTAATTATGAGGAACAGTAATATCACTGCCGGTTCTAAAGTAACACCGGCAGTGAAAATAGCCTTATCACTGCAAGTTTGTAGGCGAACTGGCAATAATAAATCACTACCGGTTTTACATATAAACAGGCAGTGATATATTCTTATCACTGCCGGTTCTCTATAAAACCGGCAATGATATTGTCTCCATTCCTGCGAAAAATTTATACTATTCTTATCATTGCCGATTGAAGTTAGAACCTGCAGTGATAATATTATCACTGCCGGTTAAATTTAGAACCGATAGTGATAATATTATCACTGATGGGAGGTCGCGGATGAGGCAGTCTGTAGTAGTGGTCTATGATGTAGGCATGTGAAGTAGTGGTAACTTTGTAAAATAGCAACCACATGCCATCATTTCGTTAGAGACATGATGTTGAGTTCAAGTGTAGCTCCATAGTCCTATGCTGGGTGCAATTTCTGACTTGTGAACTCAGAAACTAGATACCAAGTCAAGTGTCACAGTCACCGCAAAGAAGGTACAGATTGAGTTCCATGTGTAGATCTGACTTTTCAGTCTCCTGCGTAAGCTGCAGAAAGTCCAAATTGAAGTCGCCGTTAAACGCGAACAAAAGTGCTCCATCGGTCGGTTCACCTGCCTCCACGAAATACACGAGAATAATAGTTTCAATAAACAAATTGACTAAACAGATCAAATCTAATTAGAAACCAAATTAAATATATCGCGCACCATGCAGAAACGCAAACAAAGTCATAGATTCCGGCAAATAAACAAACCAACGTCCGTACAGTGATGACACAGCTCCGGGTTAGTTGCACCTGGACGTCTCGATATCTCATCAGGAACCATCTCTTTCTTCGGATTCGTGGCTTTTATGTCACGGTCAGTACGGATGTCGTTGCAGATTTTTTTTTTTTAAAAAAGCACGCATGGCTCTATGTACTTCACCGTACATGCCAACCCAGCACGCAACTATACGTGATCTATGGCAACATATCCGGTGCAACCCCCCTCCGTGAAACTACCGTGCAACTGAACTAAAAAAAGTTTCAAAAAATTCTGAAAAAAATCATGGATGTACATCTCAACTTACCCCACCTACATATAAAATTTCATGATCAAATTCAGCCTATACTAGCGGTTACAAAAAAAACAAGCAGCAAAAATGAATAGTGATGAACAGTAAAAAATCACTGTTCATGCGAAATTTGTCTTTTTTGTAACTGCTAGTATAAGATGAATTTGACCATGAAATTTTATATGTAGGTGGGGTAAGTTGAGATGTACATCCATGATTTTTTTCAGAATTTTTTGAAACTTTTTTTAGTTCAGTTGCACGGTGGTTTCACCGGGAGGGGTGATTGCACAGGATATTTTTCCGTGATCTATTGCCTTTACGATCGAGCTGGCAACAGGTGCATTTGTGCCGGCTAAGTTCTCAGATAAAGTACTTGGCCTTTTATCTTAAAATATATAAAATAATTAAACCAAAGAACTTACTTTATGAAAATACTACTTAATATAAAATTTATTAAAAGTATATTAAAGTACAATCTGATGTCAATTTTAGAATTTTTTACCGTTCTAGCCGAAAGTGAAAAAATAATTACGGTTTTAGCCGCTGCCTCTGTAGAATTTCAAAACTAGCGTCCAAACAGTGAAATTCTGCGGAATAATTTTTTCAAATTTTTTAAATGGTTTCCCGCGGAACAAATCCGCGGAATATTGTTTTTTATTTTTCCCGCAGATTGGAACTGCGGAATAATTTTTTTTAAAATTTCCCACATTTTCCGCGGATTAGAAATGCGGAATTATTTTTTTATATTTTTTTTCCGCGGATTGGAACCGCGGAATAATTTTTTTAATTTTTTAATTTTTCCGCTCTTTGGATCAGCAGATTAATTTTCTGTTTTTTTTTGTTTTTTTTCTTTTTACTTTTAGGCGACGCTTTTTTTCCCGCTGCTTTTTTTCAACGGAACGTGGGGCCCACCAATTCGCGGTTTGGAAAAAATTACGGTTTTAGCCGATTGGGGAGAAAAAATTACGGTTTTAAGCCATTGCTTGAATAAAGCAGTAGCTCAAAAATAGTGAAATTCCGTGGAATATTTGTTATTAATTTTTTAAATGATTTTTTGCGGATTCCAATGTAGGGAAAAAAAGCCGCGCGTGGAAGAAAAAAATGGCCGAAGGAGAAAAATTAAGGTGCGTCAGAAAAAACGTTAAAATCATCTTTAAAAATTAGTCGTATTTTGCGGTACATATATTTTTTAAATCTATATTTTATTGGCTATTAAATGAGTTTAAGTCATTGCAATCGATCAATAGTTTGAGTTCAAAATTTAATTTTGAACACATGAATTCCATTTAGTGACTTAAAATAACGAGGTAATGTTCTTTTGTTCGTGAGAATTTTTCAATCAACGTGAGCCGTGCAATGTTATTTCTTGACTAGTAGGACATGCATGAAATGTAGGAAAAATCGGCGTTATTTTATTTGCGGTCCTAACAATTATTAAAATAATATGACTTTTCTACATTTTCTTGGGTCCTACTAGTCAGTTCAAAAATAACATTACCTTGATTCGCATTGATCGAAAAAATTCTCTCATTTCAAAACAATCATTTAAAATTTTACCAAAATTTTCAATGCTTAAATTCATGTGTTCAAAAAATTAAAAAAATTTCAGCTATACGAATTCAATGATTGACAATAAAAAAAAAAAAGCGTCAAACCCGAAAATAATTGAAAAAAAAAAAAAAAAAAAAAAAAAAAAAACGTAATCATTGATCAAAAGCAAAAAATACAAAAATTTTAAAAAAAATTATTCCGCAGTTCCAATCCGCAGAAAAATAAAAAAATATAAAAAAAAAAAAAATAATTCCACGGTTCCAATCCACAGAAAATGTGGGAAATTTAAAAAAAATTATTCCGCGGTTCCAATCCGCGGGAAAAAATAATAAAAGAATATTCCGCGGATCTGTTCTGCTTGAAAACATTTAAAAATTTTGAAAAATTATTCCGTGGAATGGATCCGCGGAATTTCACTGTTTGGAGGCTAGTTTTGAAATTCTACGGAGGCAGCGGCTAAAACCGTAATTATTTTTTCACTTTCGGCTAGAACGGTAAAAAATTCTCAATTTTACGTTT
This sequence comes from Guadua angustifolia, assembly GCA_036346375.1. Lineage (NCBI taxonomy): Eukaryota > Viridiplantae > Streptophyta > Magnoliopsida > Poales > Poaceae > Guadua > Guadua angustifolia. The sequence continues at coordinate 13,074,007 of CM070511.1, read as the reverse complement.
AAGCTCCAATGACAGATAGCATGCACAAGTTCTACGAACGACAAAAAGTGCTCCCTTATTGACAAATTGATTTCAATCGAGTCAATAACATTTATGTTGTTGCAACAGAGAAGAAACCAAAGAATTATTAAGAGGGTGTTTGTTTCAATTCTGGATTCTCTAAAAACTGATTTTGGACACTACTACAGAATTGATTTTTGATACCGTCTCATCAATGCTAGTTGGGCTCAAACCGGGACTGAGAGTTACAATAGTCCCGGTTCAATTCTCTTGAAATTTGTGGGGGCTCTTTAGTCTGGGTTCAAAGCACCAGCAGTCTTGTTGATGTTACATCGATCTGGTTAGTGTAATGAACGGTACTAAAGAAACACTTATTAGTCTGGGTTGGAGACATTGCGATCTTGATGTTAGAAACATCGAAGCGGTTGGTGCCTCCAACCGGTATTAATAAGACCCAATTTAAACTTTTTCCTCCCTCCCAATTTGAAACTGCCATAAATAATAAATATAAATTTTTTTAAATATTGCTAATTACCTCTCTTGCTTTCTAATTTGAAAGACTTGAAATTAAATAATATTACATTTGAAATAATTGGAACAAATATTCCATTTGCAATAATTAAAAAAACGGCGGAAACAAATTCAAAACTTCGGAGGCCGTTTGAGACCCTAAATGACCTTTTTTTGGAATTTCGTTGCCGTGCACGCATTCGCACAAACCATCAGGATCCGACCATCTAATTTTGGCACACTTTCAAACGAGCCAAAGAACGCCCCGATCGGAGTTACGAGTCAAAAGTTGTGGCCATTTTAATAAAAGTGCTCGGATTTTGTATTTGCAAACTAGAATCGGTGCCCAAAACAATATAATCGGAGAGCTCATCATGTGAAGGATGGATGGAGGACCGGCCTTGGGCAGCAGGGGGCAGCAGGAGACAGCAAGGAAGATGGGGCGGCCGTGAGGGAGTTGGAAGAAGCGGTGGCGAGGCGATGGGGCGGGCTTGAAATTTGGGTCGGTGACCCGGCCATTTGAGGAGTGGAAGCGCTTAGCGAGGGGCAGCCAGGAGGGCGCCGGTTGGGGGCTATGTGGCGGTGTCGGCAGAGCTGGGGGGGAGGCGTCGGCCCTAGGGAGCCAGCAACCAGCAAAAGGGGAGGAAGGGCTTGGAGGCTGGGGGCGCATGGGAGGAATGGGGGAAAAAATAGCCAGCCAAAAGATCTTAGCCACAAAACTTAGGAAAAGGTGAGGTTAGGTGAGAAAAGGTAGGTGGGGAGGGGAAATTCCAAAAAAACCCTCCCACACAAGAATTATTCAACCCTAACTCCCCTAAATGGGCCAGCAGTCCCGAGAATACTGTGGACGTCAAAACACTCCCGGCGGAAGGCCCAAAATTTGGAGCGAGGCTTTGCAGTATTACACTCTCCCCACCTTAAAGGAATTCGACGCCGAATTCCTCGGCCACTAATGAACAAAACGAATAGACCGCAGAAGTTAACTTATAACATAGACCTGAAAGGAATAACTCCGGATACTTCTTACGCATGAGAGATTCCAGTTCCCATGTCGCTTCCCACTCGGATTGATGGGACCACAGAACCATGATAAACTTCAGCGTTCTATTCTTCAATACCCTCTGTGATTCCTCCAAGATCCGCACTGGACGAGACTCGAAAGTGAGATCTTGATCAATCACCAAAGGTTCAAGTGGGACAATCAGATCCGGATCATGTAGGTACTTCCTTAGTATGGACACGTGGAAAACACTGTGTACGCGATAATAGGGAATGGCCCAACGTACCTTGGGCTAAGCTTCCCTTTCGGTCCAAACCGAGCCACACCTTTAGTGGGACATACCCTCAACAACACGTTGTCCCCCACCTCAAACTCTAGATCTCGCCTCCTGACATCAGCATAGCTTTTCTGCCTACTCTGAGCTGCAAGAAGGTTTTGCCTCACCTCTGCCACTCGATCAATGGTTTGCTGGACCCATTCAGGGCCAAGGACTGCTCTTTCCCCTACGGCATCCCAGCAAAGGGGCGAGCGACATTTCCGTCCATATAGCACTTCATACGGGGTAGCTCGAATACTTGCGTGATAACTATTATTGTAAGCAAATTCAGCAAGAGCCAAGTGATCTTCCCAACTGCCCTTGCATGCTAAAACACAGGATCTAAGCATATCCTCCAAAGTCTGAATGGTACGCTCAGATTGCCCATCTGTTTGCGGGTGGAATGCAGTGCTAAGATGAAGTTTTGTGCCCAAAGCACTCTGCAAACCCTCCCAGAATTTGGAGACAAACTTTGCATCACGATCAGAAATGATTGTCTTGGGCACACCATGAAGTCTAACTATTTTTCGCACATAGATAGGAGCCAAATCGCTCGCTGAGTTTGTTGTGCGAATGGGAATGAAGTGAGTAGATTTGCTGAAGCGATCCACAATAACCCAAATAGCATCCTTCCCTCGTCGGGTACGAGGTAGGCCAACTACAATGTCCATGGATATATCATCCCATGGCCAAACAGGGACCTCCAAAGGTTGAAGCAACCCAGCGGGATGCTTATGTTTTGCCTTCACCTTCTGGCAAATTCCACAAGACGCTACATACTGAGCAATATCAACTTTCATCCTCTTCCACCAGAAGAACTTTTTCAAATCCCGATACATTTTAGTCTCACTAGGGTGAACTGTATACGGAGTGCGATGAGCTTCCTTCAGGATGTCATCCTTAACTTGAGACTTTTGGGGCACACAAAGGCGGCCCTTAAACCTCAGAGCGCCAACCTCGTCCAGGCTGAAATCCCCAATTTTGCCCTCAGCAATACGCTTCCTCACCTGTTGAAGCATTCGGTCATGATATTGTGCTTCACGCCCACGCTCGGGAATTGCGGACTCCAAAATCACTTGAGTTTCAGCTTGCATGGCGCCAGCAAAACAATATAAAGCTCCCATATTCTCAAAATCAGCTAGGAGATAATCAAGAGCAGGGGGCAATGCCTTGCGGCTAAGAGCATCCGCCACAACATTAGCTTTCCCTAGATGATATTGAATTGTAATATCATAATCTTTTATCAACTCCAGCCACCTTCTTTGTCTCAAATTCAAATCTTTGTGAGTAAAAATGTACTTAAGGCTTTTTTGGTTAGGGAAAATGTCACAAGGTTCACCATACAAGTAGTGCCTCTAGATCTTCAAGGCAAAAACCACGGCAGCTAGCTCGAGATCATGGGTTGGGTAGTTCTGCTCATGCTTTTTCAGCTGCCTTGAAGCGTAAGCAATAACCTTGCCCCCTTGCATAAGCACACAGCCAAGACCCACATGAGAAGCATTAGAGTAAATAGTGAAGCGCTCTCCTGAATCAGGAAGAGTGAGAACAGGAGCAGTCACCAGCTTTTCCTTTAAAGTGCAGAAACTACATTCACAGTCGGCAGTCCATTGGAATTTCACCCTCTTTTGAGTCAATTGAGAGAGAGGCTTAGCGATGATGGAGAAGGCTTGAACAAAGCGACGGTACTTACCGGCTAATCCAAGGAAGCTGCGCACTTCTTTGACATTAGAAGGTCTCTTCCAGCCCACAATTGTGGAGATCTTACTAGGATCAACAGATATGCCTTCCTGGTTGATGATATGACCAAGATATCCCACTTCCGAAATCCAAAACTCACACTTCTTTAACCTGGCATAGAATTGATTCTCCCTCAACGAACGAAGCACAAGCCTCAAATGACGAGCATGCTCCTCATCTGACTTGGAGTAGATTAAAATATCATCGATGAACACTACCACGAAATCATCAAGATACTCATGTAGCAAATTGTTCATCGTCTCCATAAAAACAGCAGGGGCATTGGTTAACCCGAAGGACATAACCTTAAATTCATAATGCCCATACCTAGTGGAGAAAGTTGTTTTCTCAATATCTTGTTCCCTCACACGAATTTGATTGTAACCCGATTGGAGATCAATCTTAGAGAACACCTTTGCTCCCTTCAATTTGTCAAACAAATCTTCGATGCGAGGCAAAGGGTATTTGTTCTTGATGGTCACCAAATTAAGGGCATGATAATCTACACACATACGCCAACCCCCATCTTTCTTAGCAACAAAAAGGACAAGCGCTCCCCACGGTGACACACTACGCTGGATCAGCCCCTTAGACAACAAATCATCTAATTGCTTCTTCAGCTCATTTTGGAAAGAACGAGCCAAGCGGTAAGGTGGCAAAGAGATAGGTCGCGTGCCTGGGACAAGATCAATCCGAAACTCCACATCCCTTCTTGGCGGCAAACCAGGCAGTTCATCGGGAAACACATCAGCAAATTCCTTCACCACAGGAATCTCCTCAATGGTTACTAAAGTGGTTGGTTTTTCTGACATGGCCAAGAGTACCCCTAACTTCAACATACGACGATCGGGAAATAAACTAGCCAGCACAAAGGGGGAGCTAGACGGTACACCACCCTGGAAGACCAACTCCAGCCCTGAAGGTGCCTGCAAAGTAACTATCTTCCAGAAGCAACAAATTTTGGCGCGGTACTGATGCAGCCAATCCATACCCAGGATGACATCGAATGGGGCTAATTGGATAACCATTAGATTAGCAAAGAAATCCTCATCATCAATGGTAATAGTGCAACCCAGGCATACCATCGAACTTGAAATAGGACCACCCGGAGAAGTAACCAGCACAGACTTAGCAATACATTGCATCCCCATCTTATCCCTTCTAGCAAACTTGATCGATACGAAAGAATAGGATGCCCCTGAGTCAAAGAGAACAAAAGCATCAGCTGAATCCACAAGTAGAATACCTGTCACCATATCTGGGCGTCCGGTGACTCGGTGATCGGCAGGCATAGACTCTGGTGGTCTTTGGGGCGTGAACCTCGACACCTATTTGGGCGCTCGAGGCTGAGGCGGTCTGATGATCGAGGAGCCGATGGTTGAGCATGCCCGAGCCGTGGGTGGTGCCCTACGAAAGGTTCTTGGAAGAAATGGGCTGCGATCAATAATTAGGCTGATCCCTTGGATGAGGCACTCTGAGTCGGGTGGGTGATACCGTCTCCCACTTGATGATCTTTGTTGGGATTTGGCCAGGCATACTGCCCCATGTGGCGGGGCAGCCTGATGATAACACTCACCGATCAAGCACACTCCATGTTGTGATGCCCTACCGCACTTGAAACAAATCATACCTTGCCGGAATAGGGCGAAAGCCAACTTATTGGGAGGGCGATGAAGATGACCAGGGTGCTTTGCTTTGGCTCCCGAAGAGGAGCCTGTCCCTATAAACTTCTTGGAAGTGGGTCATTTGGAAAGACCCACCTCCTCCACCAAAGCCTCTCTTACGCCCACCACTAGAAGCGGTGAAACTCTCTGAACCCCAGTGGAGCTTCTCTTTGGAAAGCTCCATTTCAAGTTCATACCCTTAACTTGATCCACCACAGATCTTGAAGTCACGAGGCTGTGGCTCCCATGACCACCACGAACTCTGGTTGAGGCCCCTCTGGAACCTCAGAGCCTTCTCTCGATCATCCTGCCCTTGCTGGTATGAAGCGGATGATATTGTTAAACTCCGCCTCATACTCATACAGACTTCTTGCCTTGGGAAAGGGTGGATAAAGATTGCTCCATCCTCTCAAGGAAGGACTCGGATAATACTTGGCCCGAAGTGGTGGACAAAATCCTCCCACATGCCGGTCAGAGTAGGAGCCCTCCTTGCAAGAACCCCTCCCACCAAATATCCGCTTGGCCCTTCAAGCTGGAAGGCCACAAAGTGAGCCTTACAGATCGAAGTCATCTCCAAGACCTCGGCTGCCGCTCCAAGTACCGCAACCAGTCAAGCTGCTGGGTGGTGTGCCGCTCCGTCAAAAGTATCGAGACGGAGGACATCCACTCCGGAGGCTCGGCCTAGCCTCCGGCCTCTGAGGACAACGCGGGGCTGCTGCAGTGGAGGCACCGCAGAGAGCCGCTGAACATCTTGACACAACTCCTGCACCTCCCTTTGCAGCGTCTGCATGAGGGCCACGATGGCGGCCTCAACCCGGGCTCTGTGCGGGGGCACCCTCTTGAGCGGCCGGGAGCATGGTGCGAGCCGCTTCCCTCGGCCCAGACTCGTGATACCTTGAGAGGATGGACCCCACCATGACCACGACCTCCCGACCCACAGCGACCACGGCCTCTACCCCTTAGCATAGCTACAACCACCAAAATCTAACATCAGCACACATCTCAAAACAACAACCTACTAGCATTTCATCTGTCAAGAACATAAAGCAGATAGAACAATAAAGCGCGATGCAATGAATTACCATACCCTTCCTATTGTGCCCCAAGTGTGTCAAGATTTTAATTTCTTAGTCAACCTACAACAAGTTCTAAAGTTATTTACCCAAAGCAACTTTTAGTTTACTCTTAGAGTAATTAGCTAGGGAATAGACCATGGACCTAACACCGCTCGATACCAAGCTAGCATACAGCACCACATGTGCCCCAGTGTTACACCCTTAGCAGCGACAACACGAGGAAATAGAGAATAACGATAAAACCACTAATCACGCCAAAAGGTGGCCGTACCAAAAGAAGAAATTTAATGACACCTCCCTAAAGATTGGACATCCACTCGACAAACAAGAGATAACAAATAAAAAAGACAACATAGGTATAGCCATTCACAACCAATTACCCACATTCACGGGTCATAACGTTGACCAACCATCATGCCAACTAAGTAAGTACATAAAGGATCAGCAGAATAAAAAGACAAGCACTACACCATCGGCGATACTTAGTAGTCACCATACCACCCAAGCATAAGGGTTTAAACCATCACCATTTCCTTCTGATTAGCTAACCCAAAATCACTTTCATCACAACTACCACCATAACCAAAAGTAAAGGCATTTGCACTACTCTAACTACATGTAATCGGCGTGAGTGAAGTGTGCTATCGCGCTTCCCAAAATGTCGCCTTGGAGGTACCTAGAATGAAACATCAACACAAGCGTGAGTTCATTCCTTATCAAATTTCAATGCAACAAGAAATTAAGGCATAAACATACAACAACATATATAAAGACTTGTGACTTTTGTCATACAAGAAATTTATTTCACCAATTTTCATTGAGAAAGATCTCAAGGGCTCTATTCACAACCACAAATATGCAATGCATCATGCATGTCCATGAATACAACCTTCTTTAAGCATACCAGGAGCCGATGGTTGAGCATGCCAGAAAGCCGTAGGTGGTGCCCACACGAAAGGTTGCGGAAGGGCTGGAGCTGCAGTCAATAATTGAACTGATCCCTTGGATGAGGCACTCTGAGTCGGGGTGGGTGATACCGTCTCCCACTTGATGATGCTGTTGGGATTTGACCGGCATACTCGCCCCATGTGGCCGGGACGGCCACAATGATGGCACTCACCCGATCAAGCACACTCCGCAGCGCGATGCCCACCACCGCACTTGAAACAAATCATACCTTGCCCCGGAATAGGGCGAGAAGCCAACCGCTGGGAGGACGATGAAGATGACCGAGGGTGCTTTGCTTTGGCTCCCGAAGAGGAGCCCTGTCCCCCCTTAAACTTCTTGGAAGTGGGTCGCTGGAAAGACCCACCTCCTCCACCAAAGCCTCTCTTCTGCCCACCACTAGAAGCGGTAGAAACTACTGAACCCCCGAGTGGAGCTTCTCTTTGGAAAGCTCCATTTCAAGTTTCATACCCTTAACTTGATCCACCACAGATGCGAAGTCACGGGGAACTGTGGCTCCCATGACCACCCTGAACTCCTGGTTGAGGCCCCTACGGAACCTCCGAGCCTTCTCTCGATCATCCGCTGCCACTGCTGGTATGAAGCGGATGATATTGTTAAACTCCGCCTCATACTCCGCCACCGACTTCTTGCCTTGGGAAAGGGTGGATAAAGATTGCTCCATCCTCTCAAGGAAGGACTCCGGATAATACTTGGCCCAGAAGTGGTGGACAAAATCCTCCCACGCAACCGGTCCGAGAGTAGGAGCCCTCACTGCAAGAACCCCCTCCCACCAAATATCCGCTTGGCCCTTCAACTGGAAGGCCACAAAGTGAGCCTTCTGAATCGAAGTCATCTCCAAGACCTCGGCTCGCCGCTCCAAGTACCAAGAAACCAGTCAAGCTGCTCGGTGGTGTGCCCGCTCAAATCAAAAGTATCCAGACGGAGGGACATCCACTCCCGGAGGCTCAGCCTAGCCTCCAGCGCTACGGGGACAACCGCGGGGACTGCTGCAGGTGGAGGCACCGCAGCAGGAGCCGCCTGAACATGCTGACACAACTCCTGCACCTCCCTTTGCAACGTCTGCAACAGGGCCACAGTGGCGGCCTCAACCCCGGGCTACGCTGCAGGGGCACCCTCTTGAGCAGGCGCCGGAGCATGGTGCGAGCCGCTTCCCTCAGCCCCGACTCAGCGATACCTTGAGAGGGATGGACCCCACCATGACCACGACCTCCCCGGCCACGGCGACCACGGCCTCTACCCCTTGGCATAGCTACAACCACCACAAACTAACATCAGCACAAGACTCAATACAACAACATACTAGCATTTCATCTATCAAGAACATAAAACAGATAGAACAATAAAGCGCGATGCAATGAATTACCATACCCTTCCTATTGTGCCCCAAGTGTGTCAAGATTTTAATTTCTTAGTCAACCTACAACAAGTTCTAAAGTTATTTACCCAAAGCAACTTTTAGTTTACTCTTAGAGTAATTAGCTAGGGAATAGACCATGGACCTAACACCCGCTCTGATACCAACTGTAACGCCCTGGCACCACATGTGCCCCGAGTGTTACACCCTTAAGCAGCAGCAACACGAGGAAATAGAGAATAACAGTAAAACCAGCTAATCACGCCAAAAGGTGGCCGTACCAAAAGAAGAAATTTCGGCAGCACCTCCCCTAAAGATTGGACATCCACTCAGCAAACAAGAGATAACAAATAAAAAAGACAACATAGGTATAGCCATTCACAACCAATTACCCACATTCACGGGTCATAACGTTGACCAACCATCATGCCAACTAAGTAAGTACATAAAGGATCAACAGAATAAAAAGACAAGCACTACACCATCGACGATACTTAGTAGTCACCATACCACCCAAGCATAAGGGTTTAAACCATCACCATTTCCTTACAGATTAGCTAACCCAAAATCACTTTCATCACAACTACCACCATAACCAAAAGTAAAGGCTGTTGCACTACTCTAACTACATGTAATCAGCGTGAGTGAAGTGTGCTATCGCGCTTCCCAAAATGTCGCCTTGGAGGTACCTAGAATGAAACATCAACACAAGCGTGAGTTCATTCCTTATCAAATTTCAATGCAACAAGAAATTAAGGCATAAACATACAACAACATATATAAAGACTTGTGACTTTTGTCATACAAGAAATTTATTTCACCAATTTTCATTCAGAAAGATCTCAAGGGGCTCTATTCACAACCACAAATATGCAATGCATCATGCATGTCCATGAATGCAACCTTCTTTAGCGCATACCAGTATTGCCGGGCGCACACCCGTCGGTGTGCCCCCTCTCATTCCCTTCCATCCCGTGGTGGGGTCTACTCTTATTGTCTCGTTCCCATTCACCTCAGTGAATGGGACTACGAGGTAGGACTTTTGTGCTCACTACGGGTGAGCACCGAGGCCCGCATCAACATGAGACGCCTCGTCCATCATGAATGCTATTATGCAATTGACTTGAATACACTCTCACCCCTCATTCATTTTCACTAAGCTCATAGCCATAACCAATATGGAAGTACCAACTAACTTGCTATTGCCCAAGTATGATTCATGCTAGAGTAAATAATGTCATGAATGAAATGTGAAGACATCACATAATTTCTATAAAGTAGATTAAATCACAAAGATGAGTAACTAGTTAGCTATAGTGCGAGCTTGACACTACACTTGCCTTCAACCGCGAGAAGGGGAATAGCGAGAAGTTGAAGCCTCCCTCGATGCTACTCCTCCTGAAAATAACATGGGCAAACTCAACTTTCCACTTCTAGATAGTTCACAACAACAATACATGCAACACTACTACACCTTAGCACAAAACAGCCCCAAAACCCGCCGGTTGGAAATTCCGGACAGCACGCGCTCTAACGAGTTTAACTCCTAATTGATTTAACCAAAAATTGGGTTCTTTAACCCTAATTAACCATAAGAGGCTAACCTACAACTACCTCACAGCCACTCAAGCGAGAGATGCCACAAAGGCCTTCAAATCACACACTGAAGCTCAACCGCAAAAACTGAGCTCGCTGCAATTTCCCAATTTCGGGACAAAATTTCCAAATAGCGTAACTTTTGATTGGCTCAACGGATTTTCGCGTTCTTATACTCAAAATGACCGCAAGGGAATAAACTACATAAATAACATAGCCATTCCCTTGTCCAATGCACCACCTGTTCCCAGATCGATGATGAATAGAGGGTACCACCGACTCAGCTCATTCTGAACAGCCCTCACGGAAAAAACCATAACTTCCAAATGGCTGGGCCAAATCGTGATTTCTTAAGCTCTAAATAAAATTAAGAACACAAGCTTCACTTTTCTCTACAGCCAATCAGTCAAGAGGGGTCCCGAAATTGCCTAAATCGCAAGCGCAAAACACAGCCTTTGCACAGCCCAAAACCGACGGGGTTTTTCCCTTCCAAACCTGGACATTTCTCCCACCAAAAACTGAATCTAAGAACCCCAGGCTATCTCTAATCAGGAAAAGGACCCCAATCTCACAACCCTAGACTCCTCACCTTTCTTACCATCAAAGGGGTGAAGGATGGATGGAGGACCGGCCTTGGGCAGCAGGGGGCGGCAGGAGACAGCAAGGAAGATGGGGGGGCGACGCCGGCAGGGGCGACGGGGCAGGCGGCGCCGGCTGGGACTGGGGCTGGGTTAGGGGGCCGGTCGGCTGGGGCTAGAGGGGCGCTCGGCAGGGACGACTGGGAGGCGGTGTCGGCTGGGAGCTGGAGTAGGCGGCGCCGGCAGAGCTAGGGAGGAGGCGTCGGCACCAGGGAGCCAGCAACCAGCAAAAGGGGAGGAAGAGCCTGGAGGCTGGGGGCGCACGGGTGGAATGGGGAAAAATAGCCAGCCAAAAGATCTTAGCCACAAAATTAAGGAAAAGGTGAGGTTAGGTGAGAAAAGGTAGGTGGGGAGGGGAAATTCCAAAAAAAACCCCTCCCACACAAGAATTATTCAACCCAAACTCCCCTAAATGGGCCAACCATCCCCGAGAATACCTGCCGGATGACCAAAACACTCCCGGTGGAAGGCCCAAAATTTGGAGTGAGGCTTTGCAGTATTACAGCCCAAACCCGCATCTCGCCCAACACAAAGTTTTCCCCAAGATCCATCTAATCACAACACCAAAGGAAGAAATTCTAATGAGTCAAATCCCTAATTTCAGAGTCCTAGATACACCAAAAATATTTTAGGAACATCATACCTTCCTAAGGATCATGAGAACAATGACAAACATGGGTCCCTTCCCTCAGAACGCGCGAACTTATCCTCACCTCGCATTCCCAATCCCTCCAACACACGCACCCGAGGAGGCAACCACCAGGAGATACAAGAGCAGCATCTTGGAAGGAGGAAGGTGCAGGGAAACTCCCTGGGAGGTAGGAGATGCAAGGGAGGAGAGGGGCGGCTAGAGGGTGAAGAGGAGAGGGGTGGGCAGGGACTGCGGCTAGGGAGGGAGGGGAGGGGTGGCTCCAAGGATGGAGTGGAGGGGAGAGGGCTAGGGTTAGGGATTCCCCCTCTCACCTGGGCCAAGACTATCCCAAGTTGGCCCATGATTATCCCAACACAAAAAACCAACCCCTAAAAGCCCAAAACAGCCCACCGCAGATCAAAATATATTTTTTTTGGATATTACAAAAGCTCTCCATAGTAGCCTTTGGCGTTTCCCCAAGCTTCCACGCACCTGCCTAAACGCTGCCGCGATAGAAGAACTCCTAGTGAAACGCTGTCACAACAAGACTTAGGCAACGCAGGGCAGCGCCAAGTTCACCTCCCCTCAACCAAAATACAGTCATGGTAATCGTTTCACATCAATTTCACTGCCACGGTTGTCCTTTCTTGTGCCATCTCATTGTTTGGAACAGAAACGCCCACCATATCCTTCCCTGCATTAAAATGTTGTATCGCTATCCTTTGCCAGCTGTAAATACCAGATGGGTGCCGCATTGAGACCCTATTATCCCTTTGATCATTCTATAAACCAAATGTATATGCCTGAAGTCCAGTTCTTTGCTATTGTCACCAGTCACCCGAAAGAGGGAATTTGGTGATTGAGCAATCCGATGAGCTTCTCTGCAATTAAGTGGGTCCGTAGCACCTTAGTACATTGTTAAGCCATAATCGATCCTCATTTTCAGTTCTTCACCCATGTAGTCACCGCCACCACAGCGCCTTCATTCTCGGCTCCGTTCCACCAATGGCAGCTTCACTCGTTAATCTCCGGCTTCATATTTAGGTAAAATGGAGTCCTTGCGCTCCACTAATGCTTATCCCATGCTTGCCTGGTGAAAATGTGTCTACTGGTGAGCTCACCCTGTTCGTCCATGGCGCTGCCGCTCGACCACAGTGGCTCCATAGCTCCAGCCATCACCGGCGAACAAAAACCTCACCAGCATGTGCGTAAAGGTACCCTTGTAGTCTCTGAAGCCCCGGCCGGCCGGCTCTGCCGCGTCTTCACCACCAGCGATTTGCCCTAGCACCGACTCTATTCTTTTGTCACTGGCCATCTGGCCACCTCCATTAGAGACTCGGAATTGATTCAAAGAGAAACCACGTGAAATTAGTGAAATATGCTTTCAGTTGTTCGAAAGTGCATTTTCTGATATCCAAAATTTTGCATACCCGAAATAATTCAGTTACTTGTAACTTTTGCATTACAACTCCAAATAAAATGAAATAAATTTATAAATTCATCTAAAATGATGTACTTTCATAATATGCAATAATATTTTCAAAAAAAGAGCACCTTGTGAATTTGAAATTCAAATTTAAAGAAATGGTCTAAAGAGATGCTACATATAAAAAAATGTTGCAAACAGACATAGAATTGAATAAAACCAATTTTAATAAAATTCTTGTGCTTCTAGCAACTCAAATATATGAAAATATTTAATTTTCAACTTTTTTTTGAAATATTTTCTGTTAAAGGCTAATATCAATGAACTAAATATTCAAAATGGGTATAGCATATGCAAGAGAAATCTAAAATGAATGAAAGTGATTTAAATATATAAAAATGTTAGTAGGTTACCTGAATATACCAAAATATTTAAGAAATAAATTTGATCTGAATATGCTTTAAGAATAAGAATATGATCCATGTGTACAAAATGTATATATATGCATAGAAAGTCAAATAGTTAGAATATTGATCAAATGAACTCAAATCTTGGTAAAAATAGTTTTTTTACACCTGATGTTACAAGGATCCCAAATATGTAAAAATATTTAGATTTTGCTAAAGTTGTAACTTATGTCCAAATAGTCGAATTTTCAATACTTGTATATTTCGAATAGTCATAACTTTCACAAACTAACTTAAAATTTAGCAAAACCAAATCCTAGGACCTTGGAAGTGAGACCCTTTTTGATTATGCAAAAATACTTCATGTTTATGCAATATTAAATTATGTCTACATTAGACCGTAATGATCACTTACATGAAAAACATCTCAGATAAAAGCCAAATAACATGGAACCAAATTTAAAACACTCTTAGAGATGTACCCTACTAATGCCAAAAAAGTGAGTGAATAATCATGCAAGCTTAAAACAAAATCCTATTCCTTATAACATCAACCTTATGACCGTTTATACTTTTTTGGCAGCTCATAAAACATCTTGCGTAAATGCAAATTTTGTGAAGATCAACCTAGATACACTCTTTAGGATATGGACTACAATAATATGGAAAATATTCTTATTACAACTTGCTTTTCATCTGAATCTTGCTAGTGCAATAACCTTAAGTGTTAAGGTCGCTAAAAACACATATGAATAGTTGAGTTTATGAAACCTTTAGTTAATATGCTTGCATCGCAAGAATCATTGTGTAACCATGTAAATGCAGCCAGTAACCTTATTTTGTAGATCCCAACATGTATATATCACCTTGCATGCAAAACACATAGGGCTAAGTAATAGTCGTGCACTACATCTTAAGAATGTGATTCCTTACAACATAATCCTTAATATCATATAAGCTATTTTAGCAGTTAATAAAATATATCATTTAAATACTAAAATTTATAAAATCAGCTTAGGATTGTTCCCCAAAATAAAGACTACCCTATTCTGAACAAATAATCTCATTTCATTGTGCTTTGCATATAAATCCTGTTAGCAAAATAACCTTAAATATTATGATTTCTGGACTTTATAATATGAACAAGCAAACTTAGAAATAATGAAGAGATCTATAGTTAAGACATTTGTATCATCAGAACCTTCTTAAAAACCATGAATATATAACCAGTAACCTAACATTACAGATCTAACATATTCGAAACCACTTTTTACATAAAATCAATTAAAGATTAAGTACTATTCACACATAACACTTTAACTAATGTTTTAATTCTATTAATCCAAATAATTTTTGCATCTTGAATTCAAAATTATAAATATAAACTACAAAATTTTAACCTCTTAAATTCATAAAACAAGGATAGACAATCTATAAAAGAAACCATGCATCACTAAACCTAACAGCTAATAATGGTATGTATGTATATACTTAATCAACTAAAACATGGAAATGTGAAATCATTCTATCCAAACCCTAAAATATTCTTATTTTCTACAATGAGTCTTTATTTGGTTTTCTATCTATCTTCTTTTTGCCCTTCTTGGAGTTTGTTATTTTCTATCTTTCTGTTGAATGGCATGTAGCACCCGACGTCACTGATTCCGTCATTGACTACGCTGGCTGTGACCTCAATTTCATCCTAAGCAACAAATAAGCAACGCAAACAACCCTTTGATCATATTGAACCCAATATTCAATTTTCCTTTTCTTTATCAAATTATTTAATGCATGTTTTATTTTTTGTAAATTTGCTATATTGTGGTACTGGTAGATATACCTGCTAACTCATGGAACTTCCTTGATAAGTATAGATATGTGAACCTTGATAACCATAGAATAGGGTTAGACAATACTTGATGTCAACTTGGGTATATGCGATTACATTTTATTCATGCTTAGCCATGGTCTAGAACCAACGAGGCAGATGATTAGATCAAAATTGTTTCCTGAGAATTTAAAAAAGTTGGATATGACACTGTTGGTTACTGGTATTTTGATTAAAAACCCAAAATAAAACTATAATTTTGACATGGGTGATTATTGGTAATAGCCAGATGTGCAGAGGGATTTGCACGTAGCTTAGGGAGAAGTATGACCTGTGTTAGATTAAGGACTGAGCATAGTATTGTATGATCTAAGGGAATCCACACAAACACAAGTGCTAAGATGGGGCATGTAACATCCTGAAAATTTAAATAAAGTAGGAAATTAAATTTCAGAATTAAATTATATTTATTGATGCTTTTTCTGAATTTTTTGGATTTTTCTTGATTTTTGCTTCAATGGAAAAATCTTTTCAAGTAATAGATGAATAACAAAAATAAAATGCTAAGTCGATAAAATTTATAAATTTTGGATAATCTCAAGAATTCACTAGAACCTCAGATTTAAATTTTAAAATGTCATATCCAACATTTATGCATAAAATACAAACTCATTTATTGAACCATGACTAGCAACAGTGCAATTGTAAGAATTTAATAAAAATAATCATACCTTATCTCTAGCTGAAAGTTTATATTATATTCGGGAGTAAAAATTGAATCTATAGTAAAAATTTCAGAAATTAATAAATTATTTTGTGATATTTAAAAATTCAAAAATAGAGATTAAAAATCTAGTAATCTGAATGATAGCATTTTAATAAATTAAATACAAAATATTTAAATCTACAAATTTTGTTGAAGTATCATATGATCAAGAGGAACACACATAAAAATTTTCAAAAAGTTTTGAAAAGATTAATTTGCCTGATAATTTAAAAACTTAAAACTGAATATTGTGCAGCACGTATTGTCAGAATTTTTATAGCTTTGGCACCCCCGAGCAGCACTACCTCCCATCATTGCCACGCACACTATGCCCTACGTTGATCCTTGCCAGTTGCAATGATCAGCCAGTGCCGATCACCCATGTCTCCTCCACGCGGCCTCCTCCTCCTCACTCCGCGCTACTAGCCATCATTCTTCTCTGTTGTGTCGCAAGAACTAGTGAAGCTTCCATTTGAAATCAAGCTCACCTATGGCCGAATTCATATGTCTCCCTCGGCTATAAATAGCGTCCAGTGATCGCTCTGAGACCGCACTCATTTTCCCCTCATCTTCTCTTGCTCTCTTCTAACCAGATGCCTTCAATTTCTTGCACTTCTGCCATTACCTAGTACCTCAGAGCTTAAAGCCGAAATCAATTAGCGCAGAATAGAAATCCATTCCCAAATTCCTTTAAGCCTTAGCTTCAGTAAGCTCAAAGGATCAAAAACCCTCATAAAATCTGGTCTTCTCCAACCAAAATCAGGCCACCACTGTGAGCTCATCTTCCTCTCAGCTGGTCATCGGTGGTAGACCTCCTCAGATACTAGAACTGCTACTATCAGGAATTGGATAATTTCCATAAAGACTATTATATCCCAGCAGCCGGTTTTCGGCCGACCATTCATGCCCTTGGATGGTGTCCCCAAGGAGGATCCTCAGATTGACCAGCTGGTGGGTCCGCCCCGACCATGCTTAGGCTCGTCCCCGAGCATTAGCATAAATCCTTTAGCATGCTTGCTCAAAGGTGCGCAACGGTTGGTCAGAGTTGAGAGAAGGTCCCGAGCATGATCAAAAGACCGTGCTCGGTCCATAAAGACACGTGGCGATAATTACACTACAGTTTAAGACCACAACGCCACGATCTGAGTCTATCATGTCCATGACATGGCATGGCAAAAATCAAGGGTGCAGTTATAGTCACGTCCAAGCACAGTAATGGCACATTTTTCGACTGTAGTTAATTCGATCGCCTATAAAAACCCCATCTACAAATCGATATAAGGGCACGTGCCATCAAGAATCACACATGCACAAGTCTTTCTGTAAGAATTCAAGCAATAGCTAAACCACTGGATGTAGGGTTGTTATCTCCATCAAGAGAGGTCTGAACTAGTATAAAATTTCCTCATCCATTATCCTTTTGAGCATTGCAACCTAACAGCATTCCTTAGACGCAAACCTTTCACAGAAAAGGGGCCTTGGTTAATCCCTCAATCAACAAGTAAGCTCGGCGAGGTACCCATTTTCCAAGCGTCGACAGCTACCCATTCAAGCTCTCGCGCCGTAGTTCTTCTTCCCAGCTGGTCTGCCATTAGTGCCGCCGCTTGAGCTCAGTGGTGCACCTCTCTACTTCATTTTCAACTAAATCGGTTCCACCTCCGGATGCGCCTCGTCGACCTCTTGCTCCCTGTGCACTCGCCTTTGCCGGAATCCCACTAGAGAGCTAAACGCCGGCGAGCCCTAAGCCAACCTCTATTCTCTATCACTGCCCAATGGGCCCCCTCTATTAGCCAGCGCAAAGGACTTCTGTGAAATCGGTAAAAGGCGCCTCCATTCAGAAACATATTTCCAATTTTTCAATACATTTTCCAAACCAATTAATAATCAAACTGCTATATCTTCTGCAATTTTAATTCAAATTTAGTGAAATAAATTTCTATATTCATATAAAATTAGGAAGATTCTAAATATACAAAAATATTAAAATTTTGAATAGCAGAACAATTATTTGAACTAAACTTTGTTTATAATCCCATTATGGTCTTTAATAAAAATTTGTGCATAATAGGCCATAAAATGATAAAATAAATTTTTATATGATGATAAGAATAGGATGAATTCAATCTACAAAATCATCTAACTTTTAATCTATGTTTAAATTATTTGCTTTATAATCATTAGTAAACCCTAATATGGCCATTAATGAAAATAAAAACATAATAGCTCATAAAATAATAAAATAATTTGTATGAAGTTCCTGGAAACAACAAGGACCCATGTATGTAAAAATATTTAGAATTGGACTTGGTTTGCATTCTTTTAATAAAAAGAAAAAGTAGATCACAACAATAAATGAATGTATAATCCATCACGATTAAATTAAAAATAATGCAAAACCAACTTTAAAACACATATAGGATTGCACCCTGTTAATGCCAGAAAAATGAATAAAAGATCTTGCATAATGTAGTTGCAAACTAAAGCGAAACCCGACTCAATATTACATTAACGTTGTGACCATTTATGCTATTTCAACAGCAGATAAAATAACTCGTTTAAATGTTAAAACTTATAAAGCCAGTCTAGAAACATTCTACAAAGCTTGTGCTACATATTTTGAAGAAAGAACCTCACTTCATCATGATTTGCACATAAATCTTGTTAACTCAATAATGCTAACTGTTAACATTTCAGTAATCCGTAAAATGAATAAACGAACTTTGATTACAAATGAGAAATCAATGACTATTATATTTGTATCACCAGAAAATATCGTGAAAATGAGACCAGTAGCCTAAATCAATAGATCTAACTTATGTGAAACTTATTCTATACAGAATCAATCTAAGAACAAGCACTATTCATTCATAATCTAATATAAACACTTAACTGACTAAAACACGAGAATAGAAAATTATTCAATCCAACCCTAAAACACACCTGCTTTCTATAACAAGTCTTTATTTGATTTACTATCTATTTTCTTTTTGCCCTTATTAAAATTTGTTATTTTCTATATTTCCGTTGAACAACGTGTAGAACTCGACGTTATTAGCTCCGTCGTCGACAACGCTAGCTGCAACTACGTCTTCATCATAAACGACAAATAAGCAAGGCAAGCACCCCTTTGATCATATTGATCCCAGTGTTTATTTTCCTTTTATTTATCAAATGGTTTTATGCATGCGTTTACTTTCTGTAAATTCGCTATTTTGTGGTAATGGTAGAATATACCTATTGTTTCATGAAACTTTCTTGATAAGTATGGATATGTGAACCTTGATAACCATAGGAAAGGGTTAGATAATACGTAATGTCAATTTGGGTATATGCGATTTAAAAACCATGCTTAGCCATGCTTTAGAATCAATGAGGAATATGATCAGATCAAAAATAGTTTCTTGAGAAATTAAAAATGTGTTTGGGTATGATACTGATGGTTATTGATATTTTTGTTAAAAACTCGAAACAACAAAACTTTGCTTTTGATAAGGGCAATTATTGTCAATAGCCGAAAGTACAAGAGAGCTTGTATGTAGTGTAGGGTGGAGTATTGCCCATGTCAGGTTAAGGACCAAACATCGTGTTGTATGATCCAAGATAAATCTATACAAACCACAAGTGTTAGGATGGGGCAACCTTAAACCAATTAAGTTATCTAGTTTAACTTTGCATTTATGGATGGTGGGAGTTAGCACAGGCATTCCTTCTAGGTCTGCTTGCAGGGGTTTCGACTTACCAATGTAACGGCGTACGCCTTGTTATGGGAAAAAATCTTTATTGCAGGGGTACTGCTCATTTTTTCATTTAAAAAAAAGATGGGGTATGTCTGCTATTTATGTTTTTTCTCCATAGCAAAGATTAACGTCACTAGGCTGGTGTGAAGTTAAACTAGGTAATGTAAAGGTTTTCGTCATGAACATTCTGGCCACACGCCTAAGGTGCGTGAAACATGTGGCAAAAAGAAAAGGTCATGACTTGTGGGTAAAGCTGTACACCTCTGCAGAGTATGAATCTAATCGATTAGCCATACCTGTAGTTATGAGAGTCTTGGTGAATTGATACAATGTTAGACTTTGTTATTTTCTAAAAATGGGTTTTGAATTGAAACTTGTTTTGCAACTGTTTATGATTTTATGTCATCATGTTGACATTGTTGGATTACAGGATTATTGGATGAATGGTTATATCTTTATGTCAATGGGTTGATATTATTGGACTACATGATTGGATTATAGATTGGATTACTAGACTACCAGATCATTGGATTATTCAATGCTAATGATGTGTTGTGAGTATTTCTTATGCTTTACTTATTTTTTATCAGCAAACTTGTTTTTAGAAAATTCTGTTTTAGAAAATGAAATTTGATTTACAAATTAAAATCTGCTTTATGCAAAACTATCCTAGAAGCCTCCTTTGATATGGCTTGCATTATTGCATTTGCAAATACCACCTTAAGTCTTGCTGAGTACGAAAGTACTCAACCTTGCTTATTTTACTATTTTAGGTGATTACGAAGCTTCGAAGAATACCATTTTGTTGTAGGATGCGGGGAATTCAATTCAAGCGATCTTTCTAGGGTTTATGCCTTGTCAGTTGCCTGAGGGTTGGATGGACATACTACAAGACTTTGCTTTTCCTGTTCTATGATTAATTGCCTTGATTTGTATTAATACATTGTATAATTAACTTCTACATTAATAATATGATGTATGGTTGTGATTCCAATTGTTGTAAATGTGTGTACTAGCTACTGATTTAGGGATTAGTATGGAATGCACATTAGATTTCCATTTTTGCATTTTTTCAAAAATTGGGGGTTGTTTCAGTTGGTATCAGAGCTATATTGTCTGTAGGTTAAACCCAATTTAGAAAGGTTGATTGTTTTAAGGATAAGTCAATTTCAAAATACTAATTTTAAAACCTATTATATTTGCAAAAGGTAGTCATTGCTATTCTTTCCTTTGTCTTGAGTTTCTATTCTTACCTCTACTTTCATTTCAATTTAAATTCCTCTTTCCTTGAAATAAACCTCGGCCAACGGAGATTATGATGAATGTCTGTAACATTCCAAAATTTGAGTTTCTGAAAGCTTGAATTTCAAAATGAACCATTTCCCTTTTTCTCGAATTAAATAAAGCTTAATTTAAATTTTCTAAAAATATAAGGATTTAATTTGACTAATATATACATCAAACTAAAGATTTTCAATTTTTGTTGGGTTCCTTATGCTTCAAGGAATTTTTCTATATTTTTAGATATTTTTCTGAATTTATTTGCTATTTATTTGAATTTATTTGCTTTTATTCGAATTTCTGGGATTTATCTAAATTTGAAAAAAAGTTTTAATCTCTTTTTCCTCCCCTCAGGCCGAATCTTCCCCAGACCAGTCCTGTTCCCGGCCGCTCGGCCTATTCCTCTCTGCGGCCCATCTTATTCTCCCCCGCCCGGCCTATCTCCTGTGTAGCCCAGCCCAGCCCCGTCGAAAACCCTAACACTACTACAGAACGACACATCACTATCACTGTATCTGTGTCGGTTCTTAAGTTTTTCGAAAAGAATGATTGTGATAAGTAACTTCGGAGGGGTGTTAGTAATAATCACTATCGGTTCTGAGATTATAAGTGATTGTGATGTAGCACTAGACACATCCGAATCGGTTCTCTACTGAAAAGTGATAGTGATGTACACGGTCATCACTATCGGTTCTTTTCATAGAAGTGATAGTGATGTGCATGTGATCATCACTATCACTTCTATGAAAAGAACCGATAGTGATGACCTACACATCACTATCACTTTTTAGTAGAGAACCGATTCTGATGTGCACATGGTTATCACTATCGGTTCTTTTTATAGAAGCGATAGTGATGACCGTGCACATCACTATCACTTGTTGAAAAGAACCGATTCTGATGTGCTCGTGCTTATGACTAAAGTGATGGCCGTGCACATCAGTATCGCTTTTTGAAAAGAACCGATTCTGATGTGCCTCGCTAGGTTATATATACCACTCAGATTTGAATTCTTCTCTGTTTTTTGCTCAGAGGAGATTTCTCCGTCGCCACCCGAGAAAATAGCTCATATTGTGTGGTTGGAAGCAATAGTTGGGTGAGAAAATTTGAAGTCCTCATGGGTGGGTATTAAGAGGCAAAATTGAAACCCTATCTTGAGGAGATTCCCTCTTTTGCCCTCTATTGCGGTTTTCTTCAAAATGTGATCAGCAATTCTTTAAACCCTTCAATTTTGCTTTGGTAATTTCGATATGTCGTCAATAAAGTTTAGGTTGCCTTTGGAATTGTGTACGTGCTTTCAGATTTCACACTCTTTATTTGACAAGCACATATCTATTTAATTTTGTAGTGCGATCTCTGTTTATATGGAATTATTATTGCTATCATGTAGTAGCTTGTTATTAGAGTTTAGGCGGCGTAACCTCGTCTCCCGTTCGAGGTGCTTATTTATAAATATGCTGAGCGAAAGGGCATATTTATAAGCAAGCGATCTCGAATTGTCCACGTTTTTGGACGAGTTCGAGGATATATGGTTCGAGCAAGTTCTGGTGTGTTGTACAACCGAGTAGATTTGGTAGCGTCTCTCGGTGTTCTCCGGATACACACCCTCTTGACTGTTGTCGAGGCGTGTATCCGGAGAACGGCGAAGATCTTCTGCCAAATTTTCTCTCGAGTTGTACATCGGCTTAGAACTTGCCCGAACCATATATCCTCGAATGGGATTAGGACCTAACCTATTTAGAGATTAGGAGTCATCGTTGGTACCCTTGATTTGTTTAGTTGTAGTAGAAAGATTTGCAAGCTCTTGCACTAGCTATATATTTAGATTATTTGATATCGTTGTTGATGTTAAAAATTTATGTCTCTTATGTAGGGAATTGGAAGCTTTAAACCGGGGAAGAAGCTAGGTATCGATCGGGAGTACATTTATATATCTTGAAACACATCCACTATTTTGCAAAGGTAATATTAATTGAAATGATGTCTCAATATTTAAAATAGCTATAGCTAGTTGTCGCTCGCTTTTTCCTTAATTTATTGTGCGAAATTTAATTGCAGATGGACCGTGAGGAATGGATGTATCGGAAAAGCCATGCGAGTGCTGAATTTGAGAGGGTGTTAAAGGAGTTCAAAAAATTGCGAAGGCGACATGGTGAGGAGGGTGTAAACTTCATATATTGTCCTTGCATTGATTGCACCAATCGAGGATTTAACAACTCATCTCAAATTGAGGACCACCAAATTCGGCGTGGCCGTGAGGAATTACACATGTTGGATCCATCACGGGAGGCGGGTAGTACCCCTCCGATATGCAACGAAGATACGGTGGAACCGGATGACGAGTTGTGACTGATATGTTTGAGGAGGATAATTTGGAGCAAATGTTGCGGGATGTGGAGGGTAATTACGGAAAGAGAGTATGAAAAGTTTAAAAGCTTGATAGAAGAGCGATGCCAAACCGTTGTTCACAAAGTTGCAAAGCGGAATACACCAAAGTTGGGTTCGGTCCTTGCATTGTTGAGCGAAGGCAAAACACCGTTGGGCGGATACAAGTTTCAATGCACTACTAGTTCTTCTATCGGATCGCTTCCGGAGAAGCGAGTTGCCAACAAGCATTTATGAAGCGAAGAAGCTACTATGTCCCATGGGAATGGAAATAGAAAGGATACATGCATGTCCGAATGATTGCATCTTGTACCTTAAACGCACATCGGGAGCTGCACGTTTGTCCGGTTTGCGGTGTGCCCCGGTAAAAAAAAGGAGAAGCGTAACGACAAGAAGCGTAGAGCCGAACAACGACGGTGAAGAGGTCACTAAAGGTGCACCGCCAAGGTATTGTGGTACTTGCCCATCATTCCCGTCTGGAGCGGTTGTTTGCAAATCCGAGAGAGGCAAAATTGTTGCGTTGGCATTACGAGTCTCGAAGGAAGATGGCAAGTGAGACACCCTCTTGATTCGGCTCAATGGAGAAACATCGATTGGAAACATGAGGAGTTTGGTGTCGAAATGAGGAACATAAGATTTGGATTGAGTACAAGCGGAATGAATCGTTTGGTAACATGAGCGATCGTCCACAAAGACACGGTCGGATTTCATTGTGTATCTACAACCTCCCTCCTTGGTCATGCATGAAGCGAAAGTATATCATGATGTCATTACTAATCTCGGGACCCAAACAGTAGGAAATGATATTGATGTGTACCTTGCACCATTGATCGAGGATTTGGTAAAATTGTGGAATGAGGGGGTCGTGTGGGATGCGTACAAAGAGAGCATTTCACCCTACGGGCTATGGTATTTTGCACCATAAATGATTTCGGCCCTTGGTAATTTGGCGTGTTCTGATCTGAAAGGAGCCAAAGCGTGTCCTATTTGTGAAGAGGAGCGAGAGTCTATGGTGCCAATTCCAAGAAAACTGTGGTATATGGGTCATCGAGGTTTCTACCTCGAAGTCATTGATACCGTAAGATGGATGACAAATTTGATGGGAAGAGGGAAGTCCGTTCGCACCATGACCTATGAGTAGAAGCCAAGTATATTCACGTGTAGAGGATATCGATGTTGAAGACGGAAAGAGTAAATCTGTTCGTCAGAGGACCATTTGGAAGAAGAGGTCAATATGCGGGACTTACCGTACTAGAAGGAGTTAGATGTCGGCATTGTATTGATGTCATGCATGTTGAGAAGAATGTTTGCGACAACTTGGTTGGCATCTGCTGAACATACAGGAAGACCAATGATGGTGTCAATGCTCGTCGCGACATGGCCTACATGGGAATCGAGGCCAGACTTGGTGATAGAGGAGGATGGAAAAGGTCCGTACATCCTGCTGCATGCTACACCTGCCCAAGAAGGAGAAAGAAGATCTCTGCAAATGTCTCCAAAGTATTAAAGTTCCATCGGCTACTCCATGAACATTAAGAAGCTTGTGTCTATGGATGATTTGAAGTTGTTGGGCATGAAGTCCCATGACCGCCATGTCTTGATGACCCAAATGCTCCCGGTTGCAATCGAAATATTCTCCCAGAGGATGTCGATTGGCAATCACAAAGTTGTGTTATTTCTTCAATGCGATCTCTGCAAAGTTATTGACCCGATGTACTAGACAACTTACAGAGTGAGGTGGTGCGACTCTGTGTCACCTTGAGATGCATTTCCCACCGTCGTTCTTTGACGTAATGGTCCACCTTGCTGTTCACCTTGTCAGAGAGATTAAGATATGTGGACCCGCTTTCCTATGTTACATGTATCCGTTCAAGAGGTACATGGGTATATTAAAGTCGTATGTGAGGAATCGGTCGAAGCCTGAGGGTAGTATTGTTGAAGGTTATGGGACTGAAGAGGTTATTGAGTTTTGCGTGGACTACGGGTAAAAGACAAGCAATCGGTGTTCTGTATCTCGTCATGAGGGCAGATTTGTTGGTAAAGGAACCGTTGGGTCCAAACTAATGAGTCAAGGTTTGATATGTATTGCAAGGCGATTTCACACTTCTTGAGAATAGCGCAGGTTCGTCCATACATCGAGCAAAGATAAGTTGATATTACGGAAGAGAATCCACAAATGAATGAGCTTTCCATCGCACAAGAACACAATGATCGATTCTCACATGGTTCAAAGAAAAACGGAGGTCTCCTTTAGTGAGAATGTAAAATGGTTGGTGACGGACCAAGATTTAATGTCTGAGACATGGCAGGGTGCGATATTAATGGTTACACCTTTTACACTGAGAGTCAAGATGCCAAGAATACTGTCCAAAACAGTGGTGTGAGTATAAATGCTTTCTCTGATGATCATCACTCGAAAACAGCCTCCCCAACCACAATGAACTCCTACTATGGGCTGATCGAAGAAATTTGGGAGCTCGATTACAGAATATACCAAGTTCCATTATTCCGATGTAAGTGGGTACGACTTCCACATGGAGTGAAGGTCGACAAGAGAGGCTTTACTATTGTGGATCTCAGTAGACTCGCCTACAAAGATGATCTGTTTGTCCTTGCGAAGCAAGCAACTCAAGTCTTTTACATGCGCGATCCGGCCAATCCGAGGTTGCACGTCGTTCTTCATGGCAAGAGACGGATCGTAGGAGTTGAAGATGAAGAAGAGTATAACCAATTCGATGAGATACCTTCATTTGCAGATGGGGCTTGTCTTAGCGGGGATGACGACACACATGGAGCCAATTACATGCGAGTAGATCATCATGAAGGGCAGTATTGTAAATAAATGGACTATTATAATGTATGTAAAATAGTTTGCAACGCTTTCAAGTAAAAATCCAAGGTGATGAATTCTTTGTTTGGAGGCTTCGATGGAAATGCATGCAATTTCTCTTTATGCTCGCACTTTGTGCCATAATTTGTGAAAGAAAATTCCATTTGATGAAATTATTGTCGGAAAGCTTGTAAATAGTCAAAAGTTCATTTCGGAAATTTTCGTACAATTTCAGATTAATTTGAAAAATTTTTGACTTTTCTCGCTTTTACGCACAAATCATGTCTCTGAAATGAATTTTGGCATATTTCTTGAATGAAGTCGCTTTTTCCAAAAATTATTTTATGAAAAGTTTTGCGGTATCCTAAAATATGTTTACGCAAAATTTCTAATAATTTCAACAATGTATGACAAAGTTATGGCATTTTCTCTCTTTGTCGAAATCTGAAAATTCAGAACTTGCGGATGTGCGAAAAGGAATAGTGCAATAAACTACATCGATGTCGGTTTTCCTTAAAAGAGTGATACTAATGATAAAGAATCGATGTCGGTTTTCTTAAAAAGTGATACTAATGATGAAGCATCGATGTCGCTTTTCTTAAAAGAGTGATACTAATGATAAAGCATCGATGTCGGTTTTCTTAAAAGAGTGATACTAATAATAACTCATCGACATCGGTTTTCTTAAAAAGTGATACTAATGATGAAGCATCGATGTCGCTTTTCTTAAAGAGTGAT
Source organism: Guadua angustifolia (assembly GCA_036346375.1). Classification (NCBI taxonomy): domain Eukaryota; kingdom Viridiplantae; phylum Streptophyta; class Magnoliopsida; order Poales; family Poaceae; genus Guadua; species Guadua angustifolia. Next base: position 13,047,118 of record CM070511.1, on the reverse strand, counting down.
CTTGATGACTAACATCGATGTCGGTTTTCTTAAAAGAGTGATACTAATGAGTGTGCAATCTATCGGTTTTCTTAAAACCCGGCGATCTCGCGATCAGAGTAGCCATTACAGCAGCCACGCTCCACGCTTAACCCTAGCGCACGACGGCCGGTGCCTCGCCTCGCCACCCGTCTAAATGCCGGTGCCTCGCCGCCTCGCCTCCCGCCCGCCTCCCGCCCGTCGCCGGTGCCTCGCCTCGCCGCCCGTCCGTCGCCGGTGCCCCTACCTCGCCTCCCGCCTCGTCACCGGTGCCTCGCCTCGCCACCCGTCCCTCGCCGGTGCCCTGCCTCGCCTCCCGCCCGTCCCATCGCCTGACGCCCCGACCCGCGCCCCATCGCCCAGCGACGCTTGAGGTTTGAGTGTTGCTTTGATTTGAGTAGCTTTGAGTCTTTGCTCTTTCGTGAGTATTTCAGAGATTCTAATTTCGATTTACTATTCGGTTACTGTATTGCTCTGTGATGATCTTGGGTTATTAATGAATATGACAGTTAATGATGTGATTTAGGCCTTGAATTACTAGTCTTGCATGGTTGAAATTGTTGATTATATTCACTGTTTTGTATTCTCTGCATTAGCTTTGATTCTGTCGGTAGTAAACCTCTGTTTGTAAATTGCCTGGTCTGATTGGTAGGATAGTTAATTATTGTCTGATTATATCTGGAAGATTCAGATAAATATTGCTGATCACTGATCAAAACAATTTTCATGATCTAGTTAACAAATGATTTGAACTGAACTTGCTTCATGTGATAGATTAATCTGGACAGAGCACTGTCATTTGGTTCGGTTAGTATACTTTGTTGAACTGATCTGAACTGGTTTGATATATTAACTACTGGTAGTTTGCCCTGACCAGAATTCTGTCACTTGGTTCAATTGGCTGTCATTGTTAACTTGATCTGAGATAGTTTTGTTGGCTCAGTTGTTGTGTTGCTGATCTGATCAGAACACCTGTTGTGGATAAAACTGACATGTTTCTAGCTATATATATTGAATTGTAACAGTGAACCATATTTAATCAACTCTTGTGCATGCTTAGGTGGTAAGGGTTCAAGGCTTAAGTCACTGAATTGATTAGTCTAGCCCATTTATGATTGTGGTGAAGATTCTTATCTTCATTCTAACCCAATTCGAGAGCACATTAAATTTATTCCTCTAATTTGAGGTGATAGACATAATTCTTAGAATGGATGACACAAAATGGTTAAATATTGCCATATTTGTGTCATCTTGGTTGCTAGAGGATTATGTATTCTTATTCATATGTTTTAAAGGAATAATGTACAAAGTCTTGCTCTTATATTCGCAATTTTACAACAATCCAGGTATAGTGCTTTTTCTTGTACTTGTATTTTTTACTCGCATGTTATTATTATTCTTGTAATATGATCTCGTTAGACTTCAAAATCGTAACATCGTCTCCGTTCGAGAGTACTTGATTATGAATATGCCATTTCAGCATATTCATAGCGGCGATCTCAATTGTCCACGTTTTTGGGCGATTCGAGGATATGTGGTTGGGCAAGTTCTGAGCTATGTTGTACAACTTCAGAGTTGATTTCGTAGCGTTTCTCGGTGTTCTCCGGATACACACCCTCTTGACCTATTGTCGAGGCGTGTATCCGGAGAACAACGGCGAGATCTTCAAATTTTCTCCGGTTGTACAACGGCTTAGGAACTTGCTCGAACCACATATCCTCGAATGGGATTAGGACCAAACCTATTTAGAGATTAGGGGTTATCGTTGGTACGTATTTAGTTGGTCAACAGATATTGCATGTTATGTAAACACTAACTTGACCTTCTTGTGTTGCTATTCTTGCAAGTATCGAAAACCAGCCTATTGTTCCCATTGTCTTGCAAGTATTATTGCCATTGTATTAGTACATTAATGCTCAAATTCTCTATTGATGTTGTGAAATCTGAAACTTGTTGGTATTTCCAAACATCTGCTAGTGCTAAATTCACTTGTCATATGGAATGGGCTTTTGTTTTTTTATCTGAGCATAGGTTAGAGTTTAAGTTGCGTAACCCACATGTATCCGTTCGAATTTAGAGATTAGGAGTTATCATTCGAACTTATTTAGGGCCTGTTTGTTTCAGCTTTGGATTCTCTAAAAGCTGATTCTGGATTGTGGTTATAGAGAAACTGATTCTCCAAAAGCTGGAATCCAAAAGCATATATGAAGTGGATTGTGGATTCTAGTGTATATGGGTGGGTTGGATTGTGAGAATCAGATTCTAGAATCAGGCTGTTTGTTTCTGATTCTGCTTTTGGGGCCAGAATCCAGAATCAAAAGCTGAAACAAACAGGGCCTTAGTTGGTCAATAGATAGACTTTTGTTCGGAACAATTGCATACTATGAATTATCTGTTGATCCTTTACAAGATTTATTGTCAAGTGCATATAGTAGCTTCAAATTGCTTTCTCTCATGTCACACATATGACCTTATCAGATAAGAAAACTCAAAATGTCGCAACTAGAGAGCATCGGCTCGCCGCCAAAGCAGTAGAAGGTGTTCGAGGGGCCGAGCATGGTTCCAATTACTCAAGGGCTGAGTAAGGTGAGAAAGACCCGAGGACCAAACAAAGGGCTACAGGAGAATGCCGCAGTTCTCCGCTTCAATGCCACGAAGTGCGTGACGGGCCCTCCTAAGTACATGGGGCGATACCGGTCATTTCTTGGCCAATTGGTGAGGGAGAGAGTGCCCATAACAATTAAGGATTGGAGAAAGGAAGTCGTGGCGTAAGAATCGGTTGTGGGACAAGGTTAAGAGTAAATGGATTATAGAGGAGGAAGATGAACCCAAAGCGAGACGGTACGCCTTGAAGAGGATGGGTGTGGCCTTGAGGCACTTCAAGACCCTTATGCACAGCGAGTACGTGCTAAAAGGCCGTACACCATTCGAGAGGTATCCATTTGTGACCCCTGATGTTTGGGTGGAGTTCACGAGGATGAAGGGTACGCCCGAGGCAGAGCAGCTGAGAGAGAGGAACACCGCTGTCGAGGCAAAACACTTTTCGCACCACCTCGAGACAAAGGCTATGAGGGGAAGAAGGCAGAGTGGGCGCGACTAGCCGAGGAGTGCACTCACTCCGGGACGGTGATGCCTCACTCCCACATATCTGAGGAGCGGGCACGCAACTCGGTATTAGCGAGGACAAAGAAAACCCCTGATGGGCAGCTTGTAGTTGCAAACCCTGTTATCGCTCAAGTCGTCTCTACCATCGTAAGACATCTAACTTAGTACAATCCAATTGACCCAACTTGTTGTATTTCAAATCTAATTCGTACTCGCTTATTACAGGAAGAGGTAAGCGGTGAAAAGAACAAGGACCTTCTGAGCCAAGGGTCGCAGGACATCTGTCGTCTGCGATCGGAAGTCCGACCATAAGGGGCGGTGCTTGCCGAGGGGCGGGACACACGAAGAAGTCCTACTTTCAAGATGACTGCGAAAGTGCCGTATCAAGGTCATGGCGAGCACGTGAGGGCGCTTCAAGGACACACTAAGGGAGCGGTGAGGAGGAGATTAAGGAGGAGATGAGGGGAGATGATGGCACGTGAGGATCGCTGAGGGCCGAGATGATGGCGATGATTTCCCAAAGTCGAGCCGGATGCCCTCGACTCTCATAGAGAAGTCTCGTGCCCGACCTAGCAAAGTGCGGTTCCAAAATGATAAGACCGGTCCCCAATCGAAGGTAATAATTAATTTTCTGAGTTAAAGCTACGAGTGTAACTCCGCAATGTTTTTCCTCAAGTTGTACACTTCTTGCAGTGCTGCGAAGTGCCGACTCACCATCATGACGAGCATGGATTTCGATCGAGGTTGCTCATGGGTTGCATTTCCATGCAGCGAGACGAACACATGCATGGTCATCTGTGGGGAAGGGCTACATGAGGGTGCGGTGGACTCGCCCACGAAGACTTCTTATCACATGTGCTCGATTCCCCCAACGAAGATATCACCACTCTCGGGCAAGCACGCATATCGTTCATCAAGTGGCCCATGATGGGTGTCGTACTAGTCAAGGTAAAAAGTCCCTCCACGTCTTCTCTACCATTCCAAAGATTACTCTGCATAAGTTAAATATATCGTGTTTCCGTAGGTTCCTCCTGCTTTGCTCCTGCTCTGCGCTGATCCTGCTCCTGCTCCTCTACCGCCTCCCTGCTCACATGCACGATCACGCTTACGCTCCTCACTTTGCTCCTGCTCCTGCGCTTGCGCCTCCTCCTGCTCTGTACACTCCCACTACCTCCAACCGCATGATGACCTGAGTGCGAGACTGGCGTGTAAAAGGACAAACACGACACCAGTAGAACCACAGAGGCCTCCAAGACTCCTTCCGCCAAGAGGGCAAAGCCGACAGAGGCCACAGGCGCCCTTAAGGTACTTGAAAAGCCCTTGCCCGACCTCGGAGACTCCTTGACCCGAGAAAGAAAAGTCGGACAGCCACAGCGAGGCCTCCGAGACTCCTTCCGCCAAGAGGGCAAAGTCGACAGAGGCCACAGGCGCCCTTAAGGTACTGAAAAGCCCATCGCCCGACCTCGGAGACTCCTTGACCTAGAAAGAAAAAGTCGGCCTGACAGCCACGGGCACCTCAGATGATTATATGGCCTCTGAGCATGGAAATCCCCGATTGCATCGCATGAACTCGAATCATCTAGGCGGTGGACTCGCATACTCCATGGATGGTACCTTGATAAGGTGAAGGTGGAAGAGCGTCGAGTCGACTTCAACGTGAAGTATAAAATGGTACATTTTCACCGTGGCGAGGATGGAACATTCCCGTCGCTTTTGAGATCTATTCGTGTGTACCAAATGAAAGCCGTCGATATTTCTACTTTACGATCATGGACGCTGTGAGTATCACACCATATAGCTTGCGCTCATGACTTTTATAGGATTTTGCATTATGTTTTCTCACATTCAACACGAGTTGCGGGATAATGAGACAACGAGCCGTAGCGCATCTACGAAGTTGGGTTTGTCGACCCGAGCTTGTGTCTGCGACCTTGGCTAGGCTTCAACGGTGTTCGTTGCTAGCTACATCAAGGGGTATTGCATCTTTGAGTCGAAAAAGGACTTCATTGTATTGCCGCGTCACGAGGAGTAAGTAGTACTTTTCGATTCAATTACTTATGCGCACTTAAAACCGTATGTGAACTTATTTCCTTGCACTACATTTTATTTAATAAGCAACCATTGGGTTCTACTCGTCCTCGTCCGAGTGAAAACACGATCTACACATTTAACTTTCGATCGAGAAGAGACCGATGGCATCTGCGATCAAGCCTCCTTTGCGTAGTAAGCACATTATTGTAACCTAACACATCGAGGAATTTAACTACGTTTATTTTTTGACTCAATGGTGCTCTCCAATGTATGCACGGGGTTTCTCGGACTATGTCGATGAAGGAGGGCCGCACGACGACAAAAAGGGCAAGACAACTGCAAATATAAGCGATTTAAGGTACAAGTGCCTAGCATATATATGATTAATTTTTTGACATCTAATCTTCGTGGGCTGAATTTCTTTTCTCTCTTCACGGTGCCATCAGCAGGCAGCGGTGACCATTATGCTTCTATGTCATGCGTTACATGCTCATCGTGGTCGACAACTCACAACTTTTCCTAAGGTATATGTACGTGCATAATATTATACTTAGCCTTTTACATAGAAATTTTGAAACTGAAATTAATACGGTCATTTACATTTTTCGGAAGATCAATATCCCTAGAAGATTTTAGACAAACAAAGCACTCAACAATTTCTGAGACCACTTATGCGATTAGTCTTGGTTAGAAGTTATATCGAGGATGGCGAGGTTTAGAGATCTGAAGCATCCTACTAGTCCATATGTAAACAATATTAATAATATATGTCAATTTGATATGTATCGAGGAAGTCCATGTCTTGATTGTCAAGCATGTTTGAGTTATATATTGTGAGCGACTATGATATATATGTGTTGTAATTAAAGCGTTTACGTTACGTGAATGTGATATATGCATCCTGTGTTACGTATTGAGAACGTGATGATATATATTGTGCATCTTGTTTTAATCTGTGCTTTTTTGGAGAATTTGCAAAATGGCACACCCCAATGGGTCATCGAATCGGTTCTTTAAGGAAGTGATTACGATGACCCTCATCGAATCGGTTCTTTAAGGGAAGTGATTACGATGACCCCTCATCGAATCGGTTCTTTAAGAAAAGTGATTACGATGACCCTCATCGTAATCACTTCCTTAAAGAACCGATTACGATGAGGGGTCATCGAATCACTTCCCTTAAAGAACCGATTCTGATGATATTTTATCACGATCGGGTCAAAACCGATTCTGATAGCTCCACCTCATCACTATCTAAGGACATCGTATCGCCACTAGAACCGATTCTAATGCTAAAAAAGAATTGATTCTGATGTGCCGTTCTGTAGTAGTGTAACCCCAATCTATCCCCGCCATTGGTTCCGATCGTGCAGCAGAGATTTGCCTGCGTAGCCTTGTGCTGTGCGCCGTTGGATCGTCACGTCGCAGACGGTTCCGATTGAACCACGTCGCGCCGCCAGCGAAGAACCCGAACCGTCGCCGAATCCTTCTGCCGCGCGCAATCCTCCTCGGATTCCACGATTTGCATGCCGTCCTAGGCTATTTAAGCCCCGTGGCGCCTCGTGCCGTGTTCCCCTCTCCGCGCCGACTCTTTTGCCCCAACCCTCGTCGCCCAAGACCACTCCTATCGTCGGTGCGTCCTCGCCGAAGTTGCCGCCGCACTCGAGACCTTCTGCCGCCGTTTTCTCCGCCGTCGGTGAGTCTCTGACGTGATGGGTTGCATCTTCGAGTTCGCCGCGTCGCCCTCTCCCCGAACCGCCAAGTCCCGTGCCCGATCCGCCGCTCCTCCGCCTTTTGCCGTGCCTTCTTCTCCGGCTCTGGTGGAATAACGCCGCCACCTCGCCGTCGATCTCCTCTATTGATCGTGGCCATCGGATCGTTCCCCAGCGTCCCGGATGCTGCCACGTACTCCCCACCCGTGCCTCACTTCTCGGCTGTTCGATCCCGTGCCGCCGTCGGATGGTCGACGCGTGGCCCGTCCTCGTCAGCGACACCTTGTCGCCCGTGCACATGCTGTGTCAGCTGCCACATGGCACCACGTGCTTGCCACGTCCGCACCACGTCATCGCCATGTTCGCCCTAGCAGCCGCGTGGCGTCCATGTCCGCATAGTCTGCCATGTCACCCCCTTGAGCCCTCGGTGTTCCCGGTCTACGGTGAGCCGAGCCGCTGACATATGGGTCCCATGCGTCAGCGGGGTTTCTTTTCCTTTTTCGGATTTTCACGAAAATGCAAAATTCCAGCCAATCCTGTGATGACACGTGTCACTCTCTCTAATTTTCCTGATTTTCTTACCCGAGAGACTTCCAGGAGCCCGTTCTCCTCCGTCTGAGCTCTGATTCCAGTTATTCAAATTTCTAAATTCATCCAAATTCATGATCTATCTCCCAGTACCATTATTTTTAATTTTTGAATTTTTTGAATTTTTTTATTTATTTGTTCTCGTTTCACGTGTAGGCAGCCTTGATCAGCCTTGAGCAAATCATCCGTGATGGTAGAATCGGCGAGGAGGCATTGAAGGCAAGTCTTCCTTGATCATGTTGATCCCAAATTTTATGAAAACATTATGTTGTTTTAAATTATGCATGCTTATTATTTTGTGTATGTACTTTAAATGCGGTTTTAAGGTTTAGCTAAATTCTCGATTTGTTATACCCTCATTGACTTTAATCATGACAACCTTTGACACCTAGGTGATACTAGCTCTTGTATTTGATGATAACTATTAGTGTAGCATGGGACGGTAGAATTGCTTAGTCTCGCTTAAGCGTTTGGTATCATGCCATTATGGAAAACCTTTTCAATCATTGTTCAAACTTAATTGTGAGATTATAGCAATTGGTGTTGCTCTTTGTTATTTAAATGAATTTAAGTGGAAATGGTTTAGACTGGGGCGGATGGATGCTTGGTGGGTGCTTGATGCACGAGATCTTGTAAAGTGAATGTTCTGCCCTAGTCAATTAAGGACCGAAGCATATGTTACCATGGACCGAGCACTACCGTACAACCACAACTCTATATGGGTACGACCTGGCTAATTAATTTGTATGTCTCGTTATTGGCTTCGCCATTGGGTTGAATGTGGGTGTCGGATGGAGACACTCGCAAGGCGCAAGAGGGGGCTTCTGTACTGGTTGGATGGAACCCTAACAGCGGTGATACCTTAGCGGGCGAAGTTAGTAGCGGGGTCGTGCATTGTAAAGGCCTTGTCATGATCACTCTGCCGGTACACCAAAGGAAGTGTGTTAATTGCATGGCGACAAGAGTCGATCATGTCTTGTGGGTAAAGTGTACACACTCTGCAGAGTTAAAACTACTTAAGTAGCCGTGCCCACGGTCAAGGGCGGGCAAGATGCGCTAGCACATTGTAGATCTTATAGTTTTGTTTTAAATGGAAATGATGGTTTGGGAATCATGAGTGGTTGGAACTCTCGGGTTTTGGTTTGGCGGTTGGAGCCAGTCAGGTGGTTAGAACACATCAGCTTTTTATATCAAATTCAGTTATTATTCAATTACTATTCTATTACATTTTGTTAAATGCTGCTTTGTGAAATTACTATTGGTATTTAAAGTTAAACTCTTCTTTATGCAAAAGAAACCATATTATGCCTTCAATTGTTTAGCCTTACATATAGTTATCATGCATTATGTTTCCAAGACTTGCGGAGTACATTTTGTACTCACCCTTGCAACATCCCAACTTTCCACAGAAGAGAGTGCTGAAGCTGAAGGTGACTACGAGTTCTATGCTTGTGGTTATGATGAAGGCGATCCGGACTACTAGGATGTGTAACCTAGTCGATTGCCTGTGGCATATGGATTGGCTCATTCTGCTGCTACTATTTTATTTCCGCTGCTTCTTATTGAACTCAAGCCATGAGACTGGTTAATTGTAATAATTTGGCCATAAGGCTTATACTCTCTTTGCTTAATTATTATTAGTTGCTTCGTGATATGATTGTGTTATCATCACTGTTTCCACTGTGTGTGCTAGCTGTTCCTGGACTAGCACGGATATACACAGAGGATTCGAATTTGGAGATCCGGGTCCCTACAATGTCACTCCATGAAGACTTGTATTGATAGGCCGAATACGATTATAATAGTTTAAGATATTTAGAACCCCTACATAATAGTTCATGTTCATTTTACGTGTTTTGATTGAAAACTTTTTGTTTTGCTTCCCGGGATGCACTCGTGAATGCTTGACATTAGGTTAAAATTTCACGATGTGACAACTCTTAACTAATAAGAAAATCTAATTAAAAAGATTTTAAAGAATGAAACATTGCCTAGTAACCCAGCAAAATCTCATCCATCCCCTCTTGACTGCAGGATGACTAAAACAAAGTCCTTAAGAAAATTAATGGAGGTCGAGGCTACTCAAAGTTCTCAGTTTGCAAAGGACAATATTTCAACTCCAGTCCAACCTAATCTATAGCATCCAGCTACCAGAATATCTCGACACAATGTTCGTCATAAATCACCCTCACCTTCTTCTCAGAATCCAAGTGAAGCTAATTCTGAGCATCAACCGCTCAAATCTCCGACTATGGCTCAAGTCCTAGCAATGGTTGAGCAAGGACATCAGGCTGATTTGCTCCTACTCCAGCAATTGGTGCAAAACACTACCAGCCTTAGCACAACCTTCTCTAGGGATGGAAATAGTGAAACACCTCACCACTCCAAGTTTAAAGGTTTTCTGGAAACTCAACCGCCAACTTTCTTCTCATCAGCAGATCCTCTTGATGCTTATGATTGGCTCTGTTCCATCGAAAGCAAGCTGGCCATTGCCCAGTGTAATGACCATGAGAAAGTCCTCTATGCCTCACTTTAGTTGTAAGGAGTTGCAGCAATCTGGTGGGAAAACCATCAGGCAATGCTTTCCAAAAACCAAGTTATATCTTGGGAAGAATTTAAAGAAGCCTTTCACCGGAATCACATTCCTGCAAGTATCATTAAAATCAAGAAACGATAATTTATGGAATTGAAGCAAGAAAATTTATCAATGATGGAATATCTACACCGCTTCAATCATCTATCTCGTTATGCTCCTTCAGAAGTGTAGATGAAGCTCGAAAAATGAAGCACTTTTAAGAAAATTTGAATGAAGAAATTAAATGGACACTAGTCGCCCATAATATTCATGATTTCCAAACCTTAGTGGATAAAGCATTCTGGGTAGAGTATGGTCACCAAGCTATAATGGAAAGCCGATCACGCAAGTGGATAGCACGACAATCAGTAAAGGAATATCCCTCAAAGCAACCATTCAATATTCGGCAATCTACATCACAATTCCAAAAATATCAAGATCAACCCTTCCAATTCCAACAAAACCAAGTTCAAGATTCTCGCCCTCAACAACCTTCAGTTTCTCCACCACGGCATACAAGAAAATCCTTTGACACTCGGAATCAGACAACTTATGCTTGTCCAAAGAAGAATTCTATTCAACCACGATCTCAACGATAACTCTCAAATAGAATTCAAATGTCTGGAAGTCCACAAGTCTATGAGCCACCTTCTACTCCAAAACAAGATGATAATTGTGTTCATCTACATCATGTAACAGCAGAAGAAGCTCAAAGTGCACCTGGTGTGGTATTGGATACATTTCTTGTTCACTATGTGCCTACATTAGTATTATTTGATTCTGGTGCATCACACTCCTTCATATCTAAAAAATTCATCAATCAGCATGAAGTACAAGTCGAACTGCTTCCCACAAAAATGATAATCCATTCCCCAAGAGCATCTATGCAAACTTCAAGACTTTGTTCGGAAGTCTGCATTGAAATTAATGGAATATCTTTTCATGTTGATCTTATTCTTATTGAAACTTCAGGTCTAGATGTGATTCTCGGTATGGATTGGTTATCCAAGCACAAAGGTTTTATAGATTGTGCTAACTAGTCTATATCTCTCCTTAGCCCGAATGGAATTCAAGTGCAGTTTTCTTTAGTCAGTGATACTCCAGTTCAACAACCTTCACTTTGTTCTATTTTGGCCACAAAATTAAGTCAAGTACCAGTGGTTTGTGAGTATCCAGATGAACTTCCATGAAAGCCTCTGGACTGTGATATGGAATTTGTCATTAATCTTGTTCCTAGAACAGCACCCATCGCTAAGAGTCCTTATCGCTTACCTCCAGATGAGTTGGTTGAATTGAAGAAACAACTCAAAGAACAATTGAGCAAAGGGTTCATTCGTCCAAGTTCTTATCCATGGGGCAATCCTGTGCTCTTTGTTCCTAAGAAGGGTGGTGGTCTACGCATGTGCATAGATTATTGTGCTTTAAACGATGTTACAATTAAAAACAAGTATCCTCTTCCTCGTATTGAGGATCTTTTTGACCAATTGAATGGTGCTCAGGTATTTTCAAAAATTGATTTGAGACCTGGGTACTACCAATTGAAAATCAAACCAGAGGATATTCCAAAGACTGCTTATACCACTCGTTAAGGGTTATATGAATATACCGTAATGTCTTTCGAACTTACAAATGCTCCTACTAGTTTTATGTACTTTATGAATAAGGTCTTTATGGAGTATTTGGATAAGTTCGTAGTGGTATTCATTGATGACATCCTCATATATTCCAAAACCGAAGAAGAACATGCGCAACATTTGCGTATGGTGCTTGAAGAACTTCGTGAGCATAAACTCTATGCCAAATTGGAGAAATGTAAATTCTGGTTAAAAGAAGTCACATTTCTTGGGCATATTCTTTCTAAAGGTGGAATTTCAGTTTATCCAAAGAATATCCAAGCTATCACAGAATGGGAACCACCTCAATCTGTTCTGAAAGTTCGAAGTTTTCTTGGATACTATCGCCGCTTTATCGAAAATTTCTCCAAAATTGTTCGACCAATGACTCAACTTATGAAAAAGGAAAAGAAGTTTGAATGGACCCCAGAATGTGAAGCTAGTTTTCAAGAGCTTAAGAAAAGATTAACCTCAGCTTCAATTCTCATCGTACCCGATATCCATAGGAGTTTTGAGGTATATTGCGATGCATCACGACACGGCCTTGGATGTGTACTGATGTAAGAAAGAAAAGTTATCGCATATGCTTCACGTCAATTTCGGCCGCATGAGAAAAACTATCCTACTCATGATTTGGAGTTAGCAGCCGTTGTTCATGCTCTGAAGATTTGGAGACATTATCTTGTTAGCAATCATTGTGAAATCTATACATATCACAAAAGCCTGAAATATTTCTTCACTTAGCTAGACTTAAATCTCAAGCAAAGGATATGTCTAGAGTTAATCAAAGACTATAATCTTGGCATTCATTACCATCCTAGTAAGGCTAATGTTGTAGCCGATGCTCTCAGCCACAAACTTCATTGTCTTTTCATCTCCGACCAATTTGAGCTGCAAAAAGAATTCCAAAAGCTCAATTTGGGTTTAGTTGAGGAAGGCTATGTTGCTGCTCTCGAGGTGTAGCCAACTCTCAGAACTCATATTAAAGCTGCTCAACTCAAGGATGAAGTCATTGCTGAGATCAGGAAACAATTGAAAGAAGGCATTGAATCAAAATCTTAGAAAGTTCAGATGAAGTAATTATGCGAAGAAATTGTATATATGTCCAAGATGATTCTGATTTCAGAAACTGATCCTAAAGGAAGCTCATGAATCTCCTCTTTCTATCCACCCTAGGAGCACAAAAATGTTTTAAGACCTTAAACAAGAATATTGGTGGCCCGACATGAAAAAGGAAATTGCTGCATATGTTGCTGAATGTGACGTATGCTAGCTAGTCAAAGCTGAGCATCAACGTCTTGCTGGTCTCCTTTAGCCCCTGCAAATTCCCAAGTGGAAATGGGAAGATATTAGTATGGACTTCATTACCGGTCTTCCCAAGACTCGAAAAGGAAATGATTCTATATGGGTCATTTGATCGGTTAACAAAAGTGGCTCATTTTATTCCAATCAAAACCACATACCAAGGGGACAAACTTGCAGAATTGTACATGGAAAACATTGTGCATTTGCACGGTGTTCCAAAAACAATAGTATCTGATCGAGGCTCTCAATTTACTTCTTGTTTCTGGGAAAGTTTGCACAGTCTGCTGGGGATTATGTTAAACTTCAGTACAACTTATCATCCTCAGACAGATAGGCAAACTGAGAAAATAAATCAAATCCTTGAAGACATGCTCCGAGCCTATGTGATGTCATATAGCACCAATTGAGAGAAGAGTCTAGCATTTGCTGAATTCTCCTATAATAACAGCTTCCAAGCTAGTCTTCAAATGTCGCCATTTGAAGCATTATATGGGAGAAAATGTAGAACTCCTCTTTTCTGGTCTGAATTTGGAGAAAGAAATTTTTTCGGTCCAGACCTCTTCCAAGAAGCCCAAGAGCAAGTAGATATGACCAGAAGCAAATTGAAGGAAGCCCAGTCTAGTGAAAAGTGTTATGCTGACAATCGTCAACGAAAACTCAGCTTCGAAGTAAATGATCATGTCTATCTAAAAGTTTCTCCTCTCCATGGAGTTCGTCGCTTTCAAGTCTGTGGAAAATTAGCTACTCCATACATTGGGCCATATCGAATTCTTGAAATGATGGGTGAGATGGCATACAAGTTGGAATTGCCATCTCAATTATCTGAAGTTCATAATTTCTTTCATGTGACCCAACTCAAGAAGTGCCTCCGTGTTCCTTTTGAGCTCATCGATCTGCAAGACATTGATCTGCAACTAGATTTATCCTATCGAGAGTGTCCAATCCGCATTCTTGAAGAAGCAGAGCGTCACACGAGGAACAAGTCCCACAAGATGCTGAAGGTTCAATGGAGCAACCACACGGAAGATGAAGCAACATAGGAACGCGAAGATCAGCTTCAGAAGGAATTCCCCAACTTCTTGTAGCCCTCGCCAAATCTAGAGGACGAGATTTCTGTAAGGGGTAGATTTGTAATATCCTAAAAATTTAAATAAAGTAATAAATTAAATTTTACAATTAAATTATATTTATTGATGCTTTTTCTGAATTTTCTGGATTTTTCTTGATTTTTGCTTCAAAGGAAAAATCTTTCCAAGTAATAGATGAATGAAAGAAATAAAATCTTAAGTCAATAAAATGTATAAATTCTGGATAATCTCAAGAATTCACTAGAACCTCAGATTTAAATTTTAAAATATCATATCCAACATTTATGCATAAAATACAAACTCATTTATTGAACCATGACTAGCAACAGTGCAATCTTCAGAATTTAATAAAAATAATCATACCTTATCTCGAGCTTAAAATTTTATATTATCTTCTAGAGTAAAAAATAATCTACAGTAAAAATTTCAGAAATTAATAAATTATTTTGTGATATTTTAAAATTCAAAAACTGAGAGATTAAAAATCTAGTAATCCGAATGTCAGAATTTTAATAAATTAAATACAAAATATTTAAATCTGAAAATTTTACTGAAGTATCATATGATCTAGAGGAAATGATAAAAAAATTTCAAAAAGTTTTGAGAAGATTAAATTGTCTGATAATTCAAAAGCAGAAAACTAAATATTGTGCAGCACGTATTGTCAGCATTTTTATCACACAGAAAAATTTTCATAAATTTTGAAGCAACGGGTAACCGAACCATTGAAACCCTATCTAGCTCGTCCTGCAGTCTATTCTGAGTTTTGCTTCGCTTCTCTTCTCCTTTCATTGGCATGCAGGCCCGGTTTCCTGTTTGAGGCCACACGGCAGTCTCTTTTCCCGTCGTCTTCTTCCTCTGGTCTCTGGCACCCCCGAGCAGCATGATGGTCATTTGAGATATTGATACATGATGATGGTTAATGTTATTTTGGTATAAAAGTTCAAAACAAAACTATGGTTTTGATACGGGCGATTACTGGCAATAGCCGGAGGTGCATGGCTTACACGTAGTGTAGGGGGAGATTATCGCTCATGTCGGATTAAGGACCGAACTTAGCATTTGCAAAACCCAAGAATTACTGTACAACCATAAGTGCTGGTATGGAATAGCCTTAACCTATTAAATTACTTAGAACTAGCTTTGCACATTGGTAAGCTGGAGTAGTACATGCTTTCAATGAATGATTGCTCGAAGGGGCGCCGACACCGAGGTGTTGGGAATAATGTTTGCTGATACGACGGTGTACGCCATGCTATGGATATGCTTAATCATTTACTATACAGGGACTGTACAAACATTTACACTATAGCATGGGTTTGTCGTCACCGGGTTGGTGAAAGCTAGGACTAGGTAATGTAACGGTTATGTTATGATCTCTCTGCTGCACACACAAAAGGAAGTGTGTTACTGGCCTGGCAAATGAGATGATCATTTCTTGTGAGTAAAGCTGTACACCTCTGCAGAGTGTCCAATCTTTTCAAAAAGCTATTCCCGCAGTCGTTGGAATCTTGGTGCGCCAACACGAGTTAGAAGTTTTCTTATTTTCAAAAAGGGTTGATTTCATCTGTTTGCCTTGTGTTGGAAAAAAAATGGTGTTGGCAGGAATTGGATGTCCTGATGCTCATGTCGTGGAGGAATGTGAGTTATTACTTATGCTTTACTTACTTGTTATTTTCATATCAGTCAAACTTGCTTTTACAAATTTCGTCTTGCAAATTACAATTTGATTTACAAATTGAATTTTGCTTTACACAAATTAATCATAGAAGCCTCCTTTGACATAGCCTGCATTACTACATTTGCAAATACTACCTTAAGTCTTGTTGAGTACGAAAGTACTCACCCTTGCTTATTTGTTGGTTTTACGTAAAGATAGTGAACCTCCAATTGACATGTAATTTGACATAGGATGCATGAATTATCTTAGCAAGTTTTTCTACGGTTTATACCTTGCCAATTGCCTGAGGGTTGGATGGGCACACTACAAGGCTTTTGCTTCTTCCGCTACAATATACTCTGAACTGTAAGACTACATTGTGTAAATAGCTTCTGCTTTAATAATATTGTGTATGGTTGTGATTCCAATTGTTGTAAATGTCCGTACTAGCTACTGATCATGGAACCAGTACTGTATGCATATAGATCATCCTTCTTGGTATTCTGTACCAAAAAGGAGGGTTGCTACAGTTGGTATCAGAGCTATACTGATTGTAGGATAAACCCTAGATAAAATAGTCGATAGTATTAAGGATGGTTCAATTTCAAAACTTTAATTTGGAAAGTTATTATATTTGCAAAATGTAGCTATTGCTATTCTTTCCTCTTTCTTAAGATCTTATCCTTACCTCTACTCTCATTTCAATTTATACCAAATTCCTCTTACCTTAAAGTAATTTTTTGCTATAGTTTGATCTCGTTATAGGGGGCATATTTGGTGTAAACCATCCTTACGGTGAAAACTCCGTGAAAACCACCTGTAAAAGTTTTGAACAATTCTCAAAAAATTACCATATGTAGGGAAGGTGAGCCTCTACAACCCTGCAAAATTTGAAGATGAAACTCAATCGCATTTGAAAGATATGAAAAAGACAAATTCAGCATGAATAGTAATTTTTCACTGTTTAGCACTATTTATTTTGCTGTTTGTCTTTTTTATAAATACCTAAACCAGCCTTTCATCTTTATCCTTTTACTTCTATCCCACAACCTACCAAAACACCCTTTCATCTTTAACCTTTTACAGCAGTACAGGCATTCTCTATCTTGACCAACTCTATTGATTAAGAGCAATTCGCAAAGAAAGGTGGCAGGGATCTGGCCACCCTGTCCCTTTCCTTTTCTCCCTGTCATTCTTCTTCAACCTTCTCTACAGCAAAGAGGTACCAAGCTTTAGTTTGAGTACCTTGCCCTTTTGATTTCATTCAAAATAAGTAGATGCCAGTTACTCATGTGAATTTAAAGTTTGTGCTATTGCAAAATGTCTGAAGGACTTACTCATAGTAAAAGACTAAAGCATGATCTAAGAACAGGGTTGCATATTCTAGTATCTCGATTCTCATAATCAGAAAATACAATAACAAGCATACACCTGCACTCTTCAACAGATAATAGCACATACATAAACTCAGTACATCAGTGTGTTCTAATCATCAAGTAAAAAGAAGTAAAAATACGTGCATAGTTAAGCACAAGAGCAAATATTTTAGTGTCCGAATGCATACCCACCCTCTTACATGGGCATAACCATGTGAACCAACATTACAACATCACCATCCAATTAAAAAAAACCCCCACTCTGGTAGGCTCTACAAACCGCTTCTCTGATCTAAGCATAACATGGCTAAGCTTTAGTGGTAAACACTACCCTCTATCTCAATAATACAAAACACCATCATCATTGATCAGTAGTGATTCATTCAGCCAACTATATCTATATGCATACATATCACATTTCACAAGAGGTCAGTCTTCTAGATCACTCATACACATTAACTATCACAAATTGAAATGCAAAGAAGAAGCAAGCTACTGATCAATATCTCAAATCCACTCTCATTTATTAAACGTAGTATTTCATCATGCACATACACATCTTAATCACAAGAATTCAGACCCTTCTGCAAATACATATGGTAGTTGAGCTAATTCTACTGTAAGTGCATACAAGATATCCTAATCTACCCAAGTCTATACACTGGATCAACGCATATAGTTTCAATTCTGACACAATAGATTAGAATCAATAGGAATCCACATACATCAATAAGTCAACAGCCCCAATCACACAGAGCAAAGGATGACAGTAAATGAAAACATTTGCTAAATATCTCTAGCTCATTCCTGTTTAAACACATTTCAGGACATGTGTACCCCTAATGCTTGCTATCATCACTCACACTTATCCACAAATTCATACTAGCATCCCATGAATGAAAAATACCTCTGATAGTTGAACTAATGCAATTAACCAGCAAGACATCTTTTGTGCTAAAAAAGTTCAGCCATGCTAATACATGTAAAATACTCAAATCTACAGGCATGTGTATACTTCTAGTGATCAACCCAGAAGGGACAAACACTGAAACCAACAAACTAAAGCAACTAGGGAATCCAATTCGCATGCTGCTGCTATTGGCTAACATTATCTCAACAATCAAGTATATCACAACTGGTATCAAGCAAATGTCATACAAATAACAAGTGGAGTAAACTAGAAGTAGTACTGGCAGTAGAAGGGGGGTAGATCTAGCACTTACCTTTAGTACTAGTAGTAGGGGCCATGGTTGTTGCGGTGGCCTTGGCTCGCCATGGCTGATGTAGCAGTGGCCGGCATAAGCGACCATGGTACCTCGCGCTTGTGGCCCCAAGGGCTTGGGCTCGAGTTTTGTGAGCCGTCTATCATCATGTCTCAATATCTCAATACCTCAACATAGACAGTTTTGTGAGTTGTCTATAACAAACTATCAGTGATGAGAAGGGCTCATCATAGACGGTTTGCAAACCGTTAGTGAAAATAATCATCACAGATAGTTCTAAATTGGAACCATCTGTAATGTAAGGCTCATCACAGATGTTCTAAAGTATAACCATCTATGATGATGCTTACATCATAGATGGTTCCTGTTTAGAACCATCCATGATGTAGGTGCCTTCACAGACAGTTCTTATTTAGAACCGTTTGTGAGGTTGTATTTCCAATGTTTACATTTTTTTTGTTTATTGGCTAGCCTCAAGAAATGCTAGTCGTACCCTTTAAAACAAAATAGATTATAGAGCATCAAAATTGTATCATTATGACATACATTTCATAAATGAACTCGAATCACATATTATAACGTACAACGCATCTATTTCAGATATCAACTCAAATCACACATTACAACATGCAATGCATCTATTTTAGAAATCAACTCAGATATATTAACCAATTGAATTCATAACTACAACTCACAAATTCATAGCACAAGGTTCAGAAATTAATCCAAGTGGTAAGAAACAAATTCACAACTCATCATGTGAGGCTTGAGTGGCATTAACCTTTTGGAATTACGACCTCACACATCAGAAGCCATAGAGTTGTCCTCAAAATTTTATCAGATCAGTCTTTTCTAATGCAGATTCAGTGCATTTCTAAGCCTATTGATGAGAAGAGTAAAGCCTAGTAAGTGGAAATAATTATTACAAGATTGACAAACCTCTATGACATTGGTCTTCTGTACACCAATGATGAGGTGCATATTGTGGCAAACGTAGAATACACATAGGTTAGTGGCATGTGGCTGCTAGTGGCACTGCCAAAATATAATAGGTTAGTTTCGAAGGTATTATTATGGAGTATGAAGGATTATTGCGTACTAGCGGATACCAAAAACTTATGAATGTGCTTTAGCTTCAATAAGTCCTTATGTAGCTCTGTATAAGATTTGTAGACATTGAACGACATGTCGAGTAAATTTGTGATTGGTGTCATGTCATGGGTGCCACCTTTTTTTGGAATCAAGATAAATTACCCAGTTTTGTCTTTGTATAATTACGAGTAGAACCCAGTGAAACCTACACAGGTATGTCTCCATGGTCATTCAACTTAATATCAAGCTACGTATAAAGTATAAAGCAATAAGTATAGCAACTGGACGAAGCACTTACCCTGGGTTGTTGGGTAAAAGTATGAATTTTTTATCCTGTTGAGACAGCAATACTTTTTTCACATACTCCTCGATGACTTGTAAATTTTCATCCATGGTTTGCTTGGACACCATGTGTGGGTGGAGAAAACCTACTGATTTTTTCCCTAGCTACTTTTGCTTCCATGATCTTGTTTCTATATATAAAAAATCAAGGATCATATATATATATATATATATGACATTTATCTATACGACACAAATGTAGACCATGATTGCATACACTTACAATGTCCAGCATCTGATGGTGAGGCGTTGAGGGCGTTGAGGTTGTAGAGATTGAACAAGTTATCGAATCTGACCACGAAGAAGCCATCCAAAAACTGGTGTAAGAAATGCTCCTCCTTAAAGCCTACCGAGATACTCGATGCCCGTTGTACCACCCACTTGGTGGTTTGTTTTATGTACCAATTTTGCAATCTAATGCAGCCTAATGTAACCATCTGCTGGAACTCTTATGGTATGAATGGTTGTCCTAGCTTGAATTACCGCACCAACAAGGCCAATAGAAAGTCATGAGCTGAAGTGGTCCCCTTTGATTTGCCCTTATCATCGCTTCAACGTCTACCAAATGTCATCTTAACGGAAGACGACTGGGCCCAAACTACAGTAACGGCCTGTGCCTTATGGGACACGGTAGCCAATTTGGTGGGATCCTTCGGTGCAACATGTGGCTCCGGTAGTGTTGGTAGCTCCAGCGTATCACATGGCTTTGATAGTGCTGGTAGCATCAGTGCTATATGTGGTTATTGAAGGAGATATCCCTCTTGGGCCACTGGATAAATGTGCTAATGGCACCCCCTAGTGTGACGATCTCATTATTCAGGGGCATCTCTAGTGTGATGGTCTTAGAAATTTCATATACACCATTGACTTGGACATTCGCATAATCCAAATATATCATGCGACCGTGAACCATTGACCATAGATCGGATGGATACAGACGCCCCCAAGCATCGTATAGAGGAAAGGAGCTGTTGGCAAGCCTCATATGGAGATTGCACGGCTTGGCCATCTACATAAGGGTACATAATTAGATAACACATACAATAGGTCTATCTAAGAGCATTGCAAACATGTATATTACCCAGGTGTTGTTGGGAGAAAATCTGCATCGTCCATGTTCATCTCAAGGGCAAACGTGCAACTGCTCAGACGGTTAGTTGGGATGAACTATGTTTGTGTTTCTGGGGCTTGCATTTTCTGTGTATACGTCTTCATAGACACCCTTTCCTCAATAGTATGTAGTCGAGCTCTCAAATTTCCTTAATAAACCCATAGTAGGAGCTCCTAATTGACTCAGCATTATTAAGCGCATCTATGCGAATACCACTATTCTAATTTGTGCTCTTCATGTCTTGATCTCTCATATAAAATGTATACCCATTTAAGTCGTGTTCTTTTCATGTTATAACTGTAAATGTTGGCCCTTTTGCCAACCATGTCAACATATCACCAGACGAGCATCCAGTGATGGGTTGTCGCTCCTTCAACCATCTGTTAAACTGAAGGTTATGTTGTCTAATGATCTAGGACTCCTACCATGACGGATTCTATTGCCGTAGCTAGTTCCTATGGTCATCGATATATGGGGACCACTACAGTCATGTGTTGCAAAACCATGAAATAGGCTTTAGCACACAAAGCTGGATCAGGCGTGATTGCTTTCTTTTCGATGTCCTGATACCTTGGAGCCTCCCATCATGGTGGGATCAAGGCACACCTATTGGTTTGATCTGAGCCATGTAATCCATATAGAATTTAATGACATCTTCGGTTACATAACCTTCGACAATACTACCCTTCGGTCGAGTTCGATTGCATACATAGGACTGAGAATTCTCATGCTCCTCTCGAATAGGTGCATGCTTTGTAGGAACATGAGCCTACATATCTTTATCTCTGTCACAAGGTGAACAATGAGATGGACTATGATATGAAAAATGGATGGAGATAATACATCTCAAGATTACATAGAGTCATCACCATGTCGCCCTACAGAGCATCTAGTCCTTAGGATTGATGATCTTTTGAGCAATTGTGTTAAAGAAATAACATAGCCTTGCAATTGTCTCCCGATCCTTGCTCGGTAATATACTTCTAATTGCGACAGGGAGCATCTGTGTCATAACCACATGGCAATTGTGACACTTCATGCCAGTTAAACTAAATCTTGTATCGACACAAGTCTCTTCATGTTGCAAGAGTAACTGGACAGAACTTTCACACCATGCTAGCGCTACTACAGTTCAGTTCTCTCTGCCTTGGACAGAATGTAATAAGCAGGTTCATAGTATGTTTGGATTTTAATAACTCTTTTAGTGCTAACACAGGTTCGATGCCCATATCGACTAAGTCAAGCCGTGCGTTGATACTGTCCTTTGTTTTGCCCTTAATGTTCAGTAAGAGATCAATCAAGCTATCACAAACAATCTTCTCTACTGCATGACATCGATGCAGTACTGAACTTCTAGGTGCTCCCAATAAGGTAGGTCCCAAACTATTGATCTCTTCTTCCACATGCTCTTCTCACGGGTCCTTGATTTACGTCTCTTTCTAAGCACAACATCCAAGTTCTTAACCATATCATGAATGTATGTCCTGCTTAAAAGTTTTGGAGCTAATCCATCTTTGTTTGTTCCATCGAATTGTTTCTTATCTTGTGGGGTGATTCCTCCGAAGGAACCTACGGTGACACATGTACACTATTTTGCATGAGTGATTCAACGCACACTCTCGGTATCATCTAAGCAGTGAGTATAAGCTTTGGCTCCTTTTGTACTTTACCCTGACAGGTTAGCAAAGCTAGAATAATCATTTATGGTGTAGAACAACCTGTAGTGCAAAGTGATGTACTCTCATTTGTAAGCATCCCATACCTGTACCCTAGGAGTCCACAGTGTTTTCAGATCTTCCACCAATAGTGCTAACTACACATCAATATTGTTCCTAAGTTTCTTTGGGCCTTGGTTAAGTATGGACAGTAAAATGTACTCCCGCTTCATAGATAACCAAGGAGAAAAGTTGTAGATACTAAGATTCAAGGGCCAAATGTTATGACGGCTGCTCATGTTACTAAAAGGATTCATTTCATCCGTACTTAATCTAAACCTTATATTCTTCAGATCCACAGGGAAATCTTGAAACCTCCTATCTATGTTTCTCCACTAGGTGAAGTTACCAAGGTGTCTTAGTATTCCATCATTCTTACGCACATCCGAGTGCCGCTGAAACAGTTTTGCCTCCTTTAGGTTTGCAAATAAACGCTTCGAACGGGGAATTACAGGCAGATACTATGCCACCTTAGAAGAGGTCCTTTCTTCACCTTGATGTCCTCGTCGTCGTCATCAGATTGATCTTTATGCTTGTACTGGGATGTGTTGCACACCGAACATATATGCAAGTTTGTGTACTCTTTGCGGTAGAGGATACAGAAATTTGGACGTACATGTATTCTTTCTACTTCCATTCTCAAGGGACAAAGATCTTTCTTGGTTTGTGTAGGTGGTTGTCAGCAACTCATTTCCCTCTGAAAGCATGTTTGCTAATAGACCTAACAATGCCGTGAAACTCTTGTCAGACCAATCATTGTTTGCTTTGTTTCAGCAATTTAATTATAAATGACAACCTTGTGTATTTGAACTTACAGCCTGGAAACAAAAGTTTCTCTAACTCATCCATCAAGCTTTGGAATTTTACATACTCCCGCTTATTACGATTCCCTTCTGCATCGTGCAACATCTGATCTAGATTGTCATTGTGAAACCTTTCCTCATTGAAAACACAGTCGATATCATCTGGTGTATTGTTGACTTCATCCATGATGTTAATACTACTTGCTTTATGTATAATCTACTCTTCATCATGACTGGTCCAACATGTATACCCCTTTTGAAACCCTTTAGAATGAAGTGTTTTTCGATCTGTACTGGGTTTCGAAATATCCTCAAATTCTCACAGTTAATGAATAGACAAGGCATTAATTCCCCCTTGTTCAACATATTGTTCACTACAAATCTTCTAAAAGCGGAGACGCGATTAATGTATTTGGTGCTCACACGGTTCTTAGCGTACATTCAACTTTAGTCCATCTACGCTACGTATATAATAATAAGTGTTAAATAATGAATTAAGTACACTAGGAGTGCACATGCACACATGTTCTACATATAAGCTACACTTAAACTTGCCAATTCACCTATATAGCTTTTTAGATCGCAAAGAACAAATGGATATATATACATATGTAAGCTACATTTAAACTCAACATCTTCAATTCTCTCTTTACATAGCTAGCTACATCTTGAGTATGATGCAAATTAGAACTAATTACTACTTTAGATCAAAAAGAATAAACAGATCTACACCAAGCTAGATCAAAACCATCTTCGATTCCTTCTTTACTAAGCTAGATATATCTTGAATATAATGCAATTAATTAGAACCAATTATTAATCTAGATCACCTTACCATCTTCAATTCTCTTCTACATTTTGAGTATAATACAATCAGAACCAATTAATATATTAGATCACAAAGAAAAATGGATCTACCCCATGCTTGTTCTAGAAACCATCTTCATTTTCCTCTTTACCAAGCTTTATCTTGAATATAATACAAATTAGAATTAATTCCTAACCTTAGTTGACATAGAACAAAAGGTCTTACAATCACACTTCAAAATCTAGGGGTCTCTTTATAACAGGTCGTTTCTCAATCGCAGCCACCTCAAAAATAGCTAAGGAAACCCTAAAAACACAGAGAAGGTCGGGGCTCTCTGTACTTATTTCCAAGAAAATATCATCACATACGGTTTTTAACTAAAATCGTCTGTGATAAGACTTACACCATAGACGGTTATAGCTAAAAACAGTCTTTGATGAACATGTGACTCATCACTGACTGTTTTTGCAAAAGAACGTAACTGATGAGGGGTCTAATACAAATCGTTTTCTAGTAGGGAGACAACTGTACATGCACTGTAGTGCTGATAGCTAGCTAGCTCGGCTTTGTGCTTTCATGAAATTTGCATTTGCAACTTGTGGAATTCGTAGCGCTTACTTTCCAAAAAAAAAAAAAAAAGCGTCGCTCATTTTCATCGTTTTAATTTCATTTGCTTGTGCTGCGATAGTTTACTTTCGTGCGTCATGCACATACATTGCCAAGTTTGACTCTGCACTCTGTGCTTGACCGGCGCCAGTTTTAAAATACTGACACGGAGGAGGTTTCGTCAGGAGGTTTCGTCAGACTGGTAAGGAGAGCTGGACCAACCGACCTCGTTTTGTCGTTTCGTGCTTCGCTTTTTCTTATGAGAGACGTCAGTACTGATTTCATATACGTGGTTAGTAAATAAGAGCAAATAATTCATCACTAGTAGATATCTAGCTAGAGAGAGATGATCGATCAACAATTTGACATTGAGGTACAGCTAAGCTAGGCAGCTAGCTAGCTTACTTCCGATGTCTTGCATTGATGTGCTTCAATATACTTTATTCGTCCAAATTTATAACCCACGTAGACAAAAAAAAGTATTAAAAATAACTAAATTATCTTTAATTATTATTACTATAAGTTATATTTAATATATACATATAAAGATATAAAGTAAAGATAGACATTTATTAAAGTATAAAAAGAGCATCGAAATGTGAATATATTTTATATTTGTTAGGACAGAGGGAGTATTAGAGTATCTCCAATGGTGCTACTTCAGCTAGTTATAAACGTGCTATCTTAGCATTTTGCTTAGGTAGAAGAGAGAAAATGAGGAGAAAGATATAGACCAGCTATTAATATATAGCCAGGCTATAATTGATTCCAAGGCACTTATTATCTATTACATATGGACCAATATTTAATTTTATAGACAATACTATAGCTAATCTATTGAAGAAATTGTCTATATGCTATCTATAGATGATATATATGGATATTTTTTATAACTAGTACCATTTGGAGATGCTCTTGATTCAGCATGCATGCATGTAAACCATCAAATCCCATGTAACATTAAAATAACTAATGCTGTGCTGGACGTCACCTCTAATTAGAGGTTCTATATATGTAGGTTACAGATACGTATCCGCTATCTGGCTTAACGTGTTGTCTCACACTGTCTGAGACATCGACGTGTGCATTAGACCTTTTAGACTCCGCATGCAAATGGTCGTGTCTACGGCTCTCTGACTTGTAACCAAAAGATGAACATAACACGTCCGTCGTTCGTTACATGGGCACGGCTGCAGAAGGTGACAACTGACAAGCACACGAAAATTAAGCAGCCGTTGCGACTTTTAGACGTCTAGAAGCCTAGGACCAGGGCCGTACCTGACAATTTGAAGGCCTTGTACTAAATTTGAAATAAGGTTTTATATTAAAAAATGAATTAATAAACTAAAATATATCTTTATTTAATATTAACTGTCATATATATTTTATCTTGAGTCCCAGAAACAATGAATAAACAGATGAGAGAGGAGTTGATTTATGCATTGCCACCAAAGGATTTATTTTTTATGGAATCCAAAGTTGTGGATTTATTTTTTTATGTAATCGAAAGTTAGTTTTTTTAAAAAAACAATTGGCACATGAGTACTCATCCCACACTCATGCACGCACACCACACACAAAAGCACTTGGCGCATGAGTACCCAGGCGAGCCTAGGCTTCGAACCCGGGTGGTCAGCGTGCTCACAGCAACGCTTTGCCACCGAGCCAAAGCTCGGTCCTCAAATCAAAAGTTAGTTAGGAGGAGAACTAAGGTGTGTTGTGTATTATACCGCGCCGTATGGACTAAGGTATCTAATAGATAGTGAGGTGATGTTAGATGTGTTATAAGTTCATAGTCATAGAGATAAGAGGATTAGTAAAACATGGCGCACATAAATTTGTTGTCCATGCTATATATGTGCACATGCATTATATATCGGTAATTAGCAGTGATCAAACAAGGCTGCGCGGTTCAATATCTGTATAGGCCCATGCTTTTTCTGTTGTGCTGGTGTGGATCATGTTATTGACCGGTACATGCGTGGTATCCTAGAGGCTCCCACATAAGCTGAAAGGTACAACCGTTTTTTTGTATATTGTAGAGGGGAGGATGACGGTCTTGGTTGAAATCAAAGCTGTGTAAGGAAAACAGCGTTGAAGCGAAAACTTGGATTTCACTAATTGCAAGTAAGATTTGATTTTAACCTGTTCATTTTACAAAACGTAGGTAAGGTGTGAAATTTTCACGCATATAGATGTAACAGGTACTAATGTTGCCTGATGTGTTGAAACTAAACAAGAAATGATTTGATACTCAGTGTATATTTTGCAATGCTGAGACCGCACTCAACAACATCGGTAGACATAATCGAAAACTCTGTTGGACGCCTGCATGGAACACCGAACAGGAACAGACAGTACAAAATCTATTGTTAATCGCACTACAAATCCAACAAGCAACCACTACCACAAAACAGTACAAAGGTGACACCCTATTTATAACGGTTCTTTTAGAATCGTCATAAATACAATTATCAGTGGTGGTTCTAAAGTTCAAAATGACGGGAAGACTATTTGTGGTGTTTTTTTTAAACCATCACAAATGACTGATTATTTGTGGTGGTCTTTCTTTGGAACTGCCACAAATAATCTTGGAACTATTTGTGGCAGTTTTTGGCTGGAACCGCCACAGATAATCCATTATCTATAGTGGTTTTTATTTGGAATCGCCACTAATAATTTGTAGTGGTTTTAGCCAGAAACCACCACTGATTATATTAGTATTTGTGGCAGTTTTTTTTTGTTAAAACTGCCACTAATATTAGTATCTGTGGCAGTTTTAATTTAAAACCGTCACAAATAATACTCCAATAAATACTCCTGTAGCTTCATCGTGGTCATCTTCCTCCCCGAGAACAAACCTAACTAGATGATTTCAAATTTGGTTTGGCAAAGATTTTTGTGCTTCTACTTTCTGTAGTTGTTCCAAGGTGTGTAATTTGTTCTCCTCTCTTCATTTGAAGTGGGGTACTTGCAATTTAATGGTTAGACCTAGTTTAATTAAGGTTTAGATTTAGCTTGTTTTTATTTACCTGGCATTTTGAGGATGATGAATTTATTACCTTGCTCCATTAGATTAAGTTGTATACCTTTTTTGGATGATGAATTATGATCAAATATATATCAAAATTATTTATTTAAGATTATTGGATATTAACAAAAATTAAATTTTAGTTAATACGGTAGATGGATGATCTTGAAATTGCCTTGCATTTTGAAATGATGAATTTATGATCTAGCTCTTTCGGAGGATAAATTTAATTTTGGCTAGGTATCAACATATATAAAAATAAAGTAATTAAGATTTTTTTAATTACTATTAATTTTTTACCATTAGTGCGTGCATATACATCTTGCTCCATTAGTGGCTATTGTTAGCTAATTATGATCAAACATATATCAAATTTATTTAATTAAGATTATTGGATATTAATAAAAATTAAATTTTAGCTAATATGGTAGATGGGTGATCATGAAGTTCCCTTGCATTTCGAGATAATGAATTTATTATATAGCTCTTTCGGTGGATAAATTTAATTTTCACTAGGTATGAGCATATATAAAAATTAAGTAATTAAGATTTATTTTTAATTACCATTAATTTTTTTCTGTTAGTGCGTGCATATACATCTTGCTCCATTAATGGCTATTGTTAGCTAATTTTTATCAAGCATATATCAAATTTATTTAATGAATATTATTGGATATTAATAAAAATAAATTTTAGTTAATATGGTAGATGGGTGATCATGAAGTTGCCTTGCATTTTGAGATGATGAATTTATTATCTAGCTTATTTAGAGGATAAATTTAATTTTAGTTAGGTATGAGCATATATTAAAATTAACTAATTAAGATTGGAAAATTAATTAGCATTAATGTTATCTTGTTTGTGGATATTGTTGGATATTGGATTAATAATTTATTTAATTATGATTATTGGATATTAATAATTGTTTACATTAATTAATTGTAGATGGACCGGAGATGGATGTACAATGCGAACCGTTATAGCCGAGAATACATCGACAGTGTATCTGATTTTCTGAGAGCCACCGAGGAGAACAGCTTACAAAAGTAGGTAGAGTACATACATTGTCCACGCATTGATTGCAAGAATGAGAAGATGTTTTCAAACAAAAACCATATCCACTTGCACTTGATTCGGAGGGGTTTTGTACCTGGCTAGACATGTTGGACATGGCACAGTGAAGAGGAGATCGTACTTCAACATGATAACGTCGACGACGATGGAGCCGACAATGTGGTAGCTGACATTAGTTATGGATCCGATCAAGATAGGTTAGTCATCGATGATGACAATAATCTAGCTCATGTTGCGTGATGCAGAAGAGAACTACACTAGTCAGAGGGAGTTTAATCAATTCAAGGGTTTGATAGACGACTTAGAGAAACCTTTTGTTCCCGGGTTGCAAGGAGGAATACACAAAGTTGCACACCGTGCTTTCACTACTGAAATTGAATGCAGCCAATGGTTGGTCTGAGAAGAGTTTCATGGCATTGTTACATCTCTTAACGAACATGCTTCCAAAGGGAAACGTGTTGCCTAAAACCATGTATCTAGCTAAGAAGGTTGTATGTCCCTTGGGATTGGAAGTAGAAAGAATACATATGTCTGGGATTGGATAATTTCCATAAAGATTATTATACCCCCGTAGCCAGTTTTTCGGGCGACCATGCATACCCTTGGGCGGTATCCCCACAGAGGATCCTCAGATAGTCCAACTGGCAGGTTCGTCCCGACCATGCTTAGGCTCGTCCCTGAGCATGCTTGCTCGGGAGTGCGCAGCGGTCGGTCAGAGTTGAGGGAAAATCCTGAGCATGATTAAAAGATCGTGCTCGGCCCACAATGACGGCATGGCGATAATTACACTACGGTTTAAGACCATTGCGCCATGATCTAAATCCATCATGTCCATGACATGACATGGCGTGAATCAAGGATGTGGTTACAGCCACGATTAATGCTAGTAATGGCTCATTATTTGGCTGTAGTTATTTCTATCGTCTATAAAAACCCCTCCGATAGATCGGTAAAGGGGCTGAGTTCAATAAGCAAGCACACACAAGTCGTTCTATAAGATTTACGCAAATAATAGCAAGACCACTGAACGTAGGGTTGTTATCTCCATCGAGAGAGGCCCGAACCAGTATAAATCTTGTGCGCATTCCCTGTTATTTCGAGCATTCTTCGGATGCAAACCCTTCACATGAAAGGGGCTTTGGTTGATCCCTCAATCAACAAGTAAGATCGGCGAGGGCCTATTTCTCAAACATCAATAGCTGGTGCCGTCCGTGGGGATCGATCGATGAATTCTTTCATGAAGAATCCCTGAAGATGCCGAATTCTCAGGATGCTCAAGACCTTTGTACCTTCGATCACATCGAGGATGACGACATGTATTATGTTGATGAAGATGCAGCTGGAATAGCTTACCCAGAAGGTCACACTGAACCCGGGAGTCCTTCCCTGGCTGATGTAGTGCGAGAGCGTTTCCTCCGCTTGCAGCGTGATTCCCTCATGGATGATTTCCAACCATTTTGAGCCCAATCACGAGGCCACGTCGCGTGGAGACACCATGATGTCACCTTCGCGATCTTTGTACTCCCGCGACGTCAATATGGCGGGAGGAGAAGAAGAACCCGAGGTTGAATCCCCAGGAGCTACTCGTCATCGTCACTGTGAAGTGACCAGAAGCTATCTGGAGGCATCTCTGAACAGGACCCTAGCGAGCATTCATCGCCAAGCGTGTGAAAAGCCGGGCACCAGGGCTGAATTCTTAGCTTGCGGGAGTTCCCGCGGACACCTCTCACCGGAGCATGTGCGCGATCGATGGCCGAAATCACCTCCTCCCATTCCACAGAGCGTTGAGTCATTGCAGGCTATGGCAACGGTCATGTGCGACCTTTAGAATTTCCCCAGTCAGGTGGACCTGGAAGAAATGGGTGCGGTCGTAGCTGAAGGCCTGGAGAAGCTCACCTCTAACATGAAGCTTTCAGGGTTGCCTCGTGACAAAGAAGCCCGGAGTGTTTCCCGGGATAATCGGTGTCACTCTCCTGTTCATTCTCATCACGGTGACTCTTGGAGCCCTGCTCGGGAAGGCCGTAGGAAGCATGATTGGTACTGAGAGGATACTTGGAGCGATTCCCGAGCGACCTCGCGGGGTCAAAGAGATGCTCGTTCCAGTCATGGGCATACCAAATATTCAACTTCAAACCAGTCCCCACCGCGCCGACATCGAGAAGTATTCTCTCGTCTTGGTCCGCGCATCGAAAGCCACCGCAGCGATGATCATCCGCCTAGGCATGGAGCTGCCCGGACATGGCTCTTCAGTCAAAAGGAGGGGTCAATCCGCTCTTGGAGGTAGCTCAGCGAAGCGCTTAGGGCAAATTTTTAGAGCTGCTACATCCGCCTAGGCAAGGAGCACGATCTCGAGCATTTGATTCAGACTGAAGGGGAGTCTCTACGACATTTTGTCCAGAGATTCATCATGGTAAGGAATTCTATTCTGAATGTTTCAGATGAAGCTATTATCCGCGCTTTCAAGTTTGGTGTCTGGGTTATACGCTTCACATAGGATCTAGAAATTCATCCAGACCTGACGGCCAGCGAACTGTTTCGCATGGCCGATTGATATGCAAATGCTGATGAGGCAGTCCAGCGGAAGAAGATGCTGGATGAGGGCAAGTTGCCGCCTCAGCCAGGCTTGGAATGCTCCACAAGCAAGAAGAATCCAGGCTCTGTGGAAAAGAAAATAAAGAAGAAAAAGAAGAGGCCGTCTGCACTGAGCATGGCGGCAGCTATCGAGCATCATCCGCCACAGGCTCCGCAGTCGCAGCAGCGCGAAAGAGCCTGGGACCGACCACCCCAGCGCCACGACGACCAAGCGCACAATGTTCAAGATCGCGATGGCCAAGGTATTCCGCCAAACGATCGTTTTTGCCCACTTCATCAGGTATACGGGCACGACCTTCACAATTGTCGGACCTGGACATCCCGCCTAGAAAAGTTCTACAATGGTAAGGGTCCTATGCCCACACTCCTAGAGAAGGGTGAGAGCAGCAAGGGCAAGAAGCCTGCTGATGACGACGACGAAGATATGGAATACCAGGAGCCCCCAATCATATTGCGGTAATATTCGAGGGCTCCTCGACCTATAAATCCCACGGGGATCTGAAGCAGGCAGCACGGGAGATGCATCATGTTGCTCAAGGCAAGCCCCCCGTGCAGCAGCTCAGGTGGTCCGAGCTACCCATCACTTGCTCCAAGGATGATTGTCCCCTTGGAATGACTAAGCCTCAGAAGCGCCCTTTGGTCGTAAACCCGATCATTAGCAACACTGCGGTGGGGTTAGTCCTCATCGATGACGGAAGCTCTTTGGACCTCATATCCGCCAAAGTCCTGGACAAGATGCAAGTTCCTCTGTTCATGATCAAAAGCATAGCAGTCCCCTTCTTCAGGATCGTTCCGGGCACCTCGGCCAAACCCCTTGGCCAGATCATTTTGCTCGTCACATTCGGGAGTCCGAGCAACTTCCGAATGGAGATGATCACCTTTGAGGTGGTCGATTTCAAGTCAGCCTACAATGCCATCCTCGGCAGGCCAGCGCTTGTATCATGGCCGCTACGTATCATGCTTATCAATGCTTGAAAGTTCCCGGTCCAGGCGAGTAATCACTGTAAGGGGATGTCAAAAGGCAGCCCTGAACTGCGATGAGAAGTCACTTGACATGGCCGGGCAATTGTCTCAGCACGGCCCCAACCAAGAGCCAAAGAATTCTCGGCCGAAAGTTACCCTCCAGCTAGGAGGAGAGACCAAGATGGTTCCGCTGAACAGCACGGACCTGACCAAGGTCATTCGTTTAGGATCTTCCTTAGATCCTAAATAGGAAATCGAGCTCATTAGATCCTAAATGGGAAATCAAGCTCATTACTTTCCTCCAAAAGAATACAGATGTGTTCGCTTGGGAACCATCTGACATGCCCAAAGTGCTAAGGGAAGTAATTGAGCACATGCTAGCGGTTCGGTCTGACAAGAGACCTGTGCGGCAGAAGCTCAGGCGCTTTTCCCCAGAAAAATAGGCAATCATCCGGGATGAACTCGATAAGCTTCTTAAGGCTGGTTTCTTCCGAGAAGTCGAGCATTCGGAATGGCTGGCAAATCCGGTCGTCGTCAAGAAGAAGGGGGGCAAGTGGCGCATGTGTGTCGATCACACGGGCTTGAATGCCGCATGTCCCAAAGACAATTTCCCACTGCCTCGCATAGACCAGTTGGTCGACGCAACGGCGGAGTCCAGGTGATGAGTTTTCTGCATGCCTACTTGGGCTACCACCAGATCAGCATATCACCTGAAGATAAAGAGAAGACTTCCTTCATTACCCCGTTTGGCATGTTATGCTACACGACCATGTCTTTCAGTCTTAAGAATGCTGGAGCGACCTTCCAGCGCCTCATGCAGAAGACTTTTCTAGATCAAATAGGTTGTAATCTGGAGGTCTATGTGGATGACATAGTGGTCAAAAGTAAACTTGCCTCAAATCATGTATCTGACCTTGAGGAAACCTTTTGTAACATCAACAGGCATCGAATAAAGCTTAATCCAGAAAAGTGCATCTTCGGTGTAAGGGCGGGCAAGGTGCTTGGCTACATGATCGGCCCACAAGGTATCGGGGCAAACCCGAAAAAGATTAAAGCCATCGAAAGAATGCGACCACCTAGCTGTGTAAAGGAGGTCCAAGCCTTGACCAGATGCATGGTGGCTCTAAGTCACTTCATTTCCCACTTAGGCGAGCGTGGGCTGCCTTTCTTCAAGGTGCTTCGTAAGCATGATGGTTTCACATGGACAGAAGAAGCAGACCGCTCTTTTGAAGAGCTAAAGTAGTACCTATCCAGACCACACATCCTAATTACGCTAAGGTCGAGGGAAACCTTGCTGCTATATCTGGCGGCAACCCCGCAGGCCGTAAGCGCGGTGTTAACAGTTGAAAGGGATGGGGTGCAACGACCAATCTACTATGTTAGTGAGGTCTTGCACGGACCAAAGGAGCGATACTCCGAGGTCCAGAAGCTCTTGTACTCGCTGTTCATTGCCTCCAGAAAACTGTGACACTATTTTCAAGCCCATAAGATCATAGTCCCGACCAACTTTTCGCTTAAGGAGATTCTAAGAAATCAAGACACTAGTAGTCGGATAGCAAAGTGGGCCATGGAGCTCGCCGAGTTTGAGATCTAGTTCTCAGCTCGTGCAGTGATCAAGTCCTAGATCTTTGCAGACTTTGTAGTAGAATGAACGAATCCAGCACCATTTGCTACCGAGCCCGATAGATCTGAAGAAGGTCGTTGGACCATGTACTTCGATGGGTCTCGTGCCTATGAGCGCTCGGGGGCTAAAGTCGTGTTGGTGTCCCCTTAGGGAGATCAACTCTAGTATGCCATTCAATTACACTTTGCCGTGACCAATAATGCGACAGAGTATGAAGGCGATTCATAGTTGGTCGTCAACCAGGTCATTAAGGAGTATCAGTGTTCTAATAACTCAATGGTGCTTTACTTGGTTGAAGTGAGGAAGATGGAGAAGTACTTTAGGAATTTTGAAGTACTCTACATCCCAAGGAAGGATAATTCCCTAGCCGACCAACTTTCAAAGGTTAGTTCCTCCCAAATTTCCGCTCCGGTAGGAGTGCTCATCGAGCACTTATACAAGCCTTCCATTTCCTCTATAGAGGAGGCATCAGAGACGTGCAGTAACGTCTTTCTTCTCGAGCATGGTGCAAACTGGATGACGCCATTCATTCAATATCTTGCACATGGGACACTGCCCGAGAAAGAAGGAAAGCGTTCCCAGCTTATAAGGCGATCCTCTTCTTACAAGTTGATCGAGGGCACCGTGTACCACAAAGGAGCACTAGGAGTCCTCTCCAAGTGCATATCACAAGAAGCGGGCAAATACATTCTTAGAGATATCCATGAAGGAGTGTGTGGAGCTTACTCATCTTACAGGACGCTTGTGAGCAAGGCATTTCGATTGGGTTATTATTGGCCAACAGCCTTAGCCGATGCTCGCTCGATCGTGACAACTTGCAAAGCATGCCAGTTTCATGCTCGCAAGGTCCATCAGCCAACATATGTTCTCCAAACTATTCCTCTATTATGGCCATTCTCGATCTGGGGAGTTGATATATTAGGACCTTTCCCCCAAGGTCGGAAGGGTTGCAAATACTTGCTCGTGGCTATTGACACTTTCACTAAGTGGATTGAAGCCAAACCTATGTCAACCATTTCGGCTCAAGCAGCCAAGAAGTTTTTCCGCAGCAACATGGTGACACGTTTTGGCGTTCCCAACCACCTCATCACGGATAATGGCACTCAGTTCACTAGTGAACTGTTTCAAGCCTATTGCGAAGACATCGGGGCAAAGGTCTGCTTCACCTCTGTAGCACATCCGCAGAGCAATGGAGCGGCCGAGCGAGCAAACGGACAAATTATCCAAGAGATCAAGAAGAGGGTTTTCAAAAACCTCAACCAACATGGTCAAGCGTGGGTGGACGAGCTTCCTTCCGTCCTTTGGTCAGTTCGCACTACGGCAAGCCGAGCTACGGGCGAAACCCCATTTCAGCTTGTCTATGGTGTAGAAGCCATATTGCTCGCCGAAATCGTGCTGGGTTCTCCAAGAATGCACTTGGTCGACAGCATCGATCAAGAGCTTGAGCGTCTCCTGGACATTGACCTCGCTGAGGAAACACGTGAGCGGACGTTGCTTCGATCTGTGGTTTATCTACAGGCTCTTCATAGGCACGCGGCCAAATCAGTTCGACCATGGACCTTACAAGTTGGCGATCTAGTCCTGCGTCGAATCTAGGATACATCAAAAGCTAACAAGCTATCCCCTAGATGGGAGGGTCTGTTCATGGTCGTCTCAGTAGCGCGCCCAGGAGCTGTTCACCTAGTGATGTAGGATGGTTGAGAGCTCGCCAGCACTTGGAACATCGATCAATTATGTAAGTTCTTTATCTAGTTTTCGTTATTGCATGTTGTGTGCAAAATTGGCGATCTTTCTTATAAAAATTCAGTTCTTTCATCCCCATGATTTCCATTCTTTCCAAGATTTTGTGAATGTCTTTGAAGTCCCTGCCTGTTGGTAAGCCGACTCAGTCTCGCAGAAAGGCACACTCTCTCCTCCTCATGATCTTGATGATGGGATGAGCACGCACGGGCAAGAACATTCGCTTCAATCGCATTATCCTAAGATTTGGCTAGCATGCGCAAGAACGCTCAAAGCGCAACGACCAATGCTAGACCACTAAGCTCGCCACTAGAGGCCTCAGTATGCATAACTCGATTATTGTTCATAGTATTTCTTCGCTGCAAGTTCACAATTGCATACAGACACCCTCTCGGTCAATCTAGAGTTTTTTGTCGATCCACGCGTGCTTGATCATCATTCGCTTTGTCAGGCAACCGCGCGTTCTTCCTCGTCAAGGCTATGCTCGCAGCTTAGCGACATGGATCGAGACGCTCGGAAGTTAAGGCCATGTGCGCATTTCTTTTTCCGACCTAACCCATGCTTACAACTCGAAGTTATGGCATTGGTTCATTAAGGGAAAAATATGCACGGTTTTTATCTCACTCTTATGTGAACGAACTCGTGCTCGCAATTTAGGCGCACGAACTTCATTCACAGCGGTGGCTTAGTAGGGATGAACTACCATGTTTTTCTCTAAAAACGTGTGCTCGTGTTTTGTTCTTTTTCACTATCTTTTTCATTCTACTCGCTTTGTTTCATCTGTTTGTGCAGGCACTCAATGGGAGATAAATCACCAAAGACGCAAGGCAATTTTCAAAAATCATTCCTTCAAAAATCAAGGAGTCTACATGGAGTATTTTACAAAGGAAGGTTTCTACCGAGCTTCACCTCTTGCAGGGCCGAGAGTTATTCCATCGCCTCATCATGTTGGGCTTCAAGCTCGAGCAGTCGCCGTCGAGCGTCGCGTCTCTCATGAGCTTCCTGGCGGAGTCATTTCTCCTCCTCCTTGCTCTGGTTTAGTTTTTCCTCCAGGGCCGTACAGCATTTTTGCTCTTGTTTGAGCTCCGCCTTGGCTTGGAAGATTTGTTCTCTGCCTCCATGGTGTATTTCTCAGATTTGCGCCACATCTCCTCGCGTGAAGCTTTGAGATTCTCCTCGTATGAAGCTTTAAGCCTGGCTAGCGCTTGCTCGAGCTCCACTATCTTAGCATTTTGCTTGGCGGTGTGTTTGTACACGACTTCAGGAGGAACAGTCGCCGAATGAAAGTCCACCATGGTCGCCCGGAGCACCTACGAGCAAGAAGATCTTAGTTCTCGGTCGCTGCCAAGGAGAAAAAGCTTTATAAGTTAAGTATGCTTACCCAGTGGAGGCGGTCACTCAGGTTTTCCTAGAAGGCCTTGGTGACGTTTTTCGGCTGAAGGTTCGTGAGATCTCCCGTGGTAGACTTCAACTGGGAGCTTTCATCCTCCTCCCGAGCATGCTCTTCTCTCGGGAGCTCCTTACCCTCCTCTCGAGCATGCTCTTCGCTCGGGGGCTCCTTATTTTCGTCCCAAGCAAGCGTTTCACTCGGGGGCTCCCAGTTCTCTCCCCAAGCTAGCATTTCGCTTGGGGGCTTCGTGCCTTCTTCCTGGGCAAGCGCTTCGCTCGGTGGCAAGGGGTCTTCTTCTTGGTCCCGAGCATCTGATGTGCTCGGGGGTATCGCGTACTCCTCCCGGGGATGTTGGCCTTCCTGGAGAGTTGGCCCCTCCAGGTCTTCAAGCTCTACGACTTGTTGGTCGTAGAAGGCTCCAGCAGTGATGTCTTCCGCCATCATGAGGTCGGCAATGAGGGCAAGCTCTCACTCTATTGCACAATCAAGGATTTCGTCAGCCATTGCCCCAAAATCCAAAATGCCCCTGTGAGCTATCACACCTCGTCATTAGAGTGGGGTTAGCTCGAGTGAAGCAAAATAAAAAAAAGGAGAGAAAGGGGAAAAATAGAGAAGAGTTACCTTTGTTGGGCTGCTCGCCATCATCCTCGGCGGTCTCGGTCTCTACCACAGGGATTATGTTCGTGGAAACCTAGGCCGCGACCACAAGCTCGGACCTCTCCGCAGCAGTGCGGTTGGCCCTCGCCATCAAAGGGTTGACCTCGTCCATGTCAACCGCTTCCAATGTTTTCCCTAGGCACCTTGGCTGTGCGCCCGGTGCCCTCTAGCGCTTCAAAATGAGGGGCACTGGATATTTGTCCTCTTCCTCAGGCTCTCTTGCTGAAGAACCCGAGGTAGCCACCGCTAGCTTGTTTTTGAGGTCAGCGATCTTCCCCTCCAGCTTCTGGCACAAGGAGTCTTCTACCGCCTTTGCTCGCTTTGCCCACTCCGCGAGTTGGTGCAAGCGAGCCATCAGATACGGGTGTTGCTCGATATATTTTTTCAACATTTCCTTAAATCCCTTACCTCTATTTTATTGGCGTATTCCAAATAATGCTGAGGAGGGCTCTTGTTCGAAGTCGCCCACCTCTTTAAGAGCCAAGTGGTCGGCGGTGGCGGCGGTGCTCGTCACTTGTCCCTCACCTTCTTGGTCTTGGCGGCGAGGGTGGCTTTCCCTTGGTCACGTGATAGTGGCTTAAGCTCGGCCACTGCGGCCTCAAGATCAACCTTCTCCTATCAAAAGAAACAAAAATTTCAAAGATGCCTGGGATGTCTTTCCCCAGAGCATGGATCGCGAAGCTACTTACCGCGTCACCCCGCTCGAGCACATTCTTTGGAACTTGTCGCCCATGTTCAAGCTCCTTGCCTTTCGGAGTGTCGAACATCTCGGCAACTCACTTCTCCACCCAAGCCCAGCTCGGGGCTGCATTCAACCAAGCATAAACATTAGCACGAGCAAAAATTGCATATGAAGAGCAGAAGTTACCTGCGCAGTTCCGGAGGCTTACCAGAGTCAGCTTCCCGGGTGACGTCTTGCCACCCAGAGATTTCGAAGAAAGGGTGTTCCCTCCTCCTTAGTGGAGACACTCGGTTCATATGATAATCCTGAGCAATGTCGCGACCAGTGAGGCCCATATTGGTGAGCTTACTGATCATCATCAATGTCAGCTCCTCCTCGGCTTGCACGGGTGGGCGTGGAGTCTCGACGTTCAGAGTCGCCGCTCCGGTGTAGCGGAGAGAGCTTCCCTCTGCCTTCTTCAAGTAAAACCATAAATCCACACAGCCCGACACTGAATCCTTGAGCATGAAGACTGAGTACTCATATGGTAGGTTGGACCGAAGGCGGAAGTAGATGCAACCGGCGGAAGAAGTCCCATTGGTGCGGAACAAGAAATAGAAATGAAAGAAAAGGCTCGCCGTGGGTAGGGTGCCCATGTATCCCTCACAAAGATGCGAGAAGATAGTCAGAACAAGGATGGAATTAGGGTTAAGATTAGAAATCTCGCACTCACATTGGGCGAGCACGGATTCAAGGAATTCGCTCTCAAGCATCCTCAGCCCTTTGATGGTGTTGAGGTCGCAAGAGACGATCTCGTCATTGCGCGGCACCGGAGCTCCCTCGCCATCAGGAACTAGTTAAGAGCCCACATCAAGGTAGCCAAGGTCCTAGAGCATTTGCAGCCTTTCTTTGCTGATTTTGCTTGCTTTGAACTTCGCCATGCAATGGATCAAAGAAGAAAATGCAATTGCGGAAAAGCTCGAGGCTTAGGAAACTCTGAGGGTTTGATTAGGAAATGCGGATGAAGGGTTTCTCATCACTATCCCCGCCCATATATATAGGCGGAGAAGTCGAACAGACACGACTGTTCAGA
Organism: Guadua angustifolia; assembly: GCA_036346375.1. Lineage (NCBI taxonomy): Eukaryota > Viridiplantae > Streptophyta > Magnoliopsida > Poales > Poaceae > Guadua > Guadua angustifolia. Next base: position 13,007,522 of record CM070511.1, on the reverse strand, counting down.
GACCGAAAGTAGCTCCCGCCTGTTCATGAACCAACGCACGGTGGCGCAATCTTTGAAATTGTCCAATAAAGGCGCGGTTCCCAAAAAGTTGTCCGAACTGCTCCTGCAAGGCTTCGCGAAGAAGGAACCATTGTGACCTTCGATGCTCTTTTGCCCGAGTTTCTCTTGGTCGGAGGTCGAGCTTATTGCTCTGTGCTTGTCGATCATGCTCATCTACGAGCAGGTGTTGCTTGGATGTTGTAGTAGTGTTCTGCTGCAAGGTTCCAATCCCTCCATTGAGTTTGTAGGCTCAAGGGGAAGGCCTCGCCAAGTAGATTTCCACTTGAGTCTCGGGGGCTAGCTGTCGGGGATTGGATAATTTCCATAAAGAATATTATACCCCGGCAGCAGGTTTTCAGCCGACCATACATACCCTTAGACGGTGTCCCCAAGGAGGATGCTCAAATAGTCTAGCTGGCGGGTTCGTCCCGACCATGCTTAGGCTTGTCCCCGAGCAAGAGACATAAATCCCCGAGCATGCTTGCTCGGGAGTGCGCAGCGGTCGATCAGAGTTGAGGGAAAATCCCGAGCATGATTAAAAGATCGTGCTCGGCCCATAATGACGACGTGGCAATATTACGCTACGATTTAAGACCATTACGCCATGATCTGAATCCATCATGTCCATGACATGATGTGGCGAGAATCAAAGATGCGATTACATCCCCGATTAATGCTGGTAATGGCTCATTATTCGGTTGTAGTTATTTCGATCATCTATAAAAACCCCTCCGACAGATCGATAAAGGGGCAGAGTTCAACAAGCAAGCACACACAAGTCGTTCTGTAAGATTTACGCAAGCAATAGCAAGACCACTAGACGTATGGTTGTTATCTCCATCGAGAGAGGCCCGAACCAGCATAAATCTTGTGTGCATTCCCTTTTGTTTTGAGCATTCTTCGGACGTAAACCCTTCATGGGAAAGGGGCTTTGGCTGATCCCTCAATCAACAAGTAAGCTCGTTGAGGGCCTGTTTCCTAAACGTCGACAACATGTATGTCCAAATGACTGTATACTCTATCGCAAAGACTATGCAGACAGGCATGTATGTCCGGTGTGCAAAGCATCGCGATACAAGCGTAAGGACAATGACAGCGAAGGCATCAAGGTGAAGAAAGGAGCTCCCGCTAAAGTGGTGTGGTATTTACCAGTAGTAACTCATTTGAAGTGTTTATTTGGAAACAAAAAGCACGCTAAATTGATGCAATGGCACTCGAAAGAGCGTAGGAGGGCTAGAAAATTGAGACACCCTGCTGATTCTACCCAGTGGAGAACTATCGATAGGCTCTTTAGGGAGAACTTCGGAAATGAACTGAGGAATATAAGGTTTGGCTTGAGTACGGATGGAATGAATCATTTCGGTAATATGAGCAGCATTCATAGCACTTGGCTTGCGACTCTTTGCATTTACAATCTTCCTCCTTGGTTGTGTATGAAGCGAAAGTACATTATAATGTCGCTGCGTATTCAAGGGCCGAGACAACCTAGCAATGATATTGATGTATACCTACAACTATTGGTGGAAGATCTTGTGACACTGTGGAACAAAGGTGTACAGGTTTAGGACGAGTACAAACGAGAGTACTTTACTCTATGTGCATTGTTGTTTTGCACCATCAATGATTTACCTGCCCTAGGTAACCTTTCCGTCCGTACTATAAAATGAGCCAAAGCATGCCCCCAGTGCCTAGATGAAACCGCTAGTGTGTGGCTCAACAACTCGAGAAAAATAGTATATGTGCGTCACCGTAGGTTCTTTCATAGGAATTATCCGTACCGCAATATGAAGAAATAATTCGACAGGACAAAGGAGGACGGTTCAGCTCCAAGGCCACTCCTAGGGAAGAGGTTTATGATATGGTTAAGGATCTTAATGTTGTACTTGGAAAGGGGAGTACTGATAATACATCGAGGTCCCACACTGAGAAGACCACGTGGAAGAAGAGATCCATATTTTGGGACTTGCCCTATTGGAAGGACTAGAAGTTCGACATTGCATCGACGTCATGCATGTAGAGAAGAATGTATGTGACAGCGTACTTGGTCTTTTACTGAATATTCCTAGCAAAACAAAGGATGGACTCAAGGCAGAAGGGACCTGGAAGATTTGAAAATCAGAGCCGAACTACATACTCAAGACACCGGGAAAGGCCAACTTTACCTTTCCCTAGCTTGCTACACTCTATCCAAGAAAGAGAAAACAGGCCTCTACAAGTTCTTGCATGGTGTTAAAGTTCCCTTCGGTTACTCCGCAAACATCAAGAAACTGGTATCGATGAAAGATTTGAAGTTAACTGGTATGAAGTATAATGATTGTCATGTGATGATGACACAAATGCTCCCTATTGCAATTAGAGGTATTTCGCCTGACAAGGTCCGAGAGGTAATCATGAGGTTGTGTTTCTTCTTTAACGCAATTTCACGGAAGGTCATCAATCCCGTTAGACTTTATGAACTACAAGTTGATGTGGTCCATACTTTGTGCTAGCTAGAGATGTATTTTCCTCTATCATTTTTTGATATCATGATTCATCTCATTGTTCACCTTATGAATGAGATAAATATTTGTGGCCCGTATTCCTACATCAGATGTACCCATTCGAAAGGTATATGGGTATTTTGAAGAAATATGTATGTAATCGATCTTGGTTGAAAGGCTTCATTGTAGAAAGTTATGCAACTAAGGACATTATTGAGTTCTGCATCGATTGCATGGACAAGGTCGAACAAGTAGGAGTGCTTGTATCTCGCTATGAGGGCAGGCTAGATAGGAAAGGTGTAATAGGAAAGAAATGCACAAATTCTTATGATTATGTTTTGTTCGAACAAGCCCATTTTCATAGTCTTGCAATAGTTAATTGAGGTGTACCCATATATGGACATACACAAGGACAAGCTACAGAGGGAAAACCGTGGACAGTTAGAGGATTGGATAACAAAAGAGCACAATCGTTTGTTCAATCATTAGTTCAGGGAGCATATGTCTGGTGAAGAAATGAGTCTTACATTGAGGTGGTTAGTAAAAGGGCCTTCAGGTACAATCGTGACATGGCAAGGATATGACATAAATAGATGTACATTTTACACAAGAGGTCGGGATAGCAAAAGCACTTACCAAAACATTGGTGTTCGTATAGATGCCTATGATAATATAGTCAGTAAGAAGAGCAACTACTACAGGTTCATAGAGGAGATTTGGGAGCTTGACTACTGCATTTTCAAGATCATGGTATATCGATGTGATTGGGACCAACTCCCAAAGAGTGTCAAGGTAGACAAGTACGGCTTCACTATTATGGACATCGAACATGTCGGATACAAAGATGAACCATTCGTACTTGCAAAGCAAGTAGCACAAGTCTTCTATGTAATCGACCCAACAGAAAAGAAGCGCCATGCAGTTCTTCAAGGAAAAAGAAGGAACGTCGGAGTTGAGATTGTCATGGATGAGGAAGAGCACAATCAGTTTGATGAGTTGCCTCCTTTCGTAGACGGCAGCATCAGGCTCGAGGAAGAAGCCACTCAAGAAGTTACCTATCATCACGATGATAACAAAGAAGTTACCTGTTTCACCAAAAAAATCAGTAGCAAAATGCAGGTCTGTCGAAAGTTAGTGATCAATAACACACTTATATTCGGGTACCTACAAGATGCGTAGAGTCAAACACACAATCGGGGGAACATGTTGTAGATAGGTTCAGGCCTCTTGGTTGAGTAACACCCTACTCCTGTGTGGATGATGCATGAGATCGATGAACAGCTTACATATTGGAAAGATTAGCTCTAGTTACAAGGAGAAGACGAATATGGGGGTGGCTAGGCTAAGACTAAAGGATGCTTCACTAGGAAATCTTCCTGTGCATGTAGCTCTGGATGGCTGTAGCTTGAGAATTGCTTGAGAATTCCATTCCCCTCGACGGTGTCTCCCTTTGCCCTTATATAGTGGGTTGGAGTGTCGAACCATGGTCGATGAGGAATCTATTGTTGTTATGATCTCCGTGTCATATCCAAACTCATAACCACCGAGCATATTTGAGTGGGTTTCCTTGTATCAAGAACATGATCGAATCCTTCCTTGCATGGGGATATCTTTTCCCGCGCATATCTTATCCCATCGGATTGGGCCCGAGATATCTGGAATATCCTAATGCTGGTAAAGGTATATATGGTATGACCTTTGACTTTATGGTGTATGTCCATATCCCAAATTTGGATATTCGACAGTAGCCCCCGAACTCTGCTTAGTGGAGGGTACGTTTGAGCGCTTGGTCGATTATTGCTAAACCTGGTTTAGTCGAGCAAAGCCTCGCCTACTTATTGTCAAATGATTCGAGTAAGTTGGGAATCACTAAGTATCAAGTAGGATGTGCGGGGTCGAGCGCCCTACTACCAGTACAGCTCGAATGCTTAGGGTCACCTCATGTCGCTCGATATTGACAATTCAAATCAACTCTGACCAGAGTTGGAATGATTGTTAGAAATTCTGAACATTGAGCGGTTTGACCATTTATTGCTCCAGTCTAAAGCGCTACAGCGAATGCGGTATCATCATTCCACTTTTCTCGGCGATAAACGTGCCGTACAGTGGGAAATGAACCGTTGTGCCTAAATGATTTCTGGCTTATAAATCCCTAGATTCAGAATTGTAGTCGTTCCATTCTTTCATCTTCAGCCTTGTTCTCGAATCCTTCGTCTCACCCTTTTGAGCCCTTGCGTCACTTACGTTTTGAGATATCTTCTTTTCGTCTGCTCCCAATGGCTTCTGGTCCTTCTATCAACCCTAAGGCCACTGTGGAGTATACACACCACGGTATTCAGTAAAGCGAGCTGCGAGGCCCAACTAAACAAGATCGGGCCGGCCGGTCAGAGGGAAATAGAAGCTACCAGGAGTGCGCCAAAACGTGCGAGATAAGGAAGCCTTGAAGATAGCAACCGATCCGGATTAGGTAGGATACAATCGTAATATAAACCGTTGCCAAAACGGATAAGTACAGGAGATATAATCCCCACTTTGTATCCGACCAGGATTCTCTTTTGTAACTGCCCTCCTCTGCTATATAAAGGGAGGGACAGGGGAACATCAGCATCCAATCTCATCAGCAAGTTAGTTAGCCACATATAATTCCAAAGCACAGGACTAGGGTATTATCTCCTCTGCGAGAGACCGAACCTGTATAATTCCCGTGTCTTGTGCTACCATCGAGTTTGGATATGATGCCTAGCCCCGTTTTCATTATTGTCGACAACAAACGTCGACAGCCACCGCACAATCGAAGAAGGAAGCTACGGTGGCCGAACTGGTCTTTAACGACGAGACTTTTCAACAAGTGTGGCAAAAGTCCATAATGATGGAAAAACGTCTCGCGGAACTGGAGAAGGGTGGCTTCGTTTCTCCTCGGGAGTTCTTTCATTAGAGGCCATCCATTGGTGAGTCTTATCTGATCCCTAAGGATGAGAACGAGATTATGGTTTTCAAGTCTTTCTTCCACTACGGTCTTAGCTTTCCCCCTTCCAAATTTCTGCTTGATGTTCTGGACTCCTACAAAATTCAACTTTTTCACCTGAGCCCTAACTCAATTGCAATGCTCAGTGTATTCGCTCATCTTTGTGAGGCCTTTCTGGTTATCAGACACAGCCTCAATTTGTTTTGCCATTTTTGCTGCTTGAAGAGGTCGACCAAAAATGAGGTTGTTGGTTGTGCTACATTTCACCTCCGCAGCAATGTTGCTAGCGTTTACATTCCAGTTTCAGTCACTTTTTTCTAGCAATCGGACTAGAAGAAGCAGTGGTTTTATATCACCTCACCGAACACAGTCAATTTTTCCTTAACTTATCAGCCATTCTTTCTGAACTCCACTGACCTCTTGACGAAAGTCCCTCCGTCGATGGCATGGAATGCACATTATGTCAAGAAAATTGAGGAGCTGAGGAAGACGGGATTAACCGGGTGGCATGTCTCCTGGGATTTTCTGATGTAGCAGTCGAGCCCGCTAAAGTGCTGAGACCACCTGGCCTGGGAGTACTCTGGGATCGACGATGCAACCAAAGACATCCCTAAGTGTAAGTGACATAACCTTGTCTATTTTTTTTCTTTTACTATGACTAGTGGCTAATGAACTGACTTACTGACCAATAGTCCTATCCGATGCAAACATTTCCTCTCGACTGAGCAAGATATTTTAGGACTCAGAACTTGGCCCTTATGGCGTAGAGGCCTATTCTCTGACCAATCCTCAACCAGAGGTATGTATCGAATGATGACCAATCCTGCCACACTTGGGTATACATTGTCGCTTAACCAATTTTTCCTTCAGGAGGCTGAGCTTGACGAATGCAGCGGGCTGCTCGAGGGAGCCATTGACTTGGATGATGAGCCTACTCAGGACAGTGGGCAAGCATCGAGCCCAACTCGTATTGGCGCGGGGCCGCTTGTGGACGACGCGGCACCCGTCATAGACCCCAGCGAGATCGAAGCAGCTCTGAAGCAAGAGGTGGCTGGCTCTCCTCAAACGAGGAGACTGACGTCGCCAAGATTCCAGCAACTAGCGAAATGTCTTCAGACGTCACCAACGAGAGCTCCTGACTAGGTGATATTCAATCGCTCACTCGGATGCTATGAGATCACTGATGACATAATCCGATAGATCTTCAAGGACCAGTGGGCCACCTTGGGTGCCGATGCGCAAAATCTGGCAGGTGTCTCCTCGAAGTGAGCCTTCATCAACTGAGATGGTCAGAATGGTAATGTCGCTGTTAGGTATGTACTTAATCCACTCATAACCTAGCAACTTGTTGATGATTGTCTTGTGTGAGTAGGCTCCTCCTTCGGTCGTTGACCCGCCAGCGCCATTGCTCCCACCGATTGGGTCGGTCGAGAAGGCACTTGCTAGGGCCAAACTAGTCCTGATGAAAATGTCTGTCTTGGAAGGGAACGTACAGGGGAAGTTTAAGATGGGGAGTTAATGTTATCTCTCCATCTTGTTCGTCGTAATTTCTCCTTTTTTTTTGGGAGAATCTTACAGGAAACCCTTTGCAGGAAGGGTACACCCAGCGGTGTAGTTGATGGTGACACTACCAGTGCCTTGCCATAATCGGGCATAGTCGTATCGGCTCCGGCCGGCACCTTGCCTCCACCAGACACAGTCGCGCTCGTCCTAATCTCTAAGGCGCCAGCCCCGACAACAACTCTGCCTCTTCTGGCTCCTCCAACGCCTTTTGAGTACTAGTTAGTCTTGAAACCACAGCTACAGGTATGTAGGCATATCCTGCTGCTTCTTCACCTTGGATCTACTCTTTGCTCTGCCCCTCTCTTCTTCGCTCCTTTCGACTGCTTTTTTGACAGCGTGTCACAGAGACCCTGCGTCATGTCAAGTCATTCTACGAGCAGACTTATCAGCAGAACGACCTGCTCTCGGCTTCTCATCAATAGGTAATCAAGATGAAAGACTCTGAGCTGGTAGGACTTCGGGCTGAGTTGAAGGCGGCTAGGGCCAAAGCCGACGTAGAGGCAAAAAAGTTGAAGGTAGAGGTGAAGGCGCTAAGGGCTAAGAACACCTCTTTGGACGCCGCGTGGCTCAAAGCCAAAGCTGACCTGGACAAGGTGGATGTGAAGCTGAAGGCGGTCAAGGGGGAAAAGGCTACAACAGACACAACATTAGCCACTTTGTAGTCGAAAACCCTCCAAAATATGATCTCCTCGGCTTGTCTTGCGTCTTCGTTGTTGTTGGGCCTGGTGAAAAACCACCATCTAGACCTGGACCTCTCGCTTTTGGAGGAGGGCTTCACCTGTGAGGAGGACGAGGCTGCCAACCTTGTCAAGTCCTTCAAAGGCCAGTCCGAGAGGTTCATGGACTAGCTGGAGCTTTCTCTTGATGGCGACGCCAGCAGTAACCCCTAGGCTCATCGCGCTGTTGTAATCGAACTCACGCTGAGGCTGTGGCCTTTTAGTGAAAATACTAATTAACTTGCTTGTCTTTTCATGTCTTGCCTTTTGATTCCTTGCCGATGAAACGATAGGAGACATGAGTAGATGCAATTTCGATTATCACTTATAAACCTTTATCCTTTTACATCTGTATCTCGACAATTCCAGCATGCAAGACTCAAAAGAAAATTCTCATCAAATTTCTAAGTCCCCAAGCTTTCACCCGGAGGGGCTGTGCCTAATATTAGTGCTACGTGGACAACATCAAGAGTTATGCGACTCTTTGCAAGTCTTTATCGACCATTTGACTTAGACTGTATAGCGAACATGAACTTGCCGAGCAGCGCATGTAGAACTGACTAGAGGCCTCGTCTCTCACCGGCCACTGAGCGTTAGATGTCTGACAATCTTGTACTTGTTTGCACACAAGATAGAATTGCTCATCGTCGGGTTCAGGCATGGCCGCACTTTGGTTTTGCTCGCTGAGCAACTAAGAGTGTGATCGGGTAAATACGTGCAAGGGAGTTCACATATATTGATAGCAAAGGATTTGTGCCTAGAGTGTGCTTCGCTCGATAATTGTATCGACCAAAAGAGAACTGACAAATGGCAAAGAATTAAAAAAAGGCATCAAGTTGCCTATAACCCCTGACTCCTTACTCGATGAGACCATCGGGTGGGGAGTAGAGTGGGTAAACATAATGCTGTGATTCGGCTCTCAACTTTTACTTGATAGTTGGATCGAGGTATCAGTGGAGCGTTAGCATCACACATCTATCACAACTCCTAGTCCCTTACTCGATAAGCATCTCAACCCAAAGACAGGGCTAAGTTGAGGCGAGAACTTGGGCAACATAATCTTCGACCTCCTACTCGATAGTGACTATAGAAAGAAACAAGGCATAATCATCTTTTAAAGACAACTCTCGACCATATGTTTTGGTGTGTGAGCCCCCGAGCATATTTGGTGGAGTTCAGTGTTTTGCGAAAGCATGACATGGCCCCTGACTTCCCGCTCAATTTCACTATCAAGGAGACAGTTGAGCATGAGCATCATGTCCAGTGGACTTCGGCCGTACACTTGGGTGCACGAGCCCCCCCAGCGCACCGAAAAGGCTTAGCGCTATTTTTGTTCAGCTATTATGACTGAGGACTACTACAACCGTCGCATCCTTCGGTCTTCACACGGCCCATCATGACTTGGCATCTCTTCAGCTTCCGCATTTATGTAAGAGTACAAAAAGACACCTGGTAAATCGGAACCGACATGGATTCCAGTTGGGTTGTGACTTCTAGCCTGACCTGTTCCCAGGGCTATAAATAGACAGGACACGTGGTCACCTAGCATACCTTTCTCCCCCTTTTGCATTGCAACGCTTTTAGCTTCTTCAAACGTCTTCATCGCCTCCTCGCCGCCCTCGTATCCTTCCTTGGAGATCCTCGAGGGAGCCCTTTCTCGGGAGGTTTCCATTGAGATCCCTCCCCTGCCTCCAACCACGGGCCCTCACGGCGCATCGTCATTATCCTCTCTGAGGATGAAGATGATGAAATCGACTGGGATGCAGTCGAGAAGGAGGTTTGGCCCAATGAGGAGAGGAGGAGATCGACTAGAGGACCCCGGAGGGAGGTTTGGCCTGAGGAAGAGGACGAGCTGATGAGCAAGCTGCGCGTCACACCTGCACAAGACCATGCGACCTCCGTTCCTCTTGCGAAGGTTGCTGCCTCCTCCAACACCGAAGGAGAAAAAGGCGAGGCCGTCGATGGAGGTGAAGCTCAAGACAGCTCCATCGACCTGGCACTTGCTCACCCTCCTAGCCGTCACGGTGGCCGAGGGGTTTTGGTGGCATAGGAGGAGGTTCCTTTGCCATTAACCGGTCGGCGTACCCTCACCACCTCTTCCGGCCCTCCCTGAGGGCACAGGCCCATTCCGGGGGCCATCAACTACCAGCCCCCAAGCAAGCAAAAGAGGAGGCGGGATGCCTTTGAAGGCAAGTAGCTGTAGGGTACCTAGGATAGCCTATCTATGAATGTAATAGAATACTTTTGTTAGCAATGTAGATAAAGTGAACTTTTACTTACTTGAAGCTTTTTGCTTTATTTGATTTTGTGAATGCAACGTTTTTTCTTTTATGTATGGAATTTCCTTAACTAATCGATGTTCCATGAGTTGTCAAATCTCACGCCACCTGCTATAGACAACCACACTGATCCTGGTCGAGTAGCTTCGACTACCACATAGGGGCCTTCACACTTAGGTGACAACTTGTTACGATTGTCTTGCTTTTGCACCTTTCGCAGTACTAAGTCCCAGACATTGAGCTTCCTTTCCTGTATTCCTGTGCCATGATATCTGCACAAGGCCAGTTGATATTTGGCTACTTGAATTGATGCTCGATCTCTGTACTCTTCGAGTAGATTTATGTCGTCTACTCACTCTTGCTCTTGCTCCTTTTCTGAGTAGTTCTCCACTCGGGGTGATTTGAACGTTAACTTGGTTAGAAGCACTGCTTCTACTCTATAGACCAAGAAAAATAGAGTCTCATCGGTGGCTCGACTAGTCGATGTTCGAATGGCCCATAGCACCGAGGGAAGTTCTTTCGCCCACTGAGTCAAGTAAGCCTTTAGCCTATTGAATACACGGGTCTTAATCCCCTCTAGGATCATGCCGTTGGCACGTTCGACCTAACTGTTACTCTAAGGATGAGCTACAAAGGTGAAGCAAAGTTTGATTCACAGTTCTTCGTAGAAGACCATAAAAGCACTGCTCTTGAACTGGCTACCGTTGTCAGTAATCACTTGATTCAGGATGCCAAATCGAGTAACGATGCTCCTCATGAACCTCTTGGCCACTTCTGAGGTGATGTTCCTAATGGGTTCAGCCTCGATCCACTTGGTGAATGTATCGATTGCCATGAACAAGAACTTATAACCTCCTTGGGCTCTAGGAAACGGTCCCAAGATATCCAATCCCCAGACGGAGAACGGCCAAGACAGAGGAATAGTTTGTAGAGCCTAGGCTGGTCTGGTGGTCTGCTTGCCATAGAATTGGCAACTTTCACACTTTTTCACCAGCTCGCAAGCATCCTGGAGGGTAGTCGGCTAGTAGAACCCTTGTTGGCAAACTTTTCCGACTAGAGTGCGATAGGACGCATGATTGCCACAGATGCCTCCATGGACATCAAGCAATATTTTTATTGCCCTCATCCTGAGTGATGCACTTCATCAAGATTCCGTTACTCCCTTTTCGATAGAGCTTGCCGTCTACCAATGTGTATAGCTTGGACTTACATGCAATTTTCTCGGCTGAGGCACCGTCGTCAGGGATCTCTCGACCTTCGAGATAGGCTTGGAATGGAGTTATCTAGGTCGGCTCACATTTGAGTAGCGCAGTTTCTGTGTCTGCGAGTTCTGCCTCGTTGACTCGACCAGACTGCTGATTGAGTTGGGTAGCATCTGTCTCTTGTGGGGGGAGACGGATGGTTTAGGGAGTTTCTCGATGAAGACTCCTACGGGCGCAGGTGAATGGGATGAAGCGAGCTTGGTAAGTTCATCGGTGGTGGCGTTGTCGCTCCAACGGATGTGCCTTACCTCGAGGCCTCCGAATTTATGCTCTAGCTTGCAGACTTTGTTCAAATACACTGTCATGTTGTCATCCGAGCATTGGTACTCTTTTTGCACTTGCTTTACGACTAGCTGTGAGTCCCCTTTCATGAATAATCACTTGATTCCTAGTGCTGTGGCTATTTTAAGTCTATTGACTAATCCCTTGTATTCTGCAACATTATTCAAAGCTTGAAAATTGAGTTGGATGACGTATTTAAGTTTCTTACCTGTAGGAAATTTAAGTATGATGCCAGCCCCCGAGCCTTGAAGCGTAAGCGATCCATCGAAAAACATAGTCCAATGGTCATCAACCATCTTGATTTCCTTTTCCTCAACATGAGTCCATTCCGCGATGAAATCCACCAAAACTCCTGACCTGACGCTGGTCCGTGGCACGATGTTGACCTTGAAATCGTTGAGCTCAACCGCCCATTGCGTAATTTGCCCTGTCACACCTCCTTGAGTGGATACGTTGTCAAGACTGTAATCTCATGCACCTGGAAGTAGTACCGCAGCTTCCAGGAAGTCATCAAAATGGTGTACAACATCTTCTGTATCATAGGATATCGCAACTTGGCATCGTGAAAGATCTCGCTCACGTAATAAACTGGCTTCTGCACTTTGGTCTTTTTCTCAGGGCAATCTCGTTCGACCACCAGGACCATGCTTAGCTACAATATACAAAAAGAGCTACTCTTTTTCGTTAGGTGATACCAAAATTGATGGAGACAATAAATACCTTTTCAGATCTTGAAAAGCTTCTTCGGTGTAACATCTTTATTTTTCATAAAAACTAAAATCATGCATGTAGCATTTGTAAAAAAAATATAATAATAAAGTAAAATTTAAAAATTTGTTTATAATAAAAAATTTGAAAAATAAGAATGTTCCTTTCAAATATTTTCAAAAACTTGACTTATAAATTAAGTTTGTTGATTTTATAAATATATGTACAATGTTTGATTTACTAAAAGAATTTTTGTAGAAAATATATATATCCAAAAATTCCAAAACCAAGTTTATTAGGTTCCAAATATTCCCTAGTATTTTTGAGAATTGTTTCAAGAGTTGTAGAGTCTTTTTGCTATTTTAACCTAAGCGCTTTTTCCTTCTCAATACTATTCAAATTCAATAAAAAAAACCATGTCATGTGTACTGTATGGGCGTAGTTAACCTCCCGCCAGAGAAGTTTTTCCTCTCTCCTCCATCAAAGTAGACGAAGAGCTGCCAAATCTTCTTCAATTAATCACCAAAAATTCAACAAAAATTATATTAGGAATCCATGTCATATCCTCATCAATCCACAGCAATTTCCTAATCAAATCTTCCACTAATTTGTTCATAATCACAAAAGAAATGTTATTGCGTCTATTTTTCATTTCCACTGCGATTTCTGGCCCTTTGGTCTTCCATTCGCACTATAAGAAGGGGCATTGGGAGCCTCTCTTCATCGCCAACCCATCCGTTCCCTTTTCGAGAGCTCTCTCATTCTTGTTCCACCGGATTTCATAAAAGATTGAGTGCGTTCTTGTTTTGGGCGTACTGTTTTTCGACCGCCATCACTGATTAATTATCCCTCTGTCGCCGCCGTCGTGGCCGGTGAGTTCGCCACATCACGCCGCCGCCACCCGACCAGTCGGTCAACCCTCTAGACTCCTTTTCCTTCACGCTGGCCATCTTCTGATGCTCTCTGTGAATCGCGCATGAACAGTAGTGATGCTACAGTAATCACGATGCTACAATGAGAATCTCTCTGTTAGTTTCTACATGTTATTTTCACTAAATTGTGATTTTTTTTATTTTCATTGAAAACTCGTTTTAGCTCCAAATTGCATGCAACAAATTTTGTTAATTAGCAAAAATTAATAACTATTCACAATAATTTTTCAGTAATTTTATAAATAAATATATTCTATGAAATTATTTGCGGAAAATCTAATCTTACGAATTTTGTATCACTTAAAATATGTGTCCAAAAATGTTGAAATAAATTTTATAAATCTTATAAAATGCTATATTATATATCTAGAAGTTTTCATGAAATTATGAATTAATTTGCTTCTCTGTATTTTTCGAATGCGTGTTTATTCGTTGTTTTTTGTGCGATAGAAACGTTCGACGTCGACGCCATTGCTGATCTGCAAGAAGACGACTCTCTCCTCACAAACCAAGGCAAGTTCCCAGCAAATGTTTTGCAAATCCCCTTGAAACATGTTGATCCCTATGTGGAAATACTTTCTAGGTATTTAAAAACTTGCATGCTATGTAAATTTTAAGACTGATGTTTGCTTAGCGTAACTATCCCTAATTAACTTTAAGTTTGTTAATACAATCCTTGCTACCATCGAACTACTAAAGTTGTTTAATATTGCCACATCCTTGTAATTGGTTTTGCTCATGCTTAGAATTGCTTAGATGAATAAAACATTTGATTTGTTTACTTGATGAATATTGTTTTACCCTGTTTCGTAAACTTGTTGTTTATTCTGGGCAGTGGGTGTTGTCTCGAAAATACTTTGATAGTGGGTGCTATCGGGTAAAAACTATTTTGCAAAACCTGATCCTGGTGGCTGGTTGCAAGGCGGGTGCAGAATGCACGAGACTCGGGTTTGAGTATGTACTACCCTAGTCACCCAAAGGACCGATCCCTTGTGATTGTCAAACATTGTACAACAGTGCAGCCGCGGGTTCCGGTATGGGATGGGCCTGGCCGAGTAGCTAGTGAAAACTTAATTAAGGCATGCCAGACGGTAGAGTAGGCGTGGTTGGAGCCACAGGAGTCCTACAGGCGCAAGAGGGGGCATCCAATATGGTTGTAGCCATTTGGCGGTGAAACCTCAGCGGGCGTGACTTAGTGAAGATATAGCTAGAGAAATGGCCTTGTGATTTTCACTTGGGGTTATATGCCAAAGCAAGTGTATGACCAAAAAGAGTGAAATTTCCCTCGCGGGTAAAGCGTGCAAATTCTACAGAGCAAACAAACTATTTGAATAGCCGTGCCCATGGTCAAGGGTGGACAAAGGGGGCTGTCACATGGTAGTTTTCTCCTATTTGGTTTCAAAATCAGTTTTTTATAAAATGAAGCACTGTTGGAGCCGTGATTGTTTTGGTTTGACAAAAGTCCGTGGTTGGAGACATGAGGAAAAGATTTCAAAAGAAAACTTACATGTTTTGTTTTTTCACGGTTGAAGCCGTGTCCTGAAAAGTTTGAAACTCTCATTTCTCAAAAGAAAATACCTTTGAAAACTACTTTTCAAAATTCTAGGATAAAATCTTAAAAATTAGCTTTCTGCAAATTAACCAATGCCCTCCCTTGAATTAAACTACATATTGCATTTCTTTCTGGACTGGTTGAGTATGTTGAATACTCACCCTCACTTTTCTTTGCGAGGTTGCTTATTCCATAAAGCAGAGTAGGAGATCGGGGATAGCTATCCAAGAGTTTGCATCTCACCGTTCGACATCTGTGATGAAGGATTTGAAGAGGAAGATTTTCAGGACGTCTAGGGTCGAATTTTCTCCAGTCTTTGCCTGTGGTGTTTCGGAATTCATTCCGTCAAGTTTATTTGCCAGTTTTATGTTTCTGCTGCTGTTTGACCTTTGGGTCCAACTTTTGTAATATTGAGCCATGTTGGCCGGTACTTTGTAATACTTTTTAGTTATCACATGGTTATGGTCCATACTGTTATGATCTGTGTGTACTAGCTATTAATCCAGGGACTAGTACAGGTGAACACAGCGGGAGCCCGAATCCTTTTTGCGGGTTCCGACAGAATGGTATCAGAAGCACAGAAGTTCTCACACCAGGCGACGGCACTACCCTGCAGTTGATGTCCAGCGAAGTTGACGCTTTCATAGTCATCACACTGAGCTAATGTCAACTTCCGGTCCATTTCTTTGATCCAATCATTTGCGACTAGTGGATCAGTGAACCCCGCAAAGGTAGAAGGTCTTGTGCACATAAACTCTCCGAACTTGGACTGCAGCTGATGAGGTTGGGCTTGATTATTGAAGTTGTTGGCTATGCCTTGAAGTACTTGAAGATGCATGGTCAGCAGTTGTTGGATAGTTGGCTCTCCAACGGGGGAAGGAATTTGTTCAGGCTTTTAGGGATGCTCATATTCCCAAAGAAGTTATGGAAATGAAGAGGCGAGAATTCCATAGGCTTCAACAGGGTAATTTGACCATGACTGACTATTTGCATAAATTCAACCAATTGGCTCGATATGCTCCAACTGAAGTAGCCAATGATGCCGACAAGATTTGGAAATTCATGGAGGGGATGGACCCGGAGATCAAGGCTTTATTGGCTTCCAATGATTATGCCACTTTCCAACAACTAGTGAACAAAGCTCTGGCTCAAGAGGACATACAGCGTCAGTGAAACGAGAATCATAAGAGAAAGCTAGCAATTCAAGGTCAACATGTAGCCAATGGGTCCAAGCCAAGGTTTGGACAATTTCAAGCTAGCAAGCTACCGGTTCAGCAAGTGCAAAGGGCTATAATATTTGTACCTCGTCTGATATAGCAGAAACCCCATCAAAACCCAGTTACTCAGCCAGCAAAAACTAACAACACAGCAGACGTGCAGTGCTACAATTGCCATCAAATGGGACATTATGCAACCAAGTGTCCTCAAAGGCGCTCAAACATAGCTCCAGCCCATTCAACTCGATCGGGCCAGTCCGGCACCAAGTCAGGGTCATGGTAACCCTCAGACTCCTAGAACCCCAAATCGAGCTGGAAGAAGCCATGTGAACCATATCTCTGCTAAAGAAGCACAAAAAGCTCAGAATGCAGTGATGGGTAGGTTTCTCGTAAACTCTGTACTTGCTACAATTTTGTTTGATTCCGGTGCATTTCATTCATTCATAACCAAGGGTTTTGTGGAAAGGAACCATTGGGATACAATGAATCTAAAGAACCCTATGATAGTAAAATATCCGGGAAAAGAAATGATGACTAAAAATGTATTTCCCAAGCTAGTAATAGAAATTAATGGGGTGAAGTTTCTAGCAAACCTTATCCTATTAGATTCTCAGGGAATAGATGTAATACTTGGTATGGACTAGTTAACCAAACATGAAGGACAAATTAATTGTGCCAACCATACCATATCTCTTGTCAATAAAGATGGAGCCCGAGTATGCTTCTTATCTGACCTTGCCTCAAGACCGACCAGTCTGTTGAATCAATTAAAGAAAATAACATTGGAATCGGTACCAGTAACAAAAGAATACCCGAATGTCTTTCCTGATGACTTTCCAGACATGCCACCAAACCGAGATATAGAGTTTGTTATTAACTTAGTTCCTAGCACAACCCCAATCCACCAGAGACCCTATCGGTTGTCTGCTAACCTATTAGTGGAATTAAAGAAGCAAGTTGAAGAATTACAAAAGAAAGGCTTCATTCGCCCTAGTTCATCACCTTGGGGAGCTCCAGTTATTTTTGTGAAAAAGAAGGATAATACCCCGAGAATGTGTATAGATTATAGATCTTTAAATGAAGTGACAATAAAAAACAAGTACCAATTGCCAAGGATCGATGATCTATTTGACCAACGCAAGAGAGTTTGTGTTTTCTTAAAAATAGATTTAAGATCAGGGTACCATCAGATTAAAATCAAGAAGGAAGATATTCCTAAGATTGCCTTCATCACTCGGTATGGACTTTACTAGTTCACCGTGATGTCCTTTGGATTGACCAATGCACCAACCTATTTTATGCAGTTGATGAACAAGGTGTTCATGGAATTTTTGGACAAATTCGTAGTTATGTTCATTGATGATATTCTGATATACTCCAAAGATGAAGGAGAACATGAAAAGCATTTGTGTTTAGTTTTGGAAAAACTCAAGGAACATAAGCTTTATGCCAAGTTCAGCAAATGCGAGTTTTGGATAAAAGAAGTCTCTTTCTTGGGCCATGTCATTTCAGCTGGAGGAGTTGTTGTTGACCCGAGTAAAGTAAAGGATGTACTTGATTGGAAGCAACCCAAATCAGTAACTCAAATTAGAAGTTTTCTTGGTTTGGCTAGATATTATAGAAGATTCATAGAAGATTTCTCCAAAATCGCAAAACCACTTACACAACTATTAAAGAAAGAATAGAAGTTTGAATGGACCCTGTCATGCGAAGATAGTTTCCAAGAGCTCAAGAAGAAACTAACCTCTACTCCAGTATTGACGTTACCAGATATACAAAAGGACTTTGTGGTTTATTGTGATGCTTCGAAGTAAGGTTTAGGTTGTGTGTTGATGCAAGAAGCTAAAGTGGTGGCCAATGCATCTAGGCAGTTGCGCCCTCACGAGGAAAATTACCCTACTCATGATTTGGAGTTAGCAGCCGTGGTACATGCCCTCAAAATTTGGAGGCATTACCTCATCGGGAATCGAACAGAGATATACACTGACCATAAGAGCTTAAAGTATATATTCACTCAACCAGATTTAAATGAGGCAAAGAAGATGGTTGGAGCTGATAAAGGATTATGATGTTGGAATCCATTTTCACCCTGGGAAATCTAATGTAGTGGCCATGCTCTGAGTAGGAAGAATTATTGCAATAGTATATTAGTTAAGGAAAGCTAGCCAACTTTGCACGAAGAATTCAAGAAAATGAATTTGGAAGTGGTGGAGCAAGGATACATCAATATGATGGAACTACGACCTACCTTGGAGGACCAAATTCAAGAAGCTTAGAAAGAAGATGCAGAGGTTTTTGAAATTATTGAGAGGATGAACAAAGGAAAAGCCCCAGGATTTTCAATAGATGAAAAAGGTACTCTATGGTTTGGGAAAAGAATTTTTGTACCCAATAAGAAAGAAATCAAGGAAATGATCTTAAAGTAAGCTCATGAGACCGCCTATTCCATTCATCCAGGAAGTACCAAAATGTACTTGGATATGAGAGGATCGTACTGGTGGAACAGTATGAAGAGAGAAATTGCAGGTTTGTTGCTTTGTGCGATATCTGCTAGCGGGTGAAAGCTGAGCATCAGAGACCTGCAGCGTTACTACAACTGTTAAAAATTCCCGAATGGAAATGGGAAGAGGTAGGAATGGATTTCATTACTAGATTACCAAGGACTCAATCTATATATGATTCAATCTAGGTTATAGTTGATCATCTGACTAAATCTGCTCATTTCATTCCTGTTAAAACCACCTACATTGGAGACAAATTGGCAGAGTTGTACATGACAAAGGTAGTATGTTTGCATGGAGTACCCAAGAAAATTGTGTTGGATAGAGGTACTCAGTTCACCTCAAAGTTTTGGCAAAAGTTGCATAGTTTATTGGGCACAAACCTTAACTTCAGCACAACATATCATCCACAAACAAACAGCCAGACCGAAATGGTAAATCAGATTTTAAAAGATATGCTCAGATCCTGTGCTTTGACAAACAAGACAAGTTGGGATAAGAGTTTGCCTTATGCAGAGTTTTCATACAACAATAGATATCAATCAAGTATTCAGATGTCACCTTTCGAGACATTATATGGACGCAAGTGTCGAACACCACTTTATTGGAAGGAAACTGGAGAAGGAAAAGTGTTTGGACCAGATGTACTCAAAGAGGCAGAAGAACAAGTGAGATGGATCCACCAAAAATTAAAAGCTGCTGAAAGCCGATAAAAAAACTACGCTGATAACCGACGTCGAGACCTGAAGTTTGCCAAGGGCAACTTTGTATAGCTGAAAGTTTCACCAATGAAAGGAATCAAACGATTTCAGGTTAGTGGAAAGCTTGCACCTAGATATATTGGACCATTCAAAGTTTTGGCCAGAAGAGGCGAGGTAGCGTATCAACTAGAATTACCACCACAACTAACTGACGTGCATAATGTATTTCATGTGTCCCAGCTAAGAAAATGTCTTCGAATACTAGAGGAACACATGTCCTTAGAACAGTTAGATTTACAATAGGATCTTTCTTATAAGGAATATCCAATATAGATTTTGGATGAGACAGTTCGTAAGACTCGCTGCAGAAGTATCAAATTCTGTAAGGTGCAGTGAAGCAACCATACCGAGAAGGAGGCTACTTGGAAGCGTGAAGAGGACTTACGAGAAGAATTCCCAAATATTTTTCCCAGCTCTACCGAATCTCGGGGCCGAGATTCCGTTTAAGGGGGGTAGGTTTGTAACATCCTTATTTTTCATAAAAACTAAAATCACGCATGTAGCATTTGTAAAATATATATATATATTAATAAAGTAAAATTTACACATTTGTTTATAATAAAAACATTTGAAAAATGAGAATGTTCTTTTCAAATATTTTCAAAAACTTGACTTATAAATTAAGTTTGTTGATTTTATAAAGATCTGTACAAGTGTCTGATTTACTAAAAGAATTTTTGCATAAAATCTATATATCCAAAAATTCCAAAACCAAGTTTATTAGGTTCCAAATATTACCTAGTATTTTCGAGAATTGTTCCAAGATTTGTAGAGTCTTTTTGCTATTTTAATCTAAACGCTTTTTCCTTCTCAACACTATTCAAATTTAATTAAAAAAAATCATGTCATGTGTACTGTGCGGGTGTCATCAACCTCCAGCCAGAGAAGTTTTTCCTCTCTCCTCCATTAAAGTAGACGAAGAGCTTCCAAATCTTCTCCAATTAATCATCAAAAATTAAACAAAAATTATATTCGGAATCCACGTCGTATCCTCATCAATCCACAGTAGTTTCCCAACTAAATCTTCCACTAATTTGTTCATAATCACGAAAGAAATGATAGTGCATCCGTTTTTCGTTTCCACTGCGATCTCTAGCCCTTTGGTCTTCCATTCGCACTATAAGAAGGGGTATTAGGAGTCTCTCTTCCTCGCCAACCCATCCCTTCCCTTTCCGAGAGCTCTCTCATTCTCATTCCACCGGATTTCGCAAAAGATTGAGTGCGTTCTTGTTTTGGGCATACTATTTTTCGACCGCCGTCTTCGATTAATCATCCCTCTGCCGTCGTCGTCGACGCCGATGAGTTCGCCGCGTCACGCTGCCACCACCCGGCCGGTCGGCCAGCCCTATGAACTCCTTTTCATTCACGCTGGTCATCTTCTGATGCTCTCTATGAATCGCGTATGAACAGTAGCGATGCTACAGTGAGAATTCATCTGTTAGTTTGTACATGTTATTTTCACTAAATTGTGATTTTCATTGCAAACTTGTTTTAGCTCCAAATTGCATGCAACAAATTTTGTTAATTAGGAAAAATTAATAACTATTCACAATAATGTTTCAGAAATTTATTGATAAATTTATTCTATCAAATTATTTGTGGAAAATCTAAATTTATGAATTTTGTATCTCTTAAAATATGTGTCCAAAAATGTTGAAATAAATTTTATAAATCTTATAAAATGCTAAGTTATATATCTGGAAGTTTTCATGAAATTATGAATTAATTTGATTCTCTGTATTTTCCGAATGCGTGTTTATTCGTTGTTTTTTGTGCGATAGAAACGTTTGACGTCGACGTCGTTGCTGATCCGCAAGAAGACAACTCTCCCCTCGCTGACCAAGGCAAGTTCCCAGCGAATTTTCTGCAAATCCCCTTGAAACATGTTGATCCCTGTGTGGAAATACTTTCTAGGTATTTAAAAACTTGCATGCTATGTCAATTTTAAGACTGATATTTGCTGTGTGTAACTATCCCTAATTAACTTTAAGTTTGTTAATCCATTCCTTGCTGCCATAGGACTACTAAAGTTGTTAAATATTGCCACATCCTTGTAATAGGTTTTCCTCATGCTTAGAATTGCTTAGATGAATAAAACATTTGATTTGTTTTCATGATGAATATTATTTTACCCTGTTTCGTAAACTTGTTGTTTATTCTGGGTAGTGGGTGTTGTCCTGAAAATACTTTGATAGTGGGTGCTATCGGGTAAAAACTATTTTGCAAAACATGATCAGGGTAGCTGGTTGCAAGGCGGGTGCAGAATGCACAAGACTCGGGTTTGAGTATGTACCACCCTAATCACCCTAAGGATCGATCCCTTGTGATTGTCAAACAATGCACAACAGTGCGGCCGCGAGTTCCGGTATGGGACGAGCCTAGCCGAGTAGCTAGTGAAAACTTAATTAAGGCATGCCAAACGATGGAGTAGGCATGGTTGGAGCCACAGGAGTCCTACAGGCGTAAGAGGGGGCTTCAATATGGTTGTAGCCATTTGGAGGTGAAACCTGAGCGGGCGTGACTTAGTGAAGATGTAGCTAGAGAAATGTCCTTGTGATTTTCACTTGGGGTTATATACCAAAGAAAGTGTGTCACCAAAAAGAGTGAAATATCCCTCGCGGGTAAAGCGTGCAAACTCTACAGAGCAAATAAACTATTCGAATAGCCGTGCCCACGGTTAAGGGTGGACAAAGGGCGCTGTCACATGGTAGTTTTCCCCTATTTGGTTTCAAAATTAGATTTTTATAAAATGAAGCATGTTGGAGCCGTGAATGTTTTGGTTTGACAAAAGTCCATGGTTGGAGCCACGAGGAAAAGATTTCAAATGAAAACCATGGTTGGTGCTGTGGAAAAGTATTCTTAAAATAAAAACCATGGTCAATGCCGTGAGTTGGTCTATGTTTTGTTTTTCCACTGTTGAAGCCGTGTCCTGAAAAGTTTGAAACTCTCATTTCTTAAAAGAAAATACCTTTGAAAACTGCTGTTCAAAATTCTAGAATAAAATCTTAAAAATGAGCTTTCTGTAAATTAACCAATGCCCTCCCTTGAATTAAACTACATACTGCATTTCTTTCCGGACTGGTTGAGTATGTTGCATACTCACCTGCTTTTCATTGCGGTGCTGCTTCTTCCATAAAGCAGAGCAGGAGATCAGGGATAGCTATCCAAGAGCCTGCATCCCACCGTTCGACATCTGCGTTGAAGGATTTGAAGAGGAAGATTTTCAGGACGTCTAGGGTTGCGTTTTCTCTAGTCTTTGCCTGTGGTGTTTTGGACTTCATTCCATCAAGTTTATTTGCCCGTTTTTTGTTTCCGCTGCTATATGACCTTCGGGTCCAACTTTTGTAATATTGAGCCATGTCGGTCGGTACTTTGTAATACTTTTTAATTATCGCATGGTTATGGTCCATACTGTTATGATCTGTGTGTATAGCTATTGATTTAGGCACTAGTACAGGTAAACACAGCGGGAGCCTGAATCCTTTTTGCGGGTTCTGACATTTGGCCTCCTTGGTCCACTCGAAATTGTCATGTTTCTTAAGCAGCTTGAAGAAAGGTAGCCCTCGCTCGCCCATTCGAGAAATGAATCGACTAAGGGCCGCAATGCAGCTTGTGAGCTTTTGCACATCTCTTAGGGTGCATTTGGTTGGGTGTACGAGGGTGAACCGAACCATTCCGTATAGGATTTGAATCTGTCTTTGCATTTGGTTGGTTGAACGGAACCATTTGATACAGGATGAGATGGTACAGATTCTTGGAATATTCTAAAAGGATGTTGTACCATCCCGTACGGGAAATTTAACCGAACCAATCGGTCCAGGACAGGATCGTTCACTCGCACCATCCCTCAAACCAACCTCATTCCTCAATGCAATCTCATCCCTTCAACCAAACATCATCTCGTACCATTCTGTATCGTTTCATTCAAGCAACCAAACAAAATCTTGTATCATTCTATTCAGGCAACCAAACACCTTCCCTGTACAATCTCATCCAGGATCATCCCATCCATCCTGTACCATTCTATCCCATTCAACCTCTTACACCCAACCAAACTCACCCTTAGTGTTCGCGGAGGGCGTATCTGATTTACCACCTCGATCTTATGTGGGTTAGCCTCGATGCCTCGACTGGACACCAGGAAGCCGAGAAGCTTGCCAGGCAGCATGCCGAACGTGCACTTATCAGGATTGAGCATCATTCGATACTTCCTAAGATTGTCAAATTTTTCCTTGAGGTCGTTGACTAAGGTGCTCCTGGTTTTCGATTTTACTACGATATCGTCAACGTACGCTTCAACATTTCGTCCTATTTGGGACTTCAAGTAGTTTTGAATACAGCGTTGATACGTTACGCTAGCACATTTCAAACCAAAGGGCATCTTTATATAACAAAATACACTGAAAGGACTAGTAAAAGCAGTCTTCTCCTCGTCCTCCGTGGACTTGCTAATTTGGTGATACCCCGAATAGACATCTCGAAAATTTAGCAGTTCACAACCTACAGTGAAGTCCACTATTTGGTCGATGCGCGGGAGAGGAAAATGGTCCTTAGGACATGCTTTGTTAAGGTCGGTGTAGTCGACGCACATTCTCCACTTGCCATTGGGCTTCTTTACAAGGATTGGGTTCGCTAGCCAAGTTGGGTGACGGACCTCTCGGATGATGCCAGCCTTTAGGAGTTTGCCAACCTCCTCTTATATGGCTTGCTTCCGATCTTTTGTGAATCTACGCTACTTTTGCACCACAGGCTTGGTGCTTGGTTCCACAGTCAGTTGATGCTCGATCACCTCGTGGGGGACCTCCGACGTCTTGGACAGTTGCCATGCAAACACATCACAGTTTAACCTGAAGAAAAGTGACGAGCTCAAGTTCCTATTTGGGATCAAGGTCGCCGCCTACCTTGACCGTCTTAGATGGCTTTGTCGGGTCGAGGGGCACCATCTTGACATCTTCGTAGGTCTTCTTGTCCTTTTTGCCATCATTCATCGGGTCGTTGGTGGCACTGTTGGACGTGGAAGCCTAATCACCACCTTTGGATTTCTGGCGCTTGGCTTTCTTATCGTCGGCACTGGCTGCCGATCCACAGAGATGCTCAACCATCTCCAAGCTTTTCTTATCACACCTGACCACAACACGCTAGTCTCCCTTAATCGTGAGGACTCCCTTTGGCGCTGGCATCTTGATGGTCTGATACGCATAGTACACCACAGCTATGAATTTGGCTAGCATTGGGCGGCCCAAAATCACATTGTAGGCAGTCTCAAAATCCGCTACGTCGAAAGGGATCTTTTCGGTGTGGAAGTTGTCTGGCTACCAAATATGATCGGTAGCTTGATCTGGCCCAGCGGGGTCGATGATGAGCATAGAGTTATGCCATGAAACAACTTGGCTCTGAATTTTATCTCGATCGGGGGAATTCCCATATTTTCCAGTGTCTTTGCAAAGATGAGGTTCAATGAGCTGCCTCCATTGACTAGGGTTCGAGCAACCTTGATGTTCACGATAGTGGACTCAACCACTATAGGGTATCGACCTAGATGTGGGACCACAAACGGGTGATCTGACTGGTCGAAGGTGATTGGTACCTCTAACCACTTGAGGAATCGAGGGGAAGCTAGTGTGGCCAGATTGACCACTCTTTCTACTGCCTTGTACTGCCTCTTGGACTCATGCATGGCAGATACCCCAAAGATATGTGCAAGCTTGTGCTCAGCCCCATGGTATTTGGGCTCATCGTCATCAGGTTTCTCCTTAGCCTGCTCGATCCTGCGCTCAGCGAGGGCGGCCCTAAGCTTCTCCTAGACTTTTTTGGTGATCACCTGGCACTCATCGAAGTCGTGTTTGTCCATGTGGTGTACGGGGTAGTATTTGGTTCCTCCATGGCTTCGGCCCATGTTGTCGCCTAGGTTGCGCGCTTTCCCCTTTCCACCGCGGCTACAGTGGAGTCGCTTTTGCGCTTCTCCCACCACGGTTCTTGTTCTTCTTTGCCCCTTGCTTGGACGACTCGGGCTTATGGTTGCCATGCTTGGGGTTATCGAGATGGTGTTGAGCCTCGGCACGTATGGCGTACTTATCCGCCATCTTGAAGAGCTCCTTAGTGGTTCTGATCTTTCGGGTAGCAAACTTTCCCTTTAGATCTCTGTCCTTAACCCTATTCTCAAAGGCAACAATCATTGCCTCATCCGAGAGGTCGGGGATTAGGTTTTTCTTGTCACTAAAGGGCCGAATGAAGCTGCGCAAAAACTCTCCTAGCTTCTGTACCAGCCGATGCAAATCGCTACACATTCTAAGGTGTTCATACGTGCCTTGGAAGTTAGCGATGAACAAGGCCCGTAACTCTACCTGTGATGATATCGACTAAGGTGGGAAGTTGAGTAACCAAGACCTAGCCACTCCATCGAGGATGGTAGGTAGGTAATTAGTCACCACCTTCTCATTTCCTCCAACTTCTCTCATGACCTAGTATAAATCTATAGCCATTCGACGGGGTTAATCTTCTCCGAGTACTTCTCTACTGGACCAGGCTTGAATTTGTCTGGCCACCAGACCGCACGTAGTGCAGGAGTGAATGCTTTACACCCCTCATCGATGTCCTCAAGGGTCATCTAGCGCTGCCCTCGGTACACATCTTGCCGAGGGGGAACCTGCATCACGGCGGTGAGCGGCCCCTCGAGGGCGAAGATTTGCCTGGCATGCATGTTGCATCGGGGATTGATCTCTTGAGGATGTGGACTCATTATCCCACCTCTCGTGATCTTCACGGTCTTGTCCTTCCCTTCAATATCGCAAAACATCACACAAATCTCATCGATTGTGCGGGATTCAATCTTGGAGATCTCTAAGGTGTTTCTAGCGGGGGTTGGAACGGACTGTTCTAGAATTACGATGGCCAGAGCTAACCACTACAGATCTCGTTGCTCGATGACTATCACAAGATGGTCCCGGCAGCTGGCTTCGGGCGCCTTGCTGGCTTGGTTGTTCGAATCTTGAGCAGGCTGCTCAAGCAGTCTAAGCTTGCACTACATCGAGTAGCGCCTTCATCTGGTCGAACACCGGCATCATAGGGTTGGTCGGGTCCAATGGCGGAAGAGACTTCAACAGCATATAGCACACTGGACATTGGCCTTAGGAGTACTGAAGATATCGTTGTTATGGCTCTGATGAGACGCTGTTCCTAGGATGCGGTCGGGCTTCTCACCATTGTGGTTGCGCTGCCAAAGAGTCTACTGCCCCTGAAAACCTGGCACGTGCGAATAAGGCATCGCTGGATTGTCAAGGTTAAGGTGTTTCGACAGTTTGGTCATGATCCCTGTAGTGGCTGCGGTGGTTGGATCACGGCGATGGTCTACCGTGCCAGGAGCAACAATATCCACGGCTGCATGCACTGTGGCGGCTGCTGCCCCAAGATCCTGGGGTGTGCCTGGAGGGATGTGGCACTCCTGGCCACCCATGGCTTCTGCTCCTGGATCCCACTCTTGGGAACTTCTGGTAGTAGTGCCATTGTTGGCCCTGGTCATGAACACGTGTTGATCTGTATGATTATTGAAGTCATCATTGTCACTGTCGCTGTCACTATCCGTGTCGACGCACTTGAGGACGCTGGACACCTGAGTTTCAAACTCTATGAAGCACATCTCTCGGTAGGGATCTTCAGAACAAGACTCGATGAAGCCAATGTGTTCAAGATCTCCAAACGACCCCATCGGTACAGCGTAGTTCCAAAGGTGATCTTAGATCCAACCGGTGGATCCTGGTGGGTGTCGGGAATTTCAGCATGGATGCGCACCGAAGACATGTCTAATCTGCAAAAACAACTGAAGGCCCCTACCTGGCGCGCTAGCTATCGAAAGTTAGTGATTGACAACACACTTATATTCGGGTACCTTCGAGATGCGCAGAGTCAAATACACAACTGGGGGAACACAGTGTAGACAGATTTGGGCCTCTTGGTCGAGTAACACTCTACTCCTGTGTGGATGACGTATGAGATCGATGAACAGCTTACAGATTGGAAATATTAGCTCTAATTACAAGGAGAAGATGAATTTGGGGGTGGCTTGGCTAAGACTAAAGGATGCTTCACTTGGAAATCTTCCTGTGTGTCTAGTTCTGGATGGCTGTAGCTTGAGAATTGCTTAATAATTCCGTTTCCCTTGACGATGTCTATCATTTCCCTTATATAGTGGGTTAGAGTGCCGAATCATGGTCGATGAGGAATCTGTTGATGTTACGATCTCCGTGTCGTATCCAAACTTTCATAACCACTAGGCGTATTCAAGTGGGTTTCCTCGTATCGGGAACACAATCAAATCCTTCCCTACATAGGGATATCCTTTCCTGCGCATATCTTATCCCATCAGATTGGGCCCGAGATATCCGGAATATCCTAATGCTGGTAAAGGTATATACGGTATGACATTTGACTTTATGGCGTATGTACATATCCCATATTTGGATATTCAACAAGGTCAATATGCAGGTACATCGTAAGGGATAAAGTGCCAATTATTTATTTGGATTGGGACAAAGTGCCCTGTGCCACCAAAGAGGATCTATGGATAGAGCTCAAAGAAACCTTCAAATTCCCCGAAGAAGCCCAAGAAGTCGTGCATCGCGATGCGTTGATGGCCATGGATGTGGCATAGAGGAACTTCAAGGCAAGGCTGAATACAAACTATGTGAAGAAAAACCGGTCAGCCATCGGAGACTATCCAAAATTAGAGCCATATTGGGATGAGTTTGTGGCGACGAAGCAAGATGAAGCAGCAAAGAAGTCCAGTGAGGACCACATAAACAACGTAAGGAGGAGGAATACTGACCCTCACAGGCTAGGCACAAGTAGGTATGCGGGTAAAATTCCTCAATGGGAGAGGCAGGTATTAGAAGCAGTCCGATTGACTGGTGCAAGTCCCTTGACTAGACTACCAGACCGAGTCAAGCACTATGTGCTAGCAAGGGCATCTATCACGTTTGGTGGGGGCTTATCATTCAAAAGCAGTGATGATGAAGCAATGTCGCAAAGAGTTCAGGAGCTATACGTCGGGTCCAACCAAGGAACTTTTCACCCAAACAGGGAGAAAGACAATCTAACGGCGGCTCGTGGGTTGAATTCATTGAATCTTTTCCCTATGTCATAAAACACAAGCAAGGAAAGGAAAATGCTATTGTTGATGCTTTGTCTAGACGATACACCATGCTTTCACAACTTGACTTCAAAATCTTTCGATTAAAGAATATTAAACAACAATATGTGCATGATGATGAATTCAAAGATGTGTTGTTGAATTGCAAAGAAGAGAAAACTTGGAACAAATTTGTCCTCAATGATGGGTTTGTGTTTAGAGCTAACAAGCTGTATGCTCCAGCTAGTTCCGTCCATTTGTTACTGTTGTAGCAAGCGCATAGAGGTGGTTTGATGGGATACTTATGTGTGAATAAGATGGAAGACATACTTGCTGGTTATTTCTATTGGTGATCAAAGATGAGAAGGGACGTTGAAAGATTCGTTGCTCACTACACTACATGTCAAAAAGCTAAGTCACGACTTAATCCCCATGGTTTGTACATGCCTTTGCCTATTCCTAGTGCACCTTGGGAAGATATTTCTATGGACTTTGTTTTAGGATTGCTTAGGAGAAAGAAGGGGAGGGATAGTATCTTTGTCATTGTGGATAGATTTTCTAAGATGGCACACTTCATACCTTATCATAAAAGTGATGATGCTACAAATATTGTTGACTTGTTCTTTTGTGAGATTGTTCGTTTGCATGGTGTGCCAAACGCAATTGTTTCAGATTGTGAGACAAAATTTCTTAGCCACTTTTGGAGAACTTTGTGGGCCAAATTGGGGGCTAAATTGTTATTTTCATCTTCTTGTCATCCCCAACCTGATAGGCAAACTAAGGTTATCAATAGAACTTTATCTACCATGCTTAGAGCTATTTTGAAAAAGAACATAAAGATGTGGAAAGAGTATTTGCCTCATATTGAGTTTGCTTATAATCGGTCACTGCATTCTACTACAAAGACGTCCCCTTTTGTGATTGTTTATGGCTTTGTCCCTCATGGCCCCATTGATCTGTTGCCTTTGCCATCTTCAGAGAGGATGAATGTTGACGCTAAGCAACGCACTAATATGATATTAAAATTGCATGAAACAACTAAATAAAACATTGCATGCATGAATGCTAAATTCCAACTTCACGGTAGTGAAGGGAGGAAGCGTTTCTCTTTTGAACCTGGTGATCTTGTGTGGTTGCATTTGAGAAAAGATCATTTTTCTGAGTTAAGGAAGTCAAAGTTAATGCCAAGAGCTGATGGTCCTTTCAGGATGTTAGAAAAGATTAATCACAATGCATATAAACTTGAGTTGCCTGCATATTTTGGGGTTAGCCTCACCTTTAACATTGTAGATTTGAAGCCATACTTGGAAGAACAGGACAAGCTTGAGTCGAGGACGACTCAACTGCAAGAAGGGGAGGATGATGAGTACATCCTTTCCACTGATAATACTACACCATTTTCTGCACCACATCTGTCGTTGCAAGAACCAATGACTTGAGCTCGTTCACGATAACTTAATCATCAGGTAAATGCGTTCCTAAGCCTTCCCATTAGTGAGTCTCTGAATGGGACGCTATTTAATGGTTGTGATGATTTAATTGTACTCAGGAACCATGGAGAAGGGCCATTATAGACCAACAATGGACCCAAGCTCGAGCTTAAGTCAGGATCAACAGAGAAGCTCAAGTTCAAGTCCAGTTCGGCCTCACCAATAGCACTGGATTTAAATGGTCGTAATAATGATTCCAGAGATTTTTGGAGGCCTATGAGTACTCGTTGGAAAGATTTCAGAGTCTACTTTCCAACGGAACTAGCCTCAACTCGAAATTCCCTTGGAGTCATCAGGAAACTGCTAAAAACTGCACATCACTTTTTCAGGCTGACTCAAAACCGAGTCAAACTGGGCTTGGGCCTTGAATTCGAGTCTACGTCAGTTGTAACCAGGTTTGGCCAGCCTAGACATCCTCCAATCTTATAAATAGCTAGCCGCCGCCACTTATAGCATTTGGGTTTTTGTTTGATTGTGTTAGCTACTGCTAATCCTTGTAATCGCGTGTGTCGGTTAAACCACCTAAATTACTCGTCATCAAAACCCCACCGTTTTGTTCTTGTTTCAGATCTAAATCATATTTCTACAATTTGAGTTGTTGTTCATCATGTTCTTGCTCATTCCTCGATTGCTTGTAGGGATACGGACCTTCGTGGTCTGGTTGATCGCGCTTCTGGCAAGGACAATAACCTCCATGGAGTTTGGTGTGTCGGTCGCTAAGGCGCAATGTCCTGGACAGTTGTAGTTGGGCCGCTAACGTTGAACCCCCAAATCAAAATTATCCATCTCATCGAAAATCGGGATACCTGTCGGTATCATTCTCATGTGCAATACATCACTATCAGTTCTTATGTGAGAACCGATAGTGATGAGTATGCTCAGTGCTGTCAGTTCTTTTGTGAGAACCGATAGTGATGTGCACATGCTCATCACTATCACTTCTCAGATAAGAACCGACTGTGATGAGTATGCACATCACTATCGTTTCTCACATAAGAACTGATTGTGATGTACCCAGTACTATATCACAATCGTTTCTAACCTAAGAACCAATAGTGATTATTATTAACACCCCTCCTAAGTCATCTGTCACAATCGTTTTTTCCTAAAAACTTAAGAACCAACCCAGCTAAAGTGATAGTGATGTACCATTATGTAGTAGTGTATTACTGACAGACATTATAGCAATTCAAGAACTGATCGTTAGATTCATTCATGATGAGGTCATCAATCCAAACGGCATGTTCCATGAGCAGCCTCATTGTTTCATTCCTTTGATCTCGACCCATGACATGCCTACTTCGACACCTTCTACTGGAGTGAGTGCAAAATCAAAGTGAATGAGATGTAGTCAAACTATATTTGTAAACAAACTATTGTA
This sequence comes from Guadua angustifolia, assembly GCA_036346375.1. Classification (NCBI taxonomy): domain Eukaryota; kingdom Viridiplantae; phylum Streptophyta; class Magnoliopsida; order Poales; family Poaceae; genus Guadua; species Guadua angustifolia. Next base: position 12,976,270 of record CM070511.1, on the reverse strand, counting down.
AAAAACAAATATTGTGATGCTTTAATATATTTGAATTATAATTTAATGATGATTTATATACTATATTAATACACTATATAAAAATAAATAATGCAGAAAAATATGCAATAAAAATATTTGGTGCATAGCTTATCACTGCCGGTTCTTAGTACAAACTAGCAGTGATATGGAACTATCACTGCAGGGTTTTTTTGATCCGGCCAGAGGTACTCAAATATCACTGCCGGATTTTGGTTTGACCCAGCAATGATAGTTCAATATCACTGCCGATTGTAGGCCGAACCGGCAGTTGTCGGGGACTGATGAATCTCTGACAGGTCAACACGTAGTCAACAGGGTCCCCCAGCTCGGGGCTAAGCAGCGTGGGACTTCGACCATGACCAGAGCTGCGCCAATCCCCGCACGACCTCGAGCTTAGGGAGTGGGGGGTCCCATCCCCACTCGACCTCGACCTTGGCTTGGAGGTGTGCGTTTACTCGGCGGTTGCCAAGACTGAGAATCTCGGAGTTAAGGCAGACGTGGGCGCCAGATCCGGGACGGTTGCAGCACGTCTTCAATGCACGCCATGCACTACCCCGCGAACCTCTCCTGGCCGTTTCTGGTAACGGCTGGGAGGGCTATAAAATACCTCGAAGCAGAACGACAAAGATCAGGTCATCAATGCACAAGCAATAGGCCATTAGACCCAACCAGAATGCTCAAGCTCGAGCTGTAATCCACTCTCTGTACTCAAGAATAGAGACTTCCTCCTCCTCAGGAGAAGACTGGAGTAGAGATATTACCTTTATGGGGGCTCGAACCAGTATAATCCGCCGTGTCCTACTCGTTGACGCTTCACCCCGACCAACATATATTCTTCCGTTGAGCGTAGCTTGTCTTGGGTCCCCTGTTCTCACTAACCCCATTTCCATATATGCGGTTAGGCGATCCCGATCGTCGACAGCTAGTGCCCACCGTGGGGCCCGAAAGCTTCACTCATTCGGAAGAGAATCAAGACTTTCGAGGTATGGCATTGATCGCTGCAGCACACTCCATGAGCTCAGGTTCGAATGCAGTTCCCGACCATGGAAGCTCCGCATCCCTGTTCTCCCCCTCTCCGCCGCTGCGTGATCAACTTATTTTCATTGCCGTTAGCCATGACGCGAGCGTGGAGGAGGGGGAGCGTAGCCCGAAGACCCCTGAAGATGCCCGCTGGATGGCACAAGTCTCCATCAACCATGCCATAACTGCCCTCCGGTGGGAGGAGCGCGAGAAGATCGAAACATCGTCAAGACGTTCCAAGCTCCCTCAATCGAGCGAGTGCCTCCGTGCGATCGCCCGAGTCATGACCGACCCCGTCCATCCAAAGTCGGGCCTTTTCGGCCGAGCTTTTGCAGACGAGCTCGATAAGGCCACTACCGAAGCTGTGCCGTCGCAACACCAAGGCCGCCCATCTGGGTCTCGGTCCTTGAAGAGTGACGGCAGTTCATCGCGCAGGCGCTAGCGTCCCCGCTGGTCTCCCACGCACTGGCAATCCAGAGACCTGTCCCGTACACCGCCTCACCGTCGCTCCCCGAGTACGACTCCAGATGGTGTACGGCGACAGCCAGCCTATAGCGATTCCCGCTCTAGCAGCAGCATGTCGGGCCTCTCCCCTGACGTTCCCGCAAGGTGCCGCCGGGTCCACGACACTTGTAGTATCTCCCGGGTGACGCCTGGGCCCGTCACCACGACCGGCGCAGTCGTAGGTCGGGCCGCCGAGGCGACCGTGAATCCGACTCCAGCAGCGCCGAACACCTCCGCAGGCACGCCCCTGTTCCGGCTTACGACTGCACGGCGTACTCCGATGACCTTCGACGGGTGTGCTGGCCGGCTCGTTTCAAGCCCGCCTTGATCGAGCGGTTTGACGGAACGAAGAACCACGATGAGTTCCTATCGATCTACACCACCGCTATCTTGGCCGCGGGAGGAGACGAGTACGTGATGGCCAACTACCTCCCTACCGTCTTGGACGGTGCCGCCCGCACCTGGCTCTTCAACCAGAAGTCCGACACCTTCTGCTCGTGGCGTCAAATTCAGAGCGCCCTCTGTTCCAACTTCCAGAGCTGCTACGAGAGGCTCGGCAGGGAGAAAGACCTAGACCGGGTTATCCAGGGGAAGACTGAACCTCTCCGTGACTTCGTGCGATGGTTCATCCGCACTAGGAACCTGATCCCAAGTGTCTTCGACGAGGCCATGATCAAGGCCTTCAAGTTCGGCGTCTGCGACCGACGCCTCACCGATGACCTGGAGATTACAACAAGGCTCACCATCGGCAAGCTATTTCGCATGGCGGAGCGCTACGCAGATGTGGACGACGCGATCCGCTGGAAGCGTGACTACGACCAAGGTAAGCTTGGCATCAACTCGGGTGAGGCTGGCCCCTCCAACGCCAAGGGCACCGACCTAGCCTCGACCGCTATGAAGCGGAAGAGGGACTGCAAGCGCGGCGATGGCTGACTGCGGGTGACCATTTCGGCAAACGGCCACCGCGAGGTTATGGAGGTGCGAGATTCGGTCCAAGAAGGGTCCCGCCCTCAGTGAAATCGGCCACACCCCCAGCAGGTGCCGCGCGGACCTCGGCAGGAAGATCGCCGATCTGGGTCGCGACAGGCCGACGACTGCCCGCAGGGTCCCGAGGGACGACCTCGGTTCAACGAAGACAAGTTTTGCTTATTCCACCAGGCGCCGGGCCACGACCTACGAAGCTGCAGGGCCTGGCAGAATAAGCTGAAGGCCTTCTACGATGGGCGCGGAAAGATGCCCACGCTCCCGAAAGAGGGAGATCAGCCCGACAGGGTTAACACCGGAGAGGACCAGGCCGACCTCGACCTAGATTTCCAGCAGGGCGATTGCCAGATCGATGTAATCTTCGGCGGATCGTCGGCGTATCAATCCCAACGCGAGATCAAGGACGCTGCACGCGTGGTCTACCAAGCTACCGTCGGGAAGCCCGCAGACCAACCCTGCAAGTGGGCCGGGGCTACGATAACCTTCACACAGGAGGATGCCCCCAAGGTATGTCTAAGGATCTTAAGACTGCCCTGGTTGTGACCCCGACCATTAGTAACACCATGGTTGAGCAGGTCATGGTCGATGGCGGCAGTTCCCTCAACCTGCTGCTAGCTAGCGCACTCGACCGGATGCAAATCCCCAAGTCGAAGGTCAAGAATATTGCGATCCCATTCTTCGGGATCGTTCCCGGAAGCTCGACCACTCCTCTGGGGCAGGTGGTTCTTCCTGTCATCTTCGGCGCCTCGGACAACTTCCGCACCGAGTTGATCACATTCGAGGTGGTCGAAGGCAATCTCCCCTACAACGCCATCATCGGGCATCCAGTTTTGGTCAAGTTCATGGCGGCAAACCACTACGGCCACCGCTGCATGAAGCTCCCAGGACCTAGCGGCATCATCACTATGCGGGGCGACCTCAAGGCGGCACATGGCTGCGAGACCCAGGCCTTGGCCCTCGTCGGCATGCTGCTTCAACAGGGCCCTAAAGCGACCACGAAGGTCACTCGCCAAAAGGCGGTCATCCAGCCTGGCGGGGCAACAAAGGCTGTGCTACTCGAGGAGGGGGATTCGTCTCGGCCGAGCTGAGTTCCAAATAGGAACTCGAGCTCGTCACCTTCCTCCGTGCCAACAAAGACATATTCGCTTGGAGCTGACGGACATGCCGGTTGTCCCGAGGGAGGTGGTCGAGCACAAACTGCAGTGCGGCCATTTCGCCGCCGTCTTGCGGCGCTGGTTGCGACGCTTCTCTCCCGAGAAGGTCGCCATAATCAAGGAGAATCTTGACAGGCTACTGAAGGCCGGCTTCATTCATGAGATTGATTACACCGAATGGCTAGCCAATCCCGTCATTGTGCAGAAGAAAGGCGGGAAGTGGAGGATGTGCGTGGATCACACGGGGTTGAACTCGGCATGCCCGAAGGACAACTTCCCTCTCCCGCGCATCGACCAGATCGTCGACACCACCGCGAATGCCAAGCTGCTAAGCTTCCTGGATGCCTACTCTGGGTACCACCAGATCAAGCTAGCGGTTGACGACGAAAGCAAGACGTCGTTCATCACACCGTTCGGAACCTACTACTACACGACCATGTCCTCTCATGAATAATACCATGTTCCGCACAGAAATCATCAAAGATTTTGGGAAAATATTTGCCACCACGATCCGACCTAAGACGTTTGATCTTTCTCTCTAGTTGATTTTCAACTATAGATTTTAATGTAGTCTAGTGTCTCGTCCTTAGTTTTCAACAAGTAAACATAGCAAAATCTAGTCGCATCATCAATCAATGTCATGAAATATCTCTTTCCACCCTTTGTCAACACACCATTCATCTCGCACAGATTAGAATGTATGAGTTCTAGAGGTGCCAAGTTCCTCTCCTCAGCAGCCTTGTGAGGCTTTCGAGGTTGCTTCGATTGCACACAACTATGGCACTTAGAACCTTTGGCAATAGTGAAATTTGGAATTAAACTCATGCTGGAAAGCCGATTCATAAGACCAAAATTAATGTGGCATAAATGAGAGTGCCAAATACTCGCATCATCATTAACACTACCTCAAATATGGTTCACAGACTTATTACTGAAATCCGAAAGGGAAAAGCGGAACAAGCCTCCGCACTCATAGCCTTTACCAATAAATAGTCCATGCTTCGACACAACTACTTTATTGGACTCTAACACTACCTTAAACCCATCTCTGCATAGAAGGGAGCCACTAACGAGATTCTTGTTGATAGAAGGGACATACTGCACGTTCTTTAGCTACACGATCTTTCCCGAAGTGAACTTCAGATCCACTGTGCTAGTGCCATGAATAGAAGCATGTGACCCATTCCCCATCAGGACAGAGGAATCCCGAGTGACCTGATAAGAAGAGAACATATTAATGTCAGAACACACATGAACATTAACCCGTATCAATCCACCAACTGGAAGACTGAAATACTGAGAACACAGAAGGTAAATTACCATACCCTGCGTCTCCAGCGTTGCTAGCGGTCACCGTGTTGACAGCCATGGACACCTGTCCATTGTTGGCCTTTTTCCCTCGACGGTCTGCATGATCTGGGCATTCCTTGGAAAAGTTCCCGACCTCACCACATGTGAAGCAGGGCAGTTTAGCCTTGTTCATCTTCTTCTTCTTGAAGTTGGTAGTCTTGTTAGGGTTGTTCTTCCCTTTGTTCTTGCCGTAGTTCTTCTGAACCATGTTGGCGCTGGACTGGCCCTCGGCTCCCTTACCATTGAAGTCCTTAGCCCGAGCCTTCTCTTCAACATCAAGGGACGCTATCAGACTTTCGATTGATATCTTTGTCCTCTTATGTTTTAGAGTAGTGCCAAAACTCCTCCACGAGGGAGGCAGTTTTGCAATGATGCAACCGGCCACAAAAGGATCAGGTAAGACACATTCCAGGAGTTCGAGTTTCTTGACAATGCACTGTATCTCATGGGCTTGCTCTACAACAGAGCGATTATCATCCATCTTATAGTCATGAAAGTTTTCCATGACATATAGTTCACTGCCGGCATCCGTTGCACAAAACTTGGCATTCAGTGTATCCCACAGCACCTTCGCGTCTGTTATGTGCATGTACACATCACACAGACGATTGGCAAGAACGTTAAGAATGCATCCCACGAAAAGAGTATTGGCATCCGTGAAACTCTTCTACTGCTCAGCAGAGAGATCACCTTCAGGCTTACCTTTACTAACCCAGAATACATTCGTAGCCGTAAGCCAGAGCGTGACCTTGACTTGCCACCTCTTAAAGTGCACACCAGAGAATTTAATCTCCGGCCTCAGTGCGTCGGCAAAACCAGCCATTGTTAATCCAGGAAATTGTCTACAATAAGGTTTTTGGATTGTTGAATAATTAGACAGTTTCAGGATTAAATTTCGAATGTAGATCATGAACAGTATCACAAAAACTAGCATGCATCTCTCTAACACACTAGATAGTACGAACATCATGATCATCTTGATAGACATAATTAACCACGAAATTTGAACAGATCGAACATACTGAGCAGAAGAAGATGCAGACGACGTAGCTGGTGTAGTTGATGTGTTGACGTGGACGACGTTGATGATGGAGCATCGCAGGAGCCGCTGGCGACGACGTCCAGCAGCAGGAACAGGAAGACAAGCCGTGGTGAAGATCTTGAGCAGTCGCACAGAGCGCTTCCCAAAAACCTTTTTCGCCCTCTCCCGGTGCAGGATCTCGAAGACGAAGGGTTCCGGAGACCTGCTCTCCCGATCGCAGATGCACATCGACGTTCGGGATGGAGAAGGCTACGATGGCGGCGTAGCAGCGAGAGGTGGCAAAACCTTAACTCAAGGCGTTCTGTGTATTCTTCTACATGGGTGGCAGGGCGCAATATATATAGAGATAGTCGTGACAGAATGTGATTCGAAGACGTGCCATGATCAGAGTCTGTTACGGAGTCCTTATCTCATACTGCAACTGCGACAATCCCGAGTAGCAAAAGAATAAACTGCAAAAGGAGGCTGCGTTTGCGTTGGACCGTATTTCGGCAGACCATTCACGCAGGTGCCGCACGCCAGCGCCCTCCACCCCGCCCCGTGCCCGAGCCCAGCGAGGCGAGCGCGCGCGTATTTTCCTCCCTCTCTCCCACATGGTTCTACCATGGTGGATCACACTCCACTATATAAACTAGTGTTCACCACTTTAGGCTAGAATGTGGTAGTATTGTTAGTGCACATGCACTACTACAGAAAAGCTAATCACAGACGGTTCGGAAACCTCATCACAGACGGTTTTCTGAACCGTCTGTAAGCAAGTGTCAGTGATGACAAAGAAACATTGCAGACGGTTATCCAACCGCTCAGCTCTAACATCACGAGCGGTTTCACTTACAAACCGTCTGTGATGTGGTATCATCACAGACGGTTTCAATTACTAACCGTCTATGATAATTGGCATATCTCAGACGGTTTTAAGTCAGACCCGTCTGTGAAGTGTAAAACATCACAGACGGTTTCACTTTCGAACCGTCTATGATTATTATCATATCTCAGACGGTTTTAAATAAGAACCGTCTGTGAAATATAATATATCACAGACGGTTCCAATTTTAAACCATCTGTGATTTGTGCCTATTCACAGACGGTTCTTCGTTAAAACCGTCTGTGATGTTTTTTTTCTATTTTATACCGAATTTAATATATTGGCTAGCCTCAGGAATTGCTAGCCATGTCCTTTGAAACAAAAGACAGTATGTAGTATGACTAGCATATTATTATGACAAATTTAAAAATTGTACTCCAATCACATGTTACACAACATACAGCGCATCCATTTCATGAATTAACTAACATCACACATTACAACATATGCACAGCGCATCAATCCATTTCAGAAATACAACAAATGTATACTGTCCTGAGTAGCATCTGCAGTATGAATGGCACATTGCAACAAATGTAATAAAATGATTCATAAGTATAAATGACAAATTTACTTCAAAAGGTTTAGAAATTAATATTAATGTCTGGTAAACTCATTAATTGTTGAGCCCTGAGTAGCATTTGCCTGTCGGATCTAAGACCTCACGCAGGAAGAAGGCACAGAGTTGTCCTCGAATACTTCGAAGGTCAGCCTGTTCTAATGTAAGATTTCAAGCATTGCCAAGTCATCAATGAGAAAAGTAAAGTCTCGCGTGTATATAAATTAATAAGTGGAGACATTTGTTGGAAGATTGATAGACACGCATGACATTGGTTTGCCTGGAACCAATGAGGAGTGACATGGTGTGGCAAACATAGAATCCACATAGGTCAGTGGCCTTTGGTCACGGTGGCCCGCCAAAACAAAATAGTTTAATTAGTTCCAAAGCTATTATAATGGAGTGTGAAGGATTATTGCATACTATCGGATACCGGAAAGTTAAAAATATGTTTTAGAATGGCCGGGCCCTTCTTTTGTGGCCCTCCCATCATTTTGTAGACACCGAACGACGTGTCGAGAAAATCTCTAATAGGCTTCAAATCGTGGGTGCCGCCCTTTTTGGAATCAAGATAAATGACCCGGTTCTGTCTCGGTATAATTACGATTAGAACCGAGTGATACCTACAAAGGTATGTCGTCCTGGTCATTGAACCTAACTTCGAGGTGAGATATATAGTAGAATAAACGAGTATAGCATCTGGACGAAGCACTTACTGCGGGTTGAAGGGTAAAAGTATGAATTTTTTGTCCGAATGAGCCCGCATGCATGTTTGCATGTAGTCGTAGACGAATTGTTTATCTTCGTCCATGGTTTGTTGGGACAAAATGTGTGGGTCGACGAAACCCACCGGTTCTTTCCTTGTTATTGCTTCGTGGATCATGATTCTACATATACAAAATGAAGGATGATATATATATGACATTGACCAGCATCTTATGAGTGAGGCGTCGAGCGCTCTGAGGTTGTACAGATCGAACAAGTCGTTGAAGCTGACCACAAAGATGCCATCTAAAGCCCGGTGTAAGAAATACTCCTCCGAGAAGGTCATGGAGATACTCGTTTGCCGTTCTGCCACCGGCTTGTTGGCTTGTTGCATGCACCATTGTTGCAATCTAAAGCAGGATAATGAAAGCGTCTCGTTGCGGTCAGCCGGTACGAATGGTTGCCCCAGCTCGAATTTTCGCGCTAATGGGGCAAACGGAAAATCATGGGCTGACGTTGTATATTTCGATTTGCCCTTGTCTCCGTGTGCCCTACTACCAAGCTTCGTCTTCTCAGGAAATGATTGGGCCCTTACTGCAGGAACGGTCTGCGCGGGACGAGACGCTGTAGCCGATTTGGCTGGCTCGTTCCGTGCATGGCATGGCTCCGGTAGTGTTGGTAGCTCCGGCGTATGATGTGGTGCATCTGGGACTGCTTGTACCTTAGGTGCTCCTAGGTGGGCATCGAAGGAGATGTCCTTCTTGGGCCACTGGATGAATGTGTCGATGGCATCCCCTAGTGTGACGATCTCGTCGTTTGGGGGGAATTCCAGTGTGACGGTTTTGAAAATTTCATGTACACCATCGACAGTGACCTTCGCATAGCCCGACTGTAACGGATATCCATGCAGTAATGCCCCTTCTCCAGATGCATACGCTTGTCCCCAAGCAGCCTGCAGGGGAACAGAGCCGTTGGCAAGCCTCACTTGCAGATTGCACGGTATGCCCCCCTACATAAGGGTACACAAGGAATTAGCTAACAAGTCCAACATTAAAAGTGTAGGTAAGGATCATTGCAGATATGTTACCTGCGCGTTGTCATCAGGAGGAAATCTGGCTTCATTCACCTTTGCCTCAGGGATGGACGCGTAGCTACTTCGACGGTTGGTTAGGCTGAACTGCACATGTGCTTCTTGGGGTAGCACGTTCTATGCCTGCCTATCCTCAGCCACCCTTTTCTCCAGCCTTTCCTCGAGGCTTCGTAGCTGATCATTGAACTGTGCTCTAAGCCTTTCCTCAACCCTTTCCTCAATGAGGGCTACTAGCTGTGCCTCATGCTCGGCTTTGCTTCTCTTCCTACTCCGGTACGTGGTCGAGTCCTGTGGAAATCCCATTTTCCAGGGAACGAAAACACCTAGGCCTCTGGTGCGACCCGGGTGCTCCTTGTTTCCCAAGGCTGTGGTGAGCATGTCTTTCTCTCTGTTTGAAGTGAAAGAGCCCTGGGAAGATTCCGTGCTCAACGATATGAGGCGTTGGGACACTTCCTCATCAGCGGGGTTTGCAAAGGACACGCCGCCCGCAGAAGTGTGACGTGACCTCGCTCTTACCCAGTTTCGGGCACGCGGGTCCACGATCGAGGCAAATGGCGGCGCGACCTCATTCTGGACTGCCTCGTCGTCCTCCCTCGTCCATTGCGCCATCTTACCCGTGTACCCAGTTGAGCCGAGTCTGTGTGGTTGTATGTTTTTTGACTGGACGGTCTTGTGAGCTGCGCTTTGAAGCATGAACTCTTCCGTCGTCTTCAACTCAACAAATTGCCTCCAAACATCTTCAGAGATGAACTCGTATTTCTGGAACGGAGTTACTTCCTTATTAACGTAATTAGTAACAAGGACACTCTTGAAGTTCTTCCATGCCTTTCCCGCCACTAGCAACGCGTATCGTCGCAGTGCAGGCATGGCATCTTGTGGAAGCTGGAATGACGCGAATATTTCTGTCACCAGGTTATCGCGCTCGTCATCTGTCAGCGTCTTCCATGATGGATAGGTGATGGGGACCCGTTCACGCCCAACGATCCCGCACATGGTTTGAAAAACTGCCACAGCCTTTGGAGGCGCGGTAGGGGCCCCATCATGCGGATCGACCGCCGTGATGGTGTACCGGCTTTGAGGCCTTTTACTAAGCCCTCTTGCACTATGCCTGTTTATTTGTACGTTGGGCGCGTCATCATATCCCTTCGGCGCGGAGGATTGAGGAGATGCCATCTTGTATGATGTAAGGTTAAGAGTAGGTAAGTTAAGAGAAGCAAATTTAAGAGAAGATTTTTTTGGACTGTTGGACAAGATGCGAGTATAAGAGCAAGATTTTATTCATTATTACTTCTAAGTATACGAGAATACATATAATCAACAAACAACCAACATGACATAAACAAGTTTAAGCCATCCATCAAACTTTATCTCAAAGAGAGGAATTAATTTTGTTGTGCTCTCTTAAACATTACGCAAAACAAAGTTAGCTTAACAGTAGTATGTATGTACGAAGTTGCGAGAGGAACTCCCCTTAATGGATGCATGATCGAACTTTAATAATCATGACATATTTGGATTATATTAGATCCTTAATATTTATTATTATTAATTTTTCTTATTAACAATGAAGATCAGTTTAATTTGTGTTCGAAAATATCGAGCATAAGGAATAAAACAAACTAGCATATTATGAACTGAATGAACTGAATTAAAAGGATAATCCGCTTTGTGTGCTCTGAATGAACTTGAGATCTTCAGCTGTTAATAAGAAAAATTGATAATAATAAATATTAAGGATCTAATATAGTCCAAATATGTCATGATTGTTAAAGTTCTGATCCTATTGCAACTTCTGCATACATAATAATCTGTCAAGCTAACTTTGTTTTGCAGAATGTTTAAGAGAGGAATTAAGTTTGTTGTGCTCTCAGATTTTAGGGTTTGGATGAAGATAAGGATCTTCACCACAATCACAAATGGACTAGACTAATCAATTCAATAACTTAAGCCTTGAACCCTTACCACCTTAGCATGCACATGAAATGATTAAGTATTATTCACTGTTATAAAATGAATGTGTTCAGATCAGCTAGAAAATATCAGTTTTATCCGCAAGCAAAGATCTGATCAGACTAATAACAGATCCAATATATATTGTAGGTTCAGATCAGTTCGAAGATCACTTAACAGAATAAATATAAGCAACTTAGTTCAGATTAATATAAGCAAAATCAACTGACAGAAGCAACTACTACCTGACCACTAGCTAGCTAAATCAGATCAACATCTATGAATTGTACCAACTGAACCAAGCAATGAATAGACAGTGATATAATACCCACAAAATCAACTGACATAAGCAACTACTACCTGACCACTAGCTAGCTAAATCAGATCAACATCTATGAACAGACAGTGATATAATACCGACAAAATCAAAGCGATAACAGACATGAATACAAATTGAGTAGAATCGTGAATATAATCCAATAATTTCATACAAGTCTAGCAGTTCAAGGCTTAAATCATTTCATCAATTGTCATATTCATGTAGTAACCCTAATTTCATCACAGAGCAACACTAGTATCTCAGTTAGCAAGAATCAAGTGCAAAACCGAAAATACTCACAGAGGGAACAGCACTCGAATCGTGGAGCAAGCAAGGCAAAAAATAAACGGAGGGGGGGAGGGAGAAGGGCACCACCGATGGAGAGGGGAGACACCACCTAGGGGGAGGGGACACCACCGTGGGGGAGGGCGCGGCCGAGGGGGGAGGCGCCGCCGAGGGAGGAGACCAAGGCTGGGGGAGGGCACCTCCGAGCTAGGGCGAAGGCACGGCCGAGGGGGGAGTGCGCCACCGAGGGAGGAGACCAAGTCCGAGGGAGGGCACCTCCGAGCTAGGGCGAAGGCATGGCCGAGGGGGGAGCTAGGGCGACGCCGAGGGGGTAGGGAGCTAGGGTTGCAATAAACTAATTAAGTGTGCGCTGGAGTTGTTGAAATGGCAAGCGCGCGGGATTTATTGGGTGGCGCAGGAAGACCATTCCAGACAGTTCTGGGACGGTTCAATCCCAGAACCGTCTGGAATGACTCCATCCCAAACTGTTTAATTTTGGAACCGTCTGGAATGGGGGGGCATATCCAGTGCAATCAGGCTTTTAGTGCAATCACTGTGCAATCTAACTAAGAAAAGTTTCAACAAATTTTGAAAACAATCATGGATGTACATCTCATCTTACACCATCTACATATAAAATTTCATGATCAAATTCGTCTTATGCTAGAAGTTACAAAAAAGATAAATTTGGGGTGCATTTCAACTATTCATGTTTGTCAGAAATTTGTCTTTTTTGTTACTCTTGACATAGAAAGAATTTGATCATAAAATTTTATATATAGATAGGGTAAGATGAGATGTACATCCATGATTTTTTTTAGAATTTTTTGAAACTTTTCTTAGTTGGATTGCACAGTGATTGCACCTAAAGCCTGATTGCACTGGATATGCCCCCTGGAATGGCCACTCTATACACCTGCTTAATTCTAATCTATACATCTCAGTAATTAATACATGTCCTTGTAGAGCTGCTTAATTTTAATTAATGCATCTCAGTAATTAATTAAATTTAATACAGGAACACTTGGTATATGTACATAGAGGTCCTCATGACAACACTTGTTTATTATTTTGTCCAAAAATTAGCCCTTCACGATGATCAACACGTATGTAGGTAGCTTCGTCAGGTTGGTCTTCCTGGATTGTGACGTCGGTACTAATAGGAGGCAACTCGTCGAACTGATTGTATTCTTCCTCATCTACCACATTCTCGACTCCGACAATCCTCCTTTTTTCCTGAAGAACAACGTGGCGCTGCTTGTTGGACAGGTCGGTTACATAGAATACTTGAACAACTTGGTTGGCGAGAACGAATGGTTCCTCATGGTATCCGAGACGTTCGAGGTCCACAGTTGTGACGCCGTACTTGTCAACCTTCACGTGCTGCAGGTTAACCCAACGGCACCGAAATAAGGGGATCTTGAATAGCACATAGTCGAGCTCCCAAATTTCCTCAATGAGCCCATAGTACGAGCTCCTCATCGATCCAGTGGTATTCAGCACATCGATGCGAACACCACTATTCTGGTTTGTGCTCTTCATGTCCTGATCTCTCGTGTAAAATGTGTACCCATTTAAATCATATCCTTTCCATGTTACAACCGTAAAAGCTGGCCCTTTTGCCAACCATGTCAGCGTCTCACCTGACATGCTTCCAGTAATGGGCTGTCGCTCCTTGAACCAGGTGTTGAAGTGAAGGTTATGCTGTCTGATGATCCAGTACTCCGGCCGCGTCGGATCGTGTTGCCGTAGCCAATTCTTGTGCTCCTCGATATACGGGGCCACAATAGCCATGTGTTGCAAAACTGTGAAATGGGCTTGGGCGCATGCAACTGGATCAGGTGTGATTGCTTTCCTTCCGATGGTCCCGATGCCCTGGAGCCTCCCCTCATGGCGGGATCGAGGCACACCTATCGGTTCGACCTGAGCCTTGTAATCCACGCAGAATTTGACGACCTCTTCTGTTGCATAACCTTCGATAATGCTACCCTCCGGTCGAGATCGATTCCGTACGTAGGATTTGAGAATTCCTATGTACCTATCGAACAGGTACATGCTACGTAGGAACACAGGCCCGCACATCTTTATCTCCCTCACAAGGTGAACAATGAGATGGACCATGATATCGAAAAATGACGGAGGGAAATACATCTCAAGATTACATAGAGTCATTACCACCTCGCCCTGCAAAGCATCAAGTCCTTCGGGATCGATGACATTCTGAGCAATTGTGTTAAAGAAATAACACAGCCTTGTGATTGTCTCCCGAACCTTGGTCGGTAAAATACTTCTAATTGCCACAGGGAGCATCTGTGTCATAAGCACATGGCAATCATGGGACTTCATGCCAGTTACACTCAAATCGTTCATCGAAACAAGTCTCTTCAGGTTGGACGAGTAACCGGATGGAACTTTCATACCATGCAAGCATTGGCACAGTTCCTTTTTCTCGGCCTTGGACAGAGTGTAACTATCAGGCTCGTAGTATGTTCGGCCTTTTTCAGTCTCTTTCGGTGCTAACTTAGGTCTGATGCCCATATCAACCAAGTCATTGATACCGTCCTTTGTTTTACCCTTAATGTTCAGTAAGAGACCAATCAAGCTATCGCAGACATTCTTCTCTACGTGCATTACGTCGATGCAGTGCCGAACTTCTAGGTGCTCCCAATAAGGTAGGTCCCAAAATATTGATCTCTTCTTCCACATGCTCTTCTCACGGGTCCTCGATTTATGTCCCTTCCCTAGCACAACATCCAACTTCTTAACCATATCATGAATGTCTGACCCGCTTAAAGCCTTTGGAGCTAAAGCGTCTTCGGTTGTGCCGTCGAATTGTTTCTTCATCTTGCGATATGGGTGATTTCTCTGAAGGAACCTACGATGACCCATGTACACGGTTTTGCGTGAGTGATTCAGCCAGACACTCTCGGTGTCATCCAAGCAGTGTGTACATGCTTTGGCTCCTTTTGTACTCTGCCCCGACAGGTTAGAAAGGGCAGGATAATCATTTATGGTGCAGAACAATAGGCAGCGCAAAGTGAAGTACTCTTGTTTGTGAGTATCCCATACCTGCACCCTAGGAGCCCACAATGTGTTTAGATATTCCACCAATGGTGCTAGGTACACATCAATATCGTTCCCAGGTTGCTTCGGGCCTTCGATGAGTAGAGACATCAATATGTACTTTCGCTTCATACACAACCAAGGAGGAAGGTTGTACACACAGAGATTTACAGGCTAAGTGCTATGACGACCGCTCATGTTACCGAAAGGATTCATTCCATCTGTACTCAATCCGAACCTTATATTCCTCGGATCCACTGCGAATTCTTCAAACCTCCTATCAATGTTTCTCCACTGAGTTGAATCAGCAGGGTGCCTAGTCATTCCATCGTTCTTACGCTCATCCGAGTGCCATCGAAGAAATTTTGCCTCTTTTGGGTTCGCAAACAACCACTTCAAATGGGGAATTATAGGCAGATACCACGCCACCTTAGCGGGAGGTCCTTTCTTCACCTCCATGCCCTCAGCGTCATCATCTGATCTATCTTTACGCTTGTACCTGGATGCGTTGCACACCGGACATACATGCAAGTTTGCGTACTGTTTGCGGTACAAGATATAGTCATTCGGACAGCCATGTATTCTTTCTACTTCCATTCCCAAGGGACAAAGAACCTTTTTGGCTTTGTAGGTCGTTGTTGGCAACTCGTTTCCCTCCGGAAGCATATCCGCTAACAGACCCAACAATGCCGTGAAACTTTTGTCGGACCAACCGTTGCTTGCCTTTAATTTCAGCAATTCCAGCACGGACGACAATCTTGTGTATCTGGACTTGCAACCTGGGAACAAAGGTTTCTCCGAGTCATCCATCAAACCCCGAAATTTTACATACTCCTGCTCATCACGGTTCCCTTCTGCATCCTGTAGCATCTGATCCAGATTATCATCGAAAGCACAGTCAATATCATCCGAAGTATCATCGACTTCGTCCACCATGGCAGTACTACTTGCTCCCTGCATAATCTGCTCTTCACCGTGACTGCTCCAACATGTATATCCCCTTTTGAAACCTCGTAGAATCAAGTGTGCTTCAATCTGTGCTGGTTTTCGAAACATCCGGAGATTCTCGCAGTCAATGCATGGACAAGGCATAAATTCCACCCCCTTGTTCGACATATCTACCTCTGCAGCTCTTCTAAAAGTGGAGACACCATTAATGTACTCGGCACTAGCACGGTTCTCAACGTACATCCAGTTTTGGTCCATCTACGCTACATATGTAACAATAGGTGTTAAATGACGAATATGACGAATTTAGATCGTAAAGTACAAATGGATATGCACAAGGTAAAGCAAATATATCTACTTCACATCACAAAGAACAAATTAACCAGCTTAATTCATTTCCCTCTGCACCAAGATATATATACACTACAAGATAACATGGATTTCCCGGTGTTTATTTTACCCGGCGTTTAATCTAAACGCCCCTAATAAGGCTAAAGCCGGTGTTTTTTATCAGTCGAGGCATTTAATTCCCCGGCGTTTATAAACGCCGGGTTAGAGTCTACCACGGCGCTTATAAATGTCAGGGAATTCCACTCTATACCGACGTTTATAAACGCCGGGTTAGAGTCTTCCACGGCGCTTATAAACGCCGGGGAATTCCATTCTATACTGGCATTTATAAATGCTGGGTTACAGTCTTCCACGACGCTTATAAACGCCGGGGAATTCCACTCTATACTGGCGTTTATAAACGCCGGGTTAGAGTCTTCCACGGCGCTTATAAACGCCGGTATAGAGTGGAATTCCCCGGCGTTTATAAGCGCCGTTGTAGACTCTACCACGGCGTTTTATAAACATGAATACCACACCAGGGAATTTGAAAGAATTGAAATTAAATAATATTATATTTGAAATAATTGAAACTAATATTCCACTTGCAATAATTTCAGTCCAAATATTTCATTTTCGATGATATTTTGTCTAAAATTTCAAATTTTGTCCGAAAATTCAATTTTTGTTGATATTTTGTTTGAAAATTCAAATTTTTTTGACCATCTGATTTTGTGATACTTATCAATTTCAGATGCTACTTTTCGTTATCTTTCCAATGAGCCAAAGAACGCCCCGATTGGAGGTACGAGTCAAAAGTTATGTCTATTTTAAGAAATATGCTCGATTTCGATTTGCAAACTAGAATTGGTGCCCAAAAGAATATAATTGGAGATCTTATTGTATGATGATTTTGCTAATTACCTCAATAGTTTGCTAATTTGAAATAATTGAAAATCGGTGTTCGGTGTTTAACGGGTTAAGGGAGGAGGGACGCATTATATATCAGATGTGATCATACCACCACTAAAGTACTAGATCTTATAAAAACTCTGAAGTTAAGCGTGCTTGGACAAGAGTAGTAATAGGATGGGTGACCTCTTGGGAAGTCATTGTGTGCACCTGTGATTTTAAATGCCACGAATAGAGAGATCCCTGGCGCTTGTAAACGCCATAAATAGAGAGAACTCCGGCACTTATAAACGCCGGGTTAGAGTCTTCCACGGCACTTATAAACGCCGTGGATAATTAAGCGCCGCCAATTACTTTTCCTGACGCCATTTTTCTTGACGCCATCTAAAATCTTTTTAAGGCATTTATAAGGTTTTAAAGGCATTTATAGGCGCCATCGGAAGCCCGACGTGTTGTAGTGATATTCAACAAGCTAGATCTAGAACACAGCTTCATTTCCCCAACCTAGATATAAAATGTAATTCAGATTAGAAGCAATTACTAACCTTGGATGACCAACAGCAAAAGGATCTGCAATCAAATCTCCAAATCTAGAGCCTCTTTCACAAGGACGCCTCAATCGCAGCCACCTCGAGGCGGTCGAGAAAACCTAAAAAACAGAGACGGAGGCTGCGTGCGACTATCTTGCGCCTTTTATACGTAAGCGGTATCATCGAGCGGTTTTATCCACAAACCGCGTGATGTAGGAAACCATCTCGACGGTTTGTCCATAAAATCGTCTGCGATGTGAGAGATATATCGCAGACGGTTTTATATAAACACCGTCTGTAATGTTACATGAGATCACATACGGTTTATAAAAAAACCGTCTCCGATAATATCTGCGATGTCACATCAGTCACAGACGGTTATTGACTAAAACCGTCTGCAATGATGACCCTTCATCTTCCTCCGGTACTTGATCGTCTCTCCCAATGCAGACGCGCTGCCCTGCGTCAAATCGCTTCGTCTTCCAATTAATGCAGTCATATCGCTTACCAATGCACTTACAACACCGCTTGATCGTCTCTACCTTTTAAGAACCGCTCTGCCTCCACTAGATCGTCTCTGCCTTTTAAGAACCGCTCTGCCTCTACTAGACTACTACCTCCTCCGACCCAAAAGCACGAGCAACACCATGAGCAACACACCAAACTCCTCGGATGTTTCTTCCACCCCACCGCCGCCGCCACCTCCAACCATACCGCGCGGCATGACCATGCGCTGAATGGCTGCGGCGCTACGCTGGTGCCATCTCCACGGCTGCTCCACTTCCTTCGGCCGCCTCCGCCTCCACCCGCGCCCCTCCGCCGGACGCCTCCGCCTCCACCCGCGCCGGGCAGAAGCGTCCGGCGCTAGCCTCCTCCGCCTCCCCGGCGCCATGGAAGAAGTCTGCGCCCCGCCTCCTCCTCCTCCTCCTCCGATGTAAGCTACAACTCATCGGAGGGATATCGCGACAGCTGGGAGCTGGAGGATGACCCAGACCGAGCCGGCTCGAGCGAGGACCCAGACGGCTGCAGCGAGGACTCCGACCCCACTCCGGCTTCCTCCTCCGACGATGACGAGTAGCTAGTGATCTGTTTTAGTTAAAGTAGTATTCCATCTTTTGTAATGCTTTTGTAATGATCTTATAATGCTTTTGTAATGATCTTATATATATAATGCAATCTATAATGCAGTAATTCTTACTTATAATGCAATCTATAATGTTCTCCATCCAGTACGATCTTATTTTGTATGGCGCGCAGTTGCGGAGATTTCAATTTATGATCACAGACTGTTCGTGGATAAAAACGTTTGTGATGACGAAATATCACAGACTGATTTATCCACCAACCGTCTATGAAGTTGTACCTAACATTTCAGCCGCTTTGTAGCTAAAACCGTCTGTGATGCTTGAAGTATCACAGACGGGTTTAGCTACAAACCGTCTGTGATGTGCCGAAACACATCACAAACGGTCTGTATTCCAAACCGTCTGTGATAATTAGATATCGTAGACGGTGTTATCCACAAACCGTCTCTGATGTGCCCGAAACACATCACAGACGGTTTTATCTTACAACCGTCTATGATGATGTGTCTAATATAGCCCCTTTTGTAGTAGTGATGCCTCCTCATGAGATAAACTTTTGAGATTTTCTAAAAATTATTTGTCTCAATTAAATTAGCTGGGCCCAAATAATCCAACAAGTATCAAAATCACCGCCAAGGACGGCAACATATTTGCGATATTCGACTTGTCAGTCTCCCGCGTAAGCTGCATAAAGTCCAAATTGAAGCCGCCGCTAAACGCTAATAAACGTGCTCGATCGATCGGTTCACCTGCCTCCAGGAAAATCACGAGAATGACAGTTCCAATAAACAAATTGACTAAACCGATCAAATCTAATTAACAACCGGATGAGCTACATCACACACATGATGCAGACACGCAGACAAAGTCATAGATTCCAGCAAATAGACAAACCAAAGTCAGTACAATGATGCTCCAGGTTAGTTGCTCCTGGAAAGCTCGTCACCAGCACATCTCGCTCTTAGGATTCGTGGCTGTTATTTTACGGTCAGTACGGACGTGGATGCAGAATTTTTAAAACAAACACGCACGGCTGTATATGTACTTGACCGTACATAGCAACCCAGCACCAAACTATACGTGATCTGTTACCTTCAGGAGTTGGCAACAGTGCATTTGTCTAGCTAAGTTCATAGATAAAGTATTTAGTCTTTTATCTCACAAGGATAAAATAATTAAACCGAAAGATCTACATTATGAAAATTGTACTTATAAAAAATTTCTTAACAGTTGATTAAAGTACAAGATAATATCAATTTTAAATTTAAGCTCCAATGATTGAGAATATGTACAAGTTCTAAGAACGATAAAAGGTCTTCTCCAATTGATGAATTGATTTGCACCAACTCAATAACATTAATTTGTGTTGTTGCAAGTTGCAACAGGGAAGAAACCAAAGCATTATTGAGACAGACTAGTCGCCAACCCATGCATGCGATTGCGATTGCATGGGCTAGATATTTCAAAACTTTTGTATTCTTTGTTGCAAAAATGTATAAAAATAATTAAAGGCTTAAAGAAAGTTGAGAAATGTGACATTAAAACTTTTTTTCTCTAGATTGGTGATGATGAGTTGGAACATTATTAATTGCCGATTTTATATACTCTGTAATAAAAATAGTAGCAATGGTTATTTCATGCCTACATTCGAAATTGGGATTTGCTACTGTAAATCAATGTTCAAAGTTAGGTTTTGCCAGTATGAATAAATTTAGTATTTTTTAGTTTTCTTCGGAATTAATATTTGTGTGTTATAGAATTTTCTAGAAATGGAAGGCAGCGCGCAAATGCAAATAATGCATGCTTAAGGCTAGTTCAAGAATATACAATAATTATATTTCACGAAAAGGAAAATATAAGTAAATTTGGAATGGTGCTTGAGCTGATACACTTTTAGTTAACCAAATAATCCTAACTAAAATACCTTACACGCCTATTAGAGTTGTATTTGATTGGGTTAGTTCTTTTTGTGAGATTATAAGTTGGTTCCACCAGACAAATGCCAGATGTTTTGCTTTTGTATTAACGTGGGAATTTCCTTAGAGCATGTAGTCCGTGTGTTATAATTTTATTTTAATTATTAAAAATGGACTCCAGTTATTGTCCAACATAATTTTTTCATCAATTCTCACTACAAAAGGACACCCCTTTTTGCAACGCATATATAACGCATATATGCGTTGCTCAAACTCCGTATATGCGTTGTTATGGTCTATACCAACGCATAATTATGCGTTGCCTATGCTGCCGTTGCTAGGGGCTATTGCAACGCTTATATATGCGTTGGAAAACCCTACTAATAACCATTGCTAAATTGTAACGGATATTTATGGGCTACAGCAACGCTTACATGTGTTTGTGCCGCCCATGGGCAGCTTATCTCTAAAGCTTGTTGCAACATTTAGATTCGAATTGTGGCAACGTTTATATACGTTGCAAGAAATTAACCATTGGAAAAAAAATAATTAATATTTATTTGGAGCCAAATAAATATGTACAGGATGCGCAATGCGCATTTGAAACTTTTCCAGATCATCCAAGGCACACACATAGGAAATAAGCACAAATCGGTCTATATTAAAACAAATATTCACATTATAGAGTAGCATCCACAAATTAATTCATCACATAATCGTGTTCAAACATTTTTGCTATGATAGCAAGATATATACAAAGGAATCCTCTTAAATCAAAGTCATGATAGATCTTGATCCAAAGTAAATGAGAAGCAAAGCACTAAATTCAATGGAAGCCCTCACATCCTCAAGTAGTCATGTCTTTGGTCCCAAACCGAAAACAAAATGGAAAGAAAATATTCAAGGCAAGTCAATCGAACCAACATTAATTATTTTCGAGGTACTATATTCAAACCGAGAGGAAGTGTAAAAGTTAGAAACAAGCAAAGTTAGAAACATCACCTTGTGGTCAAATAAAACAAAATCCCCGTGTTGTTATTCATCTGATGGGATCAAATAGTTATTTCAATCTACAAATGGAATTGGAATACTTTAATTCAATGCAATAGTTAGGAAAACAATGCCTGTTAAGTATCATGATAGAACATACACAACTTGAAGGCCATGCTATAGGATTGCCGCCACGCCTTCAATAACCTCGGTTGTTGTATGGTCGTATTAGTGGTTCATCACCACAACAATAAGACCGACACGCACCATCCAACATTCTTTACCTAACTGAACACCTCCAACTTTATTTTTGGGTCACAACCAAGTATTGTGCCTAAGGCAACCTTCTTATTTTGATTCCTCCAGCTCTTCAATATAACGTGAGTGCCAACCTAATCCACATGTCCAAGTATATGAATAAATATATGCATAGTATTAACAGAGTTATGGCAAGCAAGATCAAAGTGTACCATTATTGAGTTGTGGGCTGGCCGCTCGGTTGTACCAGGCTGATGTTTGAACAAAAGAATGTAATCAGTAAAAGTAGGCTATAGAAACAAATGTAGAGTCCAGAAACTGAAATCCCTGCACTATATACAACTTGGTTGTGGCAAAGCAATGTAACCTAAAACAGTTATTAGAAAGCAGGACTCTGACCAACAAATGTTCAAAAGAGTATCAAGTTCTGAATTTTTACTGCCTAGTGGAATGATTAGATATCCAAACAACCTTGTCAAAATCTATTCCTATCTTATATTCCAACCATTCTCGAAGTCTAAATGAAATTCATTCAAATAGTCTAAATGAAATTGGAAAAGAGCAATTAAAACATTACGAACAGACTGTTGGGAAAGGAAGAAGCACACATACCAGTGAACTGTTAGCTGAACAACTTGTTCTTCCAGAGTGTTGTTTCTACAAAGGTATACTTTTATGAATAACCGCAAAAGCAAACCATATCAACAAATAACAAGAAAAATGCATGTGGCATTAACTATTTTGCTAACAACTGTTTACCTGGTACTTATATGGTTCATGATTTGAGGAATTGGGAGTTGTTTCCTTGTCCATGACCTATGTTGTAGACTAGATTCAGTATAACTTTTTAATAATTGAAAAAATTCAGAGAATAAAAAGATCACATTTATCACCTTGGCTGCATTAGTATAGTTGCTTTTGTCGAATCTATTATCAGTGGGGATCTAGATTTGTTTTGCCTGTTATTAAATAATAATGAGTAGGATATGTGATAAGCATAGTTACATATAAATGATTTATATACTGGAAATGGCATAAAAGCGACCTTCAGTGATGTTGAAACTCTACTAGCTTGTAGTGTTTGTCCTCGTGGATTTGCTTGCTTGATCTGCACTTAAACAATACACAATTACATTAGTGAACATGAGGGTGTGCATGATCAATCGGATTACTAATGGTTTTGTTCTGCTGCTTGTTGCTCTATTGCAGCTACTTCTGTGGCAGTAGCTCCATTGCATAGATAAGCTACAGTTTGGAGAGCTGCAGAGGCCAACAGGTGTGGAGCAACATTGCTTTGCGAGAATAAGCACACATGCCCAATATGTTTGCTACAACAGATTATAAACGCAATCAACATGCACATCCCTTTTCAACATTCACATGAAGCATTGTATTAATATGCTGCTCCAAATGAGCAGAGATTGAAGTATTTGAATCTAGGCAGAAGTAGAAATGGAAAGAAATTCAATGCCTTTGTTTGGTTTTGCACTATCACCTTGGATTCATTAGTACACTTGTTTTTGTGAAATCTAATATCAGTTGCGATCTATTTTGGTTTGGCCCATCATTAGATAATAATAATAGTCAATATTTATGTATATACCATGTCTTGATAGGATAGGAATGATGTATGTATTGAAAGAGGTGATAAATTGACCTTTTGTATAGTAGAAACTCTTTTGGCCTGTTGTAATTTTCCTTGGGCATATGATGCCTCCACCTGCAGCTAAACAACATACAGTTGCAATGGGAGGCTTCTAGCATTTAACGATGTTGAGTACGGTGTACGAACCTTATCATGAGTTCTAGTATTTTTTAAGTGTGGCTGCAGTGCCTCGCACTCATCATCCTCGCTTTGATCCCTCTGTAGTGATATAGAAAAATTAGTAGCTTCACAAACTTAAAAATGGTATGAAATGAATGCTAACGTATTAATACCGGTGTGTAATTTAGTTCGTCAAGCATCCTAAATTCTTCAGTACGAAGATCACCATATACTCTCTGATGTTAGGAAACAAAATATTAATTTGAATCAGATATGTAAAACTGTAAAATTGCAGTACACATATTTCCTATAGAGATGCATACTTTCCGTTTCATAGTAGTCTGAACATCTCTGGGAGTCGACAATGAATCATCTAAACATCCCTGTAACAGCACAAAAAGAATTAGTACAGAAAATGCTAAGTAAATAAGTTATAACGTGTTTGGTAAAAAAATTCATCAAATTTACATGATGCCCTTGCTTTCTTTGTTCCAAGGTTTTAGTCTTCATTGCAAATCTTCTATAGTAGCATCTTGATTGTGGACATGATTTACAAGTTTTTCCACCTGTAGTATAAGAGATACTATATCTTCACTTGATGTTTCATCCAAAGAGGTTAAATTTAGATGCTTTAGATGCCTTGATGTTGAGCCGTCGAACACTTGATGCGGATTTGGAACAAGACCTGCACCATGCACGTGGCGAGCTTCTCTTCTCCTAAAATTTGGTTTAGCGATCTCCTTCCACGCAACCTTTCCATGACTAGTGTCACTAAATCGTTGTTGTGCTAATAGTTCCCTCAATTCACTCTTGCAAAAGGATTAGAGTACCCATTAATCATTATGGAAGAAGAATTTCAAAACAAAATAATGAATCATATTTTAATGATTACTATACCACATGTGCATTTGTGTTCTTGTTTGCTATTAGTCTTGTGTGTATTGATATACAATACACTGTGAGGGTATTTCTTTTCGTGATCTTGTTCCTCTCAGAGAACATGTAAATTAATAAATATCAATAAGGAAAACACTTAATGTGGCTGTTTGAGATTTGGGAGCAAGATGTTTGTTCACAAATATATTTGAGAAGGAAGTACCAAATCCTCTCTGTTAAAGCGAAACTCTTTGTTGCAGCTGTATGAGTTGCCTTCCTTTTTGCACAGTTTATCCTATTTGCCTCACTTAAATCCTACCATAGAAAGAGTACATAAATATACATAAGTAGCTTCGATGTTGCAGCAGATAAATCATGAAATGATTATTCTAACTATATCTATGTACTGTGCTTTTGTTGTCATCCAATTATTGACAAGCTTAATCCATTGATCATTTAATACCCCATCTGGAACATTGTCGATATTAGCTTCCTTGCTCTTATGCGCGTCAAAATATATGGATTTCAGATTGGACTTGTGCTGCCTCCATCTCTCTCAATGGTTCGCAATACCCATTTTTCCATGCGGCGTGGTAAAGGAATCTCATCTGCATACAAAATCCAAAAGGCATATGAAAATGTCTTTGTTATAGGTTAGCTAGCAACATTATAGGATGACCACTTAAATTTGCGTACCTTTACTTGCTTAAGTATAGCCTGCTTGTTTTTTTGTTCATTGTTTCTCTCTTTCTTTCCTATCAGTATTGATATTTATTTATTGCTCAGATGCAGCAAGGATTGCTTCCCACAGTGAAAATAAGTATGATGCAGCATGTAAATATAAGGCAACTAACTTATGGTTAGATAGTGTGAGGAGTCCTTTAGGCACTAGTGCCATGCGAGTAATTAATTATAAAAGCACTGATGCAATAATCCTAAACTGATAAATCATTTTTGAATCAATTTAGCAGCTTGGTAAATACCTTGGGCATTCAACTCATTATCATTTTCGCTATCGAATTGGTCTTCTCCAGTACTAGGATGATGATCAGATGCTGCAACACTTTTCTGTGGACTTTTTTGCCCAATATGCTCCTCTGACAAATACTCATCATGGCTTTGAATGATGTGCTTTCTCCTACCCCTGGGCATGTCCACTGCACAATTACATCAATTAAAAGAATCCACAAATGAAATGATCATCTATACATAATTGGACTAGATATGTAAATGGAGATGATTAAAGCATTCGACGAGTTGATAGCATGGAATATAGACATGGATGAAATATCAAGTAAAAAGAGTGGCAAACAATGAAAAGAATTAGAATCAGGACTTGTGTACACTTGCTGTACTAATCTGCTTGCTGCAGTAATGATCATATGTTACTACACAGTGCACATACAAATGGACATGTGCTGCAATTGACCCGCACGTTGCTCTTTTTAGATTGAAGTTACATCATAATTCTTTTATTTATGAATCATGGCAATAATATGCATATTAGTAGAGAAAAGTCTGTTTCAAAATCAAAGATTACACAAGCTGGGCAGGGAATATGGACATATGGCAACTATTATAGTGCCCATGAGGGAACAACCCCGTAAACTGTTGACACCCCCCAGGTCTAATAACATGATCAAATTCCGTGTTTGATTGATGTAAACTGAGTTATCAATTATCGTTGTTTCAATCAAGAAATGGAGAAACATATCTCTGTGACATCCTCTTGTAACACAAACCAATCTCTAGTTGTCTGCGTTGCAAGAAACGCTCGTGTTTTCACTCATGATTTGAATTCTATCGAATAGTTACGCAATGTTCTTGATTCTTCTATGAATGGAAAGCAGCATGTGAGTCTGTGACTAAGCATGGTCCTTAGAGATTTATAAGAGACTGCATTGAAGATAGCAAAGAAAAGGTAACATCATGGGCTTCACGCATCGATCATGTACATGTGCCCTTTTTCTCGTTTGATAGGTAATCAATCTGCTGCACATTTCATCAACGTCCATGTCCCTTTTATGTATTGTAAACCATGAATTGCAAACTAGAACAAGAATAATACAAGTACAGAACCACCATTAGCATTAGTACTGTGCATACATAACAACCATTAGTCTAAAAATTCAAATTTCAGTCAAATTTTGTCAAAAAAAATTTGGACAACCATTTCGTCCCGAAATTCCACCAAAATTTCTGAAATTACCAAAATTTGGCAGATGCTGTAAAAAATTTTAAAATAAAATTCGAAACCTTGATAACAACACATAAACAATAAGCTAGCATTGAAGGAAATTCACAACAAAACAGAGAAAATATGTGATACCAACAATGCCAAATTTACTAGCTCCTCAAGTGGAATCGCTCATTATAGATGCAGAACGAAAAAAGTTTATCTTGGTAGATTAAAAAAGCTTTTTTCACAAAAGCTGAGCTCGAAGGGATAGCAGATTCAAGAGGTGGGCCTATCTTCATACCATGCTTGCCTAGCATGGATCCGAATGTTGGCCCTACAAGATCAAGAATCGACACCACTAACATAGGATTTTCCCATCCTCCTGTAAGAAGATGAAGAAACATCCTTTGTATAAATGGAAGGAAACATAGACTCAATCAAAAGCTCGCCCAAGATAGCGCCATACGTGGGTTCAGAAATCACAGAGAAAGCCGATATGCATTGTCATAATTCAGCGGTTGATTAGGCTACCCGATGGATATGAGTGAAGGAATGACTCTGAAACTTCACGACAGAGGAACGCATAAGGTGGTGGTGTGCATCCTCATCTCATCTGCGAGTGGCTACTTACAGAGAAAAGATGGCATTAGTAAGTAATGAGGATATCTCTGTAAATGTTGAACGAGAATTACTGACAATAGCTAATGGTAATAGTAAGTAATGAGGATATCTCTGTAAGGGGTATATAAGACTTGGTGAAGGGTTGTTGGGGCTATGACGAACATGAATATACTCTGAATACATATCTTCTTCTTCCCCACGCAACCTTTTCTCCTCATTGTTCGGGCAAGGAACATCACAAATTTACTCGAGAAGAAGATCGCCTCAGAACACTCCGAATAAATACATGAGGAAGGTTAACTTCTTTTGAAAAATAATATAACAAGATGTCGCTAATTAAAACTCCACAACAATAAGTTGATGATTTGCTGCAATTTTCATTTGCTAAGTTGAGATCTGCACAACAATAAGATGTCGCCAATATGGTTATCTATGAATACAAAATAAAAGGCTTAGATATCATCGATGATTACAAGTAGTAACACGACTAATCGTAAACATTATCACTCAAACCTACAAATGCTAGAAATCGGAACCCAAGAAACAATGAATAGCAAGGAAAGTAACCCCCACGTGATCGAATGTGATGTGTATTTCTTCTAATCAAACGGCAAGAGACCTCATTATCATTCCGGACTCGAATTTATATGCCATCCAGTTTACAGCGGTAAAAAGGAAAAGTTTCACAGCGCCAGAGTAAAACAAACAAGTAAAGGAGAGACAACGACAAAACAACAGACAAATAACATCGGGGAAGGGAAGGGCCGCCTCAGGGAAGGGCAAAACAACAACCAAACCTGATCGACCACCTCCGGGAAGGCTGCCATGCCTCTATCCACCTCAGTAGGCGCCGCGATTGAAGAGCCGCCGCCGTGGTCCTCCTAGGGTGCCCACAAGCTGCGAAGAAATAGGGATTAGCAAAACATATTTCACTCCGGTGAAGAATATCAATTCACAAAGCATCTTGCAATATGAGTTATAATTTCAGATGAATAATTTGTCCCCAAGGAAATGTTTGGTTACATATTGTTAAGTTTCATGCACCAAACTAGCCAAAAAACTAAGGCTTCGGGTAAATGACTGTCTTGATAGTCTAATACTTTAAAACTTCCATTGCCATCTAGCAAATTAAAAGCCATACAGATTTTTGCCTAGCTTTGTCCTCATAAATCTTGCTAAACAGGTTTTCTTAACATTTACCATATAGCAAAAAAGCTGTATATGTTACTATTAAAGCAACGATGTCAAAGTTGAACTCGAGGATTGGATTGCAATGGTTATATAAGTTCAGAGGCAATTATTTGTCAACTCCAACAACATGAAACATGCAACTGAAACTATCGAACCTTCAATCAAACCAGAGAAGAAAAGAGGAACAACGGAATAAGCGCGGCGCATTACATGTGTTTCAAAGAATACGACTCAACAAAGAAGCAAAATCTACAGAGCAATCGATCATCGGATGATTCAAGCCATGCCGACGGGACCTCCTCCGCCTCCCATTCTGAATTGGAACGGCGGAAGCGAGGACGATCGGCGCCAATCGATCAACCAATCAACGATACCTACCCTACCCTACCCTACTACGAAGTAAACGTTTGCTACTCCATGCAGATCTGAGCATGCTCGAGATCTCAAACTCATGGAGGAGCAACAGTGGATGAGGCTGCATTGGCTCTCAAGGGAGACTACCCTAGCCGCTCGTCTCCGCCAAGAAAGCCCGCCCACAAGCTAGAAGAAACAGGAATAAGGAGATGGGTGGTTGGGCAAAAATTTAGGTATTGTGGTAAAAAATTAGAGGGAAAACAGAATAGGATAGAGAAAAAAAGAGGGAAACTCAATCAGGGAGTCATATGGCGCGCCCATTAAAAACAATTCAGAAAATGCATTATGTATTTCAAATAAATTTGATTTGTAAAATTGATCCAAAAAAGTGAACATTTGTCATTTCATCTTGTAACAAGTGCTTTCCGTGCCTTAGATTTGTTAGAAATCCAGTCAACCTTTATAAAATTGACCCATTTAGATTTTTAAATATGCTTCACGTTAAAGTGAAGATTTGTTAGAAATCCAGTGACATTTAAGACTACTTTTATAAAATTTACCCCTAAAGATTGTAAAAAATATGCTAACTTGTATTATATTTCGTATGCGCCACAGAATGAATTTCTACAACAAAATTCTGTGGCATGTTAGCAGTGCAAATGAGAGTTCTCCATGAAATTTTTAGCTCAATTCGATATCAAATGCTAGCTTCAATTGCCAGATAGTGCCGCAAGATGAAAGCATAATAGAATATGCTCACTTCCATTATATTTCGTATGCGCCACAGAATGAATTCCTGCGGTGAAATTCTGTGGCATGTTAGCAGTGCAAATGAGAGTTCTCCATGAAATGTTTAGCTCAATTCGATATCAAATGCAAGCTTCAATTGGCAGATAGTGCCGCAAGATGAAAGCTTAATAGAATATGCTGACTTCCATTATTTTTCATATGCGCCACGGAATAAATTCCTGCGATAAAATTCTGTGGCATGTTAGCAGTGCAAATGAGAGTTCTCCGTGAAATTTTCAGCTCAATTCGATATCAAATGCTAGCTTGAATTGCCAGATAGTGCCACAAGATAAAAACTTAATAGAATATGCTCACTTCCATTATATTTCGTATACGCCACAGAATGAATTCCTGTGGCGAAATTCTGTGGCAAGTTAGCTGTGCAAATGAGAGTTTTCTGTGAAATGTTTAGCTCAATTTGATATCAAATGCTAGCTTCAATTGGCAGATAGTGCCGCAAGATGAAAGCTTAATAGAATATGCTGACTTCCATTATTTTTCGTATGCGCCACGGAATGAATTCCTACAGCGAAATTCTGTGGCGTGTTAGCAGTGCAAATGAGAGTTCTTCGTGAAATTTTTAGCTCAATTCGATATCAAATGCTAGCTTGAATTGTCAGATAGCGCCACAAGATGAAAACTTAATAGAATATGCTCACTTCCATTATATTTCGTATGCGCCACAGAATGAATTCCTGCGGCGAAATTCTGTGCCATGTTAGCAGTGCAAATGAGAGTTCTCCATGAAATGTTTAGCTCAATTCGATATCAAATGCTAGCTTCAATTGGCAGATAGTGCCGCAAGATGAAAGCTTAATAGAATATGCTGACTTCCATTATTTTTCGTATGCGCCACGGAATGAATTCCTGTGGCGAATTTGTGTAGCATATTATTAGTGCAAATGAGAGTCCTCCATGAAAATTTTAGCTTATTTCACCAGTAAATGCATGCTTCAATTGGCGGATAGTGCCACAAGATGAAAACTAAATAGAATGTGCTCACTTCCATTATATTTCGTATGCGCCACAAAATGAATTACTACGGCAAAATTTTGTGGCATGTTAGCAGTGCAAATGAGAGTTCTCCGTGAAAATTTTAGCTCAATTCGATATCAAATGCTAGCTTGAATTGCCAGATAGTACCGCAAGATGAAAGCTTAATAGAATATGCTACCTTCCATTATATTTCGTATGCGCCACAGAATTAGTTCCTGCAGCGAAATTTTGTGGCATGTTAGCAGTGCAAATGAGAGTTCTCTGTGAAATTTTTAGCTCAATTCGATATCAAATGCTAGCTTCAATTGGCAGATAGTGCCGCAAGATGAAAGCTTAATAGAATATGCTGACTTCCATTATTTTTCGTATGCGCCACGGAATGAATTCCTGCAGCAAAATTTTGTGGCGTGTGAGCAGTGCAAATGAGAGTTCTCCGTGAAATTTTTAGCTCAATTAGATATCAAATGCTAGCTTGAATTGCCAGATAGTGCCGCAAGATGAAAACTTAATAGAATATGCTCACTTCCATTATATTTCGTATGCGCCACAAAATGAATTCCTGCGGTGAAATTCTGTGGCATGTTAGCAGTGCAAATGAGAGTTCTCCGTGAAATTTTTAGCTCAATTCGATATCAAATGCTAGCTTGAATTGCCAGATAGTGCCGCAAGATGAAAGCAAACTAGAATATGCTGACTTCCATTATTTTTGCTATGTGCCACGGACGGAATTCCTGCGGCGAATTTGTGTAGCATGTTATTAGTGCAAATGAGAATCCTCCATGAAAATTTTAGATTATTTCAATAGTAAATGCATGCTTCAATTGCCAGATAGTGCCGCAAGATGAAAACTTAATAGAATATGCTGACTTCCATTATATTTCGTATGCGCCACAGAATGATTTCCTACGGTGAAATTCTGTGGCATGTTAGCAGTGGAAATGAGAGTTCTTAATGAGAGTTCCATATAAATCTTTTGACATAAAATTGCTTCTTAATGCAAATGAGAGCCGCACAGCCGTACTGGCCTCTCCAGCTCTCAGTTTCG
Source organism: Guadua angustifolia (assembly GCA_036346375.1). Classification (NCBI taxonomy): domain Eukaryota; kingdom Viridiplantae; phylum Streptophyta; class Magnoliopsida; order Poales; family Poaceae; genus Guadua; species Guadua angustifolia. The sequence continues at coordinate 12,944,574 of CM070511.1, read as the reverse complement.
CTTTCGCCCTACATCTGATCCAAAGTCCTCTTCGGCAGTTCGGCCTTCACCGTCGCCCGGCCCCGGCGGCCCCTGGCCGGCGCTCCCCACCCCAGTCCCCCTAGTCGGCGCTCCCCCACCCCAGTCCCCCAGGCTGGCCTCGGCGGCCCTCTCTCTCAGCTCGCGTCCTGACTCCCCCCTAAGATACCATGCATCAGCTTCATTATTTCATTGTAACATGCTTCTGATATGTTAAATTGGGTTTTGTATAGTCATTAGTCGAGCTATAACTGACAAATATGTTAGTCTAGTCTTTTCATACAATGGTGTGTCCACTTCCTCTAGCAATCTGTAGAGTTCAGCTGACGCTTGTGTTAATTTTAAAGCATCTATTATAAATTGAGGCTACAATAGAGAACAAATGAATGGATAATTAAAACTATACAGTTATATTTCATCATTTTAATAATGAACTAATCCATAAATAATTTTAACTATATAAATTTAATCGTCTGGAAAATTTACAAATCAAGCAAAGTTAGAGAGAGACTTAACCTTACGATCTTATCCTCCTCTGGACCGCTCCTCTCTCTGGCTCGGCCTTAGCGCCTTCCATCCCCGTCGCCGCCGCCCCTCCCCGTCGCCGCCCATCCCCGTCGCCCGCCTGCCTCACGCCCGCGCCGGTCTTTCTCGGGTTTCTTTTGTGGCTAGTCTATGATGATTCCTCGGGTTGTAAAGCATTCGCTGTTGTTTTACAGTTGAGGACTTGTAGACGAGATCCAGGAGGCTCCCTTCCTCCTCCTTCCCACCGAATCGGGAATCCAGAAGGTCGGTGCTCACAAACAAAGCGCGCGAGGAGCAGGGTCAACAGAACGGAAGTAAGCAACCCTACCACCAAGAAAGTCTCCACCTTCCATGGTATCCAGCCCAAGGTTGCAGAGCACCGCTCTTTGTTCCTCGTTCTTCCATTCTTCTCTTCGGTGAGCGCTAAACTCCCCCTCTTTGCTTCTTGTTCTTGGTGGCTCAGTAGTGTTATTCCAGCAATCTTTTTATTCGCCCGATTAGTCGCTGAGCCTAGATTGTGAAAATAGTCGAATCGGTCGCCTTATCTTTTTTGAGGAAATCCCATTGCACATTAGGGAAATTTAGGATCTATTCGTATAAGGATGGTCTGTGTCATAGCGCAATGCCCTATTTAAGTTTCGGTTTAAGCTAGGAGTGGTTCCGAGTTCTTGAAGAAATCGCCTTCTCCTGTGTAGTTTAGAGTAGATTAGAGGAAAGGTTGTTCCAACTTCACTTTCTCAATTTCGGATTTGTTGGGAATTGGACCTTGTTGGCCCAGGGTGGTTAATTTTGTATTTTAAAATTCTCTGTTAGCTAAAATTTGTCACTGTGACTCGAAAAACTTCAAAAGATCAATTTTTTGGTTGTGAAACAGACCAAGTGGTTGCACATTCTAACCAAGTTCATGCATCAAATTAACCATTTGATTTTTTGCAATTGTGGAATTTACGTAAAAGCTTCCTAGTTAATAAGCGTATCTTCTGTGCTTTCTATTTAGTCACTGTAAGATTGACCAGTTGAATGGTTTCATTAGTGAGTATTTGAAAGAAAACATGAATCTACGTGATTTCTATGAAGGAAACAAATATTTAAGTTGATACAGGAAAGGGTTTGTCAATAGAACAGTCATGATCAACTGGATCGAGCTAGCATGCACGCAAGGCATCACATCTTGCAGTATATGATTAAAGAAAACATAGTTGCAATTTATTACATTTCATAGTAACTGTCATAGTACCTCTAAAAAAATTGTGATAATAGTATTTCACAAGATTTTTATACTTGTCGTGCTATCGGTTAAAGTAAGTTGGTTCTCTGGTCATTAGATATGTGTTTAGAAATGTATGTGCTTCAATTGTTGATGTTCGTCCGATGGACGAAAATGTAACTTATCTCTAGCCAAAAAAAAAATAGACCCATCTCGAGGAAAGGGAGTACAAACAGATAAGTATGGCTTATCACTTGTGAATTTCTCACATCAAATTCACAAACAGACCCATCCTGTAAGCTTTGTCATTGCTTCTTTGTAAATAGAAATCCTTTCTGAATTACCAGTTTATCATTGCTTCTGACTCTGATATACAGTGGTGTTATTATATTTCTTGGTGCTGATGAATTTTGATTTTTAATGCAGAAAATGGAACAAGAGAAGCTGGAGAAGCTCGCACGCAAGGTATGCAAACACACCATTGCTCTTAACCACTGAATTGTGTTGTGCCCGTTGACGTTTCATTGGCATAATTTTTCTGTTCTCTTGATGCCTTGTGTGGGACATTATGTTGTCTTTTACGTAAAATTATGTATGTGTAATGAGGCAACGCTATTAGATATGCTTGTTTTGACCTTGCTAAATATGAGCACACTGTATTTGTTTCTGGGCTTGGTCATGAAACTGTTGAAGTTCTTGCTCTTACAAGAGATGAGAACAACTTGTAGGGTCCCAGCCCAGGAGAGCAAGCTTCATCAACCCCAAGCTGATACTAAGCAGTAGGTGAAAATTTTCGTCATATTGAGTCAAATATTGATTAATCTATACCAGTTCAATATTTTAACATTATGAATTACATAATGTAACATCCCAAATTTTCGTTCATGTCTTGTTAATAGTGTTTATCCGAAACTTGTGCGTTTTGTGATTCTTCGAATTTCTGGGATTTATATGGAAGTTATTTGGATCTATTTTCAAATAGGTAATTTGGCCCTTTTGCGGAAACCAAATTATATATATATAGATAAAGATCAATAAAAATTTAAACTAAAAATATGTTATTCGGGTTGAAATATCTTAAAAAGTATTCCTGAAAGAGTTACTGGAAATCTTTCCCGACATTACTATAGTTTGAACTAAATAAAATTATTTCCGTAATTATTTAAAAAGGTAAAACTCGAGAAGAATTTAAATAATTGGAAACGGACTAGCTGTGTTCAGAAGACTAGTATCCTCGCCATTAATCTTTGATCGGATGGTTGATGATTAGTAGAGTCTAAAAAGGGATCGGCGATATTGCGTGTAGACTACAGGATGGAGTCTGTCTCACGCCGCCAAGGGAAGGAACTGCCAAACTACCACGTGTCAACCAATTAGCTGTTTTCTTCAAGCGTCACAAAGTTGGACTCGGTCCACTCACTACTACACAAATGGGCTTTAGTCCCGGTTGGTAACTGGCTTTAGTCCTGGTTGCCAAACCGGGACAGCCCATCCGGGACTAAAGCCCTCTCGCATATCAAAAAATTATGACGAACTCAAGACTCGAACCTGGAACCTCCTGCATGCCACCACAGGACACTACCAACCCACCCACCTACGTGTATTAAATAGACTAGGATATGCATTCCTTTTAAAGTATCTTTGAGCGAGCCTTTAGTACGGTTAAGTAACACTAACCGGGACTAAAGTATTTTAGTCCAGGTTCGTAACACGAACCGGGACTAAAGCCTTACCTTTTAGTCTCGGTTCGTAACACGAACCAGGACTAATGTGTGCACGTGCCAGCTGTCTGCCAAGAACTCTTCTGTCGCGGTTCATGGCACGAACCGGGACTAATGTGAGCGAAAAATCACGTTTTTAGCCTAGTAGCCACGAACCGGGACTGTTGCTACTATTAGTCCTCGTTCGTGGCTAATTGGGACTGATGAATCGGTACGAAAGATCGTTTTTCTAGTAGTGACTGCATCGGACCGTAGAGGCACGAAGTCATGCGGCGTGGAGTCAGGCGCTTGACCGAGGGAAAAGTTTGGGCGCGGTTTCTTACGGGAAAATCAGAGCAACGTGGCCGTCGATTGAGGTGGATACGTGGTTTGGTTGGAGTGCTAGCACTTGACCGAGGAATCCCGCTCAAAGATAACGTTGGAGTCTTGGAGAGTACGAGTGCCGTTCGAAACCGAGAGGATTTGCTGCGTGTTCAACTGGGTCTCGGGCAGCTCTACCGAGGGACGTTCCTCTCGCTACGTGCTCTGTTGGAACGCAGACAGCTCGGCCAAAGGAAGGTATGCATCGATACGTGTCTCGTTTGGAAAATCAGGACGCCGTGACCGAGAAAGACTCGTGTTGGCGTAGCCGCGTAGGAAAGTACGGGTACGGGGGATTTTGTCATGGACTCAGGGGTTGAGCACTATAAATAGCCCGTCAACCTTGCAGTAGGGATCGATCAGCGTAGAACATCGTGTCCACAGGAGCAAAGCGCGAAGACGAGACGCATGAAGCTGCGGGGAAGTTCGCCGGAGCGGAGGTCATCGTAGTTGCTGTTTTCCGAGGAACATCGTCGATTCGCCACTATATATTCGTCAGGATTGAGGAGCATCCGAGATCGCCGTAGCGCCAAACCCATCGTCATCTTCTTCATCTTCGGTGGTTTGAGTCGCGGACCTCGTCGTCAAACCGGGATCACCCAGTCGTCCGTAAACGTACGAGATCAAGCCGCGTTGATTTAGTATATTTTCTAAACTTCTAAATGTTATAACTTTTGCGTTTTAACTCGGATTTGAGTGATTCAAGTTTCTAAAAATTTATAAAATTTGAGATCTATTTAATGGTGATTTTTATTTGATTTTTAGAGTTTGTTTGTTTTCTGGATTTGGTTTTTATTCGCTTTCTCTCTCGATTCGCGTAGACGTTGAATTGTACGACGCTTCGGAGGAGGAGCTACCAACTCAAGATCAGTTTCTAGACCAGGAACAGGAGCTTAACCAAGGCAAGTTGTGCTTTAATCATGTTGCACCCATGAATTAGATTGCATGCTATTTTGATTTACCTTATCACATGTTATTTTATGTGTATAAATGATTTCAACCTAAATTTGGGACTAGCTATCGTACCCTTTGAATTATACCCTACCATGATATTTGTATGCCATGCTTCATTGTCACCTTAAGTTGGTTACTATTGTTGGTTAATAATGAAATCAACATGGTTGGGTAGAACGGAATAGAATTGCTTAGCCATGCCACGTCATCACATGCTCATGGGATATTGTTTATTAATCTTGACTAATGGAATATGGAACTATGATGATAATTTGTGGGCCATGTGTGGTCACACAAAGAGATTCAGTTGTTGTGACAGCGGAGTCACGCAACGATATTGATTTGTGAAGAGCACATGGTGTTTGGTAATCAACTGGGGTGGGAAAAATGATTTAGGTTGAGGCAAGTGGCAAGATTGTTTCTGGTGGGCCAAGGGTGGCAATTGGGCGGTCGCATTTGGTTTTGGTGGGCCAAGAGTGGCAATTGGGCGGTCGTATTTAGTTTTATGACTTGTTGTTGTGATGAACTTTTGGTTGGTCTTGCCTTGGTCAACTAAGGGTAGTTAATTAAAATGAACAACGGGATGGGATGGCAGGATGCCATGTGGATAATGGAACTTGATTTAGGATGGAGAACTTGGGTTTGATTTGAGAAACCATAGAATCTATTTACTTGTTATTATTTGTTTTACTGTATTTTCAATATATATATTGTTTTTGTTTGAAAATGCTGCTTACTGCTTATGAACCATAAGCCTTCCTTTGGAATAAGCCTGTATATAGCTATGATAGAATTGCATTCTGTGCACAACTTGTTGAGTACGTGTTGGTGTACTCACCCTTGCCTACAAACATCATCAGTGCTGAAGGAGTACCATAGAGAGACGAATGTTTAGGGTGCGAGCCTTGTCAGTTGCCTGTGGTATACTGAGGGGTTACCTACGTCTTCATTCCGCTGCAGTTCAATTTGTTGTTCAGCCTTGTGAGGCATTGTTAAGTAAGTTGACCATAAGGTCATTCAACTGGTAATATTTAATATATTATGTCTTTTATCTTATTTACGTTGTGTAAGATTGTGATATTCACTAATGTTGAGCCTGTGTGCACTAGCGTGATCCTGGACTAGTGCAGTATACATAGAGGGTCCGGATTTGCACATTCGGGTCCCGACAGAGGTGGTATCAGAGCCATACTGACTGTTGGTCTTGACCCTAGATAGTTAGTCGTCTCTATAGGTCCTTCAAAATTATTTTCTAAAAGTAAAAGACCTAATCTGAAAGAATAACGTATTCTTGACTTATCTCATTCTTCTATTTCTGTTCTTGCCCAAAATTCTTTCCTTTCCCTTGCTGAAGTCTCTTTCTCTTACCTTTTGCTAAATTGAATTAAAAATCTTACCTGAGTTATCTTGAGTAAGAAAACGATATACCACACTTTAGGAGAGACATCGAGTGCCTGCTACTGCCATAATGATCACCAAGGAAAGAATCGTCAAAGAATCAAGGAAGTATACCCAGAGTTAGAAGACTCAATGCTTTAAGTAGCTAGTTGAGACTCATATGTGGGAGTCGCGTTCCTTAAGATAGGAGTGTCGCACATGTAGACGGTAGTTTTGTGTGTTTAGGTTGAATTGGTTCTTCTTGATTGCTGAGTGTGCAGTATGTGTTGCAAAGCTTTTAGGCTTATATAAGCAGCCATTCCAAGTTATTAATATTGGTTGTTCAAGCTATTGGGTTAAAACCTATCTCCCCTGTATTAGGATTCTTGCTCCTTATCTATGCTAATTTCGTTTCCCTAAACCCTTGAGGTAATCAAGCAGATGGTTCAGAATAGTGATAGCAATGGAGCTAGTGAAAGTGGAAATCAACCCAGTGGAAACTCTAAGGATGGATTAGTTCCTCAACCGTCAATACCGATAGATATGCAGAGCTTCAAAGAGTTTTTGGCCGCTCAGACTCAGTTGATGCAAGCAATGACGAAACAAATACAAAATATCACTGGGAATGATATGACCGCAATAAATTCAAAGAAGAATACCACCAATGTACCTTGTTCGAGATCTAGACAACTAGACAAGTTAAAGGATCGTGCGTGCATTCACTGTGGAGAGATAGGACATACCACAGACGAGCATGCAATCAATTGCTCTAGTTGTGAAGGAAGCCATTCTCCTGGAGAGTGTCCTATGAGCAACATCACAAGTTACCTTCGTGAAGGTCAAGAACATTGCCTATCTCAGTGTCCCTTAGATCCAATAGTTACCGCCATAATCTAGTATCAACATAAGAATCTACGAACCTTAGTTACCCGAGAATTATCAATAAGAAAGGGGAAAATCAGTTGCACCAGATACATCACGTGGAGAATTAAAATGCACCCTCCTGAACCTATCAACCTTAATCAGAAAACCAGTAAGTGGCTATCACCCACAGGAGGTCCCTTGTATGGTGAGGAAGATCATTTTGCTAGGGGAGGTGTTACGAGTCAAAAAGTAATAAAATCACAAGAAGAGCATAATGAGTGTCACAGAAAAGGCCATTATGCTAATCGAAGTCCACAGGAAAGACCAGTAATTCCTATAACCATAGATATATCGGAAGTTACCTTAGTCCAGTACATAATGCCAAGAGTGAGTGGTGAAATTGCGAGGGAAACTTGCCTAGAGAACCAATTGAAGAAAAGGCGTCTAGGTAAAAACACCACACCAATCAACAAATACCCAGGAGAGAAAGTTCACACTAGACTCTGCCATAATTGCCATAAACCTAAACATTTTGCCAAGAAATGCCCTCAAAGAAAAGCAATCATGATGGTTCAAGTCAATCCCAACTCCATCCCTGTTAAAGCCCCAAATCAAGAAAATCCGGAGCCGTGAGTTTACTTAGTACGATATCATAACCCTACTTGTAAAGTGAGAGATTAGTAATGACTTCCATGTAAAGGTTCTTTGTTGAAAGAAATGAAGCGGAGAAGATTGATACATTGGAATACCGAATATTGGGATGAAAAAGCAATAATGGAAACAATGAGTTAGATGTTTTTCTAAGAGTATTCTTGAGTTTATGGTTCACCTGAAAATGATGCATGAGAAATAATGGCTAATTTAGTGACCCAGTGAGAACTTGTTAATTACAGGATTTGTCATTAAGTGCTCAGTTGTGCTAGGATCCGCCAGAACGTTAAGAGTTCAGTGCTTAGTAAATGAGTTAAGTTCCAAGCAAATCGTATTATGTAGATAATTAGGTTATTCTAGAAATTAGTTAGATACTCAGACATAAGGATATTTTGGTGAAGGATATATCGATTTAAAACCTTGAAAAAAAAATTCTCTCAGAGTGATGACAGTTGTGATTAGCCAGCTGATGGATAATAGTGTGGAATTTGCCAATTAGAAGATGTGCTAGTTGTCAGAGAATACCATGGTATATTTCCCAAGAATTTGCTGATATACCGTCATATTGAAAGACCCAATTTGTGAGCGAATTAGTGCTTGGTACAGCCCAATAAAAAAAACCATGTCAAAATGTATACTAAGGAATTAGTGGGAAATAGAGAAGCATATCGAAGAGTTACTAGGAAAAGTTTTGAAAACTTAGTATATCACCATGGAAATTCTTGTTCATTAAAATGCAAATGGAAGATCAAGGAGAGTGCACTAAATCGTGCTCTAAATAAATAAAATATCAGTAACAAGTATCCAATATCAGGATCAACTACATGATTGGACAATTGAGAATAGAATTGGAATTTCTTTAGGACAAAGTTTAAGCTTAGGCTATCATAAACTTAGGAGACATGGGAAGGATGTTTCTAAAATTTCGTTCTCTACATGAACAATATAAGTTTTGGCCAAATCTCTGAATTAGCGATGCCCCGCATATCTAATGAACATGATAAGTAAGATGTTTATGGATTAATTGATAAATTCATGGTTGATGACACTATAGTATACTATAAGACAAGAGGAAAATACGCAGAACCTAGAAATGAGTTTTTGCGAGAGCCGCATTCGTACGTTAAATTCAACAAATGTGATTTATGGGAGAAAAAGGTGGAATTTCGTTAGCCATGCAAAGACTACTAAAGGAGCTATTGTTGAACCAAGCAAGGTAGAAGTTGTGTTACATTGGAAGCAACCAAAATCCGTTACTTAGAGTTGAAATTCTAGGAAGTGCCAAAGAGAATCAATATCTTAAGGAAAGGTTTTGGTGACCCAAGGTGAAGGGCGAAACTATTGGTTATGATACACAATGTGATGTGAATCAAAAAAAAATAAAGGCAATGCATTAGAGATCTAAAGGTTCGTTGCAAATCATTATAGATTCCTATAGGAGGCAAATCATTAAAATGATCCCTAGTGTAAATGGACCCTAAAAGGTATGAATTCAGAGGAATCATTATTGATTAAATTAACCAAAATTACTCATTTCATATCACTGAAGACTACGTATTCAAAAGATCATTTGGCAAATCTGTTAGGGATTTAATAACTATATAGGTGCCAAAGAAGATTGTGTCTGATAGAGGTATCCAATTTACCTCGAGGGCTTAGAATAAGTTACATGAAGCAATGATACTCGCTTGAATTTCAAAGATGCGATTATCGCCGCATACCGATAGTCAAAGCGAAAGAGTTAATCAGATTTCGGACTCGATCCATCGCATCGGACCGTAGAGGCACGAAGTCATGCGGCGTGGAGTCGCGCTGACCGAGGGAAAAGTTCGACACGGTTGCTTCTTCGAAATCGAGTGGCGTGGGCGTCGATTGAGGTGGATCGTGGTTTGGTTGGAGTGCTAGCACTTGACCGAGGAATCCCGCTCAAAGATAACGTTGGAGTCTTGGAGAGTACGAGTGCCGTTCGAAACCGAGAGGATTTGCTGCGTGTTCGTGGGTCTCGGGCAGCTCTACCGAGGGCGTTCCTCTCGCTTCGTGCTCTGTTGGAACGCAGAACGGCTTCGGCGAAGGAAGGTATGCATCGTCGTGTCTCGTTTGGAAAATCAAGACGCCGTGACCGAGAAAGACTCGTGTTGGCGTAGCCGCATAGGAAAGTCTGGTCTGTGGGATTTTGTCATGGACTCGGGGTTGAGCACTATAAATAGCCCGTCAACCTTGCGGTAGGGATCGATCGATGTAGAACATCGTGTTCACAGGAGCAAAGCGAAGACGAGACGCAAGAAGCGCGGGAAGTTCGCGGAGTGGAGGTCATCGTCGTTGCTATTTTCCGAGGAACATCGTCGATTCGCCACTATATATTAAATCGGGATTGAGGAGCATCAGAGATCGCGCAGCGCCGAACCCATCGTCATCTTCTTCATCTTCGTGGTTTGAGTCGCGGACCTCGCTGTCAAACCGGGATCACCCGGTCGTCCGTGAACGCGTCACTGAGATCAAGCGCGTCGATTTAGTATATTTTCTAAACTTCTAAATGTTATAACTTTTGCGTTTTAACTCGGATTTGAGTGATTCAAGTTTCTAAAATTTATAAAATTTGAGATCTATTTAATGGTGATTTTTATTTGATTTTTAGAGTTTGTTTGTTTTCTGGATTTGGTTTTATTCGCTTTCTCTCGATTCGCGTGAGCGTTGAATTGTACGATGCTTCGGAGGAGGAGCTACCAACTCAAGATCAGTTTCTAGACCAGGAACAGGAGCTTAACCAAGGCAAGTTGTGCTTTGATCATGTTGCACCCACGAATTAGAATGCATGCTATTTTGATTTACCTTATCACATGTTATTTTATGTGTATAAATGATTTCAACCTAAATTTGGGACTAGCTATCGTACCCTTTGAATTATACCCTACCTTGATATTTGTATGCCATGCTTCATTGTCACCTTAAGTTGGTTACTATTGTTGGTTAATAATGAAATCAACATGGTTGGGTAGAACGGAATAGAATTGCTTAGCCATGCCACGTCATCACATGCTCATGGGATATTGTTTATTAATCTTGACTAATGGAATATGGAACTATGATGATAATTTGTGGGCCATGTGTGGTCGCACAAAGAGATTGAGTTGTTGTGACAGCGGAGTCACGCAACGATATTGATTTGTGAAGAGCACGTGGTGTTTGGTAATCAACTGGGGTGGGAAAAATGATTTAGGCTGAGGCAAGTGGCAAGATTGTTTCTGGTGGGCCAAGGGTGTCAATTGGGCGGTCGCATTTGGTTTTGGTGGGCCAAGAGTGGCAATTGGGCGGTCGTATTTGGTGGGCCAAGAGTGGCAATTGGGCGGTCGTATTTGGTTTTATGACATGTTGTTGTGATGAACTTTTGGTTGGTCTTGCCTTGGTCAACTAAGGGTAGTTAATTAAAATGAACAACGGGATGGGATGGCAGGATGCCATGTGGATAATGGAACTTGATTTAGGATGGAGAACTTGGGTTTGATTTGAGAAACCATGGAATCTATTTACTTGTTATTATTTGTTTTACTGTCTTTTCAATATATATATTGTTTATGTTTGAAAATGCTGCTTACTGCTTATGAACCATAAGCCTTCCTTTGGAATAAGCCTGCATATAGCTATGATAGAATTGCATTCTGTGCACAACTTGTTGAGTACGTGTTGGTGTACTCACCCTTGCCTACAAACATCATCAGTGCTGAAGAAGGAGTACCATAGAGAGACGAATGTTTAGGGTGCGAGCCTTGTCAGTTGCTTGTGGTATCTTGAGGGTTACCTCGTCTTCGTTCATTGCAGTTCAATTTGTTGTTCAGCCTTGTGAGGCATTGTTAAGTAAGTTGACCATAAGGTCATTCAACTGGTAATATTTAATATATTATGTCTTTTATCTTATTTACGTTGTATAAGATTGTGATATTCACTAATGTTGAGCCTGTGTGCACTAGCGTGATCCTGGACTAGTGCAGTATACACAGAGGGTCCGGATTTGCACATTCGGGTCCCGAGACATAACATACTGTAAATCAAATTATGGTCCGTGACCTAGGCACAAAGCTCTGGTTATAGCCATTTCATTCTAAATTAGAATATCAGATAGGGAGGCATTTATTTCTATTATACTGGTAACTAGTTTTCCCACTTCAATCCATAGTTGAAATCATGCAATACAAGTGGATGTTTTCAAAGTTTAGCTATCGAAAGCTTCCGAAAATTTGTTGGTGCCAATGGGTGGGTGTGTTCATTTGTTCCTTTTTTCCACAGAGGCCTAAAGTGAATGCAGATTATTTATTAAGCATGGCTTTTTACCCTGACAAAATATTAAGTCGTTCCCGTCATTTGCACGGAAAGTCCGAGACACATAAGGTGATATCTTGTTCTTCTTAACATTGTTTTTGATGGCATTATGGCATCCATGGTGGTGTGTAAGAAACTTAAGTTACTCCCATATCGGGCAACAAGTATAAAATCTTAAATTAAAGTATCTTCATCATCCTATTATTCTCTTTTCGGTCTTTTTTAAATATTTTCAGTGTGCGTTGATATTTTGAATGAATCAACGGTTGAAGCTTGAATTCTTGTTTACTTGTTCTCGTGAGAATGGAATCTTTGCAAAGAAGACTGGCATGGAGCAAGAAAATCCTGCAGCAGACCGGCCACGAATGGTCCTTCGCCTTGTTAGAAAATTAGTTGGCTCCTTTTGCTTTGTTAGAAATGCATGTTCCATCTGGGCACCGTGGTTTGTAGTTGACCGGTTTATAAATTCTTGACTCGTAATGGATCAACGCCACTGATTCATTGTGATGACAGCATAAGTTCTTGTAGTTTGTTTATGCGGTTGAGTGGAGGTAACTCGCTAGGGAAGCTATTTGTTTATACAAGAAATTTTTTGTTGTTATATACAATACGTGATTTGCTTATTTGTGATGTTGTTTTTGAATTTTACATTTTTTTAATTTTTTTGCATGACAGGGATTTTTATCCCTATCGTTTCTAAATGGCAATAAGGATTTTTTTCCCGGCTGGGAAAATTTCCCCTAGTATTGAGGGGGATTCAATATGTCCTCAAAATCCCCTCTAGGGAAAATTTTCCCTAGGTTTTTTTCCCTAGCATCCAAATAGGCACTAAGAGTTTTACTCCAGAACAAAAGAAAAGAAATGGTGAATGTCACTCCAGTGCTCCCTTGACGAAGCAAATATAAAAGAACAAAGGTGCCTTGTGGGTAGGAAGCATCTATCTTTTGTTCTGGAGAATGTCACTGAGTTGTGGTGATGTGGCATGGTCTATCCGTCTGCCAGAACTGATGCTTCTCATATTGCCAAGGCTGCTTCCCAGATGTAAATTGCTTCCGTCGAGAATAGTTTGATTGTGGTCTAGCGTCGCCGTAAGTAAATCAGATATTCAGGATAATTTAACAATTGGCCTTTTGGCTGTCATTTGGTTCCATATACTTGAATTGGGGGGAGGCATAAATCATGTGTAATTTGTCCTAAACTAGTGTGAAACTCTGAGAAGAGTTGCTTTAGTTGTAAGTTGCAACAATCCGTCCGAAGCCAGAACGCATGATTATTTTACCGACCAGACATGCGTATTACCATATGCATGGTCCAATCAACCTTATAGATTGGTTTGGACATTAATATCTAATGGACAATCCATGGTCCAACCAACTGCTGCTACGTGCTTGCTAGGATCAATAGTCGCGAATGGTACCATTCAAGAATCTCACGGCTTGGCTTGAATTGATCTCAAGCATGTACACCATGGTACCAGTCAAGAAGCTCACGGTTTGCTTTGGCTTCATTTGATCTAAGCCAAATCAACGGCATCTCCTCTCTCCCTCCCCCTCACAATCTTAAAAAGGTCTAATATGGATCCGGCCAAAAAAACAAAGCGATCTACAGATGATTCTTGCAACATTTGACAAATGTTGCCACTGGTTGTTTAACCCTACGGATGATGCTTGCAACGCATAATATCATGTGTTGCTATGTATCCGCTGTTTAACCCTACGGATGATGCTTGCAACGCTTTGCAAGCGTTGCCACCCTGTTGTTTGCAACGCATAACATCATGTGTTGCTATGTATCCGTTGTTTAACCCTACGGATGATGCTTGCAACGCTTTGCAAGCGTTGCCACCCTGTTGCTTGCAACGCATAACATCATGTGTTGCTATGTATCCGTTGTTAAAGGGGTGTTCCTGTTGTAGTGTCTAATAATAATTTGATATCATTTATGATTTTTGAAAAACCAAATTCAAAATTTTTATTCAGTTCTTATTGCGATTTTAAATATTTTTGAATTTCATAGAAAAATAAAATTGCCTTGACATGCACTCTTCATTTTTATAAGTTGAAGTTAGGATTTTATATATATAAATCAAATTATAAATTTTCATTTAGTTGTTATTCCTTTGTAACACTACAGAAAAATACAATAAAATGAAAATGAATATTTTGAAGTTAAGTGTGATTATTTCTTAGACTTATGACTTTAATGAAAAGTAAAATAATAGGTTAATGAATGGATAATGGTAAAAAGATAAAAAGTTAAAATTAAAATTTTGAAAAATTGATATTAAATTTCCTGAACACTCTAGTGACTCATTTCACCTATCAAATAAATTTTAATGCAATGGATAATGAATTGATTTTTGAAATGACATCTTTTGACTATTAAACAGTGCATGGTTAGAATTTATTAAAAATCTTTGAACATTATCTTTAGCTGAACCATTTATCATAACATCCCCAAAACATTATTTAACTCTGATAAAAATATCAAAAATTAATAATATCATATATTGCCTTTAAAATTCAAAAACTAAAATCCTAAAAATCTAGAAATTGTCATGTTAAAATTTTTATGAAATAATTAAGCAATATTTTCATTTGAAATTTTTATAAAGCATTCCCAGTTGATAAAAAATTCTAAAAAAAGTTTCAAAAATATGAGACATAATTTTGATCCTCAAATAAAATAACTTAAAAAAGGATTTTTGGTGAGTTAGTGATGTTAGAATTTTTATAATTTTTCGGTAAAGTATTTTAACTCAAGGTTTTTATTGGAGGATAAGCCTTATCTGTAGACCCCAGTCAAAAAGTTTTGAAAATTATTGCGGTGAATTGTAGCTAATTTACTATGATTCTTGAGCTGTCCAGATGAGACATCCTTCCTTATCTCGTTTTCTGTCTATTCTAAGTGGGACCGACTCCTATTCAGCCTCCTTTCACTGGAAGTAACAGGAAAACCCTCTCAGTCACTGCCCAGTGGGACCCAACCACATTGTCAGTTATTTGTTCTTTTCCCCTCACCTCTCTTCTTCCTCCCTTTGCCAAACCGCTCTCTCTCACTCTCCCGATCCTTCCTCTCTGCCTCGCCATTTCTCAGCTCAATTCACCGAATTAGTTATGCTGCCATGTCTATCCTCAGGCGAGCCTTGCATCCTACATTGACCATCACGCCTCTTTGCACCAGCTAATACCTTGTGCCACCTCACCAACCAAGCAAGGAATCACCGCCATTTCTCCCCTCGTGTTCAAATACCGTGATGCTATCAGCACTACAAAAGGGGCTATATTAGACACATCATCATAGACGGTTTTAGGAACAAACCATCTGTAATGTGTTTCGGGCACATCACAGACGGTTTGTGGATGAAACCGTCTATGATATCTAATTATCACAGATGGTTTCATCCACAAACCATCTGTGATGAAAGCGAGAAGTTCACAGTTGGTTTGTGGATAAAACTGTCTGTGATGAGGGAAATATCACAGGCAGTTTTATCAAAAAACCGGTTGTGATGATAGGTATAACTTTACAGATGGTTTGTGGATAAAACAGTCTATGATATTGTCCTCATCACAGACGTGTTTATCCATGAACCGCCTATGATCATCAATTGAAAACAGAGCAAACGCACGCCTTACAACTACTAGATTGAGAACTACATTGCATTATTTATATAAGAAGATCATTACAAAAATCTTTGATGATTTTGAGAACTAGATTGCATTATATATATGAAGAAGCATTACAAAATATTACTACAAAATTACTACTTTAACTAAAAAGATTACTCGTCGTCGTCATCGGAGGAGGAGGCCAAAGGGGCGGCCGAGTCGGCGAAGTCCTCGTTGCGGCCGTCCACCTCGCTCGAGCCAGCTCGGTCTAGGTCATCCTCCAGTTCCTAGCCGTTGCGATATGTCGCCTCGTCGTCGGAGTCCCACAAATCCTCCTCGGAGTCGGAGGAGGAGGCAAACGCCGGACGCTTCTGCCCGGTGCGAGTGGAGGCCGAGGCGGAGGTGGAGTGTTTGTAGGCGGCATCGAGGGGAGGGGGGTGGAGCCATCAGAGGAGCCGTTAGAGGAGTAGGCGGTCAGAGGTGGCAAAGGCGGAGTGTTTGGGTTGCTCAAGGCGGCGTCATCGGAGGGGAGATTTTCTGTTATAGAGGCGGTGGAGGAGGAGCTGTTCTTATATGGTAGCACAATTGCATTGGGAAGGCGAAACGCCGCATTGAGAAGACGAAACGATCATGGACTCACACGCCTGCATTGGGAAGACGAAATGATCACTAACTGCACGTGTCTGCATTGGGAAGACGAAATGATCAAGTACTGAAAAGACTGCGTGTGATTGGGAAGACGAAACAATCAAGTATTGGAAAGACTACACGCGATTGGGAAGACAAAGGAACATCGCGGATGGTTTGTAGATAAAATCGTCTATGATGGAGTCATCATAAACGATTTTATCCACAGACCGTCTGTGATATCATGTGACATCACAAACGGTTTGTGGATAAAACCATCTGCGATGTCATCACATCACAGACGGTTTGTAGATAATACCATCTACGATGATATCGTTACCTCTAAAAGACAGAGAGCCTCGGCCGCCTCTGTATTTTTTTGTTTTCCTCGATATTTCTGAGGTGGCTGCGATTGAGAGGCATTCTAGTGAAAAAGACGCTAGATTTGGAGCAGTAATTGTAGATCCTTGTGCTCTAGGTCATCTAAGATTAGTAATTGCTTCAAATTTGGATTACATTTTAGATCTAGCTTGGGGAAATGAAGCTGTGTTCTACATTTAGTTTGTTGTAGATCCATTTGTTCTCTTTGATGTAAAGTAGTAATTGTTTCAAATTTGCATTATATTTAATATCTACAATTGGTAAAGAGGGAAATGAAGCTGGTTAATTTGTTATATGTCATGTAAAGTAGATACATTTACTATAACTTTATGCAGATCCATTTATACTTTTTGATCGAAATTAGTAGTTGGTTCTTACATGCATATCCATTCGTTCTTTTTTGATATTAGGAGCTACATAGGTTAATCGGCAAGTAGAAATCTAGCCTATATGTAGCACATGTGCGCATGAACACTCCTAGAGTACTTAATTCATCATTTAACACATATTGTTACATATGTAGCATAGACGGACTGAAGCTGGATGTACGCTGAGAACCGTGCTAGCGCCGAGTACATTAATAATGTCTTTGCTTTTAGAAGAGTTGCAGAGGAAGATATGTTGAACAAGAGGGTGAAATTTATGCCTTGTCCATGCATTGACTGTAAGAATCTCTGGATGTTTCGAAACCAAGAGCAGATTGAAGCACACTTGATTCTACGGTGTTTCAAAAGGGGGTATACATGTTGGACCAGTCATGGTGAAGAGCAGATTACGTAGGGACCAAGTAGTACTACCATCGTGGATGAAGTCGACGACACTCTGGATATCGTCAATGAAGTCAATGATACTCCGGATGATATCGACTGTACTTTCGATGACAATCTGGATCAGATGCTAAGGGATGCAGAAGGGAACCGTGATGAGTGGGAGTATGTAAAATTCTGAGGCTTGATGGATGGCTCGGAGAAATCTTTGTTCTCGGGTTGCAAGTCCAAATACACAAGGTTGTCATCTGCGCTAGAACTGTTAAAATTAAATGCAAGCAATGGTTGGTCCGACAAGAGTTTCACGGTATTGTTAGGTCTGTTAGCGGATATGCTTCCGGAGGGAAATGAATTGCCGACAACCACGTACAAAGCCAAAAAGGTTCTTTCACTACTACAGAACGGCACATCAGAATCGGTTCTTTTTTAGCATTAGAATCGGTTCTAGTGGCGATACAATGTCCTTAGATAGTGATGAGGTGGAGCTATCAGAATCGGTTTTGACCCGATCGTGATAAAATGTCATCAGAATCGATTCTTTAAGGGAAGTGATTCTGATGACCCCCTCATCAGAATCGGTTCTTTAAGGGAAGTGATTACGATGGCGGTGTCATCGAATCACTTCCTTAAAGAACCGATTCGATGAGGGGTCATCGAATCACTTCCTTAAAGAACCGATTCGATGACCCATTGGGTGTGCCATTTTGCAAATTCTCCAAAAAAGCCTGATTAAACAAGTATGCACAATATATATCATCACATTCTCAATACGAACACGGGATGTATATATCACATTCACGTAACGTAAACGCTTTAATTACAACACATATATATCATAGTCGTTCATAATATACAACTCAAACATGCTTGACAATCAGTACATGGACTTCCTCTGATACATATCAAATTGACATATATTATTAATATTGTTTACATATGGACTAGTAGGATGCTTCGGGATCTCTAAACCTGCCATCCTCTGATATAACTTCTAACCAGTACCACTGGTATAAGTGGTCTCGTAAATTGTTGAGTGCTTTGTTTGTCTAAAATCTTACGGGGATATTGATCTTACGAAAATGAAATGGTCAGTATTAATTTCAGTTTCAAAATTTCTATGTAAAAGGCTAAGTATATTATTATGCACGTACATATACCTTAGGAAAAGTTGTGAGTTGCCGACCACGATGAGCGTGTCTTGCATGACATAGAAGCGCAATGGTCACCGCTGCCTGTTGATGGCACTGTGAAGAGAGAAAAGAAATTCAGCCCACGAAGATTAGATGTAAAAAAAATTAATCATATATATGCTAGGCACTTGTACCTTAAATCGCTTATACTGCAGTGTCTTGCCCTTTTTGTCGTCGTGCGGCCCTCCTTCATCGACATAGTCTAAGAAACCCCTGCATACATTGGAGAGCACCATTGAGTCAAAAAAAAATAAACGTAGTTAAATTCCTCAAATGTGTTAGGTTACAATAATGTGCTTACTTCTGCAAAGGAGGCTTGATCGCGTATGCCATCGATCTCTTCTCGACCGAGTTAAATGTGTAGACTGTGTTTTCACTCGGAACGAGGACGAGTAGAACCCAATTGTTGCTTATTAAATAAAATGTAGTGCAAGGAAATAAGTTCACATACGGTTTTAAGTGCGTACAAGTAATTGAATCGAAAAGTACTACTTACTCCTCGTGGTACGGCAATACAATGAAGTCCTTTTTCGACTCAGCATGCAATACCCCCTTGATGTAGCTAGCAACGAACACCGGTTGAAGCCTAGCCAAGGTCGCAGACACAAGCTCGGGGTCGACAAACCCAACTTTGTGTAGATGCGTCACGGCTCGTTGTCTCATTATCCTGCAACTCGTGTTGAATGTGAGAAAACATAATGCAAAATCCTATAAAAGTCATGGCGCAAGCTATATGGTGTGATACTCACAGCGTCCATGATCGTAAAGTAGAAATATCGGCGGCTTTCATTTGGTACACACGGAATAGATCCTCAAAACCGGCGGGAATGTTCCATCCTCGTCACGGTAAAATGTACCATTTATACTTCACGTTGAAGTCGACTCGACGCTCTTCGCCTTCACCTTATCAAGGTACCATCCATGGAGTATCGAGTCCACCGCCTAGATGATTCGGTTAGATGCGATGCAATCGGGGCTTTCGATGCTCGTAGGCCTTATAATCATCTGAGGTGCACGTGGCTGTGGCCGACTTTTTCTTTCGGGTCAAGGAGTCTCCGAGGTCGGGCGATGGGCTTTTCAGTACCTTAAGGGCGCTGTGGCCTCTGTCAGCTTTGCCCTCTTGGCGGAAGGAGTCTCGGAGGCCTCGCCTGTGGCCTGTGCTGACTTTTCTTTTTGGGCGAAGGAGTCTCCGAGGTCGGGCGATCAGGCTTTTCAGGTACCTTAAGGGGCGCTGTAGCCTCTGTCAACTTTGCCCTCTTGGCGGAAGGAGTCTCGGAGGCCTCGCTTTGTGGCTGTCTTGACTTTTCTTCTGGGCGAAGGAGTCTCCGAGGTTGGGGCGATGGGCTTTTGGGTACCTTAAGGGCTGTGGGCTCTGTCGCCTTTGCCCTCTTGGCGGAAGGAGTCTCGGAGGCCTCTGTGGTTCTCTGAGTGTCGTGTTTGTCGCTTTGCACGTCAGTCTGCACTCTGTGTCATCACTGCGGTTGGAGCAGTGGGAGCGAGCGGGAGCAGGAGGAGGCGCAAGCGCAGGAGCAGGAGCAAAGCGGAGGAGCGAGCGGGATCAAAGCAGGAGGCGGGAGCAGGAGGCAGTGGAGGGAGGAGGAGGGAGCGGGAGGCGGGAGGCAAAGCAGGAGGAACCTCTGAAGCACACATATATTTAACTTATGCAGTAGTCTTGGAATGCTAGAGAAGACGTGGAAGGACTTTTTACCTTGACCAAGATCGACACCGTCGTGGGCCACTTGATGAGCGACATGCGTGCTTGCCCGAGAGTGGTGATATCTTTGTTGGAAATCGAGCACATGTGATAAGAAGTCTTCGTGGGCGTAGTCCACCGCACCCTCATGTAGCCCTTCCCCACAGGTGACCATGCAGTGTCGGTCTCGTTGCATGGAAATGCAACCCAGCGTGCGACCTCGATGGGAAATCCATCCTCCGTCATGATGGTGGTGGCGCACTTCGCAGCACTGCAAGAAGTGTACAACGAGGAAAAACATTGCGGGAGTTACACTCGTAGCTTTAACTCGGGAAAAATTAATTATTACCTTCATTTGGGGACCGGTCTTATCATTTTTGGAACCGCAGCTGCTAGGTCGGGGCACAGACTTCTCTATGAGAGTCGAGGGCATCTGGCTCTGACTCTGGGAAATCATCGCCATCATCTCAGCCCTCAGGAGATCCTCACGTGCCATCATCTCCCCTCTTATCTCCTCCTCACGTGCCATCATCTCCCCCCTCATCTCCTCCTTAATCTCCTCCCTCAGCTGCTCCCTTAGTGTGTCCTTGAGGCGCTCCTCACGTGCCTGCCATGACCTTGATACAGCACTCGCAGCGTCATCTTGAAAGTAGGACTTCTTCGTGTGTCCCGCCCCTACGGCAAGCACCCGCCACTTATGGTCGGACTTCCCGATCACAGACGACAGGATGTCCTGTGACCCTTGGCTCAAGAAGGTCCCCTGTTCTTTTCGCTGGCTTACCTCTTCCTGTATTAAGCGAGTACGAATTAGATTTGAAATACAACAAGTTGGGTCAATTGGATTGTACTAAGTTAGATGTCTTACGATGGTAGAGACGACTTGAGCGGTAGCAGGGTTTGCAACTACAAGGTGCCCGTCAGGGGTTTTCTTTGTCCTCGCTAATACCCAGTTGCGTGCCCGCTCCTCAGATATGTGGGAGTAAGGCATCACCGTCCGGGAGTGAGTGCACTCCCCGGCTAGTCGCGCCCACTCTGCCTTCTTCCCCTCATAGCCGCGTGTACCGAGGTGGTGCGGGTGTGTGTTATGCCTCTGGACAGCGGTGTTCCTCTCTCTCAGCTGCTCTGCCTCGGGCGTACCCTTCATCCTCGTGAACTCCGCCCAAACATCAGGGGTCACAAATGGATACCTCTCGAATGGTGTACGGCCTTTCAGCACGTACTCGCTGTGCATAAGGGTCTTGAAGTGCCTCAAGGCCACACCCATCCTCTTCAAGGCGTACCGTCTCGCTTTGGGTTCATCTTCCTCCTCTATAATCCATTTACTCTTAACCTCATCCCACAACCGATTCTTCTGCTCAGCGCTGACTTCCTTTCTCCAATCCTTAATTGTTATGGGCACTCTCTCCCTCACTAATTGGCCAAGAAATGACCGGTATCGCCCCATGTACTTAGAAGGGCCCGTGCAGACCCCCGTGGCATTGAAGCAGAGAACCTGCGGCGTTCTCCCTGTAGCCCCTTTGTTTGGTCCTCGGGTCTTCCTCACCTTACTCGGCCCTTGAGTAATTGGAACCATGCTCGGCCCCTCAACAGCACCTTCTACTCTGTCTGGCGACGAGCCGATGCTCTCTAGTTGCGACATTTTGAGTTTTCTTATCTGATAAGGTCATATGTGTGACATGAGAGAAAGCAATTTGAAGCTACTATATGCACTTGACAATAAATCTTGTAAAGGATCAACAGATAATTCATAGTATGCAATTGTTCTGAACAAAAGTCTATCTATTGACCAACTAAATAAGTTCGAATGATAACTCCTAATCTCTAAATTCGAACGGATACATGTGGGTTATGCAGCTTAAACTCTAACCTATGCTCAAATAAAAAAACAAAAGCCCATTCCATATGACAAGTGAATTTAGCACTAGCAGATGTTTACTTATACCAACAAGTTTCAGATTTCACAACATCAACAGAGAATTTGAGCATTAATGTACTAATGCAATGGCAATAATACTTGCAAGACAATGGGAACAATAATTTGGTTTTCGATACTTGCAAGAATAGAAACACAAGAAGGTCAAGTTAGTAGCGACATAACATGCAATATCATTGACCAACTAAATACGTACCAACGATAACCCTAATCTCTAAATAGGTTTGGTCCTAATCCCATTCGAGGATATGTGGTTCGAGCAAGTTCCTAAGCCGTTGTACAACTTCAGAGAAAATTTCGGTAGCATCTCCCCGCTGTTCTCCAGATACACGTCTCGACAACAGGTCAAGAGGGGTGTGTATACGGAGAACACCAGGGAAATGCTACCGAAATCAACTCTGAGTTGTACAACATAGCTCAGAACTTGCCCAAACCCATATCCTCTAACTATCAAAAACGTGGACAATTCGAGGCGCTTGCTTATGAATATGCTATTCGGCATATTTATAAATAAGCACTCTCGAGCAGGAGACGAGGTTACATAACCTAAACTCTAACATATCTTTGAGATAAAAACAAAAGTAATATCTGAAAGTAAACACATGTCTAAACAAAAGTAATATGCTAAAAGTAAACACATGTCTAAACAAAATTAATATGCGAAAATAAGCCATTAGCAAAGCTGTGATTCAGTATATCTACATATAACAAAATGGAACTTAACAAAGACTTGTAAAATATAGGACCTCACAAACATGATGAATGGCAATAAATTATCTTGAACTTATCTTCCTACTTGATTTGCACAGCTTATGCACCACTTAAGATCATGAAATTAATTTGAGGGAAGGACATTGTGAAGATTGATCATATCTGTGACAAATGCCAAAAAAAAAAAGCTGGCATATCAATCACCAGAAATACAACTTTACATCAAATAGTAAACCATGAAGTAAATTCACTTTCTGTGACTTACATGCGTGACTTAGCTCCAACATTTTATATTTCCAACCGAATATGAGAAGTCTAAAAAAAATTAACCATGTTTTTATTTCAGAGTTTCTAGAATCACATTAACCATGTTTTTATTTCCAACCAAACAGGATCCAATTATTTGGCATTTGGAATCACATGAATATACACATTTGATAGTAAGCCAAGGCATAAAATTTTCCTTTGTGAACATGTACTAAAAATCATATTCAGTACACACAAGTGACGAGATTTATGCATTCTTGAATTCATAAAAAGTACTCTCGAGCGGGAGGCGTATGTTACGCATTTTGAACTCTAACGAGATAGAAATCTCACATATACATAGAAATCTCACACATACATAGAAATCTCACATATACATAGAAAGCGGTCAATAAAAATAGAAATTTCAAAATTCACGAGAAATTAGAATAATTCACATGATACACTGTTAATTTTTAGGTTTTAATTTTCTTCAAGTACACTTGCTTTAACCATGGAGCAGAATAGCTAGTAAAACACATTCTTAAACTTTGAAGCATGACAAAATATAAGGTCCTACACGGGATACCAAAAGCGATGGTAGGAACATGTATACGATCATGAAAATCAAAGTATCAGTACATCTAGCATAAATCAAATTAATCATTTATGTTGTTCTCAGATGTCGGGTTGCCTTGAAAGGCCGTCCTCGCCACTAGGGCAAGATATTGACAAGTTTGTGACAACCTTACCACAAATTGATAGATTCAATACTTGGCAGTTTTAGAACTTAATCAATTTGTCATTCTATAACAGTGAACTAGATATATATATATATGGACATTCAGATTCAACAGCTTAATAAAAGAATCTGACTGCAGTTAGACTACCAGCTTAATAAGAGAATCAGATTCCAATGGAAAATAGCTTACTGGACAATGAAACAGACTAAGGTGTGGGCAAACAATAGAACAAATTGATACTGAATATTGACAGGAGGCTATCAGACCATCAAAACCTAATGACAGTAAGCAATCTATCATATACAATACAAATTCACATGTTATAGTCAACAACAAAATGATTTAACCAAGCATTGCAGCAGGTGAAAGATAATTTTGTTGTCACAAACTGTCAACCTTAACCCAAATCCTCACAGAACAATCAACCCCCACATGCAAGGTCCCCAAGCCGCAGATCGACTGGCCCCTTTGCAAGCCTCTGACCGGATAGATGTTCTTGCTCATACAAGGATTCAAGGAGGCTTTACCGTAGGTGAGGAAGACGGAGGCAGATGACGAGGCACCGGGCGTGAGGTAAGGGTCGTCGGGGTTGTCGGGGTGAGGCGAGGCATCGGCGGCAGGCGGGAGGCGAGGCGAGGCAGGGAGGCGTGCGGGCGGGCGTCAGGCGAGGCGAGGCACCGGACAGGCGGGAGGCGAGGCAGGGCACCGCCAAGGACAGACGGGCGGCGAGGCGAGGCACCTAGCGACGGGCGGCGAGGCGGGCGTGGCGGGAGGCGAGGCAGGGCAGGTGGCGAGGACGGGCGGCGAGGCGAGGCACCGGGCGTCGGGGGCGGCTAGGGTTAAGCATGGAGCGTGGTCATGCTTGCTAATGGCTATGGTCGCGAGATGGGCCGGGGTTTTAAGAAAACTGATAGATTGCTTTATCATTAGTATCACTCTTTTAAGAAAACCGACACTGATGTTAGTCATCAGTATCACTCTTTTAAGAAAAGCGATACTGATGCTTCATCATTAGTATCACTTTTTTAAGAAAACCGATACTGATGAATTATTATTTGTATCACTCTTTTAAGAAAACCGATACTGATGCGTTATTATTAGTATCACTCTTTTAAGAAAACCGATACTGATGCTTTATCATTAGTATCACTCTTTTAAGGAAAACTGACATCGATGCTTTATCTTTAGTATCACTTTTATAATAAAACCGACATCGATAGTAATCATCAATTATCACTTTTTAATAAAATCGAAACATCGATGTAGTTCTTCGCACTATTCCTTTTCGGACATCTGCAAGTTCTGAATTTTCAGCATTTCATCAAAGAGAGAAAATGCCATAACTTTGTCATACATTGTTGAAATTATTAGAAATTTTGCAAAAACATATTTCAGGATACTGCAAAACTTTTCATAAAATAATTTTTGGAAAAAGCGACCTCATTCAACAAATATGCCAAAATTCATTTCGTAGACATGATTTGTGCGTAAAGCGTAGAAAAGTCAAAACTTTTTCAAATTAATCTGGAATTGTATGAAAATTTCTAGAAATGAACTTTTGACTATTTACAAGCTTTCCCAACAATAATTTCGTCAAATGGAATTTTCTTTCACAAATTATGGCACAAAGTGCAGGCATAAAGAGAAATTGCATGCATTTCCATCGAAGCCTCCAAACAGCAATTCATCACCTTGGAAAGCGTTGCAAACTATTTTACATACATTATAATAGTCCATTTATTTACAATACTGCCCTTCATGATGATCTACTCGCATGTAATTGGCTCCATGTGTGTCGTCATCCCCGCTAAGACAAGCCCCATCTGCAAATGAAGGTATCTCATCGAATTGGTTATACTCTTCTTCATCTACAACATCTTCAACTCCTACGATCCGTCTCTTGCCATGAAGAACGGCGTGCAACCTCGGATTAGCGGATCGCGCACGTAAAAGACTTGAGTTGCTTGCTTCGCAGGACAAACGGATCATCTTTGTAGGCGAGTCTCTGAGATCCACAATAGTAAAGCCTCTCTTGTCGACCTTCACTCCATGTGGAAGTCGTACCCACTTACATCGGAACAATGGAACTTGGTATATTCCGTAATCGAGCTCCCAAATTTCTTCGATCAGCCCATAGTAGGAGTTCATTGTGGTTGGGGAGACTGTTTTCGAGTGATGATCATCAGAGAAAGCATTTATACTCACACCACTGTTATTCTTCAAGTTAAATTTTCTTTTTAGAAAATAATTTTGAAGTTCCTAAAGAATGGCCAAACTATCTAGGGTCAAGACCTACAGTCAGTATGCTCTGATACCACCTCTGTCGGGACCCGAATTCGCAATCCGGAAACCCTCTGTGATTTCAGCACTAGTCCTAGGATCAGTCGCTAGTGCCCACAGTTAACAAAGATGAATATCACAATTATACACAACGGAATAATAAATAAAGAATTCATCTTTTAATATGACATGTTGAACAACCTTAAGGTCAACTTACAATTGTGAAGCCTAGATGGCTTCAATTCAGAGTAAAACGAACAGCAGCGGAACGAAGAACGTTGGTGAATCCCATCAAAATACCACAGGCATTTGACAAGGTTCAACTCCTAGATATTCGCCTTCTTGCAGAACTTCTCCTTCTTTGAAGACAAAGACTTCCCCTCAACTGGTGATGTTTTGTTAAAGCAAGGGTGAGTACACAACCGTACTCAACAAGTCATGCACAGAATGCAGTTCTATTACTACATGCATGGCTTATTCCAAAGGATTGGCTAAATGGTTCTTTTGCAATAAAGCAGCATTCACAAATAATCATAATAGATAGAAAAGCAGTAAAACAAATAATATCCATAATAAATTTCGTAATCATTCTCAAGTAAAACATTTCTCATCCTTAACCAATTTCCATATCACATTGTTCACATTCCCAACCTCATTTTATTTTCAAAACTCTACCCCTTGACTGTAATCCCCGAGCAATGTCCAGTACCGCGGACTCGGCTATTCGAATAGTTTTTACACTCTGCAGAGGTTGTACACTTTACCCACAAGATACAATCAACTCATCACGTCAGCCGTGAATCGCCATACAAGAGTATGCGAATGAGCGATCATAACAAAGCCTTTCAGAAACTTCTAGCTCAACCTAGGAACCTCTCCGGGTTGCCTTCACTATCACTTCCCTCACTCTGAGCCGAAGTATAGGACCGACGAACACCGTTGGATAGGGTACCAAGCCATGAAGACAGTACGCTCCCCACGATCACCCCACGGATGGCGCCACCGGAGGTATCAAAGGTGAGATATCGAATCCTACTAAACTAGGTCTTCCCATTCGGACATGTGGTTGTACGAGTGACTCGGGTCAAAGGCTTGCAAGGTGAAGTCCTTAAGCCACTGTGGCAAGACATCCTTCTCTCAAAATTGGCGCCTGACCCTCACAACACTCAACCCACCCAAATGCCACGATGGCCCACCTGGCATAAAGCCACTTGCCACTTGCCCCAGTCTAAATCCTTTATCACCCAGTTGATTATTGCGCAACACAATGCCAACAACTCAACATCCATGTAGAACCACATTGGTTCCACATATCAACATCATCGTGTGGCAACACGTCACACCATTTCACAAACACATTTCATAATCAATTAATCAATATTATCCTTTTATTTTCAAAAGACATGAGTTGCGTGGCATGGCTAAGCAATTATACACGATCTAACCAACTCACGTTGGCAAGTAATAACAACCAACTATTAATCAACCATCTTAGGGAGACAAATGAATTACAGCATACAAATAATCATGGCAAGGTGATATTAGCAATTGGGTTGAATATCTAATCCCAAATTAATTTAAATCATTTTAATCTTGAACTAGCATGCAATAATTTGAATCAAAGTAAATTTGTAAAACTGGGAGCAATATGATCAAAGCACGACTTGCCTGGCCCTTGCAATTTATATTATTCTTTACTCTTTATCTTCGATCCTTGATCCTCGATCTTCAATCTCCGCTTGCTTGATCCTCAGCTCTTTCGAGCGACTTCCGGGAACGCGTCTAACAATAAACAAACACAAATACAACAAAACTCAAAAGGCAAATCAAGTAACCTCCAAATTAAGAACGAATAGCATTGGGCACAACGGCTTAGATGAAATTAGGAACTTAAATGGATTAGGTCGATGATTAGACAAAATAGAACGACTTTCGAAAAATACACCGAAGAGAAAGATTAATAACTGGGAAAGAAGGAATAGTATTCCGAAGAATATTTCCTTTGAAGTTGCTATCTTGATTAGACAGACAATGACATATGGCTCTCGATCCATAGACCGAGTCCATAAAGATACGTTAGTTCACAATGAACTAAGCTCAGGCACGGTGTTGACTTTTGTTAACTGAACAGATACACAGTAAACAAAAGAAAGATAAACTGATAGATTAGATATGGCTCAGATATGACACATGGTCAATGGTCTAGCGACCAAGTCCACGAATGAATTCTGGGTTAATGGCATATTAGATTTTCAGGGATAAGACAAGGACAGATGGAATCGACATTCAGTGCGATCCGATCCGGGGTTCGATCATCGTTAACGAAGAGACTTGGCGATGATAAAGGCGACGATGATATGAAGACGAGGCTAAACATATATGTGATGGGGCTAGATCACATCAAGGCGATAATAAGATGATGACATCGCACTAGGACTTTTACTTGCATGCACACGTGTGATGAGAGCAAAGCATCATCGGCGGTCGTTAATCATTTAAACGTTAACAAATAAACGTTAACGACGGAACGTTAACGGCGAAACGTTAACGAAGGAACGTTAACGATGGAATGTTAACGATGAAACGCTAACGGCGAAACGTTCACGGCGGAAGGTTAACGATGGAACGTTAACGGCGGAACGTTAACGATGGAACGTTAACGATGGAGGTGAAGCGATGATGGAACGCATATGAGATTACAAGGTGGCAACCATCGGTTGGAAAATAAGGCAGCGAGGTCATGACATGGTCACGATGAACCAAAATGGTTGGCGGCACAAGACGACGCGCGACGGCGGCAAAAGGCGGCGGCCGACGAATAAAAAGAATTTTGGTACATGCAACAGCAAAGGGGGAGTGTCCATCGCGTAGAACTCGACGAGGCGAACTCAACAAAATATGCGGATTTGGCGATGACAAGGCGGTTTACACGCAGAACGGAGCAACAAATAATTAGCCGAAATACAAATAAATTCTAAAAATTATAAAAATAATACTGGCAGGAAGGTACTGAATTTAGATGAATTTAGAAATTTGAATCACTCGATTCCGAGTTCAGATGGAGGAGAATGGATCGACCGAAGTTTGACTAGAGAGAAAATCCTGAAATTAAGAAATTGCACTGTAGCTACAGTGCTTCGTTTTACAGAGCACGGTTAGAAGCTTTTTGCTCCATCATTGCTGGAGCTTGGGGAGATGGCAGCGCATGGGGAGCGACAAAATGGAACGAGGACGACGATGCGGTGCCGAGGCAAACAACGGCTCGGCAAACGGAGGACGGGAGCGGCGCCAGCGGCGCTCGGGGCGGCAACCAGTGTGGCTGCACGGTGCGCCGGCGAAGGAGCGGCATGGGGAGTCGGCCAGGCGGTGCAGGAGGGGCACGGCGATGTGAGGACGCATGCTGGTTGGTCGGACGGGGTGGAGGAACAGCGGGAAGGCGGCACGGAGGCAGTTTGGCGGCGGTTCGGACGACTCACGGTGGCGGCGCACTCCGGCGGTGGGGAAGGGCGGCCAAGCGGTGGGATGAGGGCGGCAAGGTGAGGGGAAGCTTCTGGGCACGTCGGCCGACCACGGGGAGGCCTAGGGCAGCGGCGCCATGGACGACCGGAGCGACCAAAAACGGCTCGAATGGCATGGCGACCAAAAACACAGTAGAACATGGAATTTCTCAAAACCAACGAGAGCACGGCGTAGAGCAAGATCATACTAGGCTATATCTAAAAGGAATTTGATTGGGGATTACCGGTTTGGGAGGAATCGACGACGAACGGAACCCAACTTGACGACGAACAAACGCAAATTCCCGGAGCAATTCTTGACGAAACCTGGATTTTCTTGAGGGGTTATGATCTACACACTAATGCGCAGAATATGACGCGAACGAAACTCGATTTGCTTTACCGGATCAAAAGATGACACGGCGATGTCAACGGAGGACGTCCGGCGATCGTTTCTTCGATTTTCGGAAGGGCACATGTTCTGGAAATGGGGGGCAAGTGTGAGCACTATGTTGGGGATACTGAAACGCACGTTTTGGGTGGTCACACGCATTGAGAGGATGAGAAACGGAAAAGTTATGGCCTAAACAAGAAACGGAAAAGAAGTGCTTGCAGTTTACGTTTCACTTGATTTCAGAGGAGAAAACTGTAGGACAATTGATGTCCTGGATGACACGGTCGTTTTGCAACTGACCTCACTCAATTTCATTGAGAATTGCAAAAGTTATGAGCATTTGAAGTTTGGGCTGCAAATGGGGCTGGAACGTGAACAGTGCGCATGGCTGGAGGTTGAAGATGAACAGTAAAGGACACGTGTCGCTTTCTCATTGGCCAGAAGAAATGGAGGGACAAAAGCGCGAGGAATAAAATAGCAAAAATAATCTAAAAATCTTGAAAAAATTTATAAAAATACTAGAGATTATTTGGAACCCAATAAAATTAGTTTCACTGAACTTTGATGAGTTTTGGAATTTAGACAATTCTGGGACGAATATACTGGATTTAACGAAAGACCGCGAGAGATACAATACCAAAGAGATTCTATAAATCTTAGAAAAATTCTCAAAATTATTATAGAATATTTGGAACCTAATTCTATGAATTTTGATATTTTTGGAGTATTTTGGAAGTCGGGTGAAATTTCGAATAAGGACCGAAATTGAAATTTTGACTTTGCGGACGGTAAAGGATTGAACTCTAATTTCAGAAGGATATGGATGCCAGGTTAATTGGAACATCGAAGGAAATCCAAATTTTGAATTTACATGGAATTTCAATGGAAAGGCTTGAATTGGAATTTGGTTCTAGAATTGCCCGAACCATTAATAATTCGAATTAAAAATCCAAATAGAAATCCAATTAACATCCAAATGTTTAAATTAATAATTTTAATTAATTTTTTAGCAAATCTCGAATTTGGGAAATTCCCTGAGATACAAAGGACACTGTAAAACTAAATTTTAAATCACTTAATGTACACAGAAGGCACATTAAATTGTTTTAGATTTAGAAAATTCTAAATTAAGCTTCTTTAATCAAATAAGATTGGTGTAAAATTTTCGGAAAGCTAATTTAATATAAAATTTTTTTGAAAACCCAAATTTTGGGATGTTACAAACCTCCCCCCTTAACAGTATCTCGTCCCCGAGATTTGGGCTGACTAAAGAATAGGTTCGGGGAAACTCGATCTTCAAGACTCTTTGCACTTGCAGTCAACTGCACACTTTGGCGGAATTGCTTCGAGGTCAAACACTGAATAGCATCCTCCTACTGGGTCAAATTCTGACAGGTTGCTCCTTGCAGGCAGGATCCTTTTGCAAACTTAATTGACTTCAACTGGGTCTACTTTCTGGCATATGGAACACTTCTTCCACTGAGACCCTTAGAAGACAATCTGCACTCTTCCTAACAACGTTGACAACTTCCATTGTTAAGCAACCTTTTAGTATCCACTGACACTGGATTCTTTGCTTCTCTTGGAAACTGGACAAGCTGCTCCTGACGGCGAAAGCAACTTGCTATTCTGCGGTCTTGATCAAAGAATGAACATCATTTTTGTTGAGTTGGTTCTTATGAACATCTCTTGATCTAAGGAACTCAAGCTGATTGATAACTACTTCATTGCGCTTGAAAATCTTGGACGATTCATTGATCCTTGCAATTTCACTACCAATGACCTTCGGAGTAAGGGACATTGACCGAAATGAATCTGGCAACTCTTAACATCACGACTGAGTCATGGGATTCTGAAGGTTCTGAATTAGTTTTATTTTATTGGACTTGTCAAAAGCATGAATAAAAAAATACCAGCTCTGTTGATCTGTTGGTCTGATACTATCTTTGTCGGTTTTGTTCTCGAGTAGTGACTGGAAATTCTGTATCAGCTAGATATTCTTTCCATAGTGATTTAATGCTTCAATTACCGCTGAAGTAAAGGTACTGGTCTTCAATATGCTAAATCAACAATTTTTTGTCTTTACATCACATTACTGAGAACTCAGGCTCTATGGCCATTATACACATGAACATTATCTCGTAAAGTGAATGCTCAAAGACATATTAAATCCTTTATTGCCCTTAATACTTTTGATTTAGAATTCTGGGTAAATTTATTCCGCAAATAGGAATTACTAAGAGAATTCCTTGACATTACTCTTATAGACTAGAGTATGGCATCACGGCTTCTGGAACTTCTTGGCAGCTTCATCAGTCAACCGTCTTTTCTTCAAGCGCTTCTTGGAACAATAAACCCGTTGTTGCTTGAGCATACTTGGCATCTGAGCTCAACCGAGGTAACCAGGATAATTTCAATTCCACAAAGTACTTCATATTTGAATGGGCATTGCTTGGCAAAGTGACCTCTTTTCTGGCGAGCATAGCATAATCGATTCTTTGATCTTTGCACCATGCGATCTTGGTGTTATGCTTTGAACCGAATCGACTTCGGGATGGTGAAGGTAAAGTGGATGCTTGATGTTTCTGGGAACATTGTCTGGCATAGTGACCTTGTTTACTACAAAGGAAACATCTTACTGGAGACCTTGACTTGCTTCTTTTCTACGGTAGCTTGCTAGATTCTTGGTATTTCTCTTTTAACTGTTCCTGTGACAAGGCATGGGTAGATGACAACATACCTTTCTTTGCTAACTCCTGAACCATAATGGCTCGAAAATTTTCTCATTGACATTGCATTGCAGAGGTCAATACTGAATACATAGCACACTGGCTTGGGCAATGATCTTGGCCTTCACAAAGGAAACATGAAATTTTATTATTCGGACATTCTCCGAGAGGATGGTTCCCTTCACAACTGGAACAATTGATATGATGCTCGTCCGAGGTATGTCCTATGACTCCACAACGGGTACATGCACGATCCTCTGATTTGCCTAGTTCTATGAACTTTGCAAACTTGCACTGAGAACGCACTATTGAATTTACAACCGGTAGAACTGGAGATTGCTTTTGGTCAACATCTTCTCTAACATTGATACTAACGGCAACGTCTGAACTGACTTGGTCTGCTTCAGGAATACTGCCATGGCTGTCACTGGAAAACTTCTCCATCTGATGACTGACCATGGTTAATAGGCAAGAAGGAAAAGCATAGATAAGTAACCAAGAACTATTATGGGGATTAGGTTTAACCCAAAACCTCAAATTATACAATCATTATTTACAACTTGGTATGGTTGCTCACAAAAGCCTAAGGGCTATGCGACACATACTGCAAACTCAGCAAACAGAAAACCAAATTAACCTAAGCACACAAGTCTAACGTCTAGAAAGGGTAACACTCCTAACTTAGACAGACGCGACTCTCACACATGAGTCTCAACAGCTACTCAAGCACTAATTCTTTGAATTTCTTGAACACTTCATCGGCGCTGGTTCTTCTACCTTCTGGAATACTTCATCGGCACTCTTTCCTTGAGCTTGACAATTCCTGTCTTCACAATCTTCAGGTTCAGCAACGGCATCCAGTGCTTTCTCCTAAAATGTGAAATATCGTTATCTATTCAAGACGACTGAGGCAAGATTTTCAACTTAAATCGGCGGGGAAAGATCGAAATTTCAGCAAAGGGGAAAATAATGGAAGAATAAGATAAGTCAAGAATTTGTTATTCTTCAAGTTAAATTTTCTTTTTAGAAAATAATTTTGAAGTTCCTAAAGAACGGCCAAACTATCTAGGGTCAAGACCTATAGTCAGTATGCTCTCATACCACCTCTGTCGGGACCCGAATTCACAATCCGGAAACCCTCTGTGTTTTCAGCCTTGGTCCCGTGATCGATCGCTAGTGCCCTGAGTTAACAAAGATGAATATCACAATCATACACAACGGAATAATAAATAAAGAATTCATCTTTTAATATAACATGTTGAACAACCTTAAGGTCAACTTATAATTGTGAAGCCTAGATGGCTTCAATTCAGAGTAAAACGAACAGCAGCGGAACGAAGAACATTGGTGAATCCCATCAAAATACCACAGGCATTTGACAAGGTTCAACTCCTAGATATTCGCCTTCTTGCAGAACTTCTCCTTCTTTGAAGACAAAGACTTCTCCTCAACTGGTGATGTTTTGTTAAAGCAAGGGTGAGTACACAACCGTACTCAACAAGTCATGCACAAAATGCAGTTCTATTACTACATGCATGGCTAATTCCAAAGGATTGGCTAAATGGTTCTTTTACAATAAAGCAGCATTCACAAATAATCATAATAGATAGAAAAGCAGTAAAACAAATAATATCCACAATAAATTTCGTAATCATTCTCAAGTAAAACATTTCTCATCCTTAACCAATTTCCATATCACATTGTTCACATTCCCAACCTCATTTTATTTTCAAAACTCTACCCCTTGATTTGTAATCCCGAGCAATTGTCCAATACCGCGGATTCGCTATTGAATAGTTTTTACACTCGCAGAGGTTGTACACTTTACCCACAAGATACAATCAACTCATCACGTCGGTAGTGAATCGCCATACAAGAGTATGCGAATGAGCGATCATAACAAAGCCTTTCAGAAACTTCTAGCTCAACCTAGGAACCTCTCCGGGTTGCCTTCACTATCACTTCCCTCACTCTGAGCCGAAGTATAGGACCGACGAACACCGTTGGATAGGGTACCAAGCAGCAAAGACAGTACGCTCCCCATACTGATCACCCCCGGATGGCGCCACCCGGAGGTATCAAAGGTGAGATATCAGAATCCTACTAAACTAGGTCTTCCCATTCAGACATGTGGTTG
The DNA here is from genome assembly GCA_036346375.1 of Guadua angustifolia. NCBI lineage: Eukaryota > Viridiplantae > Streptophyta > Magnoliopsida > Poales > Poaceae > Guadua > Guadua angustifolia. The sequence continues at coordinate 12,909,644 of CM070511.1, read as the reverse complement.
TACGAGTGACTCAGGTCAAAGGCTTGCAAGGTGAAGTCCTTAACCCGACTGAGGGCAAGACATCCTTCTCTCAAAATTGGCGCACAGCCCTCACAACACTCAACCCACCCAAATGCCACGATGGCCCACCTGGCATAAAGCCACTTGCCACTTGCCCCAGTCTAAATCCTTTATCACCCAGTTGATTATTGCGCAACACAATGCCAACAACAACTCAACATCCATGTAGAACCACACTGGTTCCACATATCAACATCATCGTGTGGCAACATGTCACACCATTTCACAAACACATTTCATAATCAATTAATCAGTATTATCCTTTTATTTTCAAAAGACATGAGTTGCGTGGCATGGCTAAGCAATTATACACGATCTAACCAACCCACGTTGGCAAGTAATAACAACCAACTATTAATCAACCATCTTAGGGAGACAAATGAATTACAGCATACAAATAATCATGGCAAGGTGATATTAGCAATTGGGTTGAATATCTAATCCCAAATTAATTTAAATCATTTTAATCTTGAACTAGCATGCAATAATTTGAATCAAAGTAAATTTGTAAAACTGGGAGCAATATGATCAAAGCACGGCTTGCCTGGCCCTTGCAATTTATATTATTCTTTACTCTTTATCTTCGATCCTTGATCCTCGATCTTCAATCTCCGCTTGCTTGATCCTCAGCTCTTTCGAGTGACTTCCGGCAATGCGTCTAACGATAAACAAACACAAATACAACAAAACTCAAAAGGCAAATCAAGTAACCTCCAAATTAAGAACGAATAGCATTGGGCACAACGGCTTAGATGAAATTAGGAACTTAAATGGATTAGGTCGATGATTAGACAAAACAGAACGACTTTCGAAAAATACACCGAAGAGAAAGATTAATAACTGGGAAAGAAGGAATAGTATTCCGAAGAATATTTCCTTTGAAGTTGCTATCTTGATTAGACAGACAATGACATATGGCTCTCGATCCATAGACCGGGTCCATAAAGATACGTTAGTTCACAATGAACTAAGCTCAGTCACGGTGTTGACTTTTGTTAACTGAACAGATACACAGTAAACAAAAGAAAGATAAGCTGATAGATTAGATATGGCTCAAAGATATGACACATGGTCAATGGTTTAGCGACCAAGTCCACGAATGAATTCTGGGTTAATGGCATATTAGATTTTCAGGGATAAGACAAGGACAGATGGAATCAACATTCAGTGCAATCCGATCTGGGGTTCAGTCATACGTTAACGAAGAGACTTGACGATGATAAGGCGACGATGATATGAAGACGAGGCTAAACATATATGTGATGGGGCTAGATCACATCAAGGCGATAATAAGATGATGACATCGCACTAGGACTTTTACTTGCAAGCACACGTGTGATGAGAGCAAAGCATCATCGGCGGGTCGTTAACGACGAAACGTTAACAGCGAAACGTTAACGACGGAACGTTAACGGCGAAACGTTAACGACAGAACGTTAACGGCGAAACGTTAATGACGGAACGTTAACGATGGAATGTTAACGATGAAACGCTAACGGCGAAACGTTCACGGCGGAAGGTTAACGATGGAACGTTAACAGCGGAACGTTAACGATGGAACGTTAACGATGGAGGTGAAGCGATGACGGAACGCATATGAGATTACAAGGTGGCAACCATCGGTTGGAAAATAAGGCAGTGAGGTCAGGACATGGTCACGATGAACCAAAATGGTTGGCGGCACAAGACGACGCGCGACGGCTGCAAAAGGCGGCGGCCGACGAATAAAAAGAATTTCGGTAGATGCAACAGCAAAGGGGGAATGTCCATCGCGTAGAACACGACGAGACGAACTCAACAAAATAGGCGGATTTGGCGATGACAAGGCGGTTTACACGCAGAACGGAGCAACAAATAATTAGCCGAAATACAAATAAATTCTAAAAATTATAAAAATAATACTGGTAGGAAGGTACTGAATTTAGATGAATTTAGAAATTTGAATCACTCGATTCCGAGTTCAGATGGAGGAGAATGGATCAACCGAAGTTTGACTAGAGAGAAAATCCTGAAATTAAGAAATTGCACTGTAGCTACAGTGCTTCGTTTTACAGTGCACGGTTAGAAGCTTTTTGCTCCATCATTGCTGGAGCTTGGGGACATGGCAGCGCATGGGGAGCGACAAAATGGAACGAGGACGACGATGCGGTGCCGAGGCAAACAACGGCTCGGCGAACGGAGGACGGGAGCGGCGCCAGCGGCGCTCGGGGCGGCAACCGGTGTGGTTGCGCGGTGCGCCAGTGAAGGAGCGGCATGGGGAGTCAGCCAGGTGGTGTAGGAGGGGCGCAGCAACGTGAGGAGGCCTGCTGGTCAGTCAGACGGGGTGGAGGAAAAGCGGGAAGGCGGCACGGAGGCGGTTTGGCGGCGGCTCGGACGACTCACGGTGGCGGCGCACTCCGGCGGCGGGGAAGGGCGGCCAAGGGGTGGGATGGGGGCGGCAAGGTGAGGGGAAGCTTCTGGGCACGTCGGCCGACCATGGGGAGGCCTAGGGCAGCGGCGCCATGGACGACCGGAGCGACCAAAAACGGCTCGAATGGCATGGCGGCCAAAAACACAGTAGAACATGGAATTTCTCAAAACCAATGAGAGCACGGCGTAGAGCAAGATCATACTAGGCTATATCTAAAAGGAATTTGATTGGGGATTACCGGTTTGGGAGGAATCGATGACGAATGGAACCCGACTTGACGACGAACAAACGCAAATTCCCGGAGCAATTCTTGACAAAAACTGGATTTTATTGAGGGGTTATGATCTACACACTAATGCGCACAAGATGACGTGAACGAAACTCGATTTGCTTTACCGGATCAAAAGATGACACGGCGATGTCAACGGAGGACGTCCGGCGATCGTTTCTTCGATTTTCGGAAGGGCACATGTTTTGAAAATGGGGGGCAAGTGCGAGTACCGTGTTGGGGAGACTGAAACGCACGTTTTGGGTGGTCACACGCATTGAGAGGATGAGAAACGGAAAAGTTATGGCCTAAACAAGAAACGGCAAAGAAGTGCTTGCAGTTTACGTTTCACTTGATTTCAGAGGAGAAAACTGTAGGAGAATTGAAGTCCTTGATGACACGGTCATTTTGCAACTGACCTTACTCAATTTCGTTGAGAATTGCAAAAGTTATGAGTATTTGAAGTTTGGGCTACAAATGGGGCTGGAACGTGAACAGTGCGCATGGCTGGAGGTTGAAGATGAACAGTAAAGCACACGTGTCGCTTTCTGATTGGCCAGAAGAAATGGAGGGACAAAACCGCGAGGAATAAAATAGCAAAAATATTCTAAAAATCTTGGACAAATTTATAAAAATACTAGAGATTATTTGGAACCCAATAAAATTAGTTTCACTGAATTTTGATGAGCTTTGAAATTTAGACAATTCCAGGACGAATATACTGGATTTAACGAAAGACCGCGAGAGATAAAATACCAAAGAGATTCTATAAATCTTAGAAAAATTCTCAAAATTATTATAGAATATTTGGAACCTAATTCTATGAATTTTTATATTTTTGGAGTATTTTGGAACTCGGGTGAAATTTCGAATAAGGACCGAAATTGAAATTTTGACTTTGCGGACAGTAAAGGATTGAACTCTAATTTCAGAAGGATATGGATGCCCGGTTAATTGGAACATCGAAGGAAATCCAAATTTTGAATTTACATGGAATTTCAATGGAAATGCTTGAATTGGAATTTGGTTCTAGAATTGCCCGAACCATTAATAATTCGAATTAAAAATCCAAATAGAAATCCAATTAACATCCAAATGTTTAAATTAATAATTTTAATTAATTTTTTAGCAAATCTCAAATTTGGAAAATTCCCTGAGATACAAAGGACACTGTAAAAACTAAATTTTAAATCATTTAATGTACACAGAAGGCACATTAAATTGTTTTAGATTTAGAAAATTCTAAATTAAGCTTCTTTAATCAAATAAGATTGGTGTAACATTTTCAGAAAGCTAATTTAATATAAATTTTTTTTGAAAACCCAAATTTTGGGATGTTACAATTACCTTTGCAAAATAGTGGACATGTTCCAAGATATATAAATGTACTCCCGATCGATACATAGCTTCTTCCCTGGTTTAAAGCTTCCAATTCCCTACATAAGAGACATAAATTTTAACATCAACAATGATATCAAATAATCTAATTATATAGCTAGTGCAAGAGCTTGCAAATCTTTCTACTACAACTAAACAAAACAAGGGTACTAACGATGACTCCTAACCTCTAAATAGGTTAGGTCCTAATCCCATTCAGGATATATGGTTCGGGCAAGTTCTAAGCCGTTGTACAACTCTAGAAAATTTCAAAGATGACATCTTCATTGTTCTCCGGATACACGCCTCGACAACAGTCAAGAGGTGTGTATCCGGAGAACACCGAGAGACGCTATCAAATCTACTCGAACTTGTACAACACAGCTCAGAACTTGCTCGAACCATATATCCTCGAATCGTCCAAAAATCGTGGACAATTCGAGATCGCCATTATAAATATGCCCTTCGTTCAAAGCATATTTATAAATAAGCACCTCGAACGGGAGACGAGGTTACGCCGCCTAAACTCTAATAACAGTTACCACATGATAGCAATAATAATTCCATATAAACAGCAGATCGCACTACAAAAATTAAATAGATATGTGCTTGTCAAATAAAGAGTGTGAAATCTGAAAGCACGTACATATTTTGAAGAAAACCGCAAAAGAGGGCAAAAAGAGGAGAATCTCCTCAAGATAGGGTTTCAATTTTGCCCTCTTAATACCCACCCATGAGGACTTCAAATGTTCTCACCCAAGTATTGCTTCCAACCACACAATATGAGCTATTTTCTCGGGTGGCGGCGGAGAAATCTCCTCTGGAGCAACAACAGAGAAGAGTTCAGTGCGAGTGGTATATATAACCTAGCGAGGCACATCAGAATCGGTTCTTTTCAAAAAGCGATAGTGATGTGCACGGCCATCCTTTAGTGATGAGCACGAGCACATCAGAATCGGTTCTTATCAACAAGCGATAGTGATGTGCACGGTCATCACTATCACTTCTATAAAAAGAACCGATAGTGATAACCATGTGCACATCAGAATCGGTTCTCTACTACAAAGTGATAGTGATGTGTAGGTCATCACTATCGGTTCTTTTCATGGAAGTGATAGTGATGATCACGCACATCACTATCACTTCTATGAAAGAACCGATAGTGATGACCGTGTACATCACTATCACTTTTAGTAGAGAACCGATTCGGATGTGTCAAGGCTACATCACAATCACTTATAATCTCGAACCGATAGTGATTATTACTAACACCCCTCCGAAGTTACTTATCACAATCGTTTTTTTCGAAAAACTTAAGAACCGACACAGATACAGTGATAGTGATGTCTCGTTCTATAGTAGTGTTTGTCCCGTAGGAATGGAAGTAAAAGGAATACATGCCTATCCGAATGACTGTATCCTGTACTACAAACAGTACGCAAACTTGCATGTATGTCCGGTGTGCAGCACATCCAGGTACAAGCGTAAAGATAGATCGGATGATGACAACGAGGGCATGAAGGTGAAGAAAAGACCTCCCGCTAAGGTGGCGTGGTATCTGCCTATAATTCTTCATTTGAAGTGGTTGTTTGCGAACCCAAAAAGGCAAAATTGCTTCGATGGCACTCGGATGAGTGTAAGAACGATAGAATGACTAGGCACCCTACTAAGTCGACGCAGTGGAGAAACATCGATAGGAGGTTTGAAGAATTCGCAGCGGATCCGAGGAATATAAGGTTCGGATTGAGTACAGATGGAATGAATCTTTTCGGTAACATGAGCAGCCGTAATAGCACTTGATCTATAAATCTCTATATGTACAACCTCCCTCCTTGGTTGTGTATGAAGCGAAAGTACATATTGATGTCTATACTCATCAAAGGCCTGAAGCAACCTGAGAATGATATTGATGTGTACCTAGTACCATTGGTGGAAGATCTCAATACATTGTGGGCTCTTGGGGTGCAGGTATGGGATGCTCACAAACAAGAATACTTCACTTTACGCTGCCTGTTGTTCTGCACCGTAAATGATTATCCTGCCCTTGCTAACCTGTCGGGGCAGAGTACAAAAGGAGCCAAAGCATGTACTCACTGTTTGGATGACACCGAGAGTGTCTGGATGAATCACTCACGCAAAACCATGTACATGCGTTACTGTAGGTTCCTTCGGAGAAATCACCCAGATCGCAAGATGAAGAAACAATTTGACGGCACCACCGAAGGTGCTTTAGATCCAAAGCCTTTAAGCGGGACATATATTCATGATATGGTTAAGAAGTTGGATGTTGCGCTAGGGAAGGGACGTAAATCGAGGACCCGTGAGAAGAGCATGTGGAAGAAGAGATCAATATTTTGGGACCTACCTTATTGGGAGCACCTAGAAGTTCGGCACTGCATCAATGTGATGCACGTAGAGAAGAATGTCTGTGATAGCTTGATTGGTCTCTTACTGAACTTTAAGGGTAAAATAAAGGATGGTATGAATACACGGCTTGGCTTGGTCGATATGGGCATCAGACCTGAGTTAGAACCGAAAGAGACTGATAAAGGCCGAACATACTGCTAGCCTGCTTGTTACACTCTATCCAAGGTCAAGAGAACCGAACTGTGCCAATGATTGCATGGTGTGAAAGTTCCATTCGGTTACTCATCCAACACGAAGAGACTTGTTTCAATGCACGATTTGAGTTTAACTAGCATGAAGTCCCATGATTGCCATGTGCTTATGACACAGATGCTTGAAAGCATCTAGGCCCCCATGTGGTTTAGGTTTTGGTAATTAATGACAATCAAGGTTGAATGATTAATGTTGTTTGTGAGTAAGTTGAAAACAGGGAAAATATACTCTTCGGAAGATGCTGGATGATCTCAAGTGCAAAAGGTGGAGTATGCATCAAGAAAAGCAAAAGAAACAAAGGTACAAAAGTTTAGATGTAGTTCTCATAGTTTTTACCGATCTCGGATGTTCGAGGAGAAAGATCGGATTTCTAATTTTAGTGCCGTACTATTAAGAGGGGTTTTGTCGCTTTGTTTAGGGTCAAAAAGAGTGTCAAAGGCTCAAAATTATTGGTTAGGCACGTGCACAAAAATACTCTCAAAGAAACCTATCAGGTTGCACAATTGCTGCCTTGGCCGGTCTGACCGAATCCCTGTCGGTGCAACCGGGTTGCAGCCGGCCGAACTTTTCCAGAGAAGCGCCTCAACGAGCTATAGTTGGGCGGTCCGACCGGGTTGTGGGCGGTCCAACCGGACCATTGGTCCAACCGCACACCGAGCGGTGCGACCGGGTCTTCGGTGGTGCAACCGGACCATCTGGTCCAACCGGGCATCAGTTTTTCTTGGACGGTGCAACCGAGCGCATCGCATTTGCTGGGCGGTCCGACCGGAGGTGGAGCGGTGCGACCGGACCACCGGTCCAACCGGCCGCAGAGCGGCGTGTTTTTTCCAGAGAGCTGATTCTTCGGTGTATTCGCAAGATTTACCTTGGCGGTTGGACCGCCGTTGAGCGGTCGCACCGCCATTGTCCAACGGTCACTGACCGAGCATTAATTTCACTATTTCGACCATTGGACCGTGAGGGCGGTTGGACGGCCGGTCCGGCCGGACCGACAAATCTCGGCCGAAATTCGAGAAAAAATTCCAAACGGCTAGTTTTGGTTGGTGAAGGCTATAAATACCCCTTTCTGCTTTGTGTGAGGGTTCTTCTTGACCACATTGAATACCTTTGAGTGATTGCTAGCCTTCTAAACACCTTGAGCACTAGTTTCACACATTTGAGAGGTGTAGAAGAAAAAGTGAGTGTGCATTCATTGATTGAGCCTTAGACACTCAAGTTCAACCTCAAGCAAGCGTCGAAGCTTATTACTCTTGGAGGTTGCCGCCTCCTAGATGGCTTGGAGGCGATCAGATTGGTGATCTTCTTAAAGAAGGTTGTGAGAAGGCTCAATCGCTAGAAGGCACTGGCTCGCTTACGGGAGCGGGAAGAGCTATCAATAGTCATCGGGAAGGCTCAAGCAAGTGGAGCCGGCTTGAAGTGTTTCAAGTCACCTCAACGTGGAGTAGGGAGACCGGCAAGTCTCCGAGACCACGGGATAAAATTCACGAGTTCATCCTTGTGTGGTTTTGCGTTATTTCTATTATTGTTTCATCACTAGCACTTGATCATTATTGAAATTGTTTGATTACTAGCACTTGTTTCATTACTAGTACTTGCTTAGTTTTAAGCACTTGAAGAAGTTTAAGTATAAGAATTTCGGTGATTATTAAAATTGCTAGGTATTGAAATTACTAAAATTGTCAATTGTGCTTAGGAATAACAAAACGTGAAATTTATATTAGAAAATTTTAAAACCTCCTATTCACCCCCCCTCTAGTCGGTATCCTTGATCCTACAAGTGGTATCAGAGCGAGGACTCTTATTTAGGGCTTTACCGCCTAAGAGTAAGGATGGCTAGTGATGGGGTGTCAATAGGTAAAGCTCCATTTTTCGATGATACTAATTATGCATATTGGAAAATTCGCATGACCGTGTATCTTAAAGCTATGAACCCCAACATATGGAGAATTGTAAATGAGGGCTATGTTGTGACCGGTGATCCCGCTTTAACCCCGGAACAAAATGAAAGATATGTTCATCTAAATGCTCAAGCTATGAATGCTATCTTTGGTGCATTAAATGCGGATGAATTCAATCGCATAAGTAATTTAGAAACCGCACATGAAATTTGGAATACATTATCGGAAATTCATGAAGGGACATCCACGGTTAAGGAAGCTAAATTGCATATGCTTAGAGTAAAGTATGAAAGTTTTATTATGTTGCCTCATGAAAGCATAAATGAAATGTATTCTCGGTTAAATAACATTGTTAATGAGCTCAAGAGACTTGGTTCCACCTTGAGTGATGTTGATGTTGTTAGGAAGATGCTTAGGGCCCTTCCGGAGAAGTATGAGACCTTGGTGACATTATTTCTCAACTCGCCGGAATTACCAAGGATGACGCTAACCGGACTTCTTGGAAATTTAATTACAAATGAGCTTTACAAAAAGGACAAAGAAGAATTGTTGGAACAAAGCTCATCCAAAAAGAAGAACATCGCCTTCAAGGCAAAGGCAGAGTCGAGTGATGAGGACTCCGAGGATGAAGACACCGAGGAGGAAATGGCACTCCTCGTGAGAAGGATGAAGAAATTTATGAGAAGGCGATCGAGCTTTAGCGGTCCGCAAAGGTACAAGAAAGGGCAATCTTCTAGCACCAACCGATATGCAAATATCCGGTGCTATGAATGTGATGAGAAGGGGCATATCGCCTCGCATTGCCCGAAGAAGAGGGATGACAAAGATAAATCACCCAAGAAGAAGAAATTCTTTTAAGGCAAGAAGAAGCTATTTAAGAAATTTCAAAAGGATGGCAAGGGTGAAGCTCATATTGGAGAGTGGGATTCCAAAGAAGAATATTCGGACTCCGACTCATCCGAAGAAGAGATTCCTTCAAAGAAGAAGGGTCTTGCCGGTATCGCCATCAAGGAGGCTTCGTCGCCTTTCGTCACTCCTTTATGCCTTATGGCTAGAGGAGAAACTAAGGTAAATCCTAATGAAGATAGTGAACCGTCATATGATGAACTAATGGATATGCTTGAGGAATTGAATGAATATCTTGGCAAAGAAAAATCAAAATCAAGGGTCTTGAGAAAAGAATTTCTTTCTCTCAAGGATTCTTATGAGGAGCTAAAGGAAGCTCATGAAATTCTCCTTGCAAATAATATTCCAAAATCCACAAATGATATTGGTATTGAATGCCATATTATGGATGATTTGCCTAGATTAGAAAATAACTCACTTCATGTAGTAAAATCAAGCATATCTACTTCTTGTGATGATTTAGTTGATTTGCCATGTTCTAGTGCAAACTCATGTAATAAAAATTTGATTGTTGAAAACAATGAGCTTAAAGAACAAGTAAATAAACTAAACAAAAGCTTGGATAGATGTTTCAAGGGTAAAGAAACACTAAATAAAATCTTGGGTTGTCAAAGATGCTCATATAATAAAGAAGGATTAGGATATATCCCTAAAAAGAACAAGAAAATAAGTAACAAAGCTCCGCGCTTTGTGAAATCGAATGGTAAATTTTGTTTTAAGTGTCATGAAGTAGGACATCTAGCAAATGATTGTGCCTTGAGCAAAGCATCTAAGGATAATGTTCATGATTCATGTTATGTCCTTAAAAGAGATAGAAATGGTAAAGTCTTTGCTAAATTTGTTGGGACCCCGATAATTGGCCAAAGAAAGAAAGCCGTTTGGGTTCCCAAAACCTTGGTCACTAACCTCCAAGGACCCAAACAAATTGGGGTACCTAAAAAGGCTTGATCCTCTTTTGTAGGTAAATTACAAGACCGGTGGACGGCATTGGGTGTTGGATAGTGGTTGCACTCAACACATGACCGGTGACCGAAAAATGTTTACTACCTTTGATTCGGGAAATGGACAACATGACAAGATCACATTCGGAGACAATAGCAAAGGAAAGGTATTGGGCTTAGGTAAAATTGCCATATCAAATGACCTCTCCATTTCAAATGTCTCCTTAGTTGAAACATTAAATTTTAATTTGCTATCCATTGCTCAAATTTGTGATCTTGATCTTATTTGCACATTCTCTAAAAATGGTGTTGTTATTACAAAAGAAAATGATAATTCACTAGTGTTTAAAGGATTTAGATTTGGAAATTTGTATTTAGTTGACTTCACCTCAAATGAATCATGTCTTCAAACTTGCTTAATGGCAAAAACATCTTTAGGATGGTTGTGGCATAGAAGACTAGCTCATATTGGGATGATTCAACTTAAAAAGCTATTTAAGAATGATTTAGTTGTGGGCTTGAAAGATGTGAAGTTTGAGAAAAATCGACTTTGTAGTGCTTGTCAAGCCGGTAAACAAGTCGCTAGTTCTCATCCGTCAAAAAGTATCATGTCCACATCTAGACCATTGGAGCTCTTACATATGGATTTGTTTGGCCCGACAACCTATAAGAGCATTGGAGGTAATTCTTATTGTTTAGTTGTGGTTGATGATTATTCTAGATATACTTGGGTTTTTTTTTTAGACGACAAATCCGAAACCTCAAGTATTTTCAAAAGGTTTGCAAAAAGGGCTCAAAACGAATTTGATTTTATAATAAAGAAAATTCGTAGTGACAATGGTTCCGAGTTCAAGAACACAAGAATTGAAGATTTTTGTGATGAAATTGGAATAAAGCACGAGCTTTCCGCAACCTACACTCCGGAACAAAATGGAGTTGTGGAACGGAAAAATCGAACACTAATTGAAATGGCAAGAACAATGCTTGATGAATATGGAACTTCCGATAGTTTTTGGGCGGAAGCCATCAATACCGCTTGCCATGCTACAAATAGACTCTATTTGCATCGGCTCTTGAAAAAGACCTCTTATGAGCTTCTTGTTGGAAGAAGGCCGAACATTTCGTATTTTAGAGTTTTTGGTTGTAAATGTTATATTTTGAAAAAGGGTGTTCGCTCTCAAAATTTCAAAGTCGCTATGCGATGAAGGTTTCTTGCTTGGCTATTCCTCTAACAAAGAAAGCTTATCGAGTTTTTAATAAAAATAAAGGTTATGTTGAAGAAACATGTGATGTTGAATTCGATGAGACTAACGGCTCTCAAGAAGAGCAAGAGAACTTGAATGATGTAGGCGAAGAAGGCTTAAGGGAAGCTATGAAGAATATGACAATTGGAGACGTGAAGCCGGAAGTGGATAAACAAGATCAACCCTCATCCACCCAAGCCGAGCCCTCAACCTCCGCAACTCCAAGTCAAATTCAAAACATCGATGAAGATGACAAGAACAATGATCAACAAGTTCAATCCCTACCTCAACGAATTCATCACGGTCTCTCCAAGGATCATCCAATAGACCAAATATTGGGTGACGTGAGTAAGGGTGTTCAAACTCGATCCCGTGTTGCTTCTTTTTGTGAGCATTACTCATTTGTATCTTCATTTGAACCAACTCACGTAGATGAAGCATTAGTTGATCCGGATTGGGTAAATGCTATGCATGAAGAATTAAATAACTTTGCTCGTAATGATGTATGGACTTTAGTAGAGAGACCTAAAGAACATAACGTAATTGGCACAAAATGGGTCTTTCGAAATAAACAAGATGAGAATGGTATTGTAGTTAGAAATAAAGCTAGATTAGTGGCGCAAGGTTTCACTCAAGTTGAAGGATTAGATTTCGGTGAAACTTTTGCACCCGTAGCTAGGTTAGAAGTTATTAGATTCTTGCTCGCATTTGCATCAAGTTTTGACATCAAATTATTTCAAATGGACGTAAAGAGTGCATTTTTAAATGGACAAATATCCGAATTGGTATTTGTAGAACAACCTCCCGGTTTTGAAAATTCCAAATATCCTAATCATGTGTATAAACTCTCTAAGGCGCTATATGGACTCAAACAAGCTCCTAGAGCATGGTATGAGCGACTTAGAGATTTTCTACTCTCAAAGGGTTTCAAAATTGGGAAGGTTGATACAACGCTCTTTACAAAAATAATTGATGATGAATTCTTTGTATGTCAAGTATATGTTGATGATATCATTTTTGGTTCTACTAATGAAGATTTTTGCAAAGAATTTGGTGACATGATGTCTAGGGAGTTTGAAATGTCGATGATCGGGGAGTTGAGCTTCTTCCTTGGACTTCAAATCAAGCAACTCAAGAATGGGACGTTCGTAAGTCAAACCAAGTACACGAAGGATCTTCTCAAAAGATTTGGCATGGAGGACGCAAAGCCGATCAAGACTCCAATGGCATCAAACGGGCATCTCGACTTAAACGAGGGAGGTAAACCGGTAGATTTAAAGCTTTATAGATCTATGATTGGTAGTTTGCTCTATCTTACCGCATCTAGGCCCGATATTATGTTTAGTGTTTGCATGTGTGCTCGTTTTCAAGCTTCTCCAAAAGAATGCCATTTAGTTGCCGTAAAGAGAATTCTAAGATATTTAAAATATTCCTCAAACATAGGTTTATGGTATCCTAAAGGTGCAAAATTCGATTTAATTGGATATTCGGATTCGGATTATGCGGGTTGTAAAGTGGATAGAAAAAGCACCTCCGGGAGTTGCCAATTGCTAGGTAGATCCCTAGTTTCATGGTTCTCCAAGAAACAAAATTCCGTAGCTTTATCCACCGCCGAAGCCGAATACATATCCGCCAGTAGTTGTTGTGCACAATTATTGTGGATGAGGCAAACTCTAATGGATTATGGAATTAATTTTAAAAGGATGCCTCTCTTATGTGATAATGAAAGTGCGGTCAAAATAGCAAATAATCCCGTCCAACACTCAAGAACCAAACATATAGATATTCGCCATCATTTCTTGAGAGATCATGTTGGCAAAGGAGATATTGAGATTAGTCATATTCGAACCGAAAATCAACTAGCGGATATACTCACCAAACCCTTAGATGAGGCTAGATTTTGCAAATTGAGGAATGAATTAAATGTCATTGATATCTCTAATGTGGCCTAAATGTATTCTTTTTGGTCGCTTATTGGCTTTTATTTGATATTTGTTCTTTAGATGAGTCTCACATCAAGGGGGAGTAATATGCAATTAATGTATAAATTACATCCCCTAAAAGTGAAAAATTGAAGATTGTGCTATAAATATCTTAAAAGGATAAAAATAGACTTTATAAGTCAAGCTATTTGGAAATAGTCAACTTTACCCTTACAAAGTGCAAAGTTTCTCAAAATCCTCATTTACAATCTATTATTACATAAATCTTGTCTTTTGAATCTTGTATCATATTATATCCTTTCTGTGTTTATAATGAAACAAAACTTTTGTTTTTTTTGGTAAACTCAAAATTCCGATCTATATTGATCTACTAAAAGCACATCTTGAGTTTAGCCCATAGAACTAGATTAGTTGTGATTCTAGCTTCTATGTGGTGTTTTTAACTCAAACAATTTAAATAGTTGAAGATCTTTTATCGTTGTTTGTTCTCTTGAGTTGAAGTGTAATTTGAGGGTACTTTTGCTCTAAATTAGTGCAAAATATTTATGCCCAAATTGCTCAAATTCTGGTGTTTTGCGCTGGCTCCCTGCTGTCACATGCGGTCGGACCGAGTAGAGGGCGGTCGCACCGCCCATGCGGTTGGACCATGCACAATGCGGTCGCACCGACCTTGGAGTGACTGTCCTATTCGGTCTGACCGAAGGAATCTTTGGCTGCAGCATCCTTGGCCTTTTCCTCTCCCATGTGCAGCCCCCTTGTTTCCTCTTATCTCTCCCGTGCTTCCACTCATCTTTATCCCCTCCAAAGAACTTCTTCTTCTACCTCTTGCTCTCTTACCCAAAAGGAGCTCCCTCTTGGATCTCCTCCTCAAGAGCAAATCACTTGAGTTCTTCCTCCTCATCTTGATCCTCTCCCTCAAGGTAACTCTCGTTCTTCATCTCACTCAAGATCTTGAAGTCATTCATGCCCTATTGTTCCATTTTCTCCATTCTAGGGTTTATGCAAAATGTGGCAAAATGTGACAAATCAAACCAACAAAAGTTGCAAAAATGCATTGTCTAATGTTTCTAGATACCATTTTGAGACTTCTATTGGTTCGATTTACTGATTTGATCGAAATTTCGCAAAAATCTGAAAAAGGGCAGAAGGGCTCTCATGTGTGGCCGGTCACACCGCCCAACATGCGGTCACACCTCCCATGGTGCGGTCTGACCGACCATGACAATGATTGTTGCAATTTTTTTTGTCTCAATTTTGCCACAAGCTGCATACTAATCCTACTCTAGGGTATGTCCCCCTTGATTCTCATTCACTCCTTGAAATTCTAGAAACCATGCCGAGGACCAAAAATCTTGCGAAGAATCTTCCTCCTCGCGGTGGTGGTGTTGTCCGAAAATCAACAAGGGCAAGTGGCTCCCGCTTGGCACATGACAGTGATAGTGAGGATTCACAAACAAGGCATGCCTGAGATAGGGAAATCCGACAGAAGGTTCGAGAAGAGCTTGGAAGAAATTTGCGCCATAGAAAAGAGAAGGAAGTTGCACAGGAAGAGGAATCTGAAAATGAAAGCGAAGATGAAAGCAAAGACGAAGGAGAAGAATCAGAGGATCCCGAAGAAAGTTTTAATGATTTCCAACCATCCATGGATTTAAGGAAAATCAAAGCTGAAAAGTTTTTCTCCCTTCGCCTTGCAAATCAATATTTGCTCCCTCGCAGTGCTCTTGTGAACAACTTCAGAACACTCTTTCAAGAAAAAGCATACCATGAGATATATCTTAACAAGGACTTTGCTGATAAAAAATGGGTGGAATGGACATATATCAGAACTATTCCACGGTTTGTGGGTGTGCCTGAACTCTTTCATGGTGCTAATCTTGATAGCTTCGTGAACTTCAAGTGTGATTTCAATGAAGCTATGATTAGACAATTTTATGCCACCGTTCACGTATCCGATGAGTATGACCAAATCCAATGGATAAGTGATACTGCTGTCTACACCATGACCAAGGCAGAGATTGAGCATATTTGGGGGGTCCATCATAGTGGTCAGCCCAAAATTCATGACGAGCCTTCACTCTCACTTGCTGATCAATTCAGGTTCTACAACCCTAATGCTCAAGTCAGAAGGCTCGGTAAAATGACACATCTTCTTCCCACTGCTAGTCTCGTAAATAGAATTGTCCGAGTGACCGTTCATCCTAAGAGTGGTAATTTTGATGAAATTCGAGGCTATGCATGGAATATCATGGACAAAATCCTGAAGAATGAGCGGTTTGATGTTGTAGACTTCATTCTTTGAGAGATTAAGTCTTCTGCTGGGGATCGAGCTAAAAGTATCTATTTTGCCCCCTATATTATGATGCTTATAAAGAGGATTACCGGATTTCGTGGTGGGTGTGGAAGTGTCCACAAGCCTTATAAACCACGAGAGGCTGGTGTCAACATTCAAAGGGGTCAATCATCATCCCAACAAAGAAGAAGTTGATGAAGCGAGAAAGCGGCAGCAGCAAGCAGCAAAGCAGATCCTCCCGTGCTCATCCTTTTTCTGGCCCATACTTTGAAAACTTTGAGACCCTTCAGAATGCCATGATGAGCAACTTTGCGCGCCTGGAAACTAATATGATGGATAACTTCGCCAGAGTTGATGCGTATCAAGCTCAAACCCGTCAGGTTGTCGAGGAGGTTCGAGGTCGTTTGGACTCCGTTGATTCTTCCATCGGCGAGCTCCGTTCATCCTTTGACGAGTATCGCCATTATGGACGTCATTATGAATCTCGTCGTCATCATCCGCCTCCTCCACCTCCTTCGTCCTAGTGCTCTCTTGATCCCTAACCCTTTTTGGCACTTGATGACAAAGGGGGAGAAATCTGAAGCCATTGAAGTCCTTGAAGCCTTGCTCAAATCTACCTATATTATTGTATTGAACTTATAATGTCTTGAGTATTGTGGTTATTTATGTCGTTTGCTCTTGTTGAACTTTATATTGTGAACTCGAACTTGTTGAACTCGTTGGTTCGTTTGCGCTCAATATCATATAATTATCATTCTTATGAGTTTCGCATTATGCCATGTTTATTTATTTGCATATTATCATCTCAATTGTCATATGAAACTTATATACAAATGTGCAAATTCTTATTGTTTATTCATAGCACATTTGTAGGGGGAGCTATGTTCTCATTTAGCAATATTTTCATTCAAACATCTTGTGTCCTCTAAAGACAAAATATTGCTAAATAAGAATCCCATGGTGTGAGTAATTGTTTTTATCGATCACTCACCCGAAATTTCAATTTACTTCAATTCGTTTATGAGGATTGTCATCAATTACCAAAAAGGGGGAGATTGAAAGCATCTAGGCCCCCATGTGGTTTAGGTTTTGGTAATTAATGACAATCAAGGTTGAATGACTAATGTTGTTTGTGAGTAAGTTGAAAACAGGGAAAATATACTCTTCGGAAGATGCTGGATGATCTCAAGTGCAAAAGGTGGAGTATGCATCAAGAAAAGCAAAAGAAACAAAGGTACAAAAGTTTAGATGTAGTTCTCATAGTTTTTACCGATCTCGGATGTTCGAGGAGAAAGATCGGATTTCTAATTTTAGTGCCGTACTATTAAGAGGGGTTTTGTCACTTTGTTTAGGGTCGAAAAGAGTGTCAAAGGCTCAAAATTATTGGTTAGGCACGTGCACAAAAATACTCTCAAAGAAACCTATCAGGTTGCACAATTGCTGCCTTGGCCGGTCTGACCGAATCCCTGTCGGTGCAACCGAACGGCGGTGCAACCGGGTTGCAGCCGGCTGAACTTTTCCAGAGAAGCGCCTCAACGAGCTATAGTTGGGCGGTCCGACCGGGTTGTGGGCGGTCCAACCGGACCATTGGTCCAACCGCACACCGAGCGGTGCGACCGGGTCTTCGGCGGTGCAACCGGACCATCTGGTCCAACCGGGCATCAGTTTTTCTTGGACGGTGCAACCGAGCGCATCGCATTTGCTGGGCGGTCCGACCGGAGGTGGAGCGGTGCGACCGGACCACCGGTCCAACCGGCCGCAGAGCGGCGTGTTTTTTCCAGAGAGCTGATTCTTCGGTGTATTCGCGCATTTACCTTGGCGGTTGGACCGGCCGTTGAGCGGTCGCACCGGCCATTGTCCAACGGTCACTGACCGAGCATTAATTTCACTATTCGACCGTTGGACCGTGAGGGGCGGTTGGACCGGCCGGGGTCCGGTCGGACCGACCGTCTCGGCCGAAATTCAGTAAAAAAATTCCAAACGGCTAGTTTTGGTTGGTGAAGGCTATAAATACCCCCTTGCTGCTGTGTGAGGGGTTCTTCTTGACCACATTGAATACCTTTGAGTGATTGCTAGCCTTCTAAACACCTTGAGCACTAGTTTCACACATTTGAGAGGTGTAGAAGAAAAAGTGAGTGTGCATTCATTGATTGAGCCTTAGACACTCAAGTTCAACCTCAAGCAAGCGTCGAAGCTTATTACTCTTGGAGGTTGCCGCCTCCTAGACGGCTTGGAGGCGATCGGGATTGGTGATCTTCTTAAAGAAGGTTGTGAGAAGGCTCAATCGTTGTGAAGGCACGAAGCTCGCTTACCCGGAGCGGGGAAGAGCTATCAATAGTCATCGGGGAAGGCTCAAGCAAGTGGAGCCGGCTTGAAGTGTTTCAAGTCACCTCAACGTGGAGTAGGGGAGACCGGCAAGTCTCCGAGACCACGGGATAAAATTCACGAGTTCATCCTTGTGTGGTTTGCGTTATTTCTATTATTGTTTCATCACTAGCACTTGATCATTATTGAAATTGTTTGATTACTAGCACTTGTTTCATTACTAGTACTTGCTTAGTTTTAAGCACTTGAAGAAGTTTAAGTATAAGAATTTCGGTGATTATTAAAATTGCTAGGTATTGAAATTACTAAAATTGTCAATTGTGCTTAGGAATAACACAACGTGAAATTTATATTAGAAAATTTTAAAACCTCCTATTCACCCCCCCTCTAGTCGGTATCCTTGATCCTACAATGCTCCCTATGGCAATTAGAAGTATTTTACCGACCAAGGTTCAGAAGATAATCACAAGGATGTGTTATTTCTTGAACACAATTGCTCAGAAGGTCATTGATCCCGAAGGACTTGATGCTCTGCAGGCCGAGGTGGTAATGACTCTATGTAATCTGGAGATGTATTTTCCTTCATCATTTTTCGATATCATCATCCATTTCATTGTTCACCTTGTGAGGGAGATAAAGATGTGCGGGCCTGTGTTCCTACGTAGCATGTACCCGTTCGAGAGGTACATGGGAATTCTCAAGTCCTACGTACGGAATCGATCTCGATCAGAGGGTAGCATTATCGAAGGTTATGCAACTGAAGAGGTCGTCGAATTCTGCGTGGATTACATGTCTCAGGTCGAACCGATAAGTGTGCCTCGATCATGCCATGAGGGGAGGCTCCAAGGCATCGGGACCATCGGAAGGAAAGCAATCACGCCTGATCCAGTTGTGTGTGCAAAAGCCCATTTCACAGTTTTGCAACACATGGCTGTTGTAGCCCTGTATATCAACGAGCACAAGAATTGGCTACGACAAGAGAATTCGACGCAGCAGGAGTACTAGATCATCAGACAGCATAACATTCACTTCAACAGATGGTTCAAGAAGTGACAACCCATTACTAGAAGCACGTCAGGTGAGACACTAACATGGTTGGCAAAAGGGCCAGCTTTTACGGTTGTAACATGGAAATAATATGACTTAAATGGGTACACATTTTACACGAGAGATCTGGACATGAAGAGAACAAACCAGAATAGCGGTGTTTGCATCGATGCGCTGAATACCGCTGGATCGATGAGGAGCTTGTATTATGGGTTCATTGAGGAAATTTGGGAGCTCAACTATGTACTATTCAAGATCCCCTTATTTCGGTGTCGTTGGGTTAACCTACAACACGTGAAGGTTGACAAGTATAGTGTCACAACTATGGACCTCGAACGTGTCGGATACCAAGAGGAACCATTTGTTCTCGCCAACCAAGTTGTTCAAGTTTTCTATGTAACCGACCCGTCCGACAAGCAGTGCCATGTCATTTTTCAGGGAAAAAGGAGGATTGTCGGAGTCGAGGAAGTGGTAGATGAGGAAGAATACAATCAGTTTGACGAGTTACTTCCTATTGGTATCGGCGTCAAATCCAGGAAGACCAACCCGATGAAGCTAGCTACACACATGTTGATCATCGCGAAGGGCTACTTTTTGTACAAAAGAATAAGCAAGTGTTGTCATGAGGACTTCATGTATATATATATACCAAGTGTTCCTATATTATAATTAATTAATAACATGTATTAATTACTGAAATGTATTGATTAAAATTAAGTTGGTGTACACATGACATATATGTTTGTACGGCAAAAAAATAATACAATGGCCCATCCCAAAAGGTTCTGGGATTGAACCGTCTGGGAAAAGCATGTTTACGCAGACAGTTCTACGATTGAAACGTTTGGGATGACTCTATCCGAAATGGTTCTGGGATTGAACTATCTAGGATAATTATATTTACCCAGATGATTCTGCGATTGAACCATCTCAGATGACTCTATCCCAAACGGTTCAATCATTGAATCGTCTGGGATGGTCTTCCCGCGCCATCTAATAAATCCTGCACTTGCCATTTCACCAAGTCCTGTGCATACTAAGTGTATTGCAACCCTAGCTATCACGAGCCCCTTCCCCCTCGGTCGCGCCCTCCCCCGTGCTCGGTGGTGTCCTCCCTCGGTCGTGGTCTCCGCCCTTAGCGACGCCCTCCCCTCTCGACAGTGCCCTCCTCCATCGACGGCGCCCTCCCCCCTCGGTCGTGCCCTCCCCCGTCGATGACGCCCTCTCTCCTCGGCCACACCCTCCCCCATGCTCGGTGGTGTCCTCCCTCGGCCGTGGTCTCCTCCCCCGGCAATGCCCACCTTCGTCGGCGGCGCCCTCCCCCCGGTGACGCCTTCCCCTTCTTCTAAATAGCTTCGAGTGCTATTCCTTCTGTGAGTATTTTTGGTTCTGCACTTGATTCTTGCTGGCTGAGATATTGGTGTTGCTCTGTGATGAAATTAGGGTTACTACATGAATATGATAATTGATGAAATGATTTAAGCCTTGAACTGGTAGACTTGTATGAAATTATTGATTATATTCACTGTTCTGTTATCGCGTTGATTCTGTTCATTGCTTGGTTCAGTTGTGTTATAGTTCATAGATATTGATCTGAACAAATCATTAAATGTTCGGTTCATTCTGTAAATTACTGATTAGAACACCATTAACTTGTGTAGTGCATCATCTGATTTGAACCAGTTATATTGTTCTACTAGTTGATTGATTTAGCTAGTGGTCAGGTCTCTTCCAGTTGGTTTTGTCAGTTGATTTTGCTGATATTAATCTGAACTAAGTTGTCTCTATTGATAGAAATCTGTTGTCAGAGCACTGCTATTTGTTCTATTATGTGAACTTTGAACTGGTCTGAACCTGCAATATATATTGGCTCTATTTTTAGTCTGATCAGATCTTTGATTTTGGATAAAATTGACATTTTCTAGCTGATCTAAATGCAAATTGATTCTATAACAGTGAATATTACTTAATCAATTCATGTGCATGCTAAGGTGGTAAGGGTTCAAGGCTTAAGTTATTGAATTGATTAGTCTAGTCCATTTGTTGTAATATTGCGGGTTTTCCCCCGAGTCTAGTCCATCTAAGTTATGAAGGTTGCCTGAGTGGTTTTGTTGGGAATAAGTTCCCGTTTTCTTGGGAGAAAAGATTGGTGATTGCGTGCTTGGATGTGTGACCTGGAATTTTGTCTTCTCTTCCGAAATGTTGAGTTTGGTTAGCGTGAGAGGCTTTGCCTTGATTAAAGTAAGCTGAGTTGTTTCTTGGTTCTATGAGAGCTTCTTTCAGCGGTTTGTCTGGGGTTTCTCTTTTAATTGGAGTTCTCCCCAATGCGAATTTTGTTGCATTGATTTGAGAGTGTTAAAGGCGATTTATTTGATGTTAGAGAATCGGGTTTTCCCTTGCAAATTTGGCTTTGGAAGAAGAAAATGAGTGATGATTGGGCTCTTTCAAGATCCTCTCTCTCAGGTAGATTTTAACGCTTTAGGTTCAAGATGATGTACGTGGTTCCTTTGGTCAAAAAGGGAATTGTATTTCTTTTGATTTGGTTCCTTGGTGGTGCTTCTTTAACCCTTATTAGTGAACTACTTGGAAGTTGATGGTAATTATGTCACCATTTCTAATGTGTGACTGTACTTTTGGGTTAAGATGATTATAGCGAAGGATTTCTTAATTTACTGTGTAGTGTCTTGAAGTGAGCATTTACCTTGGGCAGTGGTCCTTTTGGATTTTGACCTATTGATTGATTTTGACTGAGTTCTTGTGTGAGAAGTTGCACTTAATTGAGCTAAGTCTAATCGTTTTGTTAGTCGTTGGATTTGAGGTTTTTGTTTATCGTGTGTAGCCGTTAAAGTTTTTGCGTGGGTGTTTGGAGATGGTAAACAAGTTTAAGACCTTTGTGTCTTTGTTTTGCATAGTTGGTATTCTTCGAATTCGGAGTCAAATTCCTTTAAGGGGGGAGAGTGTAATACTGTGGGTTTTCCCCCGAGTCTGGTGACTTCTATTCAGGGTGGTTGGAGGGCCTGGTTGTGTTTTGTGGGGGTTCTAGGGTTGAGTGTGGGAGAGAATTTTGTTGCCTTTTCCTATTTTCTTCCACCTAACCTTATCTTTTCCCCACCCTCTTCTTTTCTCCTCCCTCCACCCTCTTCTTTCCTTCCCCTCCCTCCCGTGCACCTGGCTTCTCCTCCTGGTGCCCTGCTCCCCTCCCCAGGCGATGCCGCCGCTCCCCTGGCTCCTCCTCCCGGCCGGCGCCGCCCTGCGCCTCCTCCCTCGGCTCAGGCCGTCCCCAGCCAGTCTCCCCCAAGCTCGGCGCCGCCTCCCTGCTCCTCCCTCAGGGATGACGAGTCGCTGGCCAGCGTGCTCTCCTCCCTCAGTCGGCGTTTCCTCCGCAACCGAGCCCCAGTCGGTGCCCTTCCCAGCATCTGGCCGAGCTGCTGGTCGAGCTGCGGCCCTAGCTGGTGCCCCTAGAGCCCTAGTCGAGCCGCCCTGCCCCTCCTCTTCCTGGCTGGTGCGCCACCCCCTAGCCGGCGGTGCCCTCCTGGCTTGGCGTCCCTTTTCCCCCCTGCCGGAAAGCAGCAGCAGCAGTAGCATTGCCCTTCCCCTTGCCTTCTCCTTGTGGTGAGTACTTAGGTACAAGTAAATTGAGGGTTTAGTTCATTGTGCATGCCATGTGTTCGATGAAATGGCTATGAGGATCAAGCACCCCAAGTCCGCCAAGGCGCTGCAGTGCACCTCCAAGTGCGTCACCACCTGCATCCGTGGCGGCAAGGATTTGACTTTTTTTAGGGGAAATTTATGGTGGTTTCTAGCTGATTTGGTGCTTCTAAGAGTATAGAGTAAATGTTGGATTCATGGAGGATTCTCATGGAGTAACCCTTTAGGTATCATGTTGGTTCCTGATTGTTGTTTCCTTTGCTCTGAACTTTTGGTTGCTTGCACACAAGTTGGCGTCGTGAGGAGGAAGGAGACTGACCATCTCAATTGATTTTGGTCTCAGTTAAGTTTTGGTCCCTTTTGCTCTTAATCAGGTGCCATATGAGGCAAATAGTTAGAAACAGTGAAAAATGAAGACATTGACAATAACAGCTTGTGTAGTTGTGTGGAATTACACATCTTTCCTGTTGGTTTATGCTATACCCATGAGTGAAAACTGCATAGTTGATTAATAAATTAGCTCAAGTGGGTTTTGGCCCTGTCTCCTGATGCGACTTACTTTTGTCATGAAATACCCTGTAATATGGATATTAGCATTTGTGTGCTACTTGTTTACCATTCTGCTTGGTTTGCCTTCATATACAAAAACACACACAAATGAGGTACACTAAACAGATGAACTACCTGTGAAGTGAAAGAATCTAGAAGGTAAATACTACATGTGCAAGCAAGTGGCTCTTGCAATCTTATGTCCCTAAACCTACTAGTAGTTCAATTCAGATGTTTGTCATCATCCAGTGAATTCAAGTACTAAATGGACTGACTATTCATATGACTCTTGCAGATTGATTATCATGTCATTGTTTGTAAATTTAGGCACAACCTGTAATTAATATATAAAGTGTCCCTAATTCAGTTTTTTGTTAAAATGTGTCTAATTTCATAGTTCTTTTTTTAGTGGTATTATTAGTCTTGGACTGTTCCGGTAACATGAGTAAGTTGTTGCACAAAGTAACACTAATCAGCTTCAAAAGAACACTACATACCTGGCAGAGCTCTAGGGTTGCATTTCATTCATGAAAATTGCATTGTGCATACATTAAAGGAAGAGGCGACTCATTCTGAAGCGGGCCTCTGTGTTCAACGTAGTGAACACGAAAGTCCTACCTCGTAGTTCCATTCATCGAGGTGAATGGGAGCGAGACAGTAAGAGTAGGCACCTTCCACGGGATGGAAGAGACATGAGGGTGCACACCGACGGGTGGGCACTCGGCAGTACCGGTACGTACATCAAAGAGAGCATTCATGTTGCATTGCATTATAACGATGATTTTGAGTTAAATGGGAAGGTGTCGAGTTGGGATCGAGTCGTGGCCTCATCCAAAAAAAAAAGGATTAAAGAGATATGTGTAGGAATTTAGTAATGAAGTGAAACAGGTGAGCATGCCTAATGCATTACATGATTGTAGGAGTGTGATGGGTTATTCAGATTCTGTATTTTCATGTCTATGTGATGGATTATTCAGATTCTGTATTTTCATGTCTGTGTGGTGGATCATTCGAATTCTGTATTTTCTTGTCTAGTTGCAAGATATGATTCATGTTTTCAGGTTATATATTATGCTTCATTGTCGTGGAGTTGTGAACTCCATCAAAGACGAGCATGGGGTTGGTTTCTTGGAGAATTAGTGGTGATACTTCTGTTTTATCTGCTTACTGTACTTATGTAAGAATGGGTGTTATGCTCTTGAGTAGGACAATGCGATTGATTATGAATTTATTCTTTGTTGTACTTCGCTGAGTCATCGACTCACGCTTGTTATTTGTGTTGTTGCAGGTACTTTGAAACCGGCATGCAGGGATGGGGGTAGTAGCACAATCACATTTTGCATCATCACCTTTCCATCACGTTGATTTATAGTTCTGATCTTAATAGCTCATGAAAATTCTTGTAAGGGGTCATCTGCGGTTATGTTTAATGAGTTCCTGTCCTATAATAACTAGTTCAATGCCCGTGCGTTGCTACGAAAAATAAAATTGGTAACGAAACATAAAAATCAAGCAATAAAAGAAATTTGTGCTACAAGATGATAGATGTTTGATCTTGTAGCACAAAATAGTCTCTGGAACTATATCACCTCCTGGTAAGGCTTCACCTTGTTCAGCAAATATGCTGCTCTCATCCTCAAATTGTATATAACCAACTTCCTTTCTCTTGGTACGTGTGGTCATCCTCATCCTCTGCCTCGACCTCTGTCTCGTCCTCTAGGATTGATGTTTGAGCTTCTTATGGCCTGCAAAAGCAACAATTCTGTCATGAACTCATCCGTTAACACACCTTGACTCCGATGATATGTAATGAAGGTATACCATTTTGCTGGATCGAGATTCCTCATTCTCTGGGTCACTTCCATTTGACAAGGCTTTTCTGAAAAATGAATTTCAAGCATTAATAAGTTGCCAATTAGTTGTTAAAATGAGTCATGCAAAGTTGACTCTAACAATTGTATTTACCTTCTTCTGGGTAATCCTCTTTCATCTCCACAAGAGTTGGCGCCACCGAGATCTGGTACCTTGTTAACAACCTTAGTTAGGAAGTCAAAAGAGCTGTACCTCTTCACACATTGCTTTCTGAGCATTTCAGAAGAAATATATAAACCATGAGTCACTAAAGGCGCAGAGTTGACACACCCATCTTAAACAAATAGTGCAAGCAATTTAAAGAGAACAGAGATAAAAGTCATTATTCACTTATGTAATTCATAAATCTGACAACAGATAACAGAAGGATAAAAGTCATTATTCACTTGTGTAACTAATAAAGCTGACAAAAAAAGACAGAAGACACCACATAGCCATACTCACAAAAACACCAAAAGAAGAAAAAGCTTAAATTATTCATCTAGATTAACCTCAATACATTAGCTCAAATTTAAAGATGAAAGTTTAGCTTAAATTTGATGATGTAGTTAACCAAAAACAAAATTTTCTAACACAGAATAAAGACTTACTGCATGAGAAGAAAACCACATAAATGCAAAGCCTTGATTTGGACGCCTTTTTCTTACTGAAGAATCAAGATTTGAAGCCATTGCAAGGTCAACCGAAACAACATCTTTGAATGTCTGTAGATCAATGAGAATTGTAAAGATAACTGTGCGTCCTAGTAACATCCTTTTTTTTCTTCAAATATTGGATAAAATCAATGTTTGATAGAATATAGACACTCGAGGTTCTACCTTGTCAATCGATTCTTCAAATTCTTCTACACTCCATTCTGCCAAAAAGAATAAGAGAAAACAATCATGAGAATTTGGATGATAATATACAAGTGGTTATTGGTAAGAAAGTTCCTATTTCTGACAGACTTACATAACAAGACATTAACACATTATGTTAAGAACAGCTGTTTGCGATATAAATTTAAAATTTGTTACAAACTCCTCAATGAAAACATTATGTTATCCAGATGTGAATGAGGCCTTTAAAATACAAAATACCCAATAAATTTTGTTCAGGATATCACAGAGTTACAACCTGTTGGTTGAAAATGTTGCATGATGGTGCCTTCCCTTCCAAGACCTAAATAAAGTGTAAAACGTCGATCATGTAACTGAATTAGTACCATAAATTTTTCGTAAAAATAATAATAGTACCATAACTGGAAAGAGCGGCGTAGTAAGTCAAAAATGTTTACCTCTTGAGTATAAACTTTCAGTTCTTCCATGGCTGCAGCACCAACACCACTTGCAAGGTTAGTATGATTCATGAAACACTATTAAGGATCTTACCAAATTCCATAGGTTAGAGATCAGAGATATCTCACTTCATCGAATTGCATTGAGAGATGCAAAATTTATCGAGCCTCTGAAACGTAGAAGCATAACTAAAGCTTATTTTATTTGCTTAAACTGCTTTAGTAGAAGATTCACAAAGCCAAACACTTGCGAGCGAGAAAGGAAGCGAGTGTGAAGTAACTGAATTCCATTCTGATCTTTTACATTTTCCAATTAAAACAACTCCGTTCAAATGCACCAATCTTTGGTTCCAGACACTGCTTCTCCTAAAGATGACATTTGGTTTAGTTGAACGCTGGAGAGAGGCAGGTGGCTGCACCACCAAACAATGCCACATGAACACGTGAAACTTGTGTGCAGAAAATAGCATGGATCAATAACATTGAAAATAAATAGTAGTCTAGGTAATCTAGATTACCTAGACTACTATTTATTAAATACCAATCAAAATAAATAGTAGTCTAGGTAATATAGAATTCTATACATGGATTGAAAGACCTGATGTCAAAAAATAATGAAGTCCAAACAACAATCATCTAGAAATGAGACAACAAGTCAACAACTGAATAAGTTAGCTAGTGGTACATAGGAATTAACAACAATCAAAACGTGAAATGTGAATCAGGTAGTCGACTACATCCATCATATAAGCAAACCAAAAAATCTGAATAGATACAACCTGGTTGGCATCATACGACTCTGTAAACTACTAAATTAGCATGGTAGCCTGCAATCTGGACCCTGATAATTCGCGGAACATATCGAGTTTCTTGCCTCAAGCCATCAATAATCCACGGTATTATATTATGCCAAATGGAAAATTATACACCATGTGCCAAAATTGCTTGATCCACATAACAAGTGTAACAAGGAAAGCCTGTACCCAGGCATATATGCAAAACGAACCGTGTGTCTTCCACATATAGCAATCAACCATATAATCTCAAAGGGAGAAAACAGCAACCACACGACTCCATAGTGAGATCATCAATATCACCTATTGTAACACATCTGAATATATGATGCCTCTGATTGCACATCATCACCAGCCTCCCACGACGCCCAATTTGGATCGTGTGTACTAATTATCCATTCACTCCATTCAAATGCCTACACGAGACACTAATCCAATCGGAAAGCAAAGAAAGAACACTGCCAAAATCCAATACCACCCCTTTCAGTCATCCCGTTCCCCATACCTGCACAATGTTGTCGAAATGCGGCCCGGAAACGCACCTCCCGTAAGAACCCAACGAACTCCACACACGCAGCCACTACGCCGCCGTCGCCGGGATGCCGCGCCGCCGCAGGCTCCTGATGCACCTTTCCTCGTCGCCAAACAAACACATATCTGCAAGAGCAGCAAGAAACGAAGGGGTTATAAAAGGGAAAAGAGGCGATAAAAGGGAAAGAGGTGAGAAGACTCATCTCTACGAATCGGAAGGGCATCAAGGCTAAAAAGGAAAGCACCGAGGAGAGCACCAGATCCGCGCAGATCGGGAGAGGATTGATCGCGCAGTGCAGGGGTGGGGAGGTGGATCCCGGATGCGGGCGCTCAGTGAAGATTGCGGGTGAGGGTAGGGAGGTGGATCCCGGATGGCGACATGACCCTACACTGTGTTCAGTGAAGCTTGTGTTCTTGCCACTTACAATACTACACTGCAACTTGCCTGCCCCTAGCACAACCACAAAAACTAAATTCTTTTATCTACGTGACCGAATTTGATCTGACCAAGAACGCGAGCTTCCTGCGCTTGAATCCATCAACACAGGATCCAATCAATCGCGCCAGGATCGCTTAATCCACCACATCAAAGAATTGATTGAAACATTTACGCCGCAAGAAACCAAGATTTTGTTTTCAATTTTGTAGCAGTGTGTTTTTCTGGTAATAAATTTCCCAAGTGCTCGAATTCGGTGCAAAATCACGGCCTTGATTTCCAATCACCGGATGAACGAAGTTTCTGAGCTATCGCTTCTAAATTTAATCAGAATGAAGCCACTAATCACCCACCCTCCAAGAATTACTCCTCCACAAGCTTCCAACTTCAAGAAACCATAAAATTCCAACTTCTGACTCCACCACCGAATCAAAGAACGGCCTACTTGCCAACTTGTAACCAAGCGCCCATCGATCCTGCACGATCGTGCAATAGAAATCTAAGAATAAGAAATGAGCAATTTTGCACAAAGATCACTATTTATTACCTTCCTCTAATCAGCTCTCAGAATCCAATGTTTGGAACCGGATCTCATAGAAAGGGGCGAGATGTCTCACTGATTCGGAATCAAATCAGCGTATTGGGGAGGCAGTATGATGCTCAGACGAGAGATTGGGGATGATCAATTCGACCAAAAACCCACTACCGAGTGGAATATTCATTGCAGAATTCCACTGATTAGACGTCGAAATGAACTTCGCAAGAAGGCGAACTACCTACCTACCAACCAAGAGAGGGAGAGGGTCCTAACAAACCAAGAAACCATGCCATAAATGAATCTCACACCTTAAGCATCTCAAAGAAAAGAAAATCTCACCTTGTTTGTCCTTCCACCTAGCGGCATTGGCGGCACCCATCCCAGCGGCGGCTGACGGCTTGCAGTCCAGCGGTTCCTCGAAGAGCGACCTCGAGAGCCTCTTGTGCGCATAGCCAATGTCAAACAGGATGACACTGGAGCCCGGGTTGGCAACGACGATGCCCTTCACGGGCAGCCACACGAATAGCTCCTCTTGCGCGAGCCCCTCCACACCGTGGAGCGCGCCGAAGCTAAGGTTGCCGCGCACCACAGCGTTGAAGTAGGCTAGGTCTCCGTTATTGTACTTGGCGTAGCACGGCGCCGACAGCCGCGTCGACAGCAGCCCGTTCGCCTCGTCCAGGATGTACGACTCAACGCCGCGCGGGAGCAGCCCGCCTGGGAGACTGTGTGTCCGCAGCAGCTCGTGTATCGTGTCGGCGTTGGCCTCCTTGAAAGTCTTGGTGTGTGAAAGTGGCGGGCTGGTGTGGCAGGGAGGAGGCACAAGAAGGGTAGGATAGCGAGGGGGGAGGGGAAAGGCTAAAGGCGAGGAGATTGTCGGCTGTCGCGAGGAGATTGGGGTGGCGCGAGGAGCCGAGGAGTGGGGGGCGGCGCGAGGAGTTTAGGGCGAGGAGCCGAGGAGTCGGCGCTACGCTGTGTACGTATAGAGCGAGGAGGGGGGTTGAGGGCTGGAGAGTAGGCCAGCGGAAGAACGGACCGTCCACCAACTACTGCTTTATAATAGTAGAGATTATGTGGTGGAGTTTATTAATTTCCATGGGATGTGTGATTGGTTAACTAAGGACTTGCTAGAATGATATCATAACTGCAAATGTTTTCTGTCTGCTGAGTGGATGTCCTTCTTTCTAGAGAGGTCATGCCAAAATTTTGTAAATTTTGGTGGCTTAATTTTAAGCCGGTTTTAAGAGTTTAGAGGTTGGTTTCAGTCTTTTCGTAGAGTGTCATTAGTTATTTAGAAGGTTGGTAGCATCCGTGGCGCGTTTGACATCGGGGTGTTACATTTGTGATTGTGGTGAAGATCTTTATCTTCATCCAAACCCTAAAATATAAAAGCACAACAAAATCATTTCCTCTCTTTGTGGTAGAAGGCATAATTCTCATATATATACTTGTTTAATATCATCTTGTTTATGTCATGTTGGTTGTTTGTGGATTATGTATTCTCATATATATACTTAGAAGTAATAATGAATAAAATCTTGCTCTTGTAATCTGCTTGATATCATCATGTATATGTCATTTTGGCTGTTATTTGATTGTGTATTCTCTTTTATATTGTTAAATGGAATAATGTATAAAATCTTGCTCTTATACTCGCATATTTTCCAATGAGATGGCGTAAAAAATCTTCTCTTAAATTTGCTTCTCTTAACTTACCTACTCTTAATCTTGCATCATACAAGATGGCGTCTCCTCAATCCTCAGCACCGAAGGGATCAGATGACGTGCCCAACGTAGAAAGAAATAGGCCCAGATCATAGAAGGTTTCGAATTGAAACCATCTGTGAAGAGGCCAAGATCACAGATGGTTTTAATTGAAATCGTCTGTGATCTCAGCCTCTTCACAGATGGTTCCAATTCGAAACCATCTGTGATCTTGGCCTCTTCACAGATGGTTTCAATCCGAAACCTTCTATGATCTGGGCCTATTTCTTTCTACGTTGGGCACGTCATCTGATCCCTTCGGCGCTGAGGATTGAGGAGTTCACAGACGGTTCCAATTCGAAATTGTCTGGGATAAGCCCATCATCACAGACGGTTCTTAGTTACAACCGTCTGAGACATGCCCATTATCACAGATGGTTCTTTTTTAGAACCGTCTATGATGATACCGCATTACAGACGGGTCTAATTTGGAACCATCTGTGATGAGCTTTTTCACATACGGTTAGAAAACCGTTTGCAATGACTCTGTGTCATCACTGACACTTGCTTACAGACTGTTCATAAAACCGTCTGTGATGACCTATTCTGTAGTAGTGTATCCTTTGCTAGCTGTAAATATTGGATGAGTGCCACATTGAGACCCCCTCACTCCCTTGATCATTCTTTGAACCAAGAGCATAAGCTGGAAGCCCAGTTCCACGCCATTGTCACAAGTGTCCGAAAGGGGGCAAAATTGAATTGAGCACACCCGGTAAGGATCCTCCAAATTGGATTGACATGAAGTGTTGTAGGAGATCTAGGAGTACTAATCAAGCTCTATTTCTAATCTTCTACATCTGCAGCATCGCCTCATCACCCCATTTCCTCTTCTTG
The DNA here is from genome assembly GCA_036346375.1 of Guadua angustifolia. Taxonomy (NCBI): domain Eukaryota; kingdom Viridiplantae; phylum Streptophyta; class Magnoliopsida; order Poales; family Poaceae; genus Guadua; species Guadua angustifolia. The sequence goes on along the minus strand of CM070511.1, from coordinate 12,878,077 downwards.
GTCAGCGATCGAGGGTAGCCTTCTCTGACCTTTCTCTGATCACTTTTTCAAGTGAAATGTAGCACATGCCACTAACTGTTGCTCATCGTGTAATTTCCCGATGAAAATGTGGCCGCTACCGAGCTTTCTCCTGGTCGACCATGGCGTCCACTGCACCCTCACAGTGGCGACATACATCCCAGCCATCTCGGACCGAATTAGTACCACCAATAGTTGCGCAAGGTCATGTTGAAGCTATAGGTGTAACCCATTCCATGTCTCCGGAGCTAGTCCGTCGCTAGAGAGCCAGAATAGATCCTTCTCTATTCTGTATCGCTGAGCAAAGGGACCCGATTGTCAGTTGCTAAGAACATGTATATCGTTGACCTATGGGCCCAGCATGACAGTCTCTTTGAGCTGCAGGCCGACGTGCCAGTTGCCTGTCTCATGTGTGCGAGCGTACTGATAAGCAGGCTCGGTCTATTTTAGCGCCCGCACAGTCAATGGCAGGTGGCCCCACCTCATCAGCGACTATGGGCTGAATTCAAATGGGCTAGTGTTAAGATCCGAAAGGCACTTTTCAAATGTTGAAAGCGTATTTTCAAAGTTTAGTTCTTTTTCCAAAACTAAGTAAGTTCAATTAGCTATAACTTTTGATCCATAGCTCCAAATTGAATGAAATAAATTTCTAAAATCTTGTAGTTTAAGAATATGCAAAAATATTTTAAAAATGTGCACTATGTGATTTTTAAGATTTAAAATTTATGTGTAGGATGCAAATCAAGTCAAAATAAAATGAAATAAATTTTGATAGAATCCTTATACTAAGAGGAACTCAAATATATAAAAATATTTACATTTCACATTGTTTTGTATCAAGTTCTAATAAAGTGAAATTTCTATGTATAAAATAGTTAAATAAGTATAACTTATGCAAACTAACTTTAGTTTGAATAAAATTTATTCATATAAGCTAGTATATTAGTATTGAACCTAAATATTCAAATAGTATTTAAAAACTTGTTTTAAAACTAATTGGTAGGTAGATTTATCATATGATTATTAGTGCATACATACGCACATATACATATATATTTGCATGTTAATGAATTAAAGTATGGTTTTGAATGACTAAAAGTTTAAATATATTTTGCTTTGCATCTAAATCCTATTAAAGAAAATGTCATTCTATGCTAAGTATAATCTTCATAATATTGCTAATTCAAATAATTTTTGCTTCTTGAATTTGAAACTAAACATACAAGAATACATAATTTTTACCTCTTGAATTCATAAAACGAGAATAAATAGTCTATAAATGAAACCTCCTATTCTTTGTAGTAAGATTATGTTAGTTTTAATGTCTATCTTCTTTTTGCTCTTTTTGATGTTTGCTAATTGTTATTTATTTCCTGTTATGCAAAGCGTAGATTATGACATTCCTGAGTGTGCGGATGACGATCGTGTTGATGATCCTGATTCATTCCAAGCAACGATTAGCAAGGCAAGCACCTCCTAGATCATGTTGAACCCACTAATTCAATTACTTTATGTTGTTTTTATCAAAATATTATTCATGCTCGTATTTTCCATAAAATGGCTATATTCAGTAGTATTGGTAGTTATACCTATAAGCTTGTGGAATTTTCATAATAAGAATGAATAAGTGAACCTTGATAACCTTAGTATAAAATAGACAGTACATAATGTCATTTTGGGTATAACCATTGGTTTAATAATCTTGCTTAGCCATTCTTAGTAAAGAATCGTGTTGCTCTTAAAATTTAAAAAGGTTGGATATGACTTTTAAAGGTTGCTAGTATTTTGGTTAAAAACCCAAAATAAAACTATATTTTTGACATAGGTGATTATTAGGAATAGCTGGTTGTGCATAGGGAATTGCAATTAGTATAGGGTGAAGTATCGCCCAGGTTGGATTAATGACCGAACAATGGGACGCTATAGATCCAAGAAACCCGTATAAGCACAAGTGCTGGTATGGGACAACCTTAACCTATTAAGTTACTTAAGTGTGGCTTTGCACTCTGGAATGCGGGAGTTAGCACATGCATTCCGATTAGGTCTGCTTGTAAGGGTTTCTACATAGCAATGTAACGTTGTATGTCTTTCTATCAGTAGAAATGGTGTGGGCAGGTCTAACTGCCCTGGGTACTGTGTAAATGGATCCATGTCTTGGGTGTGTATTTCTGTCTCTATAGTAAGAATTTTCGTCACCGGGCTGGTGCAAAGTTATGTCTAGGTAATGTAATAGTTATGTTATAATCTCCTTACCGACATACCAAAGGAAGTGTGTCAAATGGCCTGACATAAGAGGCTAATCATTTTTTATGAATAAAGCTGTACACCTTTGTAGAGTCTAAATCAAATCGATTAGCCGCGTCCGCGGTCATGGGCACTTGGTAAAGTTATCTCAATATTAGAATTTTGGTATTTTCTAAAAATAGATTTTGGTTTGGAACTTGTTGAGCAACTGCCATTTTATGTCAGGGATCGGCATTGTTGGGCTTCACAATCGGGTAGACTATGTTGTGGGATTCAATTACTCAATTTTTCATATATAAATCTCAACAGCTTTTACATATTTCATTTACGATCTATTATAAACATATTCTTACAACTTTTACACTGATGCAAAATATCCGTAGAACTTCATCATTGTTCAAAGCCTGCATGCTATACATATATCTTCATTTGTGAAATACTACAAGTATTGTTGAATATATAAGTACTCAAACATGCTTAAATCATTGCCTCAGAAGGTGAAGATTGTGACATGCCTGACGATTCGTACTTTCAAGCAGGATACAAGGACTTTGACAAAGATTTCTTCTAGGGTAGCCTTTTTAGTTGCCTATGGGTTAGGATGGGCGAACCATAAGGCATTTGGTTTTTACTGTTATTTCCGCTGTGTTGTAATATATTATGTAAGAACTATGTATAATTAACTCTTGTTTGGGGTTGTAATAAATCTATGTATGGATGTGTACGAATGTTGCAAACATGTATGTATATACTAGCTACTGATCATGGGACTAGTACTGTAGTCATAAGGAGGCACTCTGTTCTATACGGACATGGTCTCACATCCTTCCATTTGTCCTATAACATTTTGCTAATTTTCTTTTTTCGTTATTCTAAATTTTTTGTTGTACTTGACATAAATATTTCATGAAATCCTAATTTTGATTCGTAACATATATTAATTCAAATCAAATTCATAATATTATTTTGGTTTTTCGTAACATCCCAAAAAATTAAAAAAAAATAAAATAAAATTTTAAAATTTTAAAATGACTAAAATAAAAAATTGAGTTTGAAATGTGATGTAATTTTTGAATTTTTGCCCGTTCTGAACTTTGAGTTAAGGAAAACCCAATTTCTTTACTGAACTTCTCTTTTTCTAAATAAAGAAAATCAAAATCACAAAATAGATAAACGAAAATGTGATTTACTTTTGGATTTTCTAGCATTTTTTGGGTTTTCACTATGAAGAAAAGCTTTTAATGGTTAAAAATAGTAAATCCTTAATTCTAAGTTTCAAAAATCAAACAAATGTAAAATCATTCACAAACACACTCATATTATCAAAAAAAATCTAAAGATAAGAATTAAATTTACAGTTTGATTCTTATACATCTGTCCTGTAAAACCTGTTCAAAAACCGAAATCCTTCAACCATACTTATATTAACTAATGCACCCTCTTTAACATCCACTATTTTCTTAAAGCACATCAATATTTCACAATGCCCTTTTCTTAAGAAATCACATGTACAGACATATATATATAACCCGGAAGGAACAAACACTAATGCAAAAGACTAAAGCAACTAGGGATCCAATACACATACTTCTACTATTTGCTAACATTATCTCAACAATCGAGTATATCATAATTGGTATCAAACAAATGTCATACAAATAACAAGTGGAGTAAAATAGAAGTAGTATTGACAGTAGAAGGGAGTAGATCTAGCGCTTAGCTTAAGGGAAGGTGTCCATGGCCGAACCGTGGTCAGGGATGATGTGACCAGCGTGGCCACTGATGGCATCGGCAACTTGGGCTCGGATACGACCATAAGGTGGCAACCTAGAGAGCTGGAAAAAGAAAGGGGAGGGGTCAGTAAAGATGGAGGAAGAAACAATAAAAAGAGATCACAGAGGAGGTACTTAGCTCAGGCTCATGTAGGATCCAAGGAGGAATGGCAGGAGAAAGGGCTCCTCGGTGTCGGCTATCACCAGATCTAGTAAAGGAACTGGCGCCAAGGGGAGAAGAAGCCAATCCGAGTGGTGGAGGCGACGGATCCAGCGACGGCGCATAGGAAAGGGGCCAAGCGCAGGCTGCGGCCCACAATGCGCAGAGAGGAGGCCATTGCTTGGAGCTGAGAGGCACGGTAATGCTCAGCGCATAGGGAAGAAGCCAACCAAAGACTTGCGTGGTTAAAGAAGAAGGCAGGCAGCGACATGATGGGAGAAAGGAAGAGGGGCGGTGCGATCGATGCCGAAGTAGGAAGGGGGCAAGGTGGCAACCAAAACGAGAAAGAGGGGGAGAGTGAGATGGGAGAGGAGACTGGAAGGGTTAGCTAAGGAATTGGGAGTGGGGCGTGGGAAGGATTAGGGTTAGATGAGGGAGATGGGTCGGGCGGTTGGGCCCAAGTGATGGCCTAACTAGCAAGATAAAATAAAGGAAAAAAATAATAATGAATAATAAATATATTGTAATGCTGCAGATGAAATTTTAGTGGATTGCCTCAGATGAAATTTTTTCCCTCCCCTCCTTTTCCCTCCCCCACCCGACCCCTTCTTTTTTTCCTCCCACCCACCCGACTCCTCCCTGGAGCTGCGCCCTAGCCTTCCTCCTCCCTGGAGCTGCGCCTGGCCTTCCTGTTCCCTCCAAGTTGCACCCTGCCCATCCTCCTCCCCAAGCTGTGCCCCTGGCCTTCCTCCTCCCTGGAGCTGTGCCCCCTGGTCCTCCTCCTCCAGCCGGTCTCCTCCTTCCCCATTGTGAGCTGCAACACCCCTTCCCCCCTTCTTCGCTCTTGTGAGCAATGGAGGTGAGGATTTCTTGGTTAGGGTGTAAGTATGCTGTTCTAATAGGGATATCTTGCTAGTATGAGGGTTCTAGGGTTTGGATTTTTGAAGTTTTGGGGGGAAAAGTGGTTCTACGTTTGAAGGGAAAACTGCTGTTTTCGGGCTGAGTTTTACCTATTTGTTTGGGCTGTATTTTGAGCTGGTTAAAAGCATTTTCTGAATATTTCGCTATAGAGGAAGTTGTATCACATCGAATTCCCTCTAATTTGAGACTAAGAACACTAAATTTTGTTTATCCAATCAAAAGTTATGGTCATTTTAGTGCTAGCTATCTGGATTGTGCTAGTGTTGATAGCTAAAATATTAAACTGCAGTTTAGAGCTATATGCAGGCTGAATTAGAATTTTTGATTACTGAAGAAAATTAGAAAATTTCCTGTAGATTAAGAAAATATCCTTGTTTTCTTGATTTGGATTCAAGAATCAATAGTTATGCTATTTTGAAGTATGATGTCCTGAAATCTGAAGCTGCTGAAGGTTCAGATTTCAGTCTGTGATTCAGAGTGCTATTTGAGGACTTTCAATCCATCTCCAGAATTAATGGTTGTATGATAAATATAGATTATCCTCTTTTGGTCATTTAAAGCCCAAGAATACAATTTTTTACTTAGCCAATTGAAAGTTATGCTCATATCCATGCCTGTTATTCAGAACTATAGTTAATGCATGTAACCTCTGTTCATTTCTTATCTGGGAATTATTGAAGCATCTCCTGTATGAATGGCTTTGTGATAATTGTAGATTGTCCTCTTGTGGTCAATTAGAGCAGAAGAAATCAATTTTCAGTTTAGCTATTCAAAAGTTATGCTTGTTTTAATATTGACTGTTCAGAACTAGTGAAGGTGCATTTCACCTCTGTTCATTTCAAATCTGGGAATTTTTGGTGCATTTTCTGAATAAATGGATGTAGTAGAGTTGTAGATTATCCTCTTGTGATTAATTACAAACTGGGTTCACTCAATTTGGATCAGCTATGTAAAAGTTATGCATGTTTTAGTGGCTACTGTCCTGTGTAGCAATAGTTTGGTTTTAGGGCAAGAATTGAAATTGAGATGGATTACTTGTGAAAGGATTAATTGGGCTAATTGGGCAAATTTAAAGCGGGGTTAAACATAGGAGTGAAAGTGTTATTATTATTTATCGTTTGAACCATGATTTGCGTTGTTTGAGATGAATGCATTTATATGTTATTGCAGGAAGTGTGATCTCAGGGTTGGCCACAACTTCTTGCCACTCTATTCCGAGTGGGTAAAGCCAAGTGTATCATGTAGATTAAATGCTAGAAAGTTTTGTGACATATTTTGCTTTGTGATTTTTATTATGTTGATAATTATGAGTTTGATTATGATGATGCAAACGCTAAGTTTATTGGTATATGAATATGTCAATGCGTATGATTGTGGTTGTAGTTCTGATTATGATGATAAAAATGCTAAGCTTATATATGTAAGAATATGCCATATGTGTGTTAAAGTTTAGAAATATGATTATAGTGAGGTGAAGGTTAAAGTACAAAGCCACTTACAATTTATCCATTTCATTCACATTTATGCATTCATAATGGAAGAGGCAACCCATGCTGATGTGGGCCTTTTTGCTTACACGTAGTGAGTATGAAAGTCCTACCTCGTAGTCCCATCCACATGGTTGGATGGGAGCAAGACAGTAAGAGTAGGCCCCTCCACGAGATGGAAGGGAATGAGAGGGTGCACATCGACGGGTGTGCACTCGGCAATACCGGTATGTGCAAAGAAAGGCGCATTCATGAGCATGCATATTGCATTGCATCGCTAATGATAATTATTATGTTAATTGAAAATATGTGGATTAGTGGTAGAGTCATGGACTCTTCCCAAGAGGTTTAAGGAGGCATGTGTGGGAAATAAGCAATGAGGTAAAGGAGATAAATGGTGTTGATATAATTGTTTTATGCACTTGCTAAGTTGTATAAGAATTATAATCATATTGTGGATTTAAATGCGTTAATTGGTTATGAAATTATTATTTGATACACTTTGCTGAGTTTTGGACTCATGCTTGGTTATTTAATTATTTTTAGGTACATGGAGAGCGGCATATGGGAAAGGGGTTTAGCACAACTTCACTCATACTAATCATCCATGTAGTTAGAGTCATTGTAATATATTTCTCTTATGTTTGGTTGAACTCATTTATCTTAAATGGTTCATGTGACTCTCTATGCGGGTGTTGCTTTGTTTTGCTCCCGCCACTATGAATGATGCTTTGGTTGTTATATGTTGTGCTTGCTCTTCCATGTTATATGCTTATTTGGTTATGCTAGCTAGTTAGATGTCATGAATTGCTACATATATGTTAATTGTTCTTTTGTCTGTTGAGTGGATGTCCGAGTTTTAGGGGAGGTGCTGCTGAAATTTTTAGTTAAGTTCGGTAGCATTTTATGGTGTTTTGTAATGTTGGTGCTTGAGGGTGTAACATTCAGGGCACGTGGGGTGCCTGGGTGTTACAGTTGGTATCAGAGCGGGTTTTAGGTTCGTGGCATGTGAATTTAGTAAATTATTCTAGAATGAACTAAAATGTTGACTTGGAAAAGTAGAAACATGGCATAGGTATCTACTCGTTAAAATTTGGCCTTAGGGCAATAATCATAAAATCTGGAATAGATTGGTTAATTAACTTAAAACTTGACACACTCTGATGAACAGTAGAAGGGGTATGGGTATCATTGCATTACGTCTAAATGTTGTATTTAAGCTTTGATGTTGAATGCTAAAGTTGTTGATGCATATTGCTTTGATTATAAGAGAATTGTTTGAAACAATTTGTTTTTCGGCCTCGTTCAATTGATTGTGTTAAGGGCCTTAGTTGTTGGTGTGGCCGTGGTAGAGGCTTTCATTGTGGTTGTGGCTGGGTAGAGCCACAACCGGAGGTTTGGGAACCTCTTGTAGGTGGGAGTCGTCATCTTTTGCAACCTAGTTTAGAGAGTGGGTGGAGAATGTTGGTTTCTTTTGGCTTCCTTGGGTGGAGACAAAGGGAAAAGTTTGGTGATAAGTCCTTTTGGATTGCTACTACCGTTTTGGTGTTCAGTTCGGTTGGTGGTTTTGTGGAGAAAAGTATTATACTATTCTCTTGTTTGTCATTTTTTCAGTTCAAAAGAGCTTATTGATATTTTGATGTAAATCTTAAGTCGTGTAGAGTTAAGTTTTAAGTCTTTTATCAGAAAAGATTTGGTTGATCGCTTGGTTTTCCTTACGTGAAAACCATCCTTGTATTCTTCTTCCTTGTGGAAGTTGTAAATTTTGAGATTTATTTAAAGAGCTTTTGTATGCCAAAGTTTGGGAACTGGAGAGTTGAGTTCTCTTGTGATTTATGTTGGGGTTTTTCTGGAAAGAAATATGTTTATTGATGTTGTTCATGCTTAAGAACTGTGGTTCCTTGAAGGTTGAGTGCGTGACCCACGACGATGTTCAAGATGTTAAGTGTATGATGAGTAGTAGAGTTTTCAGATGATGTGGGTTACTGATTCTATTAAAGTGAATTTGTTAGTTGTTTAAAGACAACCTAAATTATTGTGTTGGTAGAGAAAGATTAATTGAGATGGTAAGTGATCTAAGGTGAAAGTTGATTATAATTTTATGCAAATTGTTGCGAGTCATGGAATTAATTGGAGGTACGGGATTGTGCTACTGTAAGGCTAGTGTTGATCACGATTGAGAAAGGTCTAGAATCTTCTGTTTGATGAATTTATTATAGCAAGGTGATGGTGTAAAGCACTTGAGTGTGATGGTGTAAAGTCATGAGGGTTGTTGGTTTATGTTGTTTATGGGTCAATTAAATTGTGGATTAACAAAATGACTTGATCGATGTGTAATCAAAGAATGAGTATATATGGGATGATTGTATGAAAGGTTGAGTTTGTCATTGACAAATGTTTGTTTGGGATCCGTATTTATGAATATGGCTGGTAGAGATCACATCGAGTTGTTAGAAGTTTTTATTGGTTGAATGAATTGGGGATATTAAAATGTTCACTTAGGGGTTGTACAAAAGGTATTTGTGGCTTATGATGAAAAAAAATGTGTTTTAAGATTGGAATAAACAGTTGAATAAATGAAGGTGTGTCATGGTTAGTAAACCAAAAGAAAATGGTGACACACGTCTTATGTTGAATTAACTGATAAGTTATTTGTGCTGAAGAAGTGAGAACGTGGTTCTCCTTGTTGATTGTCATGAGATAGACTTGGTTAGGGTTTGATGATATTATGACCAGTGGTGGTTATATGAATAGTAGAAGGTAATTAGTGAAAGATTGGGTTTTGTAACTATGTTCAAACCTGTTGGGCTTTTTAGGATACCTTTGGTGAATATGAAATCTTTAATAGCAAGAGTATTGGAATACTAGAATTGGTGGGATTCGAGGTGAAACTTCTTTTAAGGGTTTACAGATTCAATTGATCGTATGATCATTTGGGGATGCATGCCTTTTGGTTAAGGCATTCTGATTAGTGTGCAGTAGAACTCCCCAATTAGTTTGCATTTTGTCAAGTTGCGGAATTGGTTTTGATGGTCGAAAATGAGGATGAAAGAGTAATTATGAAGTAATCGGTTGATGGTTCTTGGAATATTTTATTTCATTGAACCATGCCAATCTTTTGTCTTGGCTAAATTATTTAGCTTAAGTTATGAAAGTGGGATTGACACTTAAGAGTGTGTGTTTGGATCGTGCTTCTTAGAGTACAAAAAAAAACAGATTAACCTTGGAATTAATATTTAAAGGAAACAAACAGATATACTGGGATGTGTTGGAAGCTCTTGAGCTAAAAATGGTGGTAACTCTATTTTTGGCTAGAGTTGGGTTTAATTAAAAATGTGGTGGTTGCGGGCACAGATGTTTGACTTGAGAATTGGGTTTTCACTTCCAAAATGTTGGTTTTGGTTAAACTTGAGAGGTTTTATTTTGGTGAAAGCGAGCTGATTTGTTTTTGGTTTTTGTGAGGGCTTCTACCAAAGATTTGTGTGGGGTTTCTCTTTTAGTTTGAGTTTCTCCCCGATGTGAAATTTTATTGCAGTGATTTGAAAGTGTTAAAGTGGTTCTTGTGATGTAAGAGAGTTGAGTTTTCCTTTGCATTTTGGCTTGGGAAAAGAAAATGAGTAATCATTGGGATTCTTCAAGTTCTCCCCAAGGTAAGTTTTAGTGCTTTGGATTTAAGGTGTGTGTGTGGTTATTTTGGTTAAAGAGAATTATATTTTGTTTGTGTTCTAGCCTGAGATAAGAATATGAATGTTTATATTATTTTGTTGAGTATAATAAAGGATTATACTCTTGGGCTTAGTTATTTGAGTGAAAGTATGTGAGGGCGAGACCCTCTTAAGAAGAGAACCATTTGTGGTTTGGTAATGATCTGCGATCCTAGTGTGGACTAGGTGTTGACCTTTAGTGATTTAAGGGTGGATTATGATGGAGGTTTTGATGTCTTGGTCCAAATTTTGTTGGGAGTATTGTTGGTTGTTGGGAAGGTGATAGCAATTTGATGTAAAGTGTTTTGTTGTGAACATTTATTGTAGCTAGTTGTTCTTATATGTGAGATATGCCTAGGAGAGGATAGAATAAATTTTTATATATAGCTAGTTGTTCTTATATATATCATGGACTCCTCTCAAGAGGTTTAAGGAGGTATGTGTAGGAAATAAGCATTGAGGTAAATGAGGTAAATGGTATTGATATAATTGTTTTATGCACTTGCTAAGTTGTATAAGAATTATAAACATGTTGTTGATTTAAATGCGTTAATTGGTTATGAAATTATTATTTGATACACTTTGCTGAGTTTTGGACTCACACTTGGTTATTTAATTGTTTTTAGGTACATGGAGAGTGGCATATGGGAAAGGGGTTTAGCACCACTTCACTCAAACTAATCAGCCGTGTAGTTCGAGTCATTGTAATATATTTCTCTTATGTTTGGTTGAATTCATGTATCTTAAATGATTCATGTGACTCTCTATGCAGGTGTCGCTTTGTTTTGCTCCCGCCACTATGAATGATGCTATAGTTGTTATATGTTGTGCTTGCTCTTCCATGTTATATACTTATTTGGTTATGCTAGCTAGTTAGATGTCATGAATTGCTACACATATGTTAATTGTTCTTTTATCTGCTGAGTGGATATCCGAGTTTTAGGGGAGGTGCTACCGAAATTTTTAGTTAAGTTCGGCAAACCTACTAGTATGTTAGCTTGCTTTACTAGCATTTAATGGTGTTTTGTAATGTTGGTGCTTGAGGGTGTAACATTCGGGGCACGTGGGGTGTCGGGGTGTTACATATATATTTAGAGAAAGAAATAAGTGCATAAAATACAAAATAAAATAATGTCTCTCAACCTAGGCCGAGAAATAAAGAAAATTGTTTGAGGAAAACAGTATCAGATAAATATTTTATTGTCTCTAAGATAGTACGGAAGACTTTTAGAAGTTCATATGCACATAGCTTACCATAGGGAGAATTCAGTCTTAATATTATAAATCCAAATATTTTTTGCATCTTGAATTCGTAACCAAAACTCATGCAATCAAGAAACTCTAAAGCAAAATCACACCTGTTCTGTGTAGTAGATTTCTATTCGATTTTCCATCTGATTTCTTTTTGTCCTTATTAAAAGTTTGTTATTTTCTATATTATCAATGAGCTACAAGTAGACTTCGATATTCTAGAGTCTGCGACAGTCGTCTCTGACTTCACGACTAAAATCAACAAGCAAGGCAAGCACCTCTTTGATCATATTGATCCCAGTATTTAAAATTTGTTTATGAAATTGTTTCACACATGCACTTATATTCAGTAAATTCGCTATTTTGTGGTATCGGTAGATATATCCACTGTTTTATGGAACATCCTTGATAAGTATTGACATGCGAACCTTGATAAACCTAGAATTAAGGTTAGATAATATATAATGTCACTTTGGGTATATGCGATTTAATAATCATGCTTAGCCATGCTTCAGAATTGGGATGAACAAATTGGATACACTGATCATTGTAGATATTGAGACATGATGATGGTTACTAGTATTTTGGTATAAAAACTCAAAACAAAACTATAGTTTTGACGCGGGCGATTACTAGCAAAAGCTGGAGGTGCATGGCCTTGCACGTAGTGTAGGAGGAGATTATCACCCAGGTCAGATTAAGAACCGAACTTAGTGTTCACTAAACCCAAGAATTATCGTTCAACCACAAGTGCTGGTTTGGGACAGCCTTAACCTATTAAGTTACTTAGAACTAGCTTTGCACATTGGTAGGCTGGAGTAGTATGGCCTTTTAGTGACTGATTGCTCGGAGGGGCGTCCACACCGAGGTGTTGGGAATAACGTTTATTGATACAACGGTGTACGCCATGCTTTGGATATGCTTAATCATTTATTGTACAAATATTTACACCATAGCATGGGTTTGTCATCGTCGGGCTGGTGCAAAGATAAGACTATAATACCGCAAATCTTCTTTGCCAGGATTTTTAGCCAAAAATGTTTTCCACCTTCTTGATTCAAGGTTCAAGCGTCACGCAGTTAATAATTCTATTAAAGGTTTTGGGTTTTTCCGTAAAAGCTTATCGGATTGATTGTTTTCTCCGAGCCGTATCTATTCTACGGCAAGTTTCACTCAAAAAGATTATTGCTTTTCGCCAAGAGTTTGAATTTCTATCTTTGGAATTTGTGGGGTGGTGGACTCTAGTACTGTGGAGTATAAAAGGAAGAGAGGTAACCCTAGAATTAAAATTCCCCAACCCAGCCGTCATTTTTCTCCAGGTGCTGCTCTCCGTCCCGACTCCTTTTCTTGGCGCCGCCGTCTCGCCTCCTCCGGCCATTGCCTTGCCTTGGCCGGCTCATCCTCGCCGGCGCCGCACCTCCCTCCGGCCACCGCCTTCCTCCCTGTCGCCTCCGGCCTCCCCTGGCCGAGCCCTGCGACCCTGGCCGAGCCTTGAGCCCCTTTCCCTGGCTGGTGCGCCATGCCCTTTCTCCTCCCCTCAAGAAGAGCGAAGACTACCAAGAAGACCTGGCAAAGAAATGGCAGAGTAGCAAAGAATGGCCCGGAGGCAGCAGCAGCCGTGGCAGATGGCAGCGCCCTCCCTTCCTCCTCCTCCTGGCAGGCTCTTCACCGCCGTGCCGCCCTGCAGCTCCAGCCGGCGTTGCTTCGGCTAGCTCGGCTCCTCTACCTCCCTTTCCTCCATGAGTAAGAATTGAGGTAAAACCCTAGGAATTTGGGGGTTTAATTGCTTTCATGTATGGTGTTTGATGAAATGCTTAGCTAGGGTTCTTGTTTTGACATGCAATTAGTTGAGTGGATCCTCGATCCTAGATTCATGTATGCTTTGTGTTGATTTGATCGAGTCAATTAATTAGAACATAGGAGAATATGAATAGCAGATTCTTGCTAAAAGATATTATGGCGAAACTGATAAGAACAGGATAATTTCTCAATGTTGAATAAGAAGCTATGAGCAAGAGCTAGCACCTGCACATGCTAGCCTGAGGTGGTACTCTTGATGTCTCCGGTACGATAGAATACCAAATTGTTTGCTTTTCTCTGAAATCCCATGATGACAGCCAACTCGTGCATTATATAACATAGTGACCTACTATTGTTTGTTGTGGCTCTTGACTCATGGTCATCCTGTTTGCTGTTATGTATGTGTATAGTACCAGCATATGATCTTCCATGTTTTGGGAAACACTATTGAGTTTACAGATCACCATGAATACCTTTCTAGGGAGTGATCTTTCTTGATTTAGTTAGACTTGGAGGGAAATCCTATGCTGTATTTTTAAATGAAATGATTTGTCATGCACTATTGCTATACAGTTTTTTCCCTCCTTATTTGATTTGAAATTGTATGAAAAAGCCTTAAGTTCAGCTTCATATGGTCAGCTTAACTGTTTTTACTTGATCAACTATAGTTGGTTATGGCATCTAGTCCAGAAGCTAGCTTTTAAAATTTTGGGTTGTCTACTTGGATTGCTTTCTTTGGTTATTCAACTCACACATGATATTTTTAAACTGTGATTGTGGAGTAGATGGTGTTTCTGTGATGAGATCAATGGCATGAGATTTAGAGCAGGTCTTGATGTAATCAAGAGATATTGCATCCCTTGCTTTGTTAAATTAATAGTTGTCTTGTAGTGGTGTATTATGGAGGTATCTTCCTTTATATAAGTTACTACTGCTAAGGCAACATCATCATGCAGTATTGGAGGGTGGAGATGGTGTTTTTAAAGTCCTTTCCACATCTGGTGCTACTCACCTTGGTGGCGATGACTTCGATAAGGGAGATTGTTTTCGGGGGTGGTCTCTACCCCGTGTTGCCACATGTGTCGGTAAAGGCAAGTGCATCCCCTAGAGCGTTATTAGAGTGTTAAATGCTTTGCTTGCGATAAGATTATGAAAATTCTAATAGTTTGGTTATGTTTAATAGCATATCTAGAAGTTGTTCTTAGTATGATGATGAGGATGGATGAGTGTTAGCAATTGGAAAGTGAGTATTCAATTTCAGTTATTTCAATGCCTTACGAAGTGCACAAATGAGTATGGTTAGGTTGATGCGAATGATAAAGTGAGCAAATGATAATGTGCGTGTTTATATTCATGTTTGTGTCGTGCTTATAACCATGTCACTTGCATTTGCGCATTCATTACAGAAGAGGCGACCCATATTGATGTGGGCTTCTATACTCACACGTAGTGAGTACAAAAGTCCTACTTCGTAGTCCTATCTACAGATGGGAGCGAGTCAATAAGAGTAGGCCCTGCCACGGGATGGTTGGGAATGAGAGGGTGCTCGCCGACGGGTGTGCACTCACCTATACCGGTATAGGCTTAAAGGTTGCATTTTGAGCATGAATGCATAAAAGCATTGCATTTCATTGTGTGTTGCAATTGATAATGTTGATTAATGAGAATGGAAAGAACATGTTGAGAATTGAGTCGTGGCTCATCCAGAAATGATTACTGAGGCATGGGTAAGGTTGTTACATTTTCGAGTTGGTTGTGGTAAGTGGGGTTAGTTACTGCTTCTGTTATCGGATGATTTCAATTAAGTCATGGTTATGTTAAATGATGCAGTACTTGTGTTTCTACGTTTTGGATTTATTTGAATTCAAACTGCTTCTGTCATGTATGGATGTCAATTAAAGGAACTGTTACTTTTGGTCTTGTAGTAGTTGTATTTTAGTCAGATTACTTACTTTTGTTACCTGTTGCACGTTGCTGAGTCTTGGACTCACGCTTGTTTGTTTCTTGTTTTAGGTATCTTGAAGCTGGCTCGTCGGGTTGGGAGTAGTAACACGTGCATGACTTCGGTCTCCAACAATTTAATTAACAAATTCGTTAAGTCTGGATGTAATTAATGTGGTTGTAATGTATTGTTCAATGTGGTGATATTTACTATTTTCTATTGGGTGTGATTGATTAACTAAGGACCTGTTAGAATGATATCATAACTGCAAATGTTTTTTGTCTGCTGAGTGGATGTCCTACTTTCTAGAGAGGTCATGCCGAAATTTTGTAAATTTCGGTGACTTAGCTTTAAACTGGTTTAGAGAGTTTCAAGGTCGGTTTCAATCTTTTAGTAGAGGTAAAAGGTTTAGTGACTAGCTCGTTGAGCTATTAGTTCCATTGGATTTCTTTGTCAAGTTCTTATTTCTTGGGTCTTGTTGAGGACACTCTGGACCAGTATGGTTCCGGAGTGTTGTAAGCGTCATTGAGGATTTTTTGGTAGCATTCGCGGTGCGTTTGGCGCCGGGGTGTTACAGTTGGTATCAGAGCGGGCTTCAGGTCCGTGGTGTTTGAAGGTAGTGAGTAATTCTTGAATGAATTAAAAAATTTTGCTGTGTGAAGGTAGAAACATGATTTAGGTTGAACCTTTAAAATGTGGCCCTAGGGCAATAGCCGTAAAACTTGATGAAGAATGACGAATGAATTTAAAAATTTGACACACTCTGATGCACAGTAGGAAGGGATGGGATATCATTGCATTGTGCTACAATGCTTATTTTGTTATTGATGCCATGTTGATACTTGTAGTTATGTTATTTGCTAGTTGATAAGGCTATGGTAGTATTTACTGCTATGCTTTTGAAGTGGTAGACTGCTTAGTGGGGCCCGGTGGGACTCCTTGTGCTGAAAGGATCTCCGCAAAGCATCCCAAAGAGGCGCAAAACTAAAACTTTATTCTTTGCCTTAAATCCAAGAAGACCAAAAGAAGACAAAACCTAAATAGCGTACTCCAATTGATGATAGAAGAACAAGGACTCTCATCACACGCTAGAAAGACTATGATTTCTTCCTGTGGTTGTCTTTCCCCATGTTAAAAAGGGGGTATTCGATCTCTCGTTTTTCGTTGTTGGGAAAGCGTTTGGGTAACTCTCTTCTGTTGTGGGAGCTTCGTGTTTTAACTTTATTTTGGAGTTTGTGGGCATGACAAGAGTTGAATCTTGTCGTGCGGTGAAGTGAAGAGTCGAGTTGACTGAGATTTGGATGGGCACACTACAAGACTTTTGCTTCTTTCGCTATAGTATACTTTGAATTGTAAGACTTATCTGTGTTAATAGCTTCCGCTTTAATAATACTGTGTATAGTTGTGATTCTAATTGTTGTAAATGTGCGTACTAGCTACTGATCATAGGACTAGTATTATATGCACATAGATCATATCCTTCTTGGTATTTTGTACAAAAACGAGAGTCGCTACATATTTTTATGAATTTGCATATTTGTTGGATTCTAAATCTAAAAATCAAATTTCTTATTTTTATTTTTTTATTTAGAAACTTAATAATCAAATTTTGTAATTTCTAATTCCAAATTTTGAATTTTTGTTGATATTGATTTTACTTGAGGAGGACTATTTCTTTAATTTTCTATTATTTATTTATTTATTTCTCTAAATTTTATTTTTTATAGATGTTACTTTGCAAGTCGTATGGAAATTAAACTCTTGAGTTCTCTTTATTCTAAATTTTAGTTAATTTGTATTATACTTGGGCATGAACTCTTTCTTTTCTTAATGTGCTAATTTTTAGTTAATTGTTATTCTAAATTTTAATTATTTATGGATGTCACTTTGGAAATCGTATAGAAGTTAGATTGCTAATTTTCCTTTATTCTTTATTTTGAATTTCACCTAATTAATTTGAATTGTACTTGACATGGATTCTTCCTTTTTACATGATCCATTATAACTTGAGTCCACTAGATGGATCGCTCGATTTTTCTGGTTAGGTTCCTCAAGAGCCTACTTATTATAGATCACTATTGGACAACCGTACATCACAAACGGCCCACAAACAACATCACAGACGGTTTTGTGAGCCGTTTGTACTCAAGTGTTAATGATGACAATAGGTCATCACAGATTGTTTATGAACCGTCAGTAAAAATTAACATCACAGACGGTTTTAGAGTAGAATATTTGTCTGTGATGAGGGCTTATCGCAGACGGTTTTAGACATGTACAAGGTTACCGTATGTTAGTAAATATCATAATTTTTCATTAAAAACTAAAGGCTGTTTGACATAAGAGTGATTTTGGTTTGTTATTTACTGTTCAACTTGTCCTTTCCTTAAAAACGGTTTCTTGTACGAAACCTTTGACCGAATACACATCGAACAAAGAACCTCCAACGGCATGTCATGGAGGTGTCTCCATTAATTAATTTCTGCATTGTTTATTGTTCCAGTGTCTGCTGGCCGTGTCAGCATAATAATCCACCTGTCTTATCATTATTGCGAATGCCGGTTGTTATCTATCTATGAGATAAGGTGATACGAAGCTATTAAGAACATAATTCAGGATACATGCATCTATCCGTACATGTCCAAGTGCCAAAGTCAACTGCATGAGCAAGCAGCACGCAGCTGCTACACTTTTTAATAAATCTGGGAAAACAAGGGGTTTTTTTTTCGAGGAAAAATTTAAGATATCTGTATACAAACACACATTGCGCTTTGACAATAGAAGGAATAAAAGATCAAGATGGCATCACATGGAAGCCAGCTCATCCATTCCTGGAAGTCTAGATCTCAAGTCAAACAATCTCGTCAGATAGGAAAAAAAATGAGATCTGTCACATCATGTGAGTAGCGCAACGAAGTCAACCTTGGAATTGAAGTAGCTAGCTCTTTTCTTTCTTCTTTGCCAATGTTAGGTACGGTCATTCTGTTTATCAGTTTCAGTGGCGAAGCCTAACCCGCAAACCTAACACAGGTTGACTTAGCCTGTGTAATCGTCGCTACCGAGGTGAAGGTTGAACAATATGAATTGTTAAGACCCACCCCGGAAGAAACAACGTGATGACTTAACACCCTTCGAGGAAGAAACATAACATTTAATCCACACACTAATGCACAACTTCACGTTACGACCGGTTCACATACCACATCACAAATAGTTTTGTTAACTATCTGTATCAAAAACTACTATAGAATAGATTATTACAGACGGTTTTTCAAACCGTCTGTAACCATGTGTCAGTGATGTTATAGTATATCACAGCTTGGTAGGGGCCCTATTCTTTGGATCAACCGCCACTACCTCGAAAAAGGCTATCTGTGGTGGTTCATAACTACCATCAGTTGCGGTTTTTGAACCGCTACAGATTTAGTGCCACTGATAATCGAGAATTATCAGTGACGGTTTTATCCACAAACCGTCACTGATAATATTATCAGTGATGGTTTTAGCCACAAACCTCCACAGATATAGGGTTATTTGTGGCGGTTCTATCCACAACCCACCACAGATATCCTTGTATCAGTGGCGGTTTTTCAATAGAACTGCCACAGATACTCATATCAGTGGCGGTTTTTGGATATAACCGCCACTGATACTACGAGTATCAGTGACGGTTTTAGGCAAAAACTGCTACTGATAACTCTAGACAACAAAATAAAAAATATGCATTTCGGGCTAGCCTTAGGCAGCGCTAGTTATGCCCTTTGAAATAGCATACACATATCATATATATTGTAATAGATGTATACACAAAGTAGCATAAGAGATAAGCCATAATAAAACACCAGTTTACACTTTGTAATCATTACATATAAAACTAAGTGCAAATCTAATTGGTCTTATAGAAAAAAAATTGCTAGCTTGATTGGTTACACTACTATAGAACAGGTCATCACTGCTGGCTCGTCCACGCCATTATTGTCGGTTATGGGAGCCGGCAGTGATTGGTCAGCAGTGATACTCGGGGTTATCACTGCCGGCTCAGGAACCGGCAGTGATAATAGATATCACTACCGGTTCATTATACAACCGGCAATGATACTCGACTATCTCTGCCGGTTTACACTAGAACCCGGTAGTGAGATTCGACTATCTCTACCGGTTTACACTAGAATCCGGCAGTGACATATGTATATCTCTGCTGGCTTATACCAAGAACCGACAGTGATATATGTATATCACTGCCGGTTCCTAGACGAACTGGCAGTGACAACCGAATTCTGAAAAAATTTGTAGATGTACTTCATAGATTACTCTACCTATGTATAAAATTGTAGGTTCAAATTCAATACATATCAGGATTTACAAAAAAGAGAAAATTTTGAACAAGTTTCAACTCTTGCTCCCATGTAGCCAGCATCCCCCTGGGAGCAATTATCATCGGACTACACAGTGGGAAAAGCTCAAGGTAAGATTGAACAAATGTGATTGCAAGTCGGGTCTTCCATGTCCTTGAGGCATGAGAAATCACACAGCCACCTACAAACATCGATGTTCACAGTTCACAACCCGTAGTTCAAGGCTCTTAAGCCACAACATCACCCATAAAAGCAAATAACAAGATTCCGATACATTAGCACAAGTTCACAACCCGTAGTTCAAGGGCAACAACTAGGGGTGACAATTCCAAATATAATAGCTACCATAGGTTCATAAGGTAGCCTATTACATCAATTAAATCAGTTCAGCTCATCTCTACTTGCCCTCCACAATGAGCTTTACCAGGACAACTCAAATGTCTCTAAGGAATCCTTGGGGAAACACATCCAAAAGATGGTATCCCGGTGGTCCGGTGTCTTCGGGGTCCAAGGGGTTAGTGAGATGCTTTAGTGATCCCATATAGAACCTAGGTACCCCCGGAGACTCCTGGACACGCCGACGCATCACATTTCCCGAATTGATGCGTGCGTTGTTGCACACAACGTCTTGGGTCTCTATCCCCGGCACATGCGGAAACTGAAAGGCGGGTGGGGCTACATCGTGTGGCGTCGTGGAGTTGTGCCCATACAATATGTCCCGTGGCACCAAGTTAATCTGGACAAATTGGTGAAGATGCCCTTGTGCCGCGTGAAGACAGGCACGAGTCTCCCAGAGCTCATGGACAACACAACGATGAGCCCGGTCCAAGGCACGGACCAAGCCCATCAACTGTCGAATAGAAGGGTCTTCTCCCATCTCAATTTCAGCAACACGGTTGACCTCGTCTATCGGTCTTCGTTGTGGGAAATATTGATACGGAGGTAAAGTCAGCTCCCACAAGTCATGACGGAGATGGCACATGGCAACATATGCCACCTCTTGGATAGCCATTTCTACGGACGTCCCCCTCACTTGGAAGTGATAGGGAATGCTTCCAGTCACCATCCTAGCGATGATGTGGACCGTGGCAGTGTATGTCTTCAATCCGGGTCATATGGCACGACCATAAACCGCGTACTCCGGTGCATAAGTGAAATTAGCCCTCCATAGCATATCCCTCAGGAGGGAAGGGTAGCCCTCCACATCTTCAGCATGGGTGACTAAAACTAATGGCCCAAAACTCATTTTGTCACGTTGAAAAGGATAAGAGGAGTTAGAGACTCATTTACATTATCAAATGAACATAAGGGTGAGATATAGAACTAAGAGGGGTAAGAAATAAAGGAATCGCACAATGTTATCAGTTCTGAAATTATTTGATAGCAAAATAGTTTTTGACTCAAAGCATCCTCCAACTAGTCGTAGCATGGCCGTTCTAACCTACAGTCAGTATGGCTCTGATACCAAAGCCAGTGGGGAACCGTCCCCGGGACTCCATTGATTCATCCAAATGCGTGGTACATCTTAAGTGAATCAAGGGAAACTCGGGCGTTCCGTGAATATACCCGTGTTGGTCCCAAGAAAGTTTGCCAACACGAGCATTCTCATCCAACAGTTGACATCACAACACATACACATTTATCGGAAGCAAAAACGTTATTACATTCCAAAAGTAGCACTGCTGTCCATAACGACATATGTAGAGTTATTACACCAAGCAGCAGCGGAAACCATAAGATAAAGGGTAAATTCCTCATATGCCACTAGAAGTTTACCTCATCCAGGGCCTACATGTCATTGACACATTTTGGGATTTCTCAAATTCACAATGGCAAATTGGGAATTAATCCTAAGATAAACAACAAAAGGGCCAGCATGGCATGCCCCCAAACCCTCAGGCAACCAACTGGGGCAAGAACGACGACTAAACGTTAGAATCATCGAAATCTGCCGGGTAAAAGTCCCCGGGCAGTGCCTCATCCTCACCTGTAGCAAGTGGACAATCCGTTTGAGTACAAGGAGTGTACTCGCACAATGTTATAAGTTACATGTTGAATTCTAACTACATATAGTTGCTACATCAAAGGAAGGCAAAATGGCAATTTCAGCGTAAAGCAATATTTGGGATCAATTGTAAACATGTATAGATTGAAAAGAATTGCATTTAATAAAAATTTGCAAGATCTAATACATAATATAACATCATCATAATCACATTTATATCATGCCTTCAAGCATTCTCCGAACCATGAGTTCCATCACTCATGTTTGATTACACACACAAGTACTCCCATACTCGTGTCTTTTTCCACCCCCATTCCACTCTTATCAAGACCTTAATACTCGCCTAGTGACTGACAAATTAAGCAATCGTCCTTAACCATGGACACGGCTATTCGAATAGTTTAAACTCTACAGAGGTACGACTTTACCCACACGACATGCCACACTCGTAAGCTAAGCTATTAACACATTTCCTCGGATGTTTCGGCCGAGGTGAACGTGACAAACCATTTTCTAGTATGCATATTTGTAACATCCCAAAAATTTAATACAGTGAAAATGAATAATTTAAGTTTGAATATTATTAATTCTGAGTTTCTTGGCATTATTGAATTTTATTTGGATTTCTTTGGAATTGTTCTTTGTATGAAAATCCAACAAATGGAAATAAAGAAAGAAAAAGAGGAAAAGGCAAAAATGTAAAAAGTAAAAATTTAGAAAATTGCCATGAGAACCCTGATCATTCAACTAAATCATTTTAGCTAGCAAATGAAATTTTATGCATAGAGAAATGAAGAGATAAAATGAAAAAGACAAATTTGACTAGAAACAGTGCATCATTCGAATTAATGAGAAATGTTAAAAGTTTATCTGAAGCTGAGAAAATTACCAAAGCACCCTTTGTACAGGATTTGCCTCCGGTAAAAATATCAAGAATTCACCAGGTCGGATAAGCCTCGAAATAATTCAAAAACAGAAGCTCTGAAATTCTGAAAATCTTAATGTCAGAAATTTTATAAAATCCTGGAGCAATATTGTAACGACCCCCATTTTTACACAGAATGCAAAAATGGAAATCTAATGTGCTTGCAGTACTAGTCCCTGGATCAGTAGCTAGCACGCACATTTCAACGATTGGAATCACAACCATACAACATATTAATTAAACGGAAATGAATAATTACAGAAATATTACAACTCACAGAATATAGCGGTGAAGAAGCAAGGCCTTGTAGTGCACCCATCCAATCCCGCAGGCAACTGACCAGGCATAAATCCTTAGAAATACCACGGCAAAAAGGATCCCGCAACCTGCGACGAACAAACCTCGAAGCTTCGCATTCTCATCCACCTAAATAATAATTAAGCAAGGGTGAGTACTTTCGTACTCCGCAAGACTTGAGCAAAACCTATCATACATGCAGGCCATTTCAAAGGAAAGGCTACTACAGTTAATTTGCATAAAGCGAATTTGTATTTGTAAATCCAAGTTATTTGCAAACGGAATTTGTAAGAGCATTTAATTGATAACAAATAAGTAAAGCATAAAAACACTCACAGTCCTCCATGACGTGAGCGACGAATCATTCCATATCCTGAAATCCATCAATGTCAGCCCTTCGACATAAATCATAGTTGCAAAACAAATGATACCAACCCTTTTGAAAATAATAAAACATTTAACTCGTGCAAGTTCACCAAGACACCCTTGACCGCGGGTACGGCTAATTAATTAGATTTAACTCTACAGAGGTGTACAACTGTACCCACAAGACATGACCTTTTCTTTTTGCCACACGCTTCACATCCAAGCGTAAGCGCGGTGGACAGAATGTTCATGACAAAAACTTTTACATTATCTAGGTTAACTTTGCACCAGCGACGGGACGTTGAGCCCATACTATGATAGAAGAACTCAGAGCATAGAAATGTTGGAACTTCCCAAGTATGGCGTACACCGTTGTATTGGCAAGTTTGACTCCCAGCACCTCGGTGTGGGCACCCCGTCGAGCAAACCTTAAAAAGGAGAGCCCGCACTACTTCGGCCTTCCAAAATGCAAAGTTAAACTAAATAACTTAATCAGTTTAAGGCTGCCCCATCCCAGCACTTGTGGTTTATACGGATTTTCTTGGATCATACAACACGATGTTCGGTCCTTTATCCGACACGGGTGACACTTCACCCTACACTACATGCAATTCCTTTCGCACATCCGGCTATTGCCAATAATCGCCCGCATCAAAGCAAAGTTTTATTTTGGGTTTTTAATCAAACTATCCGCAACCAACAGTGCCATTTCCAATGTTTTCAGGAAACAATTTTAATCTGATCATTTACATCACTGATTCTAAAGCATGGCTAAGCATGAATAATATGAACGCATATACCAATGATGACATTAAGTAGTGCCTATCCTCAATCTATGGTTATCAAGGTTCACATGTCCAAAATTATCAAAGAAGGATATTGAGGCAACAGGTATAACTACCAAATCCACAAAATAGCATATTTATATAAAATAAACGCATGCATGAAACAATTTGATGCACAAAAGGAATATAAAATACTGGGATCAATATGGTCAAAGGATGCTTGCCTTGCTTAATCATTGCTTACGGCGAAGACGAGGATTGCGGTTGACGATGGCGACGACGGAGTTAGAGACGTCGGGTTCTATGCGCCGATCAACGGAAACATAGCAAAATACTAACTTCAATAAGGGCGAAAAGAAAGGAGATAGAAAGAACAAATAAAACTCTTCACAAGAAACAGTGATTGCTCTTTTATGAATTTATTAATCTTATTTTACGAATTCAAGATGCTAAAATTGGTTAAGATTAAATAGAATTAATCATTAGTTGCAAGCTTCATTGATTTACTATTCATAATATGAGTTTCGCAACTTTATTACATTATGGGTTTTGCTCTATTAGGATTCAGATTCGAAACAAGATGAAATAGGAATATTTTCTTAGATTACAGTAGATTATATCTTAGAGATCATTTCTAAGCTGTTCTGTACTAAATTCAGATTTAGATGAGCTGCTTTGCGAGTTAATGAATAGGCTTAAACAATCACATTACATTATAAATGAATATTTCTTCGCCTTTGATTGACTTAGTATAGAATTAACTTTATGCGGGTTAGATCTTCTGATTTAGGCTACTAGACCAATTTACACGATATTTGAGAAGGTTCTGGTGATACAAATATCTAATATACAAATTTCCTTATTGAAACTACAATTCGTTCATTCATATTACGGTCTAAAGTAATGTGATTACTTAGGGTCATTAAGCTATTAAGATTAATATGTAAACCTTAGCAAAATGAGATCATCTTTTTATAATAGGGTACTCTACACTTTGAAGAACACTACTAAACTAGTTCCATAAGTTTTAGGATTTTGGGCGAGACTATAATCTTATCGCTAAAACGGTTCATACTATACTTAAAGACTACTATTCAAAATCGGCAAGAAAGGGAAAATGAAAGATTAACGCTTAAGGGTTTTAGGTTGATAAGATTAATATGCAAACTTTAACAAAATAACATTATTTTTACAGAATATGATAGTATAAACTTTGTAGAGTGTTACTAAACTGGTTTTACGTATTTTAGTATTTAGACGAGTTATTTTATCTACTGCTGAAATAGCTTATGATCCTATCTGAAACCTTAAATCGGCCAACTTCATATTGAGTTTGCGACTACATTATACAAGATCTTTAATTCATTTTTCGGGTATTAGCAGAGTATCATCCTAGAAATGTTATAAAGTTGGTTTGGCATTATTTTAGCTTTAATTGCAATAGATTACCCATTTGATTATTGTTACATTTAACATTTCTTTATGATAAAAGAATTCAAGTTAAACTTCATTCCAATTATTTTCACATACATATGTCCTCACTGTTTTTAGGAACTTGATGCTATTTGCCATATCATTTTGTGAGCCATTATGCTATTATTTTGTTAATGGCCATAACAGGGTTAATTAATGATTATGAAGCAAATAATTTAAATTGAGTTGAACATCAGATGATTTCACATATTTGAGTTTATTATGATTCCAGAGACAGCAAGAACTTATTTTATAGTTATAAAAGTTATATTTTTCCATATGTGCAATAATGACCATAATAGTGTGTTTGTCCCATTTAAGTTTAAATGATTGTTCTGTGATTCAAGAATTGAATATTTTCGTATATTTGAACACATTCTGATCCTAGCATCACATTAATATTTATTTCACCATTTCATTACTTATTATACACAAATTCTCATTAAAATCATATTAGCACCAAAATCAAAGTTTAATTTGAATAACAATCCTGTACTCCAAAAATTAAATCTTTTTGTATATTCAGAATGTTACTGATTTTATATGATCATAGAAATTTACTCTACTAAAATTGGATCAAACATTCACATATTATTTTATGACTTACTATGCACATGTTTGCAATAAAGACCATATTAATATTATGAACAAATTTAATCTAAATAATTAATCTACAACTCAAGAATTTAACATTTTTGCATATTTAGATTCTTTCTGAATTTAGATGATTATACAAAATTTATTTCACTGGTTTCTAACTAACATGCACAAGTTATAAATGGTTAACTATATTCCGGCCAGGAAATTTACTGGAAATTGAAGAATACGCCTTCTAACCCAGGAAACATCTTTTACCGCTTGAACAGCAGTCTTCCTTGCGCCACTGATGGTTGGGCCCCGATCGGCAGAGAGGCAGAACAGGGGATGGCCTAGGGCTTCACCGGCGACGGTCTTCCGGCGACTTTCCGGCAGCAGCGAGCACACCATGAGAAAGATCTTGGCGAGGTGACTCCAGAAGTGGTATCGATTCGGCGGAAGAGGTACCGACGAGGGGTGCAGCCGAGCCCTAGGCGGCGGCTCTAATGGCGGACGGTGGCGCGCATGAACGAAGGGGAGGGAGCTCAAATGGGTTTCGATTTAAGCATCAGGGCGTCGAGGGGACTCCATTTTTGCAGTTGGTTCGGCCGGAGAATCACCGAGCTGAGCTGCCCACGGTGACCGGATCTGGAGAAGAAGGGCGCACAGCAGCAGCTTGATTCCGCATGGAAGAAGATGAATATTGTCGGGGGCTTTAGCTCAGTAGAGCATCAGGAAGCTATGGCTCAGAGGAATTCGGAATTGGTGCACTGGCTTAGTTGATTTGATTTCGGCCTCAAGCTCTGATGCTTCGGTTCATGGCGGAATGGATTGGGGGTTTGCGTGGCTCAGTTGGGGAGAGGAAGAGGGAATGAGGGAGGGGTCCCCTGCGGACACTGGGGAGCAGCTAATAGCCAAGGAGTGAAGGCAAGTGAGTGGGCTTCGTGGCGGCAATCACTGGCTTGGCGCAGAGCTTCGGGAGAGTTCTTCCTCAGTGGAGCGAACGGGGAGGAACGAACGGAGTTGAGGGCGATGAGTTCGGTAGCCAAGCTCTGGGAACACTGTCAGTGACTGGGAGCTCCTCCAATGTGCCAACGGAACGGAGTAGCAACGGATGGCCCACACGGCGGTGACTGATCAAGTCTCTTGTTTCGGATTTTGATTTTTCTTTGAGATCAATTGAAGTATATTATTTTTCAAATTTTGTTTTTCAAAAGGATTTGAGCTAAGAATGCTTCTGTAAATTTTTCAGCTCCATTTGTGATTCCAATATTTTATGTAAATTCTGACAATACATTATTTCGATTTAAAAGTTATCTTTTCATTTTATCTCCTCATTATTCTATGTGTAAAATTTCAATTTCTGGCTAAAATGATTTAATTGAATGATCAGAGTTCTCTTGGCAATATTTCTAAATTTTTACTTTTTTACATTTTTGCCTTTTTACCATTATCCATTCATTAATTCTCTTTATTTGATTTTTCATGCAATGCAAAACTCCAAAGGAAATCCAAATAAAACCAATAATGTCAAGAAAACTCAGAAACAATAATATTCAAATTTAAAATATATATTTTCACTTTATTAAAATTTTGGGATGTTACAAATCTACCCCCCCTACGGAAATCTCGACCCCGAGATTTGGCGAGTCTAAGGAAAAGTATTTCTAAAAGAAGTCAGAAAACTCCTCCTTAAGTCGGTCTTCTCGTTTCCGAGTTGCTTCTTCTTCAGAATGATTGCTCCGCTGAATCTTGATCGTCTTGTGGGATTTATTACGAGTGTGGCGTTTATCTTCTTTTAGGATTTTAATCGGATGCTCTCAATACGTTAAATCAGATTATAGATTGATTTCATTTAGCTGGATGAGCCCAGAAGGAAGACGAAGATACTTTCTTAACTGTGATATACAACAAACATTATGATCACTGGATAGGTGGGATGGCAACTCTGATTTATATGTTTTCTTTTTCTTTCGTCTTCAACGATACGATATAGCCTAATATATCGCAGCGCCAAGTTATTTCGAATTTTGGAAACAAAGAATACCCCGAACTTTGCAAATCTTGTGGATGAGATAGATTTGGGAATTCTTTATCGGAGGTGACTTATCGTTCTGTTGATCCATCGTATTTATTGCAATTGCTTTACTGGACCTTCGTCTTGTGATTCCAAGTTGACGTGCAAGAAATAGATAAGAAATCTATTTGAGTTTTAGGTAAGTAGACGAGAGATACTAATACTTTCTGCATATCTCTTTTGATTGAATAGTCAGTATTGTTAACAAAGATAATCTAATTTATAGAGTGGCATGGGGTATATTTAGAATATTTAAGGTGAGAGATAGGTTGCATTGTCATTAGATTCGTTTGGGAAAAACCAAATGTTTAATATCAAGAAAGGTATTTGAATACAATGGTTGATATGTATAACTCAACAATAGTTGGCGAGATTAGCCGAAATTAAATGTTGCTCAAAGTTGTCTATAGATTAACAACAGAGTAGAGATGATTCAAGGATTGAGTTGAGGCAAGAGGGTTATAAGATGATCCTGATGATTTGATTCGTTTGACCACCTTAGTAGACAAAGGGTTTTGATTTCCTTTGGATTCAGCAATTATGAAAGAATGAAATGTATAGAATCAACAGATTGATTGCAGGATTTTGAATACAGGAAATGCATACTCAATGCCACATTAAGAGTCGGGTACAACCATACGAGAAAGATGTTTACGTTCAAAGCCTGATATCGAGGCAGGAATTGTTCTGAGTACTTAATATTTTCTAAGCTTAGAAATTACTAACGTCTTCCTTGACGAGGTGAAGTAGAATTGTTCTTGGGTAGATGTTGGTAAAGCGTTCAAGTTACTTTCGGCTGATGCAGGTGATGTTGTTCGTTTTATTCGAACCAATGGAAAGATTGTTTGCTAATGTTATAAAATAAATGATCATGAAGTGACTAAAACTGAGGAATTTACCTTAGAATTAAATTCGAATTCTAGTAGGATTCAAATACATAAGTATCATACCTAGTACTGCATTGGATAGGTCATAAGCTTCTTTCGCGAATAGGTGTTACGGCAACTGGAATTAATATTTTGAGTTGGACCTGATGCGTGTCTAAAGAATTGTCGGCCTTCAGACCCTTGCAGCCAGTTTTAAGGTTGTTACAAAGCGTCCTAGGGTTGCGAATGAAATAGAGTCTGTTTCTGATTTAGGTAATTGTTGGCATAATGCCCCACATTTACCACAACAAAAGCAAATAACATTGACTTTCTGGTTTTGAGTAACGGACAGACGTTCGTTTTGTTGAGATAATCTTGTTTTAGATTACTTCCTGTTTCTCAGTTGTGCGTCAAAGTTGTTGGGCTCTGGAAGTTTGATTCAGAGTTTGGAAGGAATCATCACTCGAAGATGACAAGCTGTTTTCAAAGGGAAAACAGACTAGGACAGCAACTAGTTTCAAGTTCACCTGATGCTAGTTCATTTCACATGCAGATTCGTGAAGGAGGATTTTTGCAAGGATGCAAAACAAAGAAAGCACTAGAATGTTTGAGATCAAAGTAAAAGCGATAGTTGGCTGAGTGAGATCTTCGCCATCACAGAGAAGTTTGTGTGCTTTTTACTTTCACATGAGTTTCACATATGTGATGGTTGGTTGGGAGGGTACGATGAATATCTGGAATCAATGAATTGATCTTAAAATTAACCTTATACCCTGGTAAGGTTCACATGCATAAATATCTTATCTAATACTATGTCAGGTAGGTTATAACTTCTTTCACAATTTAACATTGCAAGTAAATGCCATGAATGACTAGATTAATACTTTGAGCTGGGTTGGGTGCATGATTTAGGAATCGTTGGTTTTCAGACTCTTGAGGTCGCCTTAGAGATTGTTGTATAGCTTCATTAGATTGATGTTGAGGTGGAGTTTCGTTTTTCTTCTGACAACCATTGGCATAATGCCCATGGTTACCATAGCAAAAGCAATTAATATTGGCTTTTTGTTTTTTGAGTATAGGATAGCTATTCATTAGTGTTGTTGGAAAGATGAAAAGATGATGATTGAGATTGAGAATGAAGTTGAGCATACTTCTTTTTAGGGTATGTATTATTGTTTTCGTGTCGCTGATTCCTTAACAAATTTTTCAAGCAAAACTGCTTCAGATTTTATTCCTCCTACTCTTAGAGCTATAATCTAGTCTAACGTGACTTCTGGTATGTTTATGATGCTAGGGGATATTTGTTCAACTTGCGGACATGGTTTAGCAATACGGTTCCTTTTGTGACAGTTGAATTACTCACACTTTTCTCATAGTGTCTTGTTCGGTTTAATTGTATGCTTAGTACTACTTTCCTTGTGAATCTTAGCCTGTTGTTCCTCTGGACATTCTTTAGCTAAATGACTTTCTTTATCAGACAGGAAACATGCCATTGGAGATTACCATTTACTACTTTCTTAGTGAAGGTAGTTAGGATCAAGTGCTATTTCTTTAATTCCTTAAGCAATGTTTCCTATACAACCGATTTTTTTTTCTAAACCATTTTCTTTTCTGATAGAAGTTGCACCAATATTAGAAATATTTTGTGCAAGTTGTTAGAACAGTAGGGTGTGCATTTGGTGATTGGTTCAATTATGGAGAGTATTTACACCACGGTTACAGATTCTTGATAATCATTTTTCTTGGTTTGGGGTTTTTGCGAACCTTGAAAAAGTGGAGAGTTACGATGTTTGCTAGGTTGATGAGGAAGTGCTTTAGCTAAACACAGAAGATTCGGTTGGACTTGGATAGGATTATTATTTCCTGACGATTGAGTGTCTTGCGGTTTTACAAAGTAGATGAGAAGTGTTAGCAATTTATATTGAGAATCATTAGTAAGAATAAGCTAACTTAAAGAGAGGTACAGAGTTGTTAAAATATTTGAGGTGAGTGAAAGGATGCATTTTAACCAAATTTATTTGGGAAGAGCTAAAGGTCAGTTATAAGGCTAAAGATTTTATTACTCATTACTTTTAGTAGATGTGTTAATGAATTGTGTCGTAGGCCTTCTGCAACCATATTTATTAGAGTAAAGCTATCTAGATGAAATTTTGTTGGGTTTTTCGGCAACATTTCGTTCTTTAAAATATTATTTTATGAAAAGTTTCTATGTGGGTTAAGTAGTTTTTGGCTTGGTTTATAAGGCAACATTTCATTCTTTAAAATCTTCTTAATTAAAATTTTCTTATTAAGCAGGGTTAACGCATCGTAAATTTCAACCTAGTGGTTTAACATTCAAGAGAGTAACCCGAAAGCAATACAAAAGATTTGCAACAGAAATTCAACAACACATAAATACTATATATATTTAACTTAGTACATAGGAAGGGTATCTATGGTTTTTTTTCTTTCTTTTACTGGTGTTACCATACGTATTTCTGCATAAGAGGTTTACTATATAGCTAGAATAATATGTAGTTCGTATAATACTATCTTTTATTGTAGGCTATTCAGTGACGAGTCCTCTTTTATCTTTGCACCACTTGTTGTGTTAGTCTTCCGAGGCTTCAATGAAGTTGGGGAGGTTCTGATGCTTATTACTTCTACCTTCTTGAAGTTGTTGATGTAGACGTCACGACGTTGTTGACTTGTTACCAAACTTATTTCAAAATGATTTGTTGGTGGTTTTCATTTCGCAAAAGATAAGAAAAGAAATACCTCTAGAAAGCGTAACTTAGGAGTGAAGAATGAGTATACAGATACGAGGATTAATTTCTATAGATGGGAAAAGAGTATATGTATACAACTAATGCTGCTCTCTTTATATTTCTTTTAGAAACTAGGTTTCGATTTTTTTTTCAGTTTTTGTTTTAACATCCATTCGAAGGTTTCTGTTCAGAAGAATATAACTTTTCTGGTTCCAACTCATTTTCATGGTATATAACCTAGCTAAGCAGTGAGGTGAGTTTTGAGACATGGTTAGAAATTATTATTAGAAAATTTGGTTTTGAACAGCCTAAAGTGACTTATTTAGTGTTTACTAATTTAACGAGATCTTAAACTTGGTTTATATATAAATGGTGTGATCTCAAGCAAAGCTAAGAGTAGTAATAGAGACTGTACTACAAATCCTAATAAGGTTTTATTTTTGGGAATTGGTTACATAGGTAAGAAATTGCACAGGTAAGAGAGAAGTTCATAAATAAAATTCTATGGAGGGAAGATACAGACTATGTTGTGATTTCTTATTTATCCTATGGGTTGAGTTTTCCATATTCATGCATAAGGACAACTTATTGTGAAACTTTAACCGTAGTGGTCAAGTTACACATATAAATCGGTCCTGGCATTCAAAACAAAACCAACTTCAAATATCAAGACATAACAACAACCTATGTTGCTCTATATACAACTAGAGCAGAGTTATATGCTACGCGCAAGGGTTTTTATCTTATGATAGATCCGAACATGTTCTAATCTTCTGCCTTTTATGGTTGGGTGATGCTATTTCTTCATGAAGTAGGATCTTCAAGCTTTACTTCTGCTTTGTCGAAAGTGGTGAAGCGTTGTCCGACTTCCTTGAAATGTTGGTGTAGATATTGTATTCTTCATCGACTGACATGAACGGTGACAGCGACAAGTCTTGGTCGTCTTCAGAAGCAACAGTGAAGAAAAACCATTTTTGAGGAAAGAGGTATTTGTTTACAAAACAAAATGAAAGTAGAGACAAGAGTAGATTCTTAAGAATGAGGAAAGAATGGCAGAGTCTACATTTTGCATATATAGTAGCTTTTGGAAGTAAGATTTTGAATTCTCATATTCCAATGCTAACGACCATTCTATCTAAGGTTTATCCTACGGTCAGTATAGCTCTGATACCAACTATAACGACCCCCATTTTTACACAGAATGCAAAAATGGAAATCTAATGTGCTTGCAGTACTAGTCCCTGGATCAGTAGCTAGCACACACATTTCAACGATTGGAATCACAACCATACAACATATTAATTAAACAGAAACGAATAATTATAGAAATATTACAACTCAGAGAATATAGCGGTGAAGAAGCAAGGCCTTATAGTGCACCCATCCAATCCCGCAGGCAACTGACCAGGCATAAATCCTTAGAAATACCACGGCAAAAAGGATCCCGCAATCTGCGACGAACAAACCTCGAAGCTTCGCATTCTCATCCACCTAAATAATAATTAAGCAAGGGTGAGTACTTTCGTACTCCGCAAGACTTGAGCAAAACCTATCATACATGCAGGCCATTTCAAAGGAAAGGCTACTACAGTTAATTTGCATAAAGCGAATTTGTATTTGTAAATCCAAGTTATTTGCAAACGGAATTTGTAAGAGCATTTAATTGATAACAAATAAGTAAAGCATAATAACACTCACAGTCCTCCATGACGTGAGCGACGAATCATTCCATATCCTGAAATCCATCAATGTCAGCCCTTCGACATAAATCATAGTTGCAAAACAAATGATACCAACCCTTTTGAAAATAATAAAACATTTAACTTGTGCAAGTTCACCAAGACACCCTTGACCGCGGGTACGGCTAATTAATTAGATTTAACTCTGCAGAGGTGTACAACTGTACCCACAAGACATGGCCTTTTCTTTTTACCACACGCTTCACATCCAAGCGTAAGCGCGGTGGC
Source organism: Guadua angustifolia (assembly GCA_036346375.1). Taxonomy (NCBI): domain Eukaryota; kingdom Viridiplantae; phylum Streptophyta; class Magnoliopsida; order Poales; family Poaceae; genus Guadua; species Guadua angustifolia. The sequence goes on along the minus strand of CM070511.1, from coordinate 12,844,339 downwards.
CAGAATGTTCATGGCAAAAACTTTTACATTATCTAGGTTAACTTTGCACCAGCGATGGGACGTTGAGCCCATACTATGATAGAAGAACTCAGAGCATAGAAATGTTGGAACTTCCCAAGTATGGCGTACACCGTTGTATTGGCAAGTGTGACTCCCAGCACCTCGGTGTGGGCACCCCGTCGAGCAAACCTTAAAAAGGAGAGCCCGCACTACTTCGGCCTTCCAAAATGCAAAGTTAAACTAAATAACTTAATCAGTTTAAGGCTGCCCCATCCCAGCACTTGTGGTTTGTACGGATTTTCTTGGATCATACAACAGATGTTCGATCCTTAATCCGACACGGGTGACACTTCACCCTACACTACGTGCAATTCCTTTCGCACATCCGGCTATTACCAATAATCGCCCGCATCAAAGCATAGTTTTATTTTGGGTTTTTAATCAAACTATCCGCAACCAATAGTGCCGTTTCCAATGTTTTCAGGAAACAATTTTAATCTGATCATTTACATCACTGATTCTAAAGCATGGCTAAGCATGAATAATATGAACGCATATACCCATGATGACATTAAGTAGTGCCTATTCTCAATCTATGGTTATCAAGGTTCACATGTCCAAAATTATCAAAGAAGGATAATGAGGCAACAGGTATAACTACCAAATCCACAAAATAGCAGATTATGGCCCTGTTTGGGAGAACTCCAGATCTCAGCTCCAGTTCAGAGCTGAAACTTATAAGCTAAAATAAAGTGAATTAAGTTTATATTTTTAGTCTAAAATGTAAACAAGATGATCTACCTAAACACTCTTAATGTACCCACAGCTCCAGCTCCACAAATTTCTGGAGCTAGAAATACCCTACTCCACCAACTCCACAGATTTTGGTGGAGCTGGAGCTGTCCCAAACACCCCTACATAAAATAAACGCATGCATGAAACAATTTGATGCACAAAAGGAATATAAAATACTGGGATCAATATGGTCAAAGGATGCTTGCCTTGCTTAATCATTGCTTACGGCGAAGACGAGGATTGCGGTTGACGATGGCGACGACGGAGTTAGAGACGTCGGGTTCTATGCGCTGATCAACGGAAACATAGCAAAATACTAACTTCAATAAGGGCGAAAAGAAAGGAGATAGAAAGAACAAATAAAACTCTTCACAAGAAACAGGGATTGCTCTTTTATGAATTTATTAATCTTATTTTACGAATTCAAGATGCTAAAATTGGTTAAGATTAAATAGAATTAATCATTAGTTGCAAGCTTCATTGATTTACTATTCATAATATGAGTTTCGCAACTTTATTACATTATGGGTTTTGCTCTATTAGGATTGATTCAAACAAGATGAAATAGGAATATTTTCTTAGATTACGAGATTATATCTTAGAGATCATTTCTAAGTCATTACGTACTAAATTCAGATTTAGATGAGCTGCTTTGCGAGTTAATGAATAGGCTTAAACAATCACATTACATTATAAATGAATATTTCTTCGCCTTTGATTGACTTAGGATAGAATTAACTTTACGCGGGTTAGATCTTCTGATTTAGGCTTCTAGACCAATTTACACGATATTTGAGAAGGTTCTGGTGATACAAATATCTAATATACAGATTTCCTTATTGAAACTACAATTCGTTCATTCATATTACGGTCTAAAGTAATGTGATTACTTAGGGTCATTAAGCTATTAAGATTAATATGTAAACCTTAGCAAAATGAGATCATCTTTTTATAATAGGGTAGTCTACACTTTGAAGAACACTACTAAACTAGTTCCATAAGTTTTAGGATTTTGGGCGAGAATATAATCTTATCGCTAAAACGGTTCATGCTATACTTAAAGACTACTATTCAAAATCGGCAAGAAAGGGAAATGAAAGATTAACGCTTAAGGGTATTAGGTTGATAAGATTAATATGCAAACTTTAACAAAATAACATTCTTTTTACAGAATATGATAGTATAAACATTGTAGAGTGTTACTAAACTAGTTTTACGTATTTTAGTATTTAGACGAGTTATTTTATCTACTGCTGAAATAGCTTAAATGATCATATCTGAAACCTTAAATCGGCCAACTTCATATTGAGTTTGCGACTACATTATACAAGATCTTTAATTCATTTTTTGGGTATTAGCAGAGTATCATCCTAGAAATGTTATAAAGTTGGTTTGGCATTATTTTAGCTTTAATTGCAATAGATTACCCATTTGATTATTGTTACATTTAACATTTCTTTATGATAAAAGAATTCAAGTTAAACTTCATTCCAATTATTTTCACATACATATGTCCTCACTATTTTTAGGAACTTGATGCTATTTGCCATATCATTTTGTGAGCCATTATGCTATTATTTTGTTAATGGCCATAACAGGGTTAATTAATGATTATGAAGCAAATAATTTAAATTGAGTTGAACATCAGATGATTTCACATATTTGAGTTTATTATGATTCCAGAGACAGCAAGAACTTATTTTATAGTTATAAAAGTTATATTTTTCCATATGTGCAATAATGACCATAATAGTGTGTTTGTCCCATTTAAGTTTAAATGATTGTTCTGTGATTCAAGAATTGAATATTTTTGTATATTTGAACACATTTTGATCCTAGCATCGCATTAATATTTATTTCACCATTTCATTACTTATTATACACAAATTCTCATTAAAATCATATTAGCACCAAAATCAAAGTTTAATTTGAATAACAATCTCAGACTCCAAAAATTAAATCTTTTGTATATTGAGAATATTCTTGATTTTATATGATCATAGAAATTTACTCTACTAAAATTGGATCAAACATTCACATATTATTTTATGACTTACTATGCACATGTTTGCAATAAAGACCATATTAATATTATAAACAAATTTAATCTAAATAATTAATCTGCAACTCAAGAATTTAACATTTTTGCATATTTAGATTCTTTCTAATTTTAGATGATTATACAAAATTTATTTCACTGGTTTCTAACTATGATGCACAAGTTATAAATGGTTAACTATATTCTGGCCAGGAAATTTACTGGAAATTGAAGAATACGCCTTCTAACCCAGGAAACATCTTTTACCGCTTGAACAGCAGTCTTCCTTGCGCCACTGATGGTTGGGCCCCGATCGGCAGAGAGGCAGAACAGGGGATGGCCTAGGGCTTCACCGGCGACGGTCTTCCGGCGACTTTTCGGCAACGGCGAGCACACCATGAGAAAGAGCTTGGCGAGGTGACTCCGGAAGTGGTATCGATTCGGCGGAAGAGGTACCGACGAGGGGCGCAGCCGAGCTCCAGGCGGCGGCTCTAATGGCGGACGGTGGCGCGCATGAACGAAGGAGAGGGAGCTCAAATGGGTTTCGATTTAAGCATCAGGGCGTCGAGGGGACTCCATTTTTGCAGTTGGTTCAGCCGGAGAATCACCGAAATTTGGTGCCTGATGACCGGATCTGGAGAAGAAGGGCGCACAGCAGCAGCATGATTCCGCATGGAAGAAGATGAATATTGTTGGGGGCTTTAGCTCAGTAGAGCATCAAGAAGCTATGGCTCAGAGGAATTCGGAATTAGTGCACGGGCTTAGTCGATTCGATTTCGGCCTCAAGCTCTGAAGCTTCGGTTCATGGCGGAATGGATTGGTGGTTTGCGCGGCTCAGTTGGGGAGAGGAAGAGGGAATGAGGGAGGGGTCCCCTGCGGACACTGGGGAGCAGCTAATAGCCAAGGAGTGAAGGCAAGTGAGTGGGCTTCGTGGCGGCAATCGCTGGCTTGGCGCAGAGCTTCGGGAGAGTTCTTCCTAAGTGGAGCGAACAGGGAGGAACGAACGGAGTTGAGGGCGATGAGTTCGGCAGCCAAGCTCTGGGACCACTGTCAGTGACTGGGAGCTCCTCCAATGCACCAACGGAACGGAGTAGCAACGGATGGCCCACACAGCGGTGACTGATCAAGTCTCTTGTTTCGGATTTTGATTTTTCTTTGAGATCAATTGAAGTATATTATTTTTCAAATTTTGTTTTTCAAAAGGATTTGAGCTAAGAATGCTTTTGTAAATTTTTTAGCTCCATTTGTGATTCCAATATTTTATGTAAATTCTGACAATACATTATTTCGATTTAAAATTTATCTTTCCATTTTATCTCCTCATTATTCTATGTGTAAAATTTCAATTTCTGGCTAAAATGATTTAATTGAATGATCAGATTTCTCATGGCAATTTTTCTAAATTTTTACTTTTTACATTTTTGCCTTTTTACCATTATCCATTCATTAATTCTCTTTATTTGATTTTTCATGCAATGCAAAACTCCAAAGGAAATCCAAATAAAACCAATAATGTCAAGAAAACTCAGAAATAATAATATTCGAATTTAAATTATATATTTTCACTTTATTAAAATTTTGGGATGTTACAAGTATCTTGAGCTGAAAATTTTACATAAGAACAAATAGCTCAAAATAATTTGAAAAACAAAGTTTCAAAAAGTTATAAAAATATTTGAATTGTTTGATAATTCAAAAGCAGAATTTGAAATCCTGTGCATTGTACAGTATTAGAATTTTAGTAAATAACATATAAATTATTTGAATCTCAAATGTTTTCTTGAGGTCATCTACTTCCAAAGGAGAGTATGCAAAAAGTATGAAAAATTGCTGACAAGGATTAGCAGGCGAAGTTAATGCAAGTTCATTTCATTTGGCCGAATCCATCCCTAAGCTGGTTTTCTTGCTCTTTCTCTGCCATACGGGTCCCAGTTGCATCCACTCCAATTCTCTAGATCCTTCCATCGATGCAGCAATGCCCAAGTCTCTGCTTCAGGAGGTCACGCCACTACCATGCATTGCACCTTGGAAAAACCACCAGAGGTAGTGCTCCACTTCCCCCTCCACTCCTCCCTCCTCCTCAACCAGCTCACCTTTTCCTCTTGTTTTTGCTGTTCTTCGTTGAAGAACCGAGAAAAGGGGAAATCGGCAAATCAAGCTCATCGTGTGGTAATCTTCCAAATTGATTCACCCCTGAGCTTCGCCATACTTCATACCTTACTGATCAAGCGCCAAATTTCATTCTCCTAGCAAAGACCGCCAAGACCGTTCGTTTCCTTCCTCTCGTCACGCACTGTGGCGCCTAACTTCGGCACTCCTCCGGACGAAGCAACCCCCAAGATGGAGCCCAGGTAAACCACTGATGCTTACCTTGTTACCTATTCGAGCTGGGACTCATCCATTTGTCTTCTCCGGTGAGTTCCCGCCATTGCCGCCGCCCCTCTCGACGGCGAGGTACTTCCGGCCATCTCCGGTGACAACCAAGCCCATAATCTTGTCTTGCCAGTGACAAGTGGTGCTCTTGAGCCCTCTACGAGCCTCTCTGCCACTCCTTCGCCGCCGGTGAGCCGCCCTAGCCGCTCCCCTATTCTTTCTCGCTGACACACGGGCCCCAGAGGTCAGTGGCTACTAGCCGAGCCCAGAGCACACTGTGGGAATGCGCCTTCAGTTCAGAGAAAGCGTATTTTCCTTTTTCTCTGGGTTTTCCAAATCGAGTCAACCTCATATGTGCATAACTTTTGCATTTCTAAACCAAATTAAGTGAAACAAAGTTCTAAAATCATCTAAAATCTAGTTCTTCCGTAATACACAAAAATATTTTGAAAAACAGTATTGGATGAATTTGAAATTCAAATTTGAATAAAATGTTTAAAGATGTGCTACATATTAAAATGTTGCAAACAAACTCAAAATTTAATGAAACTAATTTTGTTTGAATCCTTATGCTACTAGAAACTCAAATATGTAAGAATGTTTATATTTCACCTTTGTTGGATCGTTTTATACCAAAGGTTATTTTCAATCCAATAAATACTCAAAAATGAATAAATTGTGCAAGAGGAATCTGAAATAAATGAAATTGATTTATAAACATTCATATGGCAGTAGGCTACCACATTATGCTGAAATGACTAAAGTAGGAGCTTGATTTAGATTTGTTTTCATGAATAGTAAAGAGTTTGCATGGAAAAGATGTATGTATATATATAGGTGACTAGTACATAAATAAGTAAAAAGGTAAGAGAAGGGCTCCTTAGGACCATGTTATCTGCTACAACAAAAATAACCATAATGCATTGTGATGCGTGCTTAAATTCTTAAGCAATATATGCCTCCATGTTATATGTACCTAAAGAATTGAGTATGATCAACCGGTGTGTAGAAAATGTCACAAGTAAGTGCTAATGCATGAATAACTAGTTCTGAATGCCTTGCATGATCGAGACCATGTAATATAGTAAGAATCACTATTATAAGGTTATGATTAACACTTAACCACGTAGTGAAGTATCAATACTTGTGTTATCTGAATAGTCATAACTTTCATAAACTAAGTTCAAATTTGAAAAGACCAAATCCTATAACTTTGATGAATAATATCTTTCTTTGGTTAGGCAAAAATACTTCATATTAATACAAAGTTGAGCTAAGTATACATTAGGCCCTAAGGAACATTTATATGAAAAGCATCTCGGATAAAAGCCAAATATCACAAAAACCACTTTAAAATACTCTTAAGATTATCCCCTACTTATGCCAGAAAAATGAGTCAATTGTCATGTATAGTGTAGTCGCAAGTTGAGATTTAATACGACCCAAAATAGTGTTACGCGATTAGTCTCTGAAGCCTTTTCGTCCTCCCATAGAATACCTTGTCTAAGTGCAAATTCTATGTAGAATAGCTCAAAAACGATGTTTAGGAAATGTACTTAAATTTTCTAAGAAAATATTCTATTTACAGCTCTTGGATCATGTAGTTTCGCTTGCATAAAACCCTTAAACGATAAGAGTTCCGTACCTCTTTTGGCGATTTCTTAGGCGTAAACTTTAGCATCCTATAGGCCTTTTCAGCAACAGGTTTAATACCTCAACCAAACACTAAAAATTATAAAATGAGTTTAGAAACATTATTCAATGTATATACAACCTTGTTCTAAAGAAATAACGTAATTCCATAGTGTTTATCATAAAAATCTTAGTAGTTGAAAAACCTTAAAAATCATAATTTTAAGCTTTAGTTTATGAACAAACGAACTCAGTATGAATAAAGAAATCTATGATTAAGACATTTATATCACGAGTCTTCTTAAAAGCGCTAATGTATAATCAATAACTTTGTTTTAGCAGGATTAACATTTTCAAAGTTGCTTTTCATGCAAAATCAACTGCAGGTTAAACACTAATCATCACTATTCATTTATGCAGTTCAACCAAGTGATTAATGTTTTAACTTTACTAATATAACAAATTTTTGCATCTTGTATTCGAAGTTATATGTATAAAATTCATAAATCAAGGTTGGATAATCTTCATAAGAGAGCCATGCCTTGCCCAACCTAAAAGTTATTAATAAATAGATGTTTAATCAACTAAAACGAAAAATGTTGAAATCATCTAATCCAACACAAAGATATTCCTGTTTTCTGCAGTGATTCTTTATTTGGATTTTATGTCGATCTTCTTTTGCCTTTATTAAAGTTTGGTATTTGCTTTATTTCCGTTGAGCGACGTGTAGAACCCGACGTCACCGATTTCGTCGTCATCTTTGTCAGTCGCAACCTCATCTTCACCGTAAGCAATAATTAAGCAAGGCAAGCATCCTTTGACTATATTAATCCCAGTATTTTATATTCCTTTTGTGCATCAAATTGTTTCATGCATGCGTTTATTTTATGTAAATTGCTATTTTGTGGATTTGGTGGATATACCTGTTGTCACATGAAACTCCTTTGATGATTATGGAAATGTGAACCTTGATAACCATAGATTGAGGATAGACATCTCTTAATGTCATGTTGGGTATATACGATCATATTAACCTGCTTAGCCATGCTTTAGTATTTGAGGAACAGATGATCATGATTAAAGTTGTTTTTGAAATGTTTTATATGGAACCTGAATGATCCTTTTTGGGAAAATGGTTGCTGGTACTTTGATTATAAATCCAAAATAAAACTATGCTTTGATGCGGGCGATTATTGGCAATAGCCGGATGTGCGAATGGAATTGCACGTAGTGTAGGGTGAAGTGACGCCCGTGTCGGACTAAGGACCGAACATCGTGTTGTATGATCCAAGAAAATCCGTACAAACCACAAGGGTGAGAATGGGGTAGCCTTAGACTATTAAATTGTTTAGACATGGCTTTGCTCATTGGTAGGCGGGAGCTAGCACAGGTATTCCGGTCAGGTCTACCTGACGGGGTAGTTCGGTCAGGTCTACTTGCTAATGCAACGATGTACGCCCTGCCATGTTTAGAAACGTTGTGTTGGGTGTGTGAAAGTGGATCCACGGCTTGGGTGTGTGTTTCTAGTTCTATGGCGGGGGTTAACGTCCCGGGCTGGATCAAAGTCATGCCTAGGTAATGTAATGGCTATGTATGATCTCCTGGCTGGCCACCTGAGGAAGTGCGTCGAGCAAAAGGGTTGATCATTCCTTGTGGGTAAAGTTGTACACCTCTGCAGAGTTTAAATCTAATTAATTAGCCGTACCCACGGTCATGGGTGTCTTGGTGAACTTGCACGAGTTAAATGTTTTATTATTTTCAAAAGGGTTGGTATCATTTTGTTTTGCAACTGTGCTTTATGTCAAAGGGCCGACATTGATGGATTTCAGGATTTGATGATTCGTCGCTCACGTCATGGAGGACTGTGAGTGTTATTATGCTTTACCTATTTATTATCAATCAATCTTGCTCTTATAAATTCCGTTTGCAAATAACTTGATTTACAAATACAAATTCGCTTTATGCAAATCAACTGTAGTAGCCTTTCCTTTGAAATGGCCTGCATGTATTATAGGTTTTGCTCATGTCTTGCTGAGTACGTAAAGTACTCACCCTTGCTTAACTATTATTTAGGTGGATGAGAATGCGAAGCTTCGAGATTTGTTCGTCGCAGGTTGCGGGATCCTTTTTGTCGTGGTATTTCTAAGGATTTATGCCTGGTCAGTTGCCTGCGGGATTGGATGGGTACACTACAAGGCCTTGCTTCTTCGCCGCTATATTCTCTGAGTTGTAATATTTCTGTAATTATTCGTTTCTGTTTAATTAATATGTTGTATGGTTGTGATTCCAATCGTTGAAATGTGCGTGCTAGCTACTGATCCAGGGACTAGTACTGCAAGCACATTAGATTTCCATTTTTGCATTCTGTGTAAAAATGGGGGTCGTTACAATGGTAGTGTATCTAAACCATCCGGATGACTGTGACCCTTGATCCCGTGTGCCCACTGCCCTGTGTGTGTGGATCAAGGAGTACACCCGTTGTTGGACATCCCCAACTCAACAAAGTTTGAGGAACTCTGAGGACATTCCTTGATGCTCCACTAAGCCCAAGGAATTCCGGCGGGCATTCCTTGACGCTCCACTAAGCTCAAGGAATTCCAAGTGCACATGGTTTACACACCCTAGTCATACGCAAGTACTTGTTTACGCCGGTCCCATAAACGGCGTGTGGTTCGCACGATAGTTACTCAAAGAGACGTCACCAGGATTCAATCCTTAAGGTCCTTAACAAATATCTCTACTCATTAACTAACATTTGAAATCATCATTATCAGAATAATTCTTGATCATTGCGACCGATGGATTAAGTCCATCTATCGCAGTTTCTAACGATGTTCTAAGCATGGCTAAGCAACTCGCACGAACCCATATACAATAATAATAAACCAACCACCTAGGGAGACAATGGAACACGGAAAGAACATGGCAAGGGGATAACATAACGATGTGGCAATAGCTAAGAATTCTACCCAATCATAATTGTAATTGAAAGTAAGCATGCAATTGATAAAATAATTTCAACAATATAAATTTCAAATAGCAGGAGCAATCATGGTCAAGGAGTAAAGTAGTGCCTTGCTACTCGTTCTTGACTTCGAAGGCGTAGTTGTACTCGGGAGTGCCTTCCAAAACATCAACACCTAACGAGAAAATCCAATTCAATAAACACCAAATCAAGAATTCAAATGGTGCACACGATTAAAAGATGCGTGAAATGCTCATGATGCGTAATACTAATTATAATATGAAATTACCAATTTAGTTTGTGAAATTTGGACTTGGGTGTCAAAAGTTCAAGTCTTAGGGGCATTTTATAAAATTAGGTTCGGAGTATCCGGATGGAACACCGGAATGTCCGGGTAGACACCCTCGATCCGCTGAGCTATGCCCAACCCAGACTATCCGGATATTTCTTCGGAGTATCCGGATTATTCGGACTGTCCGGGTAAAACATCGGATTTGTCAAGTAAAACTATCGGACCGTGTCGGTGACTGTTTTTTTCAAAATGGCTGTTTGTCCATTGGCTTCTATACTTCATATAAATGGGCCAGGACATAAAAAGGGTGTTCTAGGGTGGGATCTTACCACTATGGGGTTACTTTTGCATGTGGTGACAGTTGGTTTCGTTGAGGTAAAGACAAAAGGTGTCACAGCGCCGGTCCTCATGGTTCGTCTCCTCCTAGCTCGTATAGATGATGATGACCTTGCTTACTCGTGCTTGCAACAGCAACTAGCCCTCCTCCTCAAGCTTCCATGCGACATGCGCGACCCGATTCAAGGTGTGATGATGGATTCCATGGAGAAGGAAATGAGTCACAATGGCAACAATTTCAGAACATGGGGAGAAGGAAATTGGTTACCACTTTCCCAAAACTTGGTGCCTCAAGAATCCATTTGGATGGATTTGAAGCTCTTGCTCTGGGCTTCAATGTGGTATAACATGCACAAGCTCAAACTCAAGATTTGGGTGAATTTGTGGGGGAGAATGGCAAGAGGTTAGAGAGGGTGTTCTTGCTGTTTTTCCAGGTTTGGGATGAGCAAATGGGCAGGTGGAAGGGGTAGAACCAGGGTTTAGAGCCTTATATATGGCTGCCCATTCATGCTTACATGTGGGGCCAGGTCCCACATGTCACAGGGTGAGTAAAAAGGGTGGGTATGAGTGATTGAATTGAGAAAAGACATGGAGGGGCTGTGCAGTCCTCAAGTTCCTATGCAAGGTAGGACCCATGTGTCATTGACTAGTTTAGCTAAGTGGGTAGAGGTGAGTAAGGTAAGAACTAGTATGGTAGGTATGTGCATCCTCCTCTCCTCTCTCTTATGAACATGGCCCACATGTCATCAACTAAGGTAATACAACATGTGTGCAGTTTGGAAAATGATTTTCAAGATTTTGTTGCTCCCTCTTTAGGCAAGATAAATGTCCTAATACTTGTATGGTTACAATTAAGTGAGGATTTTAATGACATTACGGAAAACATTAGCATGACAAGCCTCACTTACCGGATTAACGAAAATTGGGCTGTTACATACAAATATTTAAAAGACACATGCATTTTCCTTATCATGGATCTGCAGCGAGTGAGTAATACCACACACACATGAAAGTGGTCCGAATCCAAACAATAACCAAATATGAATCGATTCCTTACACGTGCGTTGGACTTAGAGGTGACACCCATACTCCACTTAAGTGTATGCTCACTGTCACCCAAAAGTCACCTGGAAAAACTCTCATGGGCACCCGGAAATATGAATCGATTCCTCACACGTGCGTTGGACTTAGAGGTGACACCCATACTCCACTTAAGTGTATGCTGATCACTGTCACCCAAAAGTCCCGTGCACGAAGTATTGACTAAATGACCCTCACTCAAACAAATATGAGCCACATAGTCGCACCGTACATACTTACGCGTCCGTGAGAGTTTCGATTCCATTCCGAATATCCATACCGGGATTGAAAAAAACACATCTAAGCATAGCACTTGCCGTCCGTCTCAGAACCTTGGTATCGCCCACACTCGCCAAGGGAAGCGTGAGCAATAGCCAAAGAACGACGACCGCCCAAGATTATGCATTAGATAGTTGAAGACAATTCCAAGTACCCGGATATGTGTCTAGTTCTAGTTCACAAGATCAATGCCTAGCACCCACATATCCTGCACTCGAGATGAATCATAACATATACACATGAAACTAAGCAGTTGTCACAGTATAAACATAAACTATAACTATTACAACTACTTACTATTACAATTAGTGGCCGACCGACAAAATATTACAAGTCCAAAGTATAATGCAGCGGAAATAATACACATATATTTATCTTTACAAAACAAATATTTACAACACATGTATACATCTTTCAAGAACATATACAAAGCACCAAATTGAAGTTTACTTTTGGCTGCAATATAAATAACCATAGAGCAAAATGGTCAAAACAGCACATGATTCCATACTGATTCATAATAACAGATTGCATCATATAGAATGAACACAGTATCAGTGATATCAACAAGGGCAGAAAAATGAACAAGGCAACTAGCATAAAGCTCAACTTGTTTATTTTGAGTGTTATCAGATGTCGGGTTGCCCAAAGGCCCTCCTCGCCACAAGGGATGAGTAATAGACTAATTTGTGACAACCTTACCTTAGTTATTGATTTACTTGTTGATAGATTAATAACAAATCTACTCAATTGAATAATATATCACATAGTTTTTTATATCATGCATATGAAATTCTCATAGTGGCAATCTTGAATTCATGATTAATATATCAAAAGAGTTAACCACAAGATCAAACACAAATGCCCAAAAACTCAATGATTAACAAACCACAACCAAAATTTAAACAACAGGCCTAGGTGTACACAACAATGGAAGTATATGCTTCTATCATGCCATTTACTCCTATAAGTTTAAAAGATTACATGATCCTGTTGAAACATCACATTAACATAAATAGTAGCTAAAAGTATAGAGGATACATGCTAGGAAGTAACTAAGTCAAATGCAGAGAATCAATAAAGGACATCAAGTGGCAGTACATCATAATTTTTGTGTGTTTGTTCGTGCATGAAACTCAATATCAACAAGTAGAAAAATTCATGAAGAATAGGCGAGCATAGTGATACAAGGGCAAAGTTACAATAATTATAAATGCACGTTCAGTTTTGTTCAAGAGTACCATGTCCATAGGAAATTCAAGATGATGATACTCCATTAGGTACAGTTGAATTTTGATACTAATAAGCAATGCAGTTGAGTTTTTTTTACTGTGAAGCATTAACATATTAATGGAAGCATAATGAAGAAAGCCATATATCAATAAGTAGTAACAACTACCTTTTTTACAGTGAAGCATTAACATTGCCAATCAAGCATGCAGTTTTTCGAATACAAAAGATGTAGATTGCCCATGTAAAAAAGAACAGATTGTCACAAATTGTCTATTTCAGTCCCAAATCCTCACTGAACACTATCCCACATCCCACATGCTAAGTCCCCAAGCAAAAATTGGCTGGCCCCTAAGCATTCATCTGCACATTCACATGAAGCATCATTGGAACCCTAAGTGCATTTCATTCGCCAGAGCATTTCATTCCATCAGACAAAGCTACCAAATTGTAATAACGAAGAAAATACAGAAATCACTCATTTCATTCCATCCTGTGTGGCCTTCTACCTTCGGCGGTAGCGGCGGCGGACGGAGGCAATGGCGGCGGTCACAGATGGCTGAGGTGGGGAACCGAGGTGGCGGGGATGGCCGAGGCAGTGGGGATGGCCGAGGCGGCGGCCGGAGGCGAGCGAGGCGACGCGGCCCGAGTCGAGAAGGCGGTTGGAGGCGAGCGAGGCAATGCGGCCCAAGTCGAGGCGGCAGTAGGGAGCTCTGACACGAGTTCACAGCGGCGGTCCGAGGCGCGGCGGCGGGGAGCTCCGTGGCGACGATGCTTTAGAAGTGACAGGAGGGCGCAGGCTAGGGTTAGGGTAACTGAGAGGAAGGCGCGGCGTTTGATTTTATAGGGGTGGACTATCACTGCCGGGCCATAAATATAACCGACAGTGATACTTTTTATAACTGCCGGCCCACTCCACAAACCGTCAGTAATAGTAGAATATTACTGCCAGTTGGAGATACACCCGGCAGTGATAGTTATTATCACTGCCGGTTCATACAAGAAACCGGTAGTGATAATCCATATCACTGTCGGTTACATGAACAACCGGCAGTGATAAGCTAGTCTCTGGACAAATAATTGAAACTTTCAATTTATTTCATTTCAATGGCTCAGTACTTTGGGATTTTTGAAATCCTATCAAATTTGATCCAAATTCTCTAAAAAATTTTGGAGGCATACTATAGGACATCTAATATTTTATTTAAATATTTCCCCAAATTTTTATTAGGTTCTAAAATTATAAAAATCAGATTGCTAACTATTTTAATAGTTTTAATATTTCAAAAATCAAATAATGCTTGCAAATTGAACACAAATGTAGTCAAATTAACACAAATTCAAGTGCAGTCACAATCACAAAAATCCAAATGCAGTGATATGCTAGTCTCCGACCAATTAAGTGAAACTTTCAATTTGATCAAAAGAAAGCATAACCTCAATTTCCATTATTGCATATATTACATTAATTGTTACATATGAGAAAATAAACATATCGTTCATACAAAAGAAAGCATACATTTCATTACTACAACTAAGCTACGATTCGACCTTCGTTATGATCGCGGCGTATGTACGTACCTTCGTCACTCTCTTCCATGGTACTTAGGTTAACGTCCTCTCCAAAAGGGGAAAGCTCATCGAATTGGTTGTACTCTTCCTCGTCGACAACATTCTCAACTCCGACAATCCTTCTTTTTCCTTGAATAACCACGTGGCGCTCCTTGTTAGCCGGGTCAGCTACAAAGAAGATTTGTGTAACAGAATTAGCAAGTATGAATGGTTCTTCTCTGTATCCGACGAGTTTGAGGTCCACGGTAGTGATACCGTACTTGTCGATATTCACGCCCCCGGGAAGTCTGACCCATTGGCACCGAAAGAAAGGGACCTTCAAAGGTCCATAGTCAAGCTCCCAAATCTTTTCTATGAATCCATAGTAGGTTTGCCTATTTCTATTGCTGTCATAGGCATCTATACAGATACCGCTATTTTGATTGGTGCTCTTTTTATCTGGCGTTTTTGTATAAAATGTAAAACCATTTATGTCGTATCCTTGGAATGTTCGAATTGTAGTTGACGGTCCCTGAGCCAACACTTTCAATTGAGTGCAGTCTGTCTCCGTACGCATCATGTGTCTACGCAACCAATCGACGAAGTTATCTCTGTGCTCTCTCGCGAGCCAAACCTCTGACCTCCCTGGGTTTGTTTTGGATAGCACGTTCTTGTGCATGTTGACATACGGGGTCACCACAACTGATTGTCCCAAAACTACGAAATGTGCTTGTGTAAATGAAGCTAGATTGCTAGTACGTACTGATTTCTCGCCTAGTAGTGTCCCTTTCCCCTGTAGCCTTCCCTCATGCCGAGATATAGGCACACCAATTGGTTTGAGATCCATATAATTGACGCAAAACTCAATGACCTCCTCGGTTCCCTAGCCATCGACAATACAGCCTTCCGGTCGATTTCGGTTACGAACAGATTTCTTTATAACCCCCATGAATCTCTCGAAAGGGTACATCTAATGTAGAAATACAAGACCAAGAATCCGTATCTCTTTCACAATGTGAACAATGAGATGGACCATAATATCAAAAAAAGATGGAGAGAAACACATCTCAAGCCTGCACAGAGTGTGGATCACGTCTTCCTGCAACTTATTTAGTTTTAATGGATCGATGGCTTTCTGTGAAATCACGTTGAAGAATGAACACAACATGATAATTTGGTCTCGGACTTTCTCTAACAGAACCCCCCTAATTGCAATTGGAAGCATCTGTGTCATCATCACGTGGCAATCGTGAGACTTCATACCAATTAACTTTAAGTGTTGCATTGAGACTAGTCTCTTTATGTTAGCAGAGTAACCAGACGAAACTTTGACTCTGTGCAAGCATTCGCAAATGCTAATTTTCTCTTTCTTGCTCAATGTGTAGCAGGCTGCTGGAAGGTACTTTTTGCCTATATCCATTTCTTCGTGATATAGCTCCTTCCTCAGTTTCATATCTTCGAGGTCCATCCTTGCTTGAAGTGTATCTTTTGTTTTGCCAGGTATGTCCAGTAAGATACCAAGCAAGCTATCATACACGTTCTTCTCTATGTGCATGACATCGATTGCGTGTCAAACTTCCAAGTGCTACCAATAAGGTAGGATCCAAAATACTGATTTCTTTTTCCACAAAGGAGCCTTATCCTGGGAAGTTGGAATAGATGTACTGCTGGCTCCCTTTCCGTGAATAATTGTAAGATCCTTTACAGCGTCAAATATCTGTTTCCCAGTGTGATTCTTCGGAGCCAAGGCAGTCTCCTTTGTCCCGTCAAAAGCTCTCTTATTATTGCGGTATGGGTGATCCTTACGGAGGAACCTACGATGCCGCATGTAAGCCATTTTTCAGCAGTTCTTTAGCCACCGGCTAGCTGTATCATCCAAGCACTGGTCGCATCTGTTGAAGCCTTTTGTCGTCTGGCCCGACAGGTTGCCAAGAGTAGGATAATCATTAATGGTTACGAACAATAATGCCCTTGGATAAAGTTTTCTCTTTTATACTCATCCCATACCCGTACACCATCGTTCTCCAGTATTAGAAGATCTTCAACTAATGGTTTGAGGTACACATCGATATCATTACCAGGTTGCCTGGGCCCTTGGATCAATAGTGGCATCATAATGTACTTTCGCTTCATGCAAAGCCAAGGAGGAAGGTTGTAGATGCATAAAATCACCGGCCAAGTGCTGTGATGACTACTCATGTTGCCAAAAGGATTCATCCCATCTGTACTCAACCCGAACCTTATATTCCTCACATCATGTGCGAAGTGTTTCTTATATTTTCTGTCGATGTTCCTCCATTGCACAGAATCAGCAGGGTGTCTGAGCATTCCATCCTTCTTACGCTCTTCGACGTGCCATCGTAGCAATTGGGCATGCCATTTGTTCGCAAACAATCGCTTTAGATGGAGGATTATAGGGAAATACCACACCACCTTGCGGGGACACCTCTTCTTCTTACGACTCACCCTGACATCTTCATTCTCGATATCGTCGTCATTGCCCTTATACCGCTTTGCTTTGCAAACAACACAGGCATCCATGTCTGCAAACTCATTGCGATACAATATGCAATCGTTTGGATATGCGTGTATTCTTTGTACTTCTAGTCCCAACGGGTAGACAACCTGCTTGGCCTGGTACGTAGTTGAAGGCAACATATTACCCTCTGAAAGCAAATCCCTCAAGAGACATAACAGCTCAGTAAAGCTCTTATCGGACCAACCATTGCTTGCCTTCAACTGCAGTAGTGAAAGCACGGTATGCAGCTTTCTGTGCTCCTCCTTGCAGCCCGGGTACAATGGCGTTGTAGAGTCCTCTACCATATGCTGAAACTTTTGAAACTCCCTTTCACTCATGAAGTCCCCCTCCCCATCACGCAGCATTTGATCTAGATCATCTTTGTGGCTATCAACGAATGCATCTTCCACCGCCATCATATCGTTGTCTCTGTCATCTTCATCAATGTGTTGCCCTTCATGTACAATATTATCTTCATCAATGTGTTTTCCTTCATGTACAATATCATCTTCACCGTATAGCCAGCCTTGAAACCCCTTCGAAGCAAGTATGCACGTATCGACTCTATGTTAGAAAACAACTTCTCATTTTTGCAATCAACGCATGGACAACAAATATAGTCTGCCAAATTCTTCAACTTGTGTGCCGCAGTCGTATCAAACTACATTTAATATATCAATAAACATACCAAAATAATTTATTCTCTACATTAGTCATGCAGTGCTAATTAATTAAAACGATAAACACATTATAAGCACATAACTGCAAATAACAAAATAATTGTAAATGATTAGATTTACAAATACATCTAGCAATTTTGCCTATATTAAGATACATAAAACCTTTTTCATTATTTAAATATCCATCTAGCATTTCATTTTGTTATGTAGTGCTATTAAATTCAATTAATATACATCAAACAAGCATATAATTGAATATAAGGATATATTTCTAAATAATTATGTATCTTGCAACTTTCATTATTGGAAAATCCATCTACCATTTTTCATTATTTAAATATTCAACTAACAATTCTCACTATTTATAATTCATCTAGCAATTTTTACTATTTAAATATCCATATAACAATTTTTCATTATTGAAAAGAATTACGCTTATGCATAATTGTCCATCTAGCAATTTTCATTACTTAAAATCCACTACATCACTAAAATGGATAAGAATTATAATTTATTAAATAGATTAGCTATATCTTAATTTGAGCACTACCGACCTAAAATGTTCACACCATACAATCAGCAATTATCAACATCTAAAGCATAAAGTAAAATTTTACTACAAATATAACATAGATCAAGTCAGTAATTAACCTCGAAAAGAAATACGAGACAAATTTTAATACAATTTTTCAGCAGCAACTCGCCAAGGTAATAACTACAGAGCAAAACAGAGCTTCTTTTTATTCTGCTCGGTCGAAGAAGAAGTCACCTCGAAGAAAAATACAAGAAAAATATTAACACAATTTTTTGGCAGCACCTCTCCAATAAAATAACAACCGAGCAAATAGAGCTCCTCTCTGTTCTGCTCGGTCGGGGAAGGCGTCGGTCAGGGCCAGATATATAAATACCTTATCACTGTCGGCTCTGCGCAGAACCGGTAGTGATAACGTGAAATTACGCGGGAAAATTCGGAAGGGCTGGAAAATACATATCACTGCCAGTTAAAGACTAAAACCGGCAGTAAAAGTTATATCACTGCCGGTTATAAATGGAACTGGCAGTGATGTATCACTACCGGTTTTGGGTGTAAACCGGCAGTGATAGTCTGTTATCACTACCAGTTGGTAATACAAACTGGCAGTGATACGTCGTACCCTTCCAACTGTCGTGCCAACCGTCGCGCTTGATCGTTCCTCTGCCGTGCCAACCGTTGCGCTTCACATTGCTCTACCAACTGTTGCCCTTCCCATTCTGCCTCTATATAATGCCCATTCCTTAATCTGAAGCACCACTCCTCACAATCCACTACTGGTGTAAGAATGCCCCCCAAGAAGCGAGCACGTATTGGGCAAAGCCCCGCTCCGTCGCCAGAGAAGGAGGAGAAGAAGGAGGAGAAGAAGGAGGAGGAGGAGGCGGAGAGGAGGAGGCGGAGGAGGAGGAGGAAGAGGAGGCAAAGGAGGAGGAGGGCGACGACGATGACAGCGACGGCGGCGAGGTCCTGCGGCGTTGGGGCAAGACCAACTCCGCCACCGAATCGGATTCGGAGGAGGAGGAGGACGAGCACTGCCGCAACTCCGATCGGTCATCAGGCGGCAGCTCCGGCGACGAGGAGGAGGAGGACGACGACTTTTGGATATAGGGTTTCGCGCCATTTTGGGTTTCAAACGGTTAATAGCAGTTATTCATTATATTTTGTATATATAATTAGGACTAAATATGTAATAATGGACGGTATAACTAATTATGTTTTGTAAATGTTACGTGTTTTAACTAATACATATATCGCAAATTACAAATTTTGTAAATGTTACATGCGAGATAATTTACAAATTTTAATATGTTCTGTTTTTTAACTAATTATGCTTTGATATGTTCTGTGTGAGATAAATTACAATGTTTCTTATGTTACATGTCGAACTAATTATGGGGAACGATAATATCACTACGGTTTTAGAGTAAAACGGCGGTGAAAATGGTCTTATCACCGCCGGTTTGTAGGCTTAACCGCAATGATAAATCACTACGGTTTTACATATAAACCGGCAGTGATATCTTCTTATCACTGCCGGTTCTCTATAAAACCGGCAATGATATTGCCTCCATTCCTGCGGGAAATTTATTGTAATACCGCAAACCGTTTACCAGGGTTTGTGTCCTTTAGAATTGATGTGTAGTGTTATTTTCATTTTTCCCCCATAGCCTTCTTTATTATTAGCACACATATTGATGGGGTACAAAAGGAAGAGAGGATTTAAGAGGAACCCTAGAAGCAAATGTCCTGAGTTTTCCCCCAAAAGTGTAAGCCACCGCTTGTGCTTGCTTGCCGGCGTCACCTCTCTGCCCATTGGCGCACCTCACTTTGTGCCCTGCTCCTCCGCCCGTCGCCCGCCTCGCCAGCGTCGCCAGGCCGCCTCGGCCTCGCGCCAGGCCCCGCCGCCTCCTTGCTGCGGCTCCACCTGGCGCCTCGGCCTCGTGCCCGGCAAGGCTGTGGCTTCCCCGCCCTCCCCAAGCTCGCGCGGTGCAGCGCTCTTCGGCCGCCGCCAGGCTCGTCGTCGCCGCGCCGGTGTCGCCTCCGGCCATCCCAGCGTCTCCGGCCGTCGGCGCCCTCCGCCATCCCGTCTGCGCCAAGCCTCCTCAAGCGCCGGCCGCCTGTGCCGCCCTCCTGGCCATCGGCACTGCCGCCTCCCCTTCTTCTTGGTTCCAGATTTGAGGTATATTGTTAGGTTTTTCTTGTGCATGCTTGGTGTTTGTGTTAATGCTTAGCTAGGGTTCTTGGTTGGAGATGCAATTAGTTGAGTGGGTCCTAGATCCTAGATTCATGTATGCTTTGCATGGATACGATCGAGTCAATTAGTTAGAGCAAGGGCTAGCACCTGCTCATGCTAGCCTAAGGCGGTACTTTTGATATCTTCGATATGTTAAAATACCAAATTGTTTGCTTTTCTCTGAAATCCTTTGATGATGACTAACTTGTGCATTATATAACATAGTGACCTACTATTGTTTGTTGTGGCTCTCGACACATGGTCATCTGTCTGTTTATTACGTATGTGTATAGTATCAGTATATGATCTTCCATGTTTTGGGAAATGCTATTGAGTTTACAGAATCATTTGAAGCAGATAACCAATCTGGATACCACATGAAGCAGATGAAATAAGAAATTATAAAAAAATTGCATAGACCATAGTCATAGTCTAGAACTGTACCCAATATCCAACATATGCATAAATATAATGTGTCATCTAAGGTTGCATGGTCAGAAGATTTCTTCAAATGTAATGAAGATGGCAAGGCATTATCCTCCCACCCCGTTGGTGGATAGAACTGATCATTAATGACTTGCTCTGGATGGTTGTAATGACTTTTTTCCCATATCTACAATTACCATTTCGCATGTAATAGGTACAATTTCTTGCTCCCTGAAAAGTAAATTTAGCAATGATCAAATTTTAGTTTGGCGTTTTCTAATGTAAATCATAAGTTGGTGACCAATTTCAATAGATGACTAGGCGGTAAAAGCTTACTTCTCGAATGGGAAGGTCAATGCGGTTTAGTTCTGAAATTTCTGCAGCTCCATGACTTTCTTGTTCGGAGGAACACTTGAAACATCTGGATTTTCACGGATCTTCATTTTTATCAACTATAGTTGGTTATGGCATCTAGTCCAGAAATTAGCTTTTAAGAACTTGGGTTGCTTTCTTAGGTTATTCAACTCACACATGATGTTGTACTTGGGTTTTGGTTGTGGTTAATTTTACGGTTTAGTAAACTTTCATGTATGGGATTCGAATTGAGGCACTAGGGTGCAGTCGACAAGCAAGTTGTAGGAGATAAGATTTGGAGGGTTACTCTTTGTGCCTTGGTAGAATGATACTTACTCACGCTCTGATGCTATTGTAATCTAGGATTAATGCATATGTTTTCTTATTGCATCTTCCTGAGATTTAAATGGCACTAGTTCTAGTGATTTTGTTTAGGTGGTTTGTTGTCTTAAGTTATATTATGTGCATATGTTCTAAATTCAGGTTTTCTTTAATCCTGGGAAGTCATGCGAACGCTAAGACTCCAAATGCCGCTCCATTTTCCGTTGGTAAAAGGCAAGTGCATCTCCTAGAGCGTTAGTAGGGTGTTAAATGCTTTGCTTGCGATAAAAGTATGAAAATTCTAATGATTTGGTTATGTTTAATGGCATATCTAGAAGTTGTTCTTAGCATGGTAATGGGGATGGATGAATGTTAGCAATGGGAAGGTAAGTTATTCAATTTCTATTATTGCAACGCCTTATGAATTGTATAAATGAGTATGGTTATGTTGATGCAAAGGATAAAGTGATTAAATGATAATGTGTGTGTTATATTCATGTTTGTGTTGTGCTTATACACATGACTTTATTTACTCTCGAATGAATTACACTAGGAAATAGCAAGTTAATTGGTACTTCCATATTGATTATGGCTATGTGTGGTGAAAATGAATGAGGATGAGATGCATTCACATCAATTGCATAATTGCATTCATGATGGACGAGGCGTCCCATGTTGATCTTGGGCCTCGGTGCTCACCCGTAGTAAGCACAAAAGTCCTACCTCGTAGTCCCATTCATCGATGATGAATGGGAGCGAAGTCGAAAAGTAGGCCCGCCACGGATGGTTGGGATTGAGGGTGCACACCGGCGGGTATGCACTCACTATCTAGATATCGCTATGACAATGTGCATTATGAGCATACATGGTGTATTCATTTTATGATTCATGAGAAAGAGGATGAGACCATAAAAGCATTGCATTGTGTGTTGCAATTAGTAAATGTTAATTGATGAGAATGGAAATGACAGGTTGAGTATTGAGTCGTGGACTCATCCTGAAATGAGTGTTGAGGCATGAGTAAGGTTTATTTATGTTTCCGAGTTGGATGTGGTAAGTAGGGTTAGTTTCTGTTTCTTTAACTGGATAATTTCAATTAAGTAATGGTTATAGCAAATGGTGAAGTAGTCGTATTCTTACGTTTTGAAGTTATATGAATTCAAATTGCTCCCTTTATTTAAGGATGTCAAGTAAAGGAACTATTACTGTATGTCTTGAAGTCGTTGTATTCTAATCGAATTCATTACTTTCCATACTTGATTGCACTTTGCTGAGTCTTGGACTCACGCTTGTTTGTTTTCTTGTTTTAGGTACTTTGAAGCTGTCTCGCCGGGTTGGGAGTAGTAACACGTGCACGACTTCGGTCTCCAACAATCTGCTTAGCCGATTCATTAAGTTGGATGTAATTAATGCGATTGTAATGTGTTGCCGTCTTGGGGAGTTTATTAAATTGTTGGATGTGTGATTGATTAACTAAGGACCTGCTAGAATACTATCATAAGCGCATCATTTTTACATCTTTGAGTGGATGTCCTACTTTCTAGAGAGGTCATGCCAAAATTTTCTAAATTCCGGTGACTTAGTTGTAAACTGGTTTGGGGAGTTTCTAGGTTGATTTCAATCTGTTAGTAGAGGTATAAGGTTTAGGGTCTTTTGGTAGCATTCGCGGTGCATTTGGCGCCGGGGTGTTACATTTATATTATTCTTATCACTGCCGATTGAAGTTAAAACTGGTAGTGATAATATTATCACTGCCGGTTGAATTTAGAACCGGTAGTGATAATATTATCACCGCTGCTTCGACCTACCCGGCGATGATGGGGGTCATGCGATGACTTGATCTGTAGTTGTGTTAAATGAACACTTTGAGTATGGAGAAGCCACAAAGTAGCATAAGATTAGCCATAATGAAACATCAATTTACACTTTGTAATGAGACGAAATTTAAATAATGAAAGACTACACTAGTTTTCTAAACTACAAGCCTACTAGTCTTCGCTATTGGTTGGAGACACAGGATATGTAAAATGAGTATGGATGACTGGATCGTTGTTGTCTTTATCATGAAACTCACCTTTTGGGTTGATGATTTCCTTCATGATGAAGTAGGTGAGCTGTCCCTGAATGGCTTGGATTTCAATAGGAAGCAGTCCTCCCGTAGGCAACTTGAGGCGCTATAAATAGGAAAAATAAATCTCAGAGTACATAGAAATTGAGTGGTGTGAATCAATTTGTGATGTAAGCATGACAAACCTCTACCTCATTGTTTATTATTATAGAACCTAAGATTTCACGCATGTATTGGCACACGAAGTATCCACATAAATTTGTGCCTTGTGGCTGCTTTTGACACTATAAAAATTGAATAAACTAAAATGTCATGGAACAAGTTATTTACTACGAAATGCGATATAAGAATATTGCTTGCGTGCATACTGGAAATTTAGTACGGATTGAAAGGGGTTTGTGTATAGGCGGTATCTTGAGCTCTTTTTATAATATCTTTTGAACACCTTATTCATTAGACTTATCATCTCTTTGTAGTTTTTTCTATCTTTATCCAGCGGGTCCATGATCAGCATCTTGCTCTTCTCTGGAGTAATTACTACGAGAATCTCATGGAAGCTACATACACGGGTATGATGCCATAGTCATTAGTCCTAAGATCAATGTAAAGAACAAAATCAACGAGTAATTTAATGATTTTTTTAAAAATAATACATATTTATTGAAAATTTAAAAAATATACCACAAAAAATTACAGAAATATATCCCTATCGCCCGTTGGTTTGGCGAAATATAAATATAACCAAACCAACGGGCGACAGGGGGCTCTGTCGCAAAATCGACGGGCGACAGGAGGCCATGTCAGCCCCAAACCTCCTGTCGCCCGATGAAATGGCGACAGGGAGTAAATCCCCCGTTGGTCGGGCGATGGGGGGGGGGCGCGCCCTTGTCGCCCCACCAATAGGCGACAGGGGACAGTTTTAAAAATGCTCGCCTGGTACTGTTCTCATTTGAGCGAACGAAAAAGAGAAAGAAAGAAAGAGAGGAAGAAAGAGGAAGAGGGAGGATAGGAGAGGAAAAGTGGAAGAGAGAGGGTCTGCACGACTGTTTGGAGGTAAAATTTAGTTGTTTAATTTTTTTAGCAGTAATTATGGTAGATTAGAAATAATTTTAGATCTAGGTAAATTGATAGGTTACGGATAGATCTAGTGAATTTAGATGTTTTTTACGGATAGGAGTATCTCAATATATATTCATGGAAATGTAGTTAGATCTAGGTAATCAATATGTTGTTAGGAATGTAGATGTTTTACGGATAGGAGTATCTCGATATATATTCATAGAAATATAGTTAGATCTAGGTAATCTATATGTTGTTAGCAATGTAGATGTTTTTATGGATAGAAGTACGTCGATATATACTTTTAGAAATGTAGATGTTTTTTACGGTTAGATCTATATTTTTGTAGCATGTAGGTATAGTTATGTTAGGTGTCACAGTATTTTTTACGGAAAGTAATTAATTCGTGGGTGATTGAATGGATTCGCATATATGGCAGAATGAGTTCCATTTAGAATCTATTATGGAGAAGGGGTTGTCATGTGTGGTTTAGAGGGTGCGGATCTAAGTAACTTCCAGTATGTGGACAGAAGTTTGAGTAGGGTTGAGGAACGTACATGTGCTTCTGTGTTGAAATGGTTATATTATACTTTTCGGATGGAATAAGAGAAGTGCGAGTTGAAGGTATTTTGCCTATGTAGTATGCGAAACGACCCTATTTACTAGGAGCAAGTTGAGCTGAAGGGAATCGCATCGTGGAGATCATATGTGAGGGGGGCAGAGCAACGGGGATGGAATCGGGTGCTTTTAGTGCAAGCATATGATAGGGATGTTGCCCCCTAGTAGCAGTTGGACATCGGTGAGTGTAGTCAGCCTCAAATAAGCTCAGTTTTGGTGACACTGAAATTGGGGAATCTAGCCGTGAGCAGCATGTTCAGCAATGCAACGATGACATCATTTGCCAAAGTGGTGAACAGGTTGAGTTTGGGGAGGATAATGAAAATGTTGGACAAGAAGCGCGGGGACAGGTAAACGAAGGTGAGCAAATTGATAAAATAACGGTTAGGATGGAAGAGGAAGACTGTGAGTACAGCAGAGCAGAAGTGGAGGACGACGATGAGTCGGATGAGGAAGATGGAGGTACGGAGCCGCTTGTGCCAACTAACTGGAGCACGCATCAATTTGATAAGCTTGTTGTCAATGAAAGCAACGATGTACCTTGGCAGTATAGCGACAATGAGGTTAGGCTTAATAGTATGTACCCGACAAAAGAGGTTGTGCAGGATGCTGTGAAAGATTGGGCTTTATCATTAAGAAGGACTTTTAGGGTTAAGAAATCCACCCCAACTTACTACGACGTGGTGTGTGAGATCCATGGGTGTTCGTGGAGAGTGCACGCGTACAAACCTAAATGGGGCACCCATTGGCTTTGTTCGAAGGTTGAGCAGCATAGTTGTATGACTGAGGAAACAGTGATGGCTCACAGGAACCTGTCATCCGGGTATGTGGCAAATATCATATATGCAGAGATAGTGGAGAACCTGAGTTTTGAGCCCCGTGCTATTATCCGAGCAATCGAGAATAGATATCAGTACGTAATTACCTATGGGAAGGCGTGGAGGGAGAAACAGAAGGCATTAGAAATGAGGTTTGGGAAGTTTGAAGACCCGTACCATAACCTGCCCGCACTTCTTAGTTGCATTCAGGGAAGAAATCCTAGGACCTACTATGATTATCAAGACTGTCCGTCAACCAAGTGGCCAACTAAAAGGCATCTGAGGAGAGTGTTCTTCGCATTCGGAGCTTGCATTAAGGTGTTCTATCACTATCGTCCATTGTTGTGCGTGGATGGCACATTCTTGACGGGAAATACAGAGGGCAAATATTGACTGCTGTGGGCGTTGATGGAAACAACCAGATTCTACGTGTTACCTTTGCCTTTGTAGAAAGCGAGAACTACGAGAGTTGGCTGTGGTTTCTACGGAACTTGAAGATCGGGGTGGTCAAAACTCGTCAAGATGTGTGCATGCTGCATGACAGGTATGCTGGTCTGCTTAGTACTATCATCTAGTTGCAAACAGGGGAGGAGGAGCCATTTCCATGTCCTGACTTGCAGAGTCGATGGTGCATGAGGCATTTGGGTGCAAACTTCTATAAGCAATTCAGGAACAAGGAACTGAGGAACATGTTCAAAAGACTATGTAAGCAGAACTAGGAGAGCAAGTTCTGAACTCTGTGGAAAAATCTTGATGAGCTGACAAGAAAACACAAGGAGCAGACGAACAACACTACTGGCAGTGGAACAGAGGAGCAGGCTGAGCCTCTTTTCCCCCTGCCAACAGAGGATGAGGCGACTAATCATCGTCGGAGGCAAAGACCAATCAAATGTTTCTCAGACTGGATCAAGCACGAACCAAAAGAGAAGTGGTCACTGTTATATGACACACATGGTGCCAGATACGGTGTGATGACCACTAACTTTGCAGAAGTTTACAATTGGGTAATGCGAGGCATGAGGTGTCTTCTGTTGGTAGGAATTGTTAAGGGAGTGCTGAGGGGTATGGCCAAGTACTTTGTGGACAGGCATGCAGCTGCTGATATAGTAATGAAAGATGAGAAGTTCCTGTACTCTTCGATGATCACTAAATACATGGATGAGAAGGTCAGAAGGTGGCCAAACATAGAGCTATCAAAGTTGGTGCACGGACACTGCGCTTCGAGGTGATCTGAAGGGATAAAGAACGGCGTGAAACCAACTAGAAGTTTGTCACCCAGGAGTGCATCTCACAGGCTGAGTGCAAATGCTCGTGCAACAAGCCAAACCTTTGGCATAGGCCATGTTCTCATGTCATAGCCGCATGTGCTTTATTTAGAATGCAACTTAGTACATATCTATCTGAGTATTTTATGAAGGAAAAGGTGATGGCAACTTGGAGCGAGGAGCTTTATGGTTATGGGGTTGTGGGTTCTTTCACCACAACTCCTAGTGTTGATGAAAGGTTCTGGGTCCCTGATTTTGATGCGATAAGAGGGAAAGCAGGGCGTCAAAAAATAAGGCGTATCAGAAATGACATGGATGAGTCAGAAGCTGGCAAACGCATGAAGAAATGTTCATTGTGCAACCAAGCAGGACATATGTTGAAGAACAGCCAAGCACAAAACGAAGATGATGGAGGAGATCGTCACTCGACGGTGGGGGAAGGATCGTCCTCTGCGAGGAGTGCTGCACGATGCCATTGCACCAGATGAGAAGCAATTTGAATTATCATATGCCATATGTCAAATTTGTATTTCGTCGATGTAACGTGTGTTGTATGATGAAAGACCATGTGGAGGTCTATCCTTGTGTGTGATGAGTAATTGACAAGTGTTGAGCTTGGTTTGATTTGAAATGGATTTGAAGCAATTTGAGTGTTGGTTGGTTTTCTTAGTGCTATCGGCCTGGGGGCGGTAGCACCGAACCATTGAGTAAAATTATGAGTGATTAATGATTTTGAGATAATCATTGAAAATATTTGTGGGCATTGCTATGTGAAAGGTTTTCCTTGTCTTTGATAGTTGCAGGGCGACGGTGCTAGGTCATGGTGAGGCGGAGGATGACCGGACTAGGCGAGGCGTCGGAGGTCCAGACGGTCGGAGATCGCGGAAGATGATCAAGACGGAGTCCGGGCAAGTCAAGAAGACAAGGAAAGGAGATGATGCTAGCTAGATGCGCGTGGATCAATGAGGGCCGTCGGATTGCGGTCTAGTTGATAGGTTAGCGGGTCTAGGTAGTATGCTTTGAAAACGTGCAAGAAAACCCGGTATGTGTGTGGGTTTTGGGTTAGCCCTTGCATGGCTGTGTGAGTGGGTCAATCCTAGCCCTTAGATAAGTGTCCTAGGGTTGAGGGACTCATCCAAGGGTGGTAGGTGGCCCAAGAGTAGTATAAATAGGGGTGGAGGGGTGGCCTCCTCCCTTTGAAGGTCTGAGTTGCTCCTTTGAGCTTTGCCCACATGAAGTGAGGCTTTGTAAACCTTCCCACCAGAAATACAAAGAAATTTCTTTACATTATTGTGAATTTAAATTCCGCATTTACATTATGTCTTTACTTTGCGCAATTTAAATTCAGCATTTACTTTACGCAATTACTTTCGCGCAATTTACATTCATGCAATTTGGATTTGCCTCCCCTCCTTCTAAATGCTGATCTTGGATGTTTTGAGTGTGTTCCTATGGTTTTACATCTCTTTTGCACTCTTTGATTGAATAGAGATCATCTTTTCTTTCAAGTTCCAATTCTGTCCAGAACTTGTTCTTCGCGCTGCAGTTAGTCGTTGATTTTTGGAAAAATCAAGAAAAATCCTTTTTGAGTGATTATTGTTGGATATTGTGCGTAACTCCTATATCCATCTTTAGAAAAACTTTGGAGTTCACTGGTTTCATAGTTTGGGTGCCATGAGGTGAAAACCGAGCCCCAAATTTTCTGGTCGAAGTTCCTGACTGTTTGTGTTCATAGATTTATGATGATTTTTATACATGGCTTTTTGATCTAAATTTTGGTGGAGAGCTTCAAGACTCATCTTCTCATAGGGAGAAAATTTCTCATAATTGTTTGAGCAGCAGAAACCAACCAACCTCCTGTTCAAATTAAAGACAGATTCTGGAAATGTCTGCTTTTGCTTTTCTAAAAGAGACTTTTGTGACTTGACTTGATCTCTTTTAGAAAAGAAGTATTTGAATTGATTCCTCTCCTTTTTGGACACTTGACAACAAGGATTGTGATTGAAAATCCCTCACATATTTTATGGATCACATCCATGTAAGCTAGGGATGCACATAGTTGTCTAGTCATTCCGGTTTTTATGGGTTTTCACGATTTCCTTTATGCGATCTTTTCACGGTTTTAGTTGGAGTATTTTGGGGAAAATTTAATTGCGACCATTCACCCCCTCTGTTCGCCATCTCGATCCTTCAATTGGTATCAGAGCGGTTTTGCTCTTCCATAGATCTTGACGGTCTCGAGAGCCATGGCGACATGCACAAGTATTCCACCAAGCCTCCAATTTTTTCTCGGTGTTGATTTTCCTTTTGGAAATCCGGATGGAGTCATACATCACTACCCAGGCTTCCGATATGGCGAAGGTGAAGCTCCCATATGAGGTTCTGCCGATGAGAACGCCACGGCCGGCAATATGGTCGACGTTGAGGCAAATGCTAAGGCAAGGAACATTCTCATCTGAGGACTCACCAGCAGTGAGTATGATCGATTTCTCACCTTCGCTCCGCCCACTAGATTTGGGTAACCCTCGATGCTTACCATGAGGGCACTACTCAAATCAAGACCGTGAGGCAGACCAGATTCAAGCGAGTACAACAAATTTGAACAACGCTATTTGGTGAGAGTCTCGATGAGTGCTTTGGTCGGTTTACCAAGATCTTGGCGACCTCCGAGCGATCGGTTGTATATACTCGACTCGGACAATGCTTGGCATTTCTTGACCGTGACTCGACCTTCGGGTTTGGGAGATGAAGGTGACCACCATCAAGGACACCAGCGATCTGTCGACTCGACTCTTGGCGGGCTTTATTCCGCCTCAAGACTCATGAGATTGATGTCGCTCTCGGAAGACAAAATCTCGGTCGATGGCTTTGGTCACCGATCCCATTGGGTCCTCTTTTGGATTTTCTCTTGACTTTGCTTCGGTTTTCTCTCTCCGCTCTTTGCGGCGTAGCGATGAAATTCGGAACAATTTCGGAAAATGAGCTTGCTCTTGTCGCTCAAAAATTTTCCAATATTTACAAGAGAGTGAGAGAGAGGAAGAGAGGTGGCATGATCACCGCTTCGAGTGTGGTGGCCCCAACCACATTCGAGCTTAATCGCCCTAAGCCGAGAAGGGCAAGAACGGCGTCGGCCGGTTTGGGCAAGAACGACTACATCGACAAGAACCGCAACAAGAAGCCTCCGGTTCAGTGAACGGTAGACGAGAAGAAGTACCGCAACTTCTCCAAGAACAAGAAACTCTTCCACAGCGTCCTCGCCGCCTCGACGACATCAACCTCTCCGACACGGAGACATGGAGCGACGAAGGCGAGGATGATCCGCAAGAGAAGAAAGGCGGCGACGACTTCTCCGGCATGTGCTTCATGGCAGGCGCCATTGAAGTGAGCGACTCTGAGCTGTATAGCGACACGGATGAGGTACCCACCTACGACGAGTTAAAGGATGCCTTCTGTAAATTAGGCAAGTTTCATGCTAAGGCTAGGTCGAGGTGTTCTAAGTTAGAGAAGGAGGTAGACCGTTTGTCTCGGGAGTTAGCTTCACTTAAATCATGTTCCTCCCGAGACTCTGACAGCTGTACACTCTGTGATGCTTTGCTTGTGGAGCTGGAGAACCTAAGGACTTTGCATGATAGTGTGCTTGTTGATCTTGAGAATCTGAAGTCAAAGAATGCTAGTCCTGTTGTTATTGATATTCCTGCTGATGCTAGTTTTTCTCATGCCCACACAAATGCTTCCTGTAATAATTGCCCTAAGCTACTTGCTGAAATTGATGCCATGGGTTGTCACCTTAGGAAGATTTCTGCTAGAAATGATGAACTTGAATTGCATGCTTCTAAGGACCCAGTCAGCTCATGTGAGGGTTGTAAGCAACTAAAACTTGACAATGATGCTTTTAATGTCAAGTGTGATCAACTTGCTAAGGATTTACTAGTTAAATCACAAACTGGTTGCTTGCTGTGTGTTGGGGTTAATGATGACGTGGATAAGGTCCACGCAGAGTTTAAGAAGAAATTAGAAGAATAAGTCCATAGGATTAGAGAAGCATCGTGCATTTCTTGTGAGTCCCTCAAGCTTGAGGCAGCCATGCTAAGGGAGAAAAATAGACGTGCTGGTATCTCTTCTTCTCTTTCTGGTTCTTCTTCTTCCTCTCACCCCTGTTCTTCTTGCGCTTCACTTTTCCGAGAGTGTCAGTATCTTATGAGCACTCTTGAGAAATTTGTTGGAGGCAAGAAGAAGCTCAATCTCATTCTAGACCAGTCCAAGATTAACAGATTCAATCAAGGTCTAGGATTTGATTACTTGGAGCACGCTAGGACTCATCCTCCTACCATTGTGCGTAGTTCCAAGAGTGGAGAGATAGTGGTTGCTCCTGTGTTGATCACCACTTGTGTTTAGGTCTCTTTGGTGTGGTCCACGGGACTTGACCGTATGATGCTTCTCTTGTTATACGCCTCTAACAAGGCAAAGTACACATGCACCTTCCAGAAGAAGGATGGTCACCTAGTAGATTTCTGCTTCAGGCGCGCCAAGATCACTCGGCGTGAGCGTGTTGATGCTCTTAGGGGTATTCAGGGTCATCCCCAGACTCTGAGTGCTCCTAAGGCACACACTGCTACTAGACAGGTTAGAGAGTCGACCTGTTTTTGGGCGGCCCGGACTCGGTTTTCATCTTTGTTGATCGAGTTTTAGTCCTGGAGTTGCTCGTGGTCAGTCTTTCCGCCGTCCTCTTGATATTCCTCGTTTTTCCCATCGAGATAGATATCAGCGGCGTGAGGCATTTT
The DNA here is from genome assembly GCA_036346375.1 of Guadua angustifolia. Taxonomy (NCBI): domain Eukaryota; kingdom Viridiplantae; phylum Streptophyta; class Magnoliopsida; order Poales; family Poaceae; genus Guadua; species Guadua angustifolia. The sequence goes on along the minus strand of CM070511.1, from coordinate 12,812,095 downwards.
CGGTAGGAGATTTAGGCAGCCTCGTTGGGATGGTCCGGCCTTTGCACCACGGTAGGCCAAACCAAAGGATGACTCCTAGATCTTCCACTACAGCTGCTTCTTCTGATCTTGTTAGAGTTGAGTGTCGGAGAGACACTAGAGTCCAGTCTTCTTCTTTTGTGGCTGGTACTTTGAGGCGTCGTGTAATTCAGTATTGGGTTCCCAAGTCTTCACTTTATCCCAAAGATCGAGTCTTCTCTTCGACTTGATCGGGTTAAATCGGATGGGGAAGGAAGATGTTTGGATTGTTGACTCGATTGTTCTCGCCATATGACCGGAGATTCTCGTTGGTTCTCTTCCTAGTCCGAGCCCCCGTGATGAGTTGATCACTTTTGGGGATGCTTCTTCAGGTAGAGTCATTGCTAAAGGTACCGCTGCATTAATGAAAATTTTATTCTTAAGGGCGTTGCCTTAGTGAGTAAGCTGCAATATAATTTGCTTTCTATTTCTCAGCTTATCGATGACTCTTTCGAGGTAAGCTTTAAGAGCAATGCTTGTAGAATCCTTGATTCATCGGGAGGATTAGTTTATGGATTTCTAGATTTGGGAGAGTCTTTCGTGCTGATTTTTTCTTTCTTCCGGAGACTTTCTTGGTGTTTGATTGCTTCGAGTCCGTGATCTCTCCTTCCGCATAGGAGAGTTGGTCACATTGGTTTTGATCATTTGACCGAGTTAGCGACCGCGATCTTATTCGTGGTTTGCCCAAACTCAAGATGGTCAAAGACTTAGTTTGCTCTCCTGCCGACATGGCAAGATGGTTCTTGCTTCTCATCCTCCACCACCGTAGTGATGGTGATGCACCAGACAGCTTTTACACATGGACTTTGTTGGTCCGGCTTAGAGTGCATCGGCAGGAGGGAAGTGGTATGTCCTTGTCATTGTTGATGATTTTTCGAGATATTCTTGGGTATTTTTCATGGCCTCGAAGGATGAGACTTTTTCTCACTTCAGGGACTTGTTAGTAGGTTGTCTATTGAGCTCCCTGTGCATTACGAGCTATCTGCAGTGACAATGGCACCGAAGTTCAAGAATTCCTACTTTGAGAGTTTCGTGTGGAGTCGGGTTTAGAGCATCAGTTCTCTTCTCCCTCGCCTCAAAGAATGGCGTAGTGGAAAGGAAGAACAGGACTCTGGCTGAGATGGCCAGACGATGCTAGATGAGTACAAGACTCCTAGGAAGTTTTGAAATGAGGCTATAGCTCTCGCTTGTCATGTTTCTAATCGCGTGTTTTGAGAGCACATTTGCATCGTGACTTATGAGTTGAGGTATGGGCGAAAGCCGGTGTTTCTCATTTTCGCGTTTTTGGTTGCAAGTGTTTTATCTTGAAGTCTGGTAACCTAGATAAGTTTGAGTCTCGTTCTTCTGATGGTATCTTTCTGGGTTACTCGACTTTCTCTCGTAGCTATAGGGTTTGGAGTTGTGATGCGAATAGGATCATAGAGACCTGTGACGTGACCTTTGATGAGGCTAGCCCAGGTGCTAGACCTGATATTTCAGGCTCTTCTTATCCCTCCGAGACCATCTTTGTAGACGATGAGGATGATGGAGATGATGGTGTTCCACCTGATCCAGTCTCCTCTTCACCTGAGGTGCCTCCTGTTTCCATTTCTGCACCACAAGAAGATCAGCCTTTGCCTTCAGACTCTCCTTCAGCGAGTGGCTCTGTTCCTACCTCTTCTCCTCAAGAGGTAGAGGCCACTCATTCGGTCCTCCACGCCACATTCAGCGTTCTCATCCACCGAGCAGATCATTGGTGATCTATTTGAGCGTGTTACGCGCTCAAAATCAGGCTTATCTTCTTCTGCCTTCACTCGCCTTTGTTGCCTCTTTTGAGCCAAAGGATGTTACTCATGCATTATCCGATGAATCATGGATTAATGCTATGCATGAGGAACTGGAAAACTTTGAGAGGAACAAAGTTTGGCGGCTTGTAGAGCCCCCATCTGGTCATAATGTCATTGGGACCAAGTGGGTCTTCAAAAACAAGCAGAGTGAGGATGGGGTTGTCGTTACAACAAGGCTAGGCTAGTTGCATGTGGCTTCACTCAAAGTTGAGGGTCTTGACTTTGAGGAGACCTTTGCCCCTGTAGCTAGACTAGAGGCGATTAGAATCCTGCTTGCATTCCCTGCATCCCAAGGCTTCAAGCTTTATCAAATGGATGTCAAGAGTGCATTTCTCAATGGCTTCATTGAGGAAGAGGTGTATGTCAAGCAACCTCCAGGATTTGAGATCCCCAAATACCCGAACCATGTCTACAAGCTTTCCAAAGCCTTGTATGGACTTAAGCAGGCCCCTAGAGCTTGGTATGAGAGGCTTAAGTCCTATCTTCTTAGTCATGGTTTCAAAATGGGTATAGTAGACAAAACTCTATTCATCAGACACCAGGATTCTCATCTCCTTCTCGTCCAGATTTATGTCGACGATATTATCTTTGGTGGCTCATCTCAGTCTCTTGTGTCTCATTTTTCTGAGGTGATGAGCACAGAATTTGAGATGAGTATGATGGGTGAGTTGAGCTACTTTCTTGGCTTTCAAATCAAGCAGACTCGGGAGGGTACTTTCCTGCACCAAGGTAAGTACACTCGGAACCTCCTGAGACGGTTTGATATGTCTGATGGAAAGCCTGTGATGACTCCTATTGCCACCATTGCTGTCCTCGAGCCCGATGAGGATGGTGAGCCTGTTGATCAAAAGGAGTTTTGAGCATGATTGGCTCCTCCTCAGATCTTATTGCCTCATGGCCGACATACACTTTGTTGTGTGTATGTGCGCTCGCTTCGAGCTTCTCCTCGCGTCTCTCATCGCCAGCGGTGAAGCGATCTTCAGTACCTTCGAGCTACCATTGATTATGGTATCTGGTACTCTTCTTCCTCTTGTCTATCCCTTAGAGCCTTTTCCGATCTCGACTTTTGCTGGTCAGAGGATAGATAGGAAGAGCACTTCGGCACTTGCCAATTCATTGGCACTTCTCTTGTTTCTTGGTATCTAAGAAGCGGTCCGAGTTGCCTGACCCATCACCGAGGCGAGTATGTTGCTTGACCGATTCTTGTCAGAGCTGTGTGCTCGATGAGATCGACCTTATGGGACTTTGGGTTAGAGATAGAGAGTGTTCCACTTTTCTCGTGATAACACTTCGCTATTTGCATTGCCAAGAACCCGATGTAGCACTCCGGACCAAGCACATTGATGTTAGATATCACTTCCTTAGAGACCATGTGGAGAAAGGAGACATAGTGCTTGGTTTGTGGAGAGTAACCACCGGTTGGTCGATATCTTTACCAAGCCTTTGGATAGCTCTAGGTTTGTTGCCTTGAGGAGTGAGCTTGGAGTTGTGTGCCCTTACGGCTTATTGTGAGGGGAGCTGGTTTGTACTTTATGTATTATATGTATATATTTTCTTCCAAGCTTTTCCTTCTTTTATCTTGTTCTGGTGCTATGGGTTTTATTTTCTAGAGTTTCGAGTTCACTTCACCTAGACTTGGCATGCCTCGGCATGGACCTCTCATCTTATGCTTTAGGATGCTATTCTCTTCTTCTTCTCGGTTGAGCTCACTCATAGTCTTGTAGGTCTAGCAGTGTTGGGCCCCTGGTAGACAGTGTCTGTGTTTGCTCCTGGGCTGGAGTTTGAGAGCTAGCTTTCCTTTGTCAGTCATTGGGGAAGATGAGAGCGAGTTTGAGCCTAGTGTTCTCTGCTATCTTTTCTATATTCTATAGTCACCCAGTTTGCAGTTTCTCAATCTTTCTCTCCTCATTTCTGTATTTTTGGCTTCGATTGAGTTCTTGAGTTTCTCATTTGCCTAATTCTGCTAATAACTCAATTTGAACCAAATTTGTGCTTAAAATTGATTCACATGTTGAGGGGGAGTTTGGGAACCTGTGGATGCATTGCATATAGACTGCATTTTCTTTTGTTTTATGAGATTTGTCTATTATGCAATTGACTCAATCTTCATGTAATGCACCTTGCTACATCTTTTGAAGAAAATCACTAGCTTCGAGTTGTCCAAGTTCATCCATCATGCTAAGCTTGTTAAAATTTGAAAATTGAAAGTTTTAAGCTGAAAAACTTGATGAAACATGTTGCTTTTTCTTGCTAAGTTTCGTCTCTAGAGGTATTTACCATGATTTGTGAAATTTTGGAGTTCTCTAGAGTCCCTATAGCAACTTGGGTGAAACTAGCTTGATCCATACTTGAGTCCTTCAAATTGCTCATATGTGCTAAAATGAAAACAAAAATTGACTCTTTTGTGCAAAATTGATCTCAACACTTTGCATTCATTTAAACCGCCTCCCATTGCACTTGGGATGAACTTGGAATGCATCGTATGACCAAGACCATCCTCTTAAGAGTTCTTCTTGAGATGGTCGAAGATGGCATGAGTCAATTACTCTTGAAAAATGCAAATAAACAAAAAACATATGTGGGTAAAGAATGCAAATTATGTCAAACATTTGCACCCGCTATGTCTTTTCAAATACTAAGGCAAAATTTGCATTATATGGAAAATGAGCTCAAGGACCTTGTATGCACTTCAGATTCCCCAAAGTGTTGAGTAGGTTGAACTCTAGGTTTTCCATTTGATGCTATGAGTGGTGTTTGCTTCTAGTTTTGAAACTTTTGCTAAGTTTTGCACTTGTTCAAATCTTGCTAAAATACAATCTTGTACACAAAGCTTGTGAGCAAAATGAATTTGTTCTTGGAGACATCCTAGTTTAGTCATTTTCTAAATTGATTAGCTTGGTGTCATATCTTGTCATTATGATCAGTTGGATAATCTTCAAAGCTCCTTAGGTTGTATCTCATGCATACATATTCAAAGGGGGATAAAATATAAAAATTGACTTCTTGATGCCTATATTGCCAAAAGGGGGAGAAAATGTAGAAAAGGCATCTTCAAAGGAAAAATTCTAATTCACATTGGTTCTTATGATCTTTGTGACAATTGCAAATTTTTATGATCATAAGAATATTCGAGTGTTCCTTGTGAGTTTTATTGGATATTTTAGAGCTTTTGTGGAAAACTTGCTCTTTCTTTTATATTGCTCTAAAAATCTTTCTAGCCAACTTGGTCATGATATTATTTCCTTCTCTCTGGACCGAGTTTGGCTTTGCATTCAAATTGCTCTCTTCTTCTCCTTCAAACTCAAATTTATGCCTTTTCGGGTGTTTGTCAATATACTCATCAAGGGGGAGATTGAAAGACCATGTGGAGGTCTATCCTTGTGTGTGATAAGTAATTGACAAGTGTTGAGCTTGGTTTGATTTGAAATGGATTTGAAGCAATTTGAGTGTTGGTTGGTTTTCTTAGTGCTATCGGCCTGGGGGCGGTAGCACCGAACCATTGAGTAAAATTATGAGTGATTAATGATTTTGAGATAATCATTGAAAATATTTGTGGGCATTGCTATGTGAAAGGTTTTCCTTGTCTTTGATGGTTGCAGGGCGACGGTGCTAGGTCATGGTGAGGCGGAGGATGACCGGGACTAGGCGAGGAGCGTCGGAGGTCCAGACGGTCGGGAGATCGCGGAAGATGATCAAGACGGAGTCCGGGCAAGTCAAGAAGACAAGGAAAGGAGATGATGCTAGCTAGATGCCGCGTGGATCAATGAGGGCCGTCGGATTGCGGTCTAGTTGATAGGTTAGCGGGTCTAGGTAGTATGCTTTGAAAACCGTGCAAGAAAACCCGGTATGTGTGTGGGTTTTGGGTTAGCCCTTGCATGGCTGTGTGAGTGGGTCAATCCTAGCCCTTAGATAAGTGTCCTAGGGTTGAGGGACTCATCCAAGGGTGGTAGGTGGCCCAAGAGTAGTATAAATAGGGGTGGAGGGGTGGCCTCCTCCCTTTGAAGGTCTAAGTTGCTCCTTTGAGCTTTGTCCACATGAAGTGAGGCTTTGTAAACCTTCCCACCAGAAATACAAAGAAATTTCTTTACATTATTGTGAATTTAAATTCCGCATTTACATTATGTCTTTACTTTGCTAATTTAAATTCAGCATTTAATTTACGCAATTACTTTCAAGCAATTTACATTCATGCAATTTGGATTTGCCTCCCCTCCTTCTAAATGCTGATCTTGGATGTTTTGAGTGTGTTCCTATGGTTTTACATCTCTTTTGCACTCTTTGATTGAATAGAGATCATCTTTTCTTTCAAGTTCCAATTCTGTCCAGAACTTGTTCTTCGCGCAGCAGTTAGTCGTTGATTTTTAGAAAAATCAAGAAAAATCCTTTTTGCGTGATTCTTCTTGGAGATTGTGCGGAACTCCTATATCCATCTGCAGAAAAACTTTGGAGTTCACTGGTTTCATAGTTTGGGTGCCATGAGGTGAAAACCGAGCCCCAAATTTTCTGGTTGAAGTTCCTGACTATTTGTGTTCATAGATTTATGATGATTTTTCTACATGGTTTTTTGATCTGAATTTTTGTGGAGAGATTCAAGACTCATCGGCTCATAGGGAGAAAATTTCTCATAATTTTTTGAGCAGCAGAAACCCACCAACCTCCTGTTCAAATTAAAGACAGATTCTGGAAATGTCTGCTTTTGCTTTTCTAAAAGAGACTTTTGTGACTTGACTTGATCTCTTTTAGAAAAGAAGTATTTGAATTGATTCCTCTCCTTTTTGGACACTTGACAACCAGGATTGTGATTGAAAATCCCTCACATATTTTATGGATCACATCCATGTAAGCTAGGGATGCACATAGTTGTCTAGTCGTTCCGGTTTTTGCGGGTTTTTCACGATTTCCTTTGCGCGATCTTTTCACGGTTTTAGTTGGAGTATTTTGGGGGAAAATTTAATTGCGACCATTCACCCCCCTCTGTTCGCCATCTCGATCCTTCATATGAACTCTGTTTTTTACCTTGCAGTTGTGAGTGTTATGTCTTGAAAAATTCTTGCAATTGTTTTAATATATTGTTGTGATGCTTGTATAATTTTACGTACGCTTTTGTTTATATGTGTTTTAATTATAACTTTCATTTTTGTAATTTACAGGTATGACTCACCATCATGGAGTTGACTAGTGGCCCTTTGAGTTGCTGGATCTGGTCGTTGATCGTGGTCACCGTGCCCACTTCGCCATTGCTGTTCCAGAGGAGGGAGGGGATCTTGTGCAGCTCGACGTTCTTTGACCTAGGACACCGTAGTACTCCTAGACGCTCGATGATCATTGGATCCCCAGGAAACATATCAGTATTTAAATTTTTAAACATATTTGTTCTAGTGCTGTACTGATCTTAATTACATGTTTTTGTTTCTCAGGCTTCGAGCTTCAGGGTTGCTGCCCCTCACCCAAATGGTAGAGGACCTGGGTCGTCGGTTCCTGTTTGACAGGTCCCTGATCATCGCTCTGGTGGATCGGTGGAGGCCGGAGACGCACACCTTCCATCTACCTGTCGGGGAGATGGTGATCACTTTGCAGGACGTCTCGTACCTCCTGGGCCTTCCGATTGCCGGTGACGCTATGGTGGCCTAGGACGTCGATCCGACGTGGCGCCAGGAGCTGCTTGAGAGGTTCGAGGGTGTGGTACCACCTGCTGGGTACCGAGCCTTCGATAGTACTCACGGTCCGACAATGTGGTGGCTTTGATAGTTCGTGGTACGCAACTAGCATTTAAAACTAAATTATGCATATACTGCTTAAAATAACAAGTGAGCTTTAATTTACAGGCATCGCGGATCGTCGAGGGTGCGGATGAGTATAGGGTCAGCCGCCACCTAGAGGCATACCTGCTGTGGCTCTTCAGCTGGTGCATGTTCACAAGCTCCCATGGGGATAGCATGGACAGGCACCTCATCCAGTTCGCGAGGCAGATCACAGACGCACCCCTTGATGCTGGGCCGCAGTACTCTTGGGGCTCAGCTGTGCAGTGCGCCACGTACTGTGCGCTCTGCAACGGGTGTGCTCGGGCTCGCTGACGAGGCGACTTTCGGAGGATGTCCACTGCTGGTACAGCTGTGGGCATACGAGAGGTTCCAGGTCAGGCGGCCCAACATCGACCTGCAGCCTCTTGAGCATGCAGAAGATGGCGACGTCGACGGTCCGACCATGGGCACTATCTGGTGCCACCGACGGGTAAGATATTGCAATCATGATTTTGGTACTTTTCCTTTAAATTTGTGAGTACTAACGGTTACGTTCTATCGTCACTACAGCCTAGGTGGGCACATAGGATGGTGCAGATGGGCTACCCCCAGTTCGTCGCTGCGTTCGACCACCTCACCGAAGACCACGCACGCTAGACACCGTACGCAGAGGCAGAGGTCCAGCTTTGTGTGACGGGTGGCCTGTCCACCCTTTGCACACGAGCCGTGGCGTACTGGCGCATGTGTCGGTTCCTCATGTTCGACATCCAGGTCGAGGGCTACGCTATCCATCAAGTGATGAGGCAGTTTGGTCTACGGCAGGAGTTTCCGGTGCACGACGACTGTGCAGTCCCACACGCAGCCCACACGTAAGTTCCCTGCATCGATGTTTTTATAATTATTATTGTGTAATGCCATCTAATAACGCTATATTTATTTCTTATCCACAGGCAGAGTAGGAAGGGCAAACGTGGGGCCACCCCCTGGCACTTATGTATGGCGCCTTGGGTTGAGGAGTGGGGAGGACCCCTGGAGGACATCCACACTGAGGCTGCGTCGTATGACCCGCAAATGTATCGTGCCTACCGAGCGTGGTACACTCCCCATACTTGTCTACATTTGGTACGTGTCGACCCCGATCCTCCTGCACACATTCCTAGGGTGAGAGACACGTACCCCACCCATACGGACTCGGCTGCGCACAGTTCGGTAAGTTGCATTCTATCTGCGATCTCATGTAATCTTAGTTAGTAACTGCGCTAACTAATTTGTAATTTACTTTGCAGAAGGACGTGCTACTCCATTACTACGAGGAGTCAGGGGGCTTCCTTTCTCGTCTGACCAGCGAACTTGAGATGACGAGAGATGAGGTGACCTCTTACTTCGTGAGGTTTCAGGAGAGCACGAGATGCGCCCTTGAGTTGGCGGGATGTCGCACCCTTACTGAGGTGGCTCACGGTGTGCCGCTTAGTGGACGCAGGGCTGCGAGAGGGCGAGCTGCTGGGCACGCTGGAGGTGAGTACTGAGATGCACTTTTCACGTATTGCAATCACATATTACAATGCTCTCAATAATTCTTCATTTGCTACAGGCTCACAGGCACGGTTTTTCCCGCGTACAGCTCCACCTGCACCTGATGACTACGAGGAGCAAGGTGATGATCCAGATCAGGAGGACTACGAGCAGGACGATGTAGCGAGGTTCCTCGTCGATCCATATGAGCATGGATCATCACAGCTGCAGGGAGCACCACCATCGACACAGCCTTCTCAGCCCGAGTATGCCACACCTCCAGCTAGACCATAGAGGGTCCACCGCGCGTCGACGCATTTGACGTACTCGTAGGGCCAGGTTTGGAGGAGGCCTGCCCAGCCGCGAGGAGCTACCCTAGAAGCGGAGCCGATAGTAGTTTCTTTTGTTTTTTATTGTTGGTAGTATACTATGTACTTAGTTAAACATTCGAAATATGCTGTACGAACTATTGTATTTGCATTCTTCGTACTTTTAATCTTATGTACTTAGTTAATCCTTTCCTTAGCTTTGTCACACCTAGCAGATTGGACAGCACACAACCACACACCTAGCTGCTTCGTTAGAATGATTGGACAACACGCTGCACCCCGCTTTTCAGACTGAAACAACAACATGTTGCACCCCGCTTTTCATACTGAAACGACAACACGCTGCACCCGCTTTTCAGACTGAAACAAAAACACGCTGCACCCCACTTTTCAGACTAAAATGACCTCATCGAGGACTACAGCACCGTGGCCATGCGTGCTTCTTCCGATTTTCGCAACTTTGTGCTAGGGAAACGTCCGGCCAACTCGCCCATAGATGAGTGGTAGCCCACGTTGTGTAGGTCGCTTGTGATTTTTCGTCTATTTTCTGGGCCATATCCGGTGGGCCCCGCGAGGCTACGAAAACCCCTAAGTGGCCACGATTTTCACGGTTTCGTGGCCGTGTGTGCCTTTTCTGATTTTCGCAACTTCGTGCCGGGGCAACGCCCAGCCAAGTTGCCCGTAGATAAGTACTGCCCATGTCGCGTAGATCGCTTGTGATTTTTTTGTAATTTTTGAACCCTATCCGGTGGGCCCCGTGAGGCAAGGAAACCCCCTAAGTGGCCACGATTTTCGTGGTTTCGTGGCCGCGAGTGCCTTTTTTGATTTTTGCAACTTCGTGCCAGGGCAACGCCCAGCTAGGTCGCCCGTTGATAAGTGCTGCCCACGTTGCATAGATCGCTCATGATTCTTTTGTAATTTTTGGGTCGTATCCGGTGGGCCCGCGAGGCAAAGAAAACCCCTATGTGGCCACGATTTCTCAGATCAGAAGTTATAGCGAAAAATAAAGTAGACCACACTCTTCATTATGACATAAAACTAGGATGCGCATCACGAACAAGGAAAAGAATGGTTACAACTTCACGTCTACTGAGTGGATCGAGGCCACTTCCCTTTCGCCCATGGCTCCAGTGGGGCTTCTTTGGCACGACGTACCCTCTCTCGTTTCCTCTCTCTCTCTCAGCCTCCTTCTCCTTCGCTTCCTTTCGACGTGCCTCCTCGCGTGTGGTGTCACGCTGGACTTAAAGCTGCCGCCTGAACTCCTCATCCCGGTTGGCTTGATCTAGGAGCCTTTGGTCTTCGGGGTTGATCTCTATGTCAAACCACTACTCAAATTCACACAGTGGCGGAGGCGACTGCATGAAACATAAATTAGCAATGTTTCACTTACAAATATTATGAAACACGTATGATTGTTATTAGCTGGCGATTCTTTAGGCTCTTCTCCGGTCAGTCGAATTCGTAGTTGCGGCACTTCCAATACCTCCTCTTCCAAGTTAGAATTTCCCAAGAGTGGACAAGCCTACAAGGATCTCCGCGTAGACACATCGGTGGGACAACTCTGAACGATACGAAGAGGTCCTGGTACGCGATGTTGCGCGGCCACTCCGAAGCACCTCCCTCTTCTTTCACCTTCCCCTTTCCCTTTTCACTTGCACGCTTCGGCATCTTTTTTCCTTTTCTCCTTCGTTTCTCTCTTCTTTTCTCTCTTTTCTTCCTTCTTCTCTCCCTTTCTTCTCTTCTCTGGCTGGTTGATTGATGAACATAGCGATTATTGTTTTATAGAGCATGAGCTTCCTATCGCCCGTTGGTGGGGCGACAAGGGTGCGCACTCCCTGTCACCCGACCATCGGGGGATTTACTCCCGTCACCATTTCATCGGGCGACAGGAGGCTAGGGGCTGACGTGGTCTCTGTCGCTCGTCGATCTTGCAACGTAGCCCCTGTCGCCCGTTGGTTGGGTTATATTTGTATTTCGCCCAACCAACAAGCGACAGGGGTATATTTCTGTAAAATTTTTTTCGTGGTATATTTTTGAAATTTTGAATAAAAAATGTATTATTTAAAAAAATTCTAGTAAGAAACTAATTTACTTAAAATTGTATGTTAAAAGTATAAACTCCTTGTCTTGTAGTTTGATCATAGTGTTATATATGTAATCCTCGACCTCCTTTGGTACTCTTGTAATTTTCTCTTGGCAGACCATTCCCAGGTCGAGGAATCCAACTGGTCCCTGGGTTCTTCTTAGTTTGATTATCTCGTATCTAGATAAGGAAAAGTTAGACATGACATTTGTTGGTATTACATAAATGTAGACCATGATTTATATATTAGACACTTACAGTGACCAGCATCTCAAAAAAGATATGTTGAGGGCGTCGTGATAGAATAAGTTGTGCAAGTTATCGAATTCTATCATGAAGCAGCCAACTCCCTCATGGTGAAAATGTTCCTCTCGAAAAAGGGCAGTGATAAGCTTCGGGAGTACCTCTTGGTTGGATCGCTCCATGTACCAGGCATGTAATCGCTGCATCATTAGTGATAGGTTATTTTACTTTGAAGTGGTGACTAACGGCTTCCCCACCTCGAATGGCAACCTTTCTTCATTATCTTGTACTTCAGTCTTCTCCTTTCCCTTACTTTTTGCTAGCACCACATCGTACTCTGTTCTGGCCTCGCCTGATCTAGCTGATACAGCTTGTCTAATGTGCCATTTCTTCGGATTAGGGGTTGGAATTAATTTGTCATGTGAAGTACTCACACTAGCCATGTTCTTTGGAGCTTCATCTTCCTTCATTGCCATTTGATGCTCAGGTGCTGGTGACAGTAGCATGACTTCTAATGCAGGAGAGGCAGGCAGTACATGCTCCAAGATGATGTCACGCTTGCGCCACTGGATGAATGAGTGGACGGCACTTCCTAGAGTTGTAATCTCGTCGTTGCAGGGAAATTCCAGTGCGATGTCCGCAAACTGTGGAAGTACCGTGTCCACCTGGACCTTTGCATAACCTGGCGCTATCGGGGAGTTGTGCAGAACACCCCCTTCTTAGCATGGATAAGCTATTCATGTACCAGCTTACAAGGATATGTTCATGACGGGCACATTGAGCTGGCAAGGTGTGGGGTCTTCTATGTCATCCACAGGATAATGGGTGTCATCTAGTTGTCCCAGTGGCGTGGACGCGGAACTGCTGCGGCGATTTGTAGGGTTGGAGAGAACTTTGTGAACTTGCGACTAGCGCATGGCTTCTTGTTCTTGTTGTTAAATTTGTTTTTGTATGGTACCTTGTAGTTCTGTAAAAACCTTTTCCTTCATCCTTTGCATTTCTTTTTCGGCACGCTCTTCTTTGGCTCTCTTCCGACTCCTATAAGAGTCTCCATGCTCTGGGAATCCCATCTTCCAGGGAACCGTAACCCCAACACCTCGTGTCAGACCAAGGTGCTCTTTGTTTCCTAGGGCCACCGTTAGTTCGTCTTTCTCCCTGTCTGGGTGGAAATTTCCTTGGCTCGACTCGGCGTGCAGCTGCTGAACTCTTTGTGACATTACTTCATCATCGCTGCTTCTGAATGATAGAGCCCCACCAGACGTGATAGATGCCCTTGCTAGCATCGCATCGCTTGACTCGGTCAGTAGTCCACCAAGGGACTTGCGCCATCAATCGGACCGCATCTAATTCTCGCCTCCCATTGAGAAATTTTACCAGCGTACCCACTCGTGCCTAGCCTGTGGGGGTGAGTATTCATCCTTGCGATGTTTATGGGGTCCTCACTGGACTTCATTGCCACTTCATCTTGCTTCATCGCCACAAACTCATCCCAATATGGCTCTAATTTTGGGTAGTGTCCGATGGTTGACCGATTTTTCTTCACATAGTTTGTATTCAGCCTCGCCTTGAAGTTCCTCCATGCCACATCCATGGTCATCAATGCATCGCGACGCACGAGCTCTTCGGCTCCTTCGGGGAATTCAAACGTTTCTTTCACCTCTGTCCATAGATCCTCTTTGGTGGCGTGGGGCACTTTGTGCCAATCCAAATAGGTGATTGGCACTTTATCCCTTACGATGTACCCGCATGTTGACCTATACTTTGCTGCTGACTTTTGTGGTGCAACAGGGGCCCCAGAATCTAACACCTCCGAGATGGTATACCGGCCTTCAGGCTTCTTAGTTTTCCCTCGGCCTCGACGTCTTGCAACGAGAGCATCATCTGCTGCAGCGGTGGAGACCTCGGCAACTTCAGTGACTGGGTCGATGTTAAGATACCGCCTCGGGCTCGGGTTGGCAGTTTCCTCCATTACAGGATCAGGAGTGGGCTTCATAAGAACTACATTTCGACAAGAAATGTTGATGTCGGTCAGAAATTATAAGTGAGATGGAAATAATCATAAGTTCATAACTGACTAATCAACTTGAAAGAATATTCATACATAGGTTGAGGCAATCACCGCATACAAGACAAACACACTACACAACATATAATGTTGGCTTGCATTATGCATTATGCCACTATAATATTGTCTACCACCTTTTCAAGTAGGCACTACAGTACAAGGAACTCTATCTCCATGGTGGACATGTCGTGCAAGGAAGAAGAAGATTGATACGTGTTGTCAAGATGGCAACAAGCAAAGGGAGGAGAGAGGTCAGAAGGCAGGGCTAGAAAAGGATGATTCGAGAGGTCAGAAGGCAGGGCAAGAAAAGGAGAGAGGTCAGAAGGTAGGGTAAGAATAGGAGGCAGGCTAGGTCAACAGGGAATGATTTAGCCTATAGTGCAGGAGCTCATAATCAATAATATAAACATGTGCATTGTCATGAATATCAAAGTGGGCATAACAACTAGCATATAGCACAGGTTGATTATTATAAGTTGTTCTCAGATATCGGGTTGCCTTTAAAGGCCTTCCTCGCCACAAAGGCAAGATATAGACGTGTTTGTGACAACCTTACCTTAAATTAACAGATTCAATATATATAAGCATGCCAGAATAACAGGTTCTTACTGGACAACCGAAACAGACAGGAGCATGAACAACAAGAAGCATGAAAAATTAATTTATTGTCACAAACAGTCTATCATAACCCAAATCCTCACAGAACAATTGATCCCACTTGCAAGGTCCCCAAGCCAATTGACTGGCCCCTTTACAATACGAATGCAAGGTCCCTAAATCGCAAGACTGGCCCCTTTTCCAAATCACCGACAGAGAGCAATCACTGAAGAAGATAAAATAAGTACATACTGCATGCAAGATGAAATAACAAGTGTTCATACTAACATGCTCTCAGATTAGGGTTTGTGTAATGCCACAGATGAAATGGAATTGAAATTTCTTTGTCGCAGATGAATTTTCCTTTTCCCCACCCCCCTTTTTCTTTTTCCTCCCCTTCCCTCCTCCTTTTTCTTTCTTCCACCTGGCTCCTTCTCTTTTTACTCCTGGCGCCTCCTGCTTCCTCCTTCCTCCTAGCGCCTCCCCCTCCCTGGCTTCCTCCTCCCCAGGCTAGCCAGCCCCTGGTTCCTCCTCCTCCAGCCAGCCTCCTCACTTCCTTGCCCTTGCAGCAGCAACAGCAGTGAACTGAAGCACTCCTCCCTTCTTCTTCTTCTTCTTCTTCTTCTTTGTGAGCATGGAGGTGAGGGTTTTTGGCTTCTAGGTTTTGTGTGCTGCTTTTAGGGAGGGAGTTCCTAGTTTTTGGGTGCTCTATGGTTCATAGATTTGGAGATTTTGGAGGGAAATATGGATCTAGGTCTTGGAGGGAAGATTTCAGTTTTTGGGTTGTACAGTTCCTGTTGTTTGGGCTTTGTTTCGAGCTGGTTAAAAGCATTTTCTGAATAATTGGCTGTAGAGGAAGTTGTAGATTGTCATTTTCTCTTTAATCTGAGATCAAGAACTATAAATTTTGTTCAGCCAATTAAAAGTTATAGTCGTTTTAGTGTTGACTATCCTGATGACGTTTGTGTGGGTAGCTGAAATATGGAACTGCTGTTTAAGGCAACATGAAAGCCGAATTAGAATTTTTGGTTGCCTGAAGAAAGTTAGAAAATTTCCTGTAGATTAATAAAATATCTTTGTTTGCTTCATTTGGGTTCAAGAATCAATAGTTATGCTATTTTGAAATTTGCTATTCTGAAATCTAAAGCTACTGAAGGTTCAGAATTCAGTCTGAGATTCAAAGTGCCATTTGAGGACCTTAAATGCATCTCCTGAATGAATTGCTATATGGTAATTGTAGATTATCCCCTTTTGGTAATTTGGAGCCCAAGAATACAAGATTTTGCTTAGCCAATTAAAAGTTATGCTCATTTTAGTACCTGCTGTTCAGAACTACTGTCAATGCATATAACCTCTGTTCATATCTAATCTGGGAATTATTTATGTATCTTCTAAATTAATGGCTATATGATAATTATATATTATCCTCTTATGGTCATTTGGAGCTCAAGAATATAAGTTTTTACTTAGCTAATTAAAAGTTATGCTCATTTTAGTACCTGCTGTTCAGAACTACTGTCAATGCATATAACCTCCGTTCATATCTGATCTGGGAATTATTTATGCATCTTCTGAATGAATGGCTATATGATAATTGTAGATTATACTATTGTGGTAATTTGGAGCCCAAGAATATAAGCTTTTTCTTAGCCAATTAAAAGTTATGCTCATTTTAGTATCTGTTGTTCAGAACTACTGTCAATGCATATAACCTCTGTTCATATCTGATCTGGGAATAATTTATGCATCTTCAGAATGAATGGCTATATGATGATTGTAGATTATCCTCTTGTGGTTATTTAGAGCACAAGAACTTAATTTTTAGTTTAGCCATTTAGGAGATATGCTCATTTCTATGCCTGCTGTCCTAAACTTGTTTACGATAGTATATATTGTTTTAATCTGTTGATTGAGTCTAGTTAGAAGCGGAATTAGACTTTCTCTTTGCCTAGAAAAAGTTGTAAAATTTTGTGTAGATATTGAAAATATCTTCATTTAATTGATTTGGACCTGTCTATCAATTCTTATGCCTTGTTGAACCCTCTGCCCAGAAACTTGTTTTTCTGAAGAAAAATTCAGAAATGGCCAGAGTTTGGAGTCATATTTAGATTAGATTTTGAGGACTTTAAACTCAATTCCTGAGGGGTCGGATGTTGAGAAAATTGAGCGTGGATGTTTTATGTTTAATTAGAGATAAAGAATGCAACTTTTGGATGAACCATTTAAAAGATATGATGATTCTAGTGCCTGTTGTGCAAATTGGGGACAAAGTGATTTTTTTCAGGTTGAATTGACTATATTGATTTGAGTAATAGCTAGTAGTCTTTTTAATTAAAAGCTAATGAGTTTATTGTTGGCACGTTAGTGTAGATTTTATTCGTATTAAGTCAATCTTAAATTAGGGCTTTTGATGTTGTAGCTTGGGGCGTAGAGCGTTGTTGAAAGGGGTTGTTAGTGAAGCATTTTGTGATGTTTGTTTCAGGTGGAGTAGCTTCGGGAGTGGTCTCAACCTCGCACCACTCCGCTCCTTCCGGTAAAAGGCAAGTACAGTGTATGCGTGGAAATGAGGTGTTCCATAGTAGATGTGTAAAATACTAATTCTACTTGATTATTGCAAGTATTAGTAAATATTGGTGCTCATTATTAGGAGGACGTGAATAGATTCTTCTAAGAGTGATCTCTTGGTAAGACATAATCCCGGTATGTATATCGTAAGGAGATAATATTTCAATGAGTTGAATGAGTGGAGTAAGTGCATTACTTGTTATTAATTTACGAGTATTGTATTTGACTGTGTCCCTTTGGGGAAGTTGTTTCTAGCATAGATACTTGGAGTATTTAGGATGCCTCTTTTAAAGTGAGTGGATTGATTTCACTAGCTGAGTTGAGTATGTGGTTGCAATGATTAACTGAGAAATGTTGTGCATACTTTGCATTCATGGCATGCATGAGATCGAGCCAGGTCGGTGAGAAAGTCGTGTGGGGACACATGACTAATCCGGTGAGCTCTTGAGAAGTCCTACCTCGTAGTCCCATCCATTGAGATGGATGGGAGTGAGTCATTAAGTGTAAGCCCCTCTACTGGGATGGAAGGGAAAGAGAGAGTGCGACACCGACGGGTGTGCACTCGAGTATACCGGTATAAATAATGAAAAGGTGCATTTTGAGCATGAAAGCATCTCGCATTGCATAGTATGATCAATGTGGATTTTTGGATAAAGTGAGGAAAGGTTGAGACGTGGACTCAATTAGAGTGGAGAATCGAGATTAAAGTGTTATATGGCTATGTCATTCTCACTTTTGTGCTGGTATGAATTAAGTTAAAGATTATTGTCAAGTAAAGTATCGTGGGTGTTAAATGGTTTTATTATCAGGTTAATACCTTGGTTGTGGTAATTAATGGTATTGTGAAATAATTGCTTTAAATGGGTGTATCGGTGTCATTGTCCGAGTGTTGTTTTGTTTGTACTAAATGATCCTATTATCAAGCTTTTATCTTACTTATGTTATTTGGAATTGCTACTGTTTTGGTGCACTTTGTTGAGTCTTGGACTCATGCTTGTTTGTTGTTGTTTTAGATACTCTGAGGACATCTTACCGGGATGGGACTTAGCTTCACCTTCACTCACTTTGATGCCATGATAAAGGAGTAGTTTGGAATAATGTTTCACAATGATAACTAGTGGAGAATTATTGTGATATGGTGTTGTAGTTTTGATTATTGTAAGCCTCGTCGTGTAGTTAAGTTTAATAGTTGCTAATTGTTGATATTAGTTTTCTTGCTTATGTTGTTACGTTTATTATCTACCTTGTCTGCTGAGTGGATGTCCGAGTTTTAGGGGAGGTGCTGCCGAAATTTTTAGTTAAGTTCGGCAAACCTACTAGTATGTTAGCTTGCTGAAGGATCGAGATGGTGAACAGAGGGGGGGTGAATGGTCGCAAATAAATTTTCCCCCAGAATACTCCAACTAAAACCTTGAAAAGATCGCGCAAAGAAAACCGGTGCTCCTCAAATTCGCAAAACCCGCAAAAACCGGAACGACTAGACAATTATGTGTATCCTTAGCTTACATGGATGAGATCCATAAAATATGTGACGGATTTTTTCAATCACAATCCTAGTTTTCAAGTGTCCAAATAAAGGGAAATCAATTCAAATACTTCTTTTCTAAAAGAGATCAAGCCAAGACACAAAAGTCTCTTTTAGAAAAGCAAAAGCAGATATTTCCAGAAGTTGTCTTTAATTTGAACAGGAGGTTGGTGGGTTTTTGATGCTCACAAAATTATGAGAAATTTTATACCTATGAGAAGATGAGTCGTGAAGCTCTCTACCAAATTTTAGATCAAAAAGCCATGTAGAAAAATCATCATAAATCTATGAACATAGACAGTCAGGAACTTTGAGCAGAAAATTTGGGGCTCGGTTTTCACCTCATGGCACCCAAACGGTGCAACAAGTGAACTCCACAATGTTTCTACCAATGGATATGGGAGTTCCACACAATCTCCAATAAGAATAATGCAAAAAGGATTTCTCTATATTTTTCTAAAAATCAAATACTAACTGCTGCACGAAGAACAAGTTCTGGACAGAACTGGAACTTGAAAGAAAAGATGATCTCTACTTAATCAAAGAGTGCAAAAGAGATGTAAAACCATATGAACACACTCAAAACATCCAAGATCAGTATTTAGAAGGAGGGGAGGCAAATCCAAATTGCATGAATGTAAATTGCAGGAAAGTAAATGCGTAATGTAAATGCTGAATTTAAATTGCGTAAAGTAAAGACATAATGTAAATGCGGAATTTAAATTCACAATAATGTAAAGAAATTTCTTTGTATTTCTGGTGGGAAGGTTTACAAAGCCTCACTTCATGTGGGCAAAGCTCAAAGGAGCAACTCAAACCTTCAAGGGGAGGAGGCCACCCCTCCACCCCTATTTATACTACTCTTGGGCCACCTACCACCCTTGGATGAGTCCCTCAACCCTAGGACACTCATCTAAGGGCTAGGATTAACCCACTCACACAGCCATGCAAGGGCTAACCCAAAACCCACACACATACCGGGTTTTCTTGCAGTTTTCAAAGCATACTACCTAGACCCGCTAACCTATCAACTAGACCGCAATCCGACGGCCCTCATTGATCCACGCTGCATCTAGCTAGCATCATCTCCTTTTCCTTATCTTCTGGCTTGCCGGACTCCGTCTCCATCATCTTCCGCGATCTCCCGACCGTCTCGGACCTCCGACGCCTCGCCTAGTCCCGGTCATCCACCGCCTCACCATGACCTAGCACCGCCGCCTGCAACCATCAAAGACAAGGAAAAACCTTTCACATAGCAATGCCCACAAAGATATTTTCAATGATTATCCCAAAATCATTAATCAATCTTAATTACGCTCAACGGTGCGATGCTACCCCTTGAGGTAGCACTAGGAAAAGCAACCAACACTCAAATTGCTTCATATCGAAAATCCAATTCAAATCAAACTCAATTTCAAATAAATCCAATCTCAAATCTTGTCAATTACTCATCACACACAAGGATAGACCTCCACATGGTCTTTCAATCTCCCCCTTGATGAGTATATTGACAAACACATGAAAAGGCATAAGTTTTGAGTTTGAATAAGAGAAGAAAGCAATTTGAATGCGAAGCCAAACTTGATCAAAGAAATAAGAATCAAGGACATGATCAAGTTGGCAACTTATGATCTATGAAATATAGCAAAGATTAACAAAGATCATAAGAAATAAGAAGAATCAAGTGCAAAGTGATGCCTTTTCTACGATTTCTCCCCCTTTTGGCAATATAGGTATCAAGATGACATTTTCTTTTCTCTCCCTTTTTTTTGTTGTTTTTATGCAAGTAATGTAGCCTAAGGGAGCTTTGAAGATTATCCATGTGACCAACAAGACAAGTTATGACACCAAGCTAAGTTATGGCAAAAATAGACTAAGCTAAGGCATGTCCAAGTGCAAATAATCATTTTGCTAGCAAGATTTAATTAAAACCATGTCATTTTTAGCATGATTGAACATGAGCAACACTTGTCATTAGTTTCAAAACTAGAAGGAAAGCCATTCAAAGGATCAAATGGAAAACCTAGAGTTCAACCTAACACTTTGGGGAATCTAGAAGTGCACACAAGGTCCTTCGAGCTTTTTTTTATTGTATGCAAATTTTTCTGTGAATCTTTGAAAGACATAGCGGGGTGCAAATATTTGACATTATTTGCATTCTTTACCCACATATGTTTTTTTTGCATTTTTAAAGCAATTGACTCAAACCATAATCGATCATCTCAAGAGAGACTCTTAAGAGAATGATCTTGGTCATACACAACACATTCCAAGTTCATCTCAAGTGCAATGAGAAGCCGTCTTGTGAATGTGAGGTGTTGAGTCTAATCTTGCACAAAAGTGTCAATTTTGCTTCACTTTCATTTTAGCATTTTCATTGTTAAGCTAGTGAAGGACTCAAGTATGGATCAAACAAGATTCACCCAAGTTGCTATAGGGACTCTAAAGAATTCCAGAATTTCACAAATCATGGCGAATACACCTAGAGAAGAAACTTAGCAAGTAAACGCAACATGTTTTATCAAGTTTTTCTTTGAACGCTCATTTTTCAATTTTTGTAAGCTTAGCAAGATAAATGAACTTGGACATATCTAAGCAAGTAATTTTCTTCATAATATAGCATGATGTATAAAATGAAACATGGATCATTTGCATAATAGACAAAGCTCATAAAATGAAAAATCAAGTCTATATGCATTGCATGAGACAGATTCTTAAACTCCCCCTCAACATGTGATTTCATTTTAAGCACAAATCTGGTTCAAATTGAGTTATTAGCAAGATTAAGCTCAAGAAAGATCGAAAAGAACTCAATTAAAGCCAGAAACACAGAATGGAGGGAAGAAGTCAAGAAACTGCGAACTGGGTGGCTATAGAGTATAGAAAAGATGGTAGAGAACACTGTGGCTCAGACTCGCTCTCATCTTCCCCAATGACTAACATAGGAAAGCTGTCTCTAGATCCCAAACTAAAGAGTGCACACAGACCCTATCTACCCAGGGAGCCCAACACCTGCTAGACTTATAAGACTGTGAGGGAACTCAACCTAGAGAGAAGAGAGAACAGCTAATTAAGCATGATAGCAACCTAAAGCACAAGATGAGAGGTCCATGCAAAGCATGCCAGAAGTCTAAGTGATGTGAACTCATAACTCTAAGGAATAAAACCCATAAACACCCAGAGCAATACAAAAGGAAAAACTGAAATAAAATATAATACATAATATACAGATCAGCTCCCCCTCACAGAAGGCCGTAAGGGCACACAACTCCAAGCTCACTCCTCAAGGCAACAAACCTAGAGCTATCCAAAGGCTTGGTAAAGATATCGGCCAACTGGTGGTCACTCTCTACAAACTGAAGCACTATGTCTCCTTTCTCCACATGGTCTCTAAGGAAGTGATATCTAATATCAATGTGCTTGGTCCGAGAGTGCTGCACTGGGTTCTTGGCAATGCAAATAGCAGAAGTGTTATCACAGAAAAGTGGAATACTCTCTATCTCTAACCCAAAGTCCCTAAGGTCGATCTCATCCAAAGCACACAGCTACAAAGAATCGTCTGCAGACAACATACTCGGCCTCGGCGATTGGATCATGCGACTCTGCACTACTTCTTAGATGACCAAGAAACAAGAGAAGTGCCAATGAATTGGCAAGTGCGGTGCTTTTCCTATCTATCCCTGACCAAACAAAGTCAAGATCGGAAAAGGCTCTAAGGGATAGACAAGAGGAAGAAGAGTACCATATACCATAATCAATGGTAGCTCGAAGGTACCTAAAGATGCGCTTCACCGCCTGGCGATGAGAGACGCGAGGAGAAGCCTGAAAGCGAGCGCACATACACACAGCAAAGTGTATGTCCGGCCGCGAGGCAGTAAGATACAAGAGGGAGCCAATCATGCTCCGGAACTCCTTTTGATCAACAGGCTCACCATCCTCATCGGGCTCGAGGACAGCAATGGTGGCCATAGGAGTCATCACGGGCTTTCCATCAGACATATCAAACCGTCTCAGAAGGTCCCGAGTGTACTTACCTTGGTGCAGGAAAGTACCCTCCCGAGTTTGCTTGATTTGGAAGCCAAGAAAGTAGCTCAACTCACCCATCATACTCATCTCAAATTTTGTGCTCATCACCTCAGAAAAATGAGACACAAGAGACTGAGATGAACCACCAAAGATAATATCATCCACATAAATCTGGACGAGAAGAAAATGAGAATCCTGGTGTCTGATGAATAGAGTTTTTGTCTACAATACCCATTTTGAAACCATGACTGAGAAGATAGGACTTAAGCCTCTCATACCAAGCTCTAGGGGACTGCTTAAGTCCATACAAGACTTTGGAAAGCTTGTAGACATGGTTCGGGTATTTGGGGTTCTCAAATCCTGGAGGTTGCTTGACATACACCTTTTCCTCAATGAAGCCATTGAGAAATGCACTCTTGACATCAATTTGATAGAGCTTGAAGCCCTGGGATGTAGAGAATGCAAGCAGGATTCTAATCGCCTCTAGTCTAGCTACAGGGGCAAAGGTCTCCTCAAAGTCAAGACCCTCAACCTAAGTGAAGCCCTGTGCAACTAGCCTAGCCTTGTTGCAAACAACAACCCCATCCTCACTCTGCTTGTTTTTGAACACCCACTTGGTCCCAATGACATTATGACCAGATGGGGGCTCTACAAGCTGCCAAACTTTGTTCCTCTCAAAGTTTTCCAGTTCCTCATGTATAGCATTAATCTATGATTCATCGGATAATGCATGAGTAACATCCTTTGGCTCAAAAGAGGCAACAAAGGCAGAGTGAAGGCAGAAAGAAGATAAGCCTGATTTTGAGCGCGTAACACGCTCAAATAGATCATCAATGATCTGCTCAGGTGGATGAGAACGCTGAATGTGTCGTGGAGGACTAGAAGCAGAAGTGGCCTCTACCTCTTGAGGAGAAGAGGTAGGAACAGAGCCACTCGCTGAAGGAGAGTCTGAAGGCAAAGGCAGATCATCCTGAGGTGCAGAAATGGAAACAGGAGGCACCTCAGGTGAAGAGGAGACTGGATCAGGTGGAACACCATCATCTCCATCATCCTCATCCTCTACAAAGATGGTCTCGGAGGGATAAGAAGAGCCTGAAATATCAGGTCTAGCACCTGGGCTAGCCTCATCAAAGGTCACGCCACAGTCTCTATGATCCTATTCGCATCACAACTCTGCAGACCCTATAGCTACGAGAGGAAGTCGAGTAACCCAGAAAGATACCATCAGAAGAACGAAACTCAAACTTATCTAGGTTACCAGACTTCAAGATAAAACACTTACAACCAAAAACGCGAAAATGAGAAACACTGGGCTTTCGCCCATACCTCAACTCATAAGAAGTGCGATGCAAATGTGCTCTCAAGAAAACGCGATTGGAAACATGACAAGCAGTAGCTATAGCCTCAGCCCAAAATTTCCTAGGAGTAATGTACTCATCTAGCATTGTCCTAGCCATCTCAACCAGGGTCCTGTTCTTCCTTTCCACTACGCCATTTTGCTGAGGGACGTAGGGAGAAGAGAACTGATGCTCTAAACCAGACTCCACACAGAAACTCTCAAAGTAGGAGTTCTTGAACTCTGTGCCATTATCACTGCGTACAGCTCGTAATGCACCTGGGAGCTCAATAGACAACCTACTAACAAGTCCCCTGAAGTGAGAGAAAGTCTCATCCTTCGAGGCCATGAAAAATACCCAAGAATACCTCGAAAAATCATCAACAATGACAAGGACATACCACTTCCCTCCTGCTGACTGCACTCTAGCTGAACCAACAGTGTCCATATGTAAAAGCTGTCCTGGTGCATCAGTCATCACTACGGTGACTGGAGGATGAGAAGCAGTAACCATCTTGCCATGTCGACAGGGAGATTGAGATTAATCTTGGAAAAACTACGAAATCATTATAACATGAAAGTTGTAGGTGATAATAACCATATCTATGCTTATGTTTATGTTATTGGCCATGGTTAAGAGACGGTGAATATGATGACATGTATAAACTATTTAATCGCATCATTTGCAAGTGCATTCCCTAGTTTGTGGCTAGGGGGTTTATATGTTTGTTTGTTTTCAACGTTTGAAAATGCCAATGAAAATGCAAACAATAAGCTTTGTTATGAGCATATCTAAGTTTGTTCTTCGATTGATAAGAGGGTGTTGAGTTAGTTGTTCATATTATGATTATGAAAATGATGACTTATGTTTTTGAGCATGTCAAGGGTTACTCCCGTCGTTAATGCAAGTGCTAAATTAATATGAAATATTGCATTGATTGAACTGATTGGTGTTCCATTCCATTAATGATGAGAATGGAGTCATGTCGCGCATGATCATCTGGTAAGGTTGATACATGGTGAACGTTATGTGAGAATTGATGTTGCTTCTCCTGCATTCATAACATGCATAGATTCAGGCCAGATCGGTGAGAAAGTCATAACTAATCCGGTGAGGTCGGTGAGAAAGTTATGACTAATTCGGAGCGCTATTTGGAAGTCCTACCTCGTAGTCCCATCCACGGAGTTGGACGGGAGCGAGTCAGTAAGAGTAGGCCCCGCCACGGGATGGTCGGGATTGAGAGGGTGCACACCGACGGGTGTGCACTCAGCTATACCAGTATAGGCTAAAAGGTGGCATTTAGAGCATGAAAGCATTAAAGCATTGCATTGCATTGGGTTACAATTGATATCTATTAATTGATGAGAATGGAAAGGACAGGTTAAGGATTGAGACGTGGACTCATCCAGAAATGATTATTGAGGCATGGGTAAGATTTAGTTACTGACGGATACACGACACACAGGTATCCCCAGCGGCCCAGGAAAGGTACATGGGCCGCCATCAAGATTTAAAACCCGGGGCCCAAGGCCCCGCCAAGCCGACTCCCCAAGAGATAGCTCGACCAGCGTTACAGATTAGGCGCCTCGCAAGTTCTGGCCGATATCGACTCGGAGGTGCCCGACCGCGAAGTCTGACGGCCGAGAGCATCGGCGAGCTCGAGCCACCTTCACAACAAGCCGGCCTCAAATCATCGAAGCGGCGTCCGACCCGCCACCTACCCCAATCGACACGGCACTTCAAAGATGACCAGACAGAGAGGGAGGCGCGCCTTCCCAAGCAATCCCCGAAGTCGACACCCGATGTCGGCCGACAAGCCACAGAGAGTGCGCCTGCTTCCTTTCGGGCGGACCACGCCCTCGCTCAGCTTCACCGACCGACTCGGCGGGGCCAACAACCACCGTCCGACATCAAGTCCAAGACCAGACGCCGAGGCGAAGACTGTGACTCGGTAGCGCCGGGAGCCCCATCCATTTTTCCTTTACACGCTCTATGTAACCAGCTTCCCCGGATATATAAGGGGAGGCCTGGCCCTCTAAAGGAGACACATCCACACACGAGCGCGGGCAAAGGGGGGAAGAGCCTCATATACGATAGCCCGAAGCACACCTCGGCGCCGAACCTTCGTGTTCTTAGCTCCCTCATCCGACCATCTTGACGCGAGGAGCTCGCGCAGCCTCGCATGTAACCCGACGAGCTCATCAACATCAATACAAATACGCACCACCACGCGGACTGGAGTAGGGACGTTCGGCCCGAACCAGTATAAACCCTGGACCCTCTTTCCTCTCTCTTGGGGGTCTAACCATTCGAGGAACGGGAACGCGCGGCCCCTCCAGACTTACAAAATTCACTTGCCGGTTCTCGAAACACCGGCGGTTAGCGCTGTAGGGGCCTAGCAGCACCACATCTCCGGACCCCCATTTTGCTTCCTCGATGGATTCCTTCGTCGACAACGGCGCGCTCGCGCCTGGGACCCGAATCCATTTCGGATCCCTCGACTTCATCGCCGGTCCGACGGGAGAGCTCAGCCTCGCTCCCGTCACGTCCCAGGGCCAAGCTTCCGCGGGGTGCCTGCGCCGCGTCATCCACACCCTCGGCAGCCTTCAGCTCGAGGCCCTCGCGCCGGCTCCAAAGCCGACGTTACAGCCAGCGCCGCCTCCCGGCCGCGCTTTGCGCGCTGCGGCGATGCCTCCGCCTCCAAGACTGTGTTTGGTGGTGATGGCTGGCTACGCGCGGTCTCCATCCACGAGATCTTGAGAGCTCCACCGACGGCGGCTCCGGATCCGACTCGAGCGAGCCTCGAGGAGCTCAGACCGCGAATGTAACGTGGCGGCGTGAGCGATCAACTCGCCGCCATTTCACCAAGTCAAGAGGACCGCCACCGCGCCCGGCGCCGGAGGCGGCCAAAGAAGACGACTCAGGCAGATCATCCCAAGTCCACCCGACCAGTTTTCGCCGGCGGGGCTGAGCTGAGCCGCGGGCGCCAGACTTAGTAAGGCACGGTCGACCAACCGGTTAACGCCGCCGCCAGGCCAAGAAGGCCAGTCGGCAGCGCATGCGCAAGACGCCGAGTGCAACAGCAGATAGAGGAAGAGCCGGTGAACGACCCGTGCTTCCCCCTTCCGAGCCAAAACTTCGCCGCGGCTGCAATGTTGCTCCGCGGCATCCCCGAGCCCGACGGACCCGAGGTTGTGGCCGCTTACCAAACACCTCCGGAGCTGGTAGAGCGCCGCCGACAACATGCACTGCCTCGCACCCCTTCGTGGGGTCTCATTGGCCGTCAAAGCAGATCCATCATGAAGCGGGAGAGAGCCGCCCCGCAGCCGGAGCGGCCCTGTGCTTTTACGCCCCGGCCTGTCGTTTTGGACAACACTACGATCGCCGCGACACTCTCGACGCCAAGAAGAGCGGTCGACGTCGCGACTTCGCTTCGAAAGTCGCCGAGAAGCGGCCGCCGCCGCGACCGCAGCCCGACCCAGAGGGCCCGGGCCCTGTGCATTTCACGGAGATCCGCCAGTGCGGATTTCCCGCCCGCTTCGGCACCAGCCAACATCACTAAGTACGCGGGGCGATTTAACCCCAGCGTTTATTAGAAGATTACCGGCTACATTGTCGGGCCGGGGGCCACTAATGACCTTTTCGCATTTAGTACTCTCCTCTATTTGGCGGACTCGGCCGAGCTCGCTCGAGTGCCCGCTCGGGACTATCAAGCGGGCCGACCTAAAGAACGTCTTCATCGGTAACTTCCAGGCACGCATAAGCGCCGGGAACTCTTGGGACTCAAGAGTTGCAAGCAGCAATGAGAAACGCCCGACTACATCCGGCGCTTTCCCAACAAAGGTAATGAACTCCTCGACATCGGCGACGCCGACGTCGTTGGGGCATTCATTTACGGCACCACATGCGAGCCTTGGTCCACAAGTGGGTTGTTTTAAACCCGGGACTACCAAGGACTCGCCGACATCGCCACTCAACCACGCCCGGCGAGGAGGCGTGTGGGCTATCTTCGATAAGGCAAAGACCAAGCGAGAGCCCGGCCCCGAGCCGGCCGCGCCCTCCGACCACGCCGACAAACGGAGGCGAAGGGAAAGGCAGGTCCACAAGGACCACACGGTCGCAGCCGCCGAACGCCCTGACAAGCAGCAGGCGCGGCAGCAATCCGACCACTTCGAGAAACTGATGGATAGCCCGTGCCCGAACCACGGGTACCCCGTCAGGCACAAATACCGGGACTGCGAAGTCCTGAGGCGCTTCCTCTCCGGAAACCCCACGCAGCCGCGGGGCAGAGGAAAGAAACGCGACCGACGCCGAGTTCGGGCGGATAAGGCGACGCCGGTTCCCAGAGTCTGACGGATGCCTTATGATCTTCGGCGGTCGGATAGCTACGCCGACAAACGCCGAAGCTTCGCCTACGCGAGGTGCACACGGTGACCCTCATGTCCCAAACTACCTCCACTGGTCGGAGACCCGATCACCTTTGATCGGACGGACCACCCCGAGCATGTTCCACACCGGAAGGTACCCACTGCCGTCGACCCCATCGTAGGGTCGGTTACCACCAAAGTCCTCATGGATGGCGGCGGTCTCAACATCCTGTATGTTGAGACGCTCGACGCTCTGGGCATCCCCCGCTCGACCCTGCGTCCGAGCAAGGCGCCCTTCCACGGCGTCGTCCCGGGCCGCCAAGCCTACCCTCTGGGGCAGGTCGACCTGCCCGTCACCTTCGGAGGACCCGAAAACTTCCGCACCGAGATCCTCGCCTTCGAGGTGGTGGGGTTTGCGGGTTCCTACCACGCTATTTTGGGGAGGCCATGCTACGCCAAGTTCATGGCGGTCCCCAACTACACGTACCTGAAGCTGAAGATCCCGGGGCCACGGGGCATCATCACCGTGTCCTCATCCTTCCAGCTTGCTTTCAACTGCGAGCGAAGCAGTTGCGAGCTAGCCTCGGCGGTCATCGCGTCCGCCGAGCTCAGCAGCTACCGGAGGCAGGCCTCCGACTCCGTCCCCGGCTCCAGCAAGTCGGGACCTGGGTCCTTCGAGTCCGCGGAGGACACGAAGGGGATCGCGATCGATCCCGAAGACCCGGCCAAGACCGTGCGGGTAGGGTCCGCCCTTCCCGCCAAATAGGAAGACGCTCGTGCCGACTTCCTCCGCAAATCGGGATGTCTTTGCTCGAAAACCTCCGATATGCGGGCATCCCAAGGAGGTCGCCGAGCACACCCCGAACATCCGCTGGCGCCAGAGCCGCCGCCAGCCACCTGCTACTGCTTTGACGAAGAAAAATGCAGCTCATAGGGAAGAAGTAGCCAAGCTTTTAGAGGCGGATTTGTAAAGAGGTACGCCACCCCAGTGGCTTGCCAATCTGTCCTTGTAAAAAGAAGTCCCGCAATGGAGGATGTGTGTCGACTACACAGTTCTGAACAAGGCATGTCCCAAGGACCATTTTCCTTTGCCACGGATCGACCAAGTCATTGATTCCACCGCTGGTGCGTAGTCGCCTCGTTCCTAGACGCCTACTTTGGCTACCACCAAACTCGATGAAAGAGTCCGACCAGCTCGCGACCTCTTTTATCACTCCGCTCGCCTGCTCACACGTAACTATGCCCTTCGGTTCGAAGAACGCAGCGACATACCGGTATGTATGTACACTGTTTCAAGACCGGATCGCCGTAACGCCGAGGTGTACGTGGACGACATCGTCGTTGTCGGAAAGGCCGGTGACCTCGTCACCGACACGAAGAAACCTTTGCGAACCTCCGACGGTTCGCGATAAAACTCAACCCCGAGAAATGCGCCACGGTCCCCAAGGGAAGCTCCTCGGGTTCATCATATCCGAGCGGCGCATCGGCCAACCCGTGAAGGTCTCCGCAATTATGAAGATGGGGCCGACATCGACTTAAAGGGCGCCCGAGGCGACGGATGCCTTGCAGCCTCGAGTGTTTCAGATCTCGCCTTGGCGAAGCGAATGTCGCCATAAGTTGCTCAGAAGTCCGACTGCTTCGATTGGACACACGGCTCGTGAAGCCCTCGACCAGGTGAAGGCCTTCCCGACGTCACCTCCGATCCCGATGGCGCTTATCGCCATGCGACCTCTGCTTCTCGTCGCCGCCACGACCCAGTGTCGTGAGCCTTGCGCCTTCGCCGAAGCGGGCGGAGGAGCGTCCTCAAGGTGCAGCGGCGGTCTACTTCATCGATGAAGTACTCTCGAATCAAGGCCGTTATCCGCAAGTGCAAAAGTTGCTCTACGCGGTACTGATCGCGAAGAGGAAGCTGATTCACTACTTCAGCCAGCACCCCATCTCCGTGGTGACTTCCTCGCCGCTAGGCGAGATCGTCCGCAACCGTGACGCCTCAGGAAGAATAGCCAAGTGGGCGCTCGAGCTCAACGGCCACGACATTTCCTTCGTCCCCAAGACAGCAATCAAGTCCCAAGCCTTCGCCGACTTCGTCGCTGAGTGGACCGAAGCCCAGGCGCCGCCAGCACTCGAAGACCCCGAATACTGGACAATGTACTTCGACGGGTCCTACACGAAGAGCGGAGCGGGCGCCGGGATCGTCATCATCTCCCCGCTCGGCAGCAGGCTCCAGTATGTCGTCCGACTGCTCTTCGACGCCACCAACAACGTCGCCGAGTACGAAGCCCTCATCAATGGTCTCCGGATCGCCGCCCGACCTCGGCGGCGACGGCTTTTATATATCTGGCGACTCCAAGCTGGTGGTCGACAGGTCATGAAGACCTCGAGCCCCGAGACTCCACGTGATGGCAGATTACCGCGAGGTGCGCAAGCTCAAGAAAAAATTCAAGGGTTTCGAGCTCCATCACAGCTACCGACGCATAACAGCAAGAGGCCGACCGCCGCCAACATTGCCTCGCAGGACGGTTCCGCCGGGTCTTTGCCCACGACCTTCGCCAACCGTCCGTTCACGCCGACCCGGTGGTCGATCCGGCCGGCCGGCCCGGCTCGCTCGAAGCGAGCACCGACCGTCCGGTTGCCGCCCCGTCCGAATCAAGCCAAGACGTGCTGACGGCTGAGTCCGATTGGAGGAAGCCTTACGTCGAGCGCTTGACACATGGGACTCTCCCCCCTGATCCGACCGAGGCCCGGCGCCTCGCCCGGTGCGTCAAGTCCTTCGTCCTGGTCGGCGAAGACCTTTACAAGAGGAGTCCCTCCGGTTTCTCGAGTGCATCCTAACCGACCAAGGCAAGGAGTTGTCGCCGACATCCATGGCGGCGTATCACGGGCATCACGCAGCCCCACGGTCCTCGTGGGTAAGGCTTTCCGCCAGGCTTCTATCGCCGATCGCGGTGGCCGACGCGAGCAAATCGCTCGCAGACCGCGAGGGCTGCCAATTTTTGCCCGACAGACGACCTTCCAGCTTAAGCCCTCCAGACGATCCCCATTACATGGCCGTCGCGTGCGGGGGCTCGATCTGCTTCGGGCCTTTCAAGAAAGCACCGGGGCTTCACCCACCTCTTCGTCGCGTAGACAAATTCACCAAGTGGATAGAAGCAAAGCGATCGCCGCCATTACGTCAAGAAGTGCCGACTTCTTCCGCGGCATCGTCTATCGGTTCGGGTCCCTAACTCCATCATCACCGACTAACGAACGCAGTTTACGGGAAGGAATTCCTCGAATTTCGCGACGACTTCAACATCGCGTCGACCGGGCGGCCGCCGCCCACCGCAGCACTAACGGCCAAGCCGAAGGGCAAACGGCATGATCCTTCAGGCTCAAGCCGCGAATCTTCAATCGATTGAAGAAGTCGGCGGGCGTGGCGCCGAAGGTGCCCTCCGTCCTTTGGAGTCTCTGAACTACTCCAACCAGATCGACCGCTTTACGCCATTCTTCTTGGTATTTACGCCGAGGCCGCCCCACCGACCGACCTGTCAATACGGCGCCCTGTGCTTCAAACCTTCGACCGACTCGGGGCTCGACCAAGAAGAAGACGCCGTCGATTAACTCGGACGAGGCACGCGACGCTGCCATTCTCCTGTCGGCCAAATACCAACAAACGCTACGGCGTTATCAGAATCGCCAGATCCGCGGCCGAGCCTTCCACGTGGGCGACTTGGTCCTACGACAAGTCCAGTCCAACGTCGGCAGGCACAAGCTTTCACCTCCATGGGAAGGCCCCTTCACCATCGTGGAGGTAATCCGCCCGCACCTACCGACTCGAGACGCCAAGGCAACGTTTCAACGCTTGGAACATCGAAAAGCTCAGCGTTTTTTCCTAAAACCCGTTTCCTTGTCGAGCGCGTCTATCCGCCCGACCAGCCCGAGGGGCGCGAACCCACTCGGGAGACTTGCAAAGTCCGCGTAACCTTCTTACGTGGCGCCCTAGTCGGCGTGGGGCCTACCCCTCGAGAAACCACTTCAACCCGGCTGTTACGGTCTACGTCTTGAAAAAACTCCGGCGGTTTTCCTCGACTACGGCCGCTAAAGTGATGGTCCGTGGTGCGAAGTGAGTTTCGCGTGGGTAACCCACGAGCGATCCGCAAAGGGTTTTTTTCGCAAGCATCTGACAATCATCAAGCATTCGGCGAGAAAGCCTGCATCCCATATACTTCAACAAAGGTATGATACATCCATTGCAGATAAGCGAAGAAGCAAAACCCACGTCCTATGCTAGCCCTAAAGCACGAAGAGCCAAAAAATCAGCAAATCATGCGTCTGGACCATGAAGACGGAAGGACGGGAGAAGCGCCCGGCGCCGAGATGCCTCGCCAAGACGCCTGGCCTCAGGGGGACCGCGACGGCGGCCTAAGGGTCAGGGCGAAAAAGGCATCGCCCCGAGCCCTCCCGAGACCTCGCTTCGCGTCCCTCACCGTCTCGAGACCTCCGGTGCAACCGCCCGCCACTGCACTACCGCCGCCTCCATAATCGCCCGCGCTGGGCCGTGGTCGCCCGGATATGGGAGACGATGGCTGCGCGTCGAGGAGCCGCGACCGCCGGGGCAAAGACGCCAAAGACGTACTCGCCGTCAGAGCGGCGACCCTCCGCCCTTCGCGGGCGGAGCGCTCCCGGAGGGCCTGGGGCAGGTCCTCCAGCGCCTCGGCCGCTCGGGTGAGGCCGAAGGCGTACTGCGCCACGGTGGGCTCAGCGGGGTCCTTGAGCTCCGCCCCGAGTGGCTCCAGGCTCCTGCCCATGCTTTCGTAAGCAGGGCGGAGCATGGAGAGGAGAACCTCGCGCGTGGAGTCGAAATCCTCGCTGGCTGGCTATCTCCGCTCGGCTGCCTCGGGCGGTGCCTGGCAGCCGCCTGCCCCTCGGTGGCTGCACCGCGCCTCCAGCGCCACACCGCGCCTTTAGGCGGCAGAAGAGCCCGCTGAGACACTAAGTCGGCGTGGGACTCGCACCAGCGTCCACCATGCTCGCCGCCCGGCCTCGCCAGACCGCCTCGCACTGGGGCCCCGAGCCACCTCCAACGCCGCTTGCCGGCACCTCATTTGGCAGTCGGACTGCGGAAAGCAAAAGACCGAAAAGAACATCAACAAGACGCCCCAAAGAACCCCGCCACGTCTCAAACGATCAAAGAACACCTACCGCGACGGGGTTCCACAGAAGAACTCGGCGAGGGCAGGTCGAGACCGCCGCCGCCGCGGAGGAGCCTCCTCCGTCTGGACGCTTGAGGGTGAGCCCTAGGGCTCCCCTCCGCTGCTCGCTGCCAGCCTCCCGTGCCGCCCCCACCGCCGCCGACATGGCGCCGCAAGAAGTTCCTCACGAGAACGGGTTTGGAAGACGAAGAGGGCAAGGCAACGCGAGCGCTAGGGCTGAGTATGGATTACCGCCTCCCCCGCTGCATGTATTTATAGCGACGGATTTGTCCAGCCGAAACCGCCAATCGCCTCGCGTGCTCCGCGCCTGTCGCACCCTCGGCCCGACGCCGCGACGCGACGGGCATTAAAATTCCACTCCGCATTAAATGCGAAGCGACACCGGTGCAGAAGCTCGCCGCTTCCCGCTGCGACGACTCGACTCTTCGGCATTCGCGCAGACTCAGCTACCCGGACGTCCTTGGAACCCGCGTCGGCGCCAGCGAGCCGCCTCCGACCGACCCAAAAAGAGATAAGTCACCTGACTCCATCTCCTCCACGGTTTCCTTAGACGACCAGCGATACGCGCCGACCAAACCCTGGTCGCCGTGCATCGCTCGGGGGCATCGCCATTTATATTCTTACGGGTCGGTGATCCGACTGACCACACGGCTCCCTACCAGTAACCTATCCGACCCAAGCGCCACGACCTCGCCCGCCACGGTTTCAAGTAGCGCCTACGGAAAGGGTAACTCAGACGCCCAAGCCACAAGTCACCGGAACGTTCGTCTCTGCTCAAAATATGAATAAGTGCTCCCGCGCTCCGACGCTATTCATATTCATGCGGGTCGACGACCGACCAGCTACTTGGCTTCCCTACCGGGTAACCTATCCGACCCAGCGCCACGGCCCACGCCCTAGCGGCTCACGGCCAAGTAGGCGCTCATGATGAGGGCTACGTGCGGCGCGAGCCACGCAGTCGGTCCGGGCCACCTCTCCGCATGAGGCTCGAATGGGCGGCATCCGATGCGACGTCCGTTAACCCTTCCTTCGCGCCTCTTTCGGAGAATCGAAAACACCCACGCCCGAAAAACCCCCGGTGGTTTCCAGGGTCACGGTTTCCGAGCGCAAAAGAAGGGATCTCGCGGGCAAGCACAAAAACAAACCCGATTCAAGAACATATTGAAGTTTTTTACATCTGCAAAAACTTTATGCCTAACATCATTCGTAATCCCCGTGGAGGACACTCTGCGGGGGAATCCGGTCGGCGATCGCTCGGGCATGAGGCTCAACCTGGAGTCCGAGGCGCTCGACCTCCTCGTCGGTCCGGTTCCGAGCGATCCCGCTGCTAACTTTGTCCAGGTCAAGGCCGTTGTAGAAGGACATGGCGTTAACAAGCGCGGAAGTGGCTCCCAGAGCAGCGCTCGTCCTCACCGACTTCTCGACGTGTTCCGGCACGCGGGCCAACTCGGTCGACAGCAGACTCGTGCCTCGCGCAGCCCCGAGCAGTCGGACGCAGACAGCCCGGCCGACCTTCCCCAAGGTCCCCAACTCGGCGACCAGCTCGACCCGCTCAGCCTCCATCTCTTCTCGAGTCGCCCGAGCCAACGCCTCGGCACACAAGCGCTCTTCCACCGCCAGACGTCAGGCTCCGCGACCAATGAACCTTTTTTGTAGCTCTCAAAATCGGGCGAAGGTCGAGGTGCACCTACGATGGCACTTCCCGAATCAACCCAGACGATAGCTTCACGGACCTGGCGCCTCCATAGCTTGAGCCTCCTCGGGGCCTCCTCGCGAATCTCGCCGCGCGGCCGCCTCCTCGGCGCGACGTCCCGGCGTTGCGGGCCTCCTCTCGAGCCAAGCGCGCCACAGATCCGCCGAAAGCAGCGGTTCAGATGTTGGCCTCCGCCAGAGGGACTCTGCTCGACACCCTCACCTCGAGGACTCGCCCGACCGGCGCTCCTCGCAGGCGTCCTCCATCTCGCCGCCATCCGACGGGCCTCTTCCGCCACTGACGCTTTCGCGGCGAACTTCCCGAGCCTCCTGCAGCTCGGAGTCCTCGCTCGTGGACGCTCTCGCGGCAGCCTCTCTCGCTGCACAAAGCGATGGAGGAGCTGGGACTTGCCCTCCGAAAGACTCAAGATGCTGCAGCCACCACCGCTCCATTTCAAGATCCGGACAACATTCAAAGGGCGAGAAATTCGAATACGACTTCACGCGGCCGGCCGATCCCTCCGGTGATCGCGCCCAGCCTCCCAGAGGACTCAAGGAGAAGATTCAGCTCACCCGACCGCTCGGCTCGTCCGGCCGGTGGGAACCTCACCAGGCCTCCCACCTCAAGCTCCGCCATCGCCGCCCGGCCGAACGATGCCTCGTCGGATGGGCCACCGCCCGCCGAGCCGGGTTGGTCGGGAGCGGCGAGAAAGCTCCTCATCGCCCCGCGCCCGCTCCGACGATTGGGCCTCCGTCGCCACCGTCGGCCGAGTCGGGCTTCCGCCACCTCCGACCGCAGCTTGTCTCGGGCTGCTCTTCGGCGACGATGGCGGCCTCGCTTCAGTGCGAGACTCTCCGAGCCTGGCGCACCGTGATCGGGCGGCGCGGATCGGTCCGCCCTCCTCGGCCCCGCCCGTGGCGGCGAATTTCGACGATCGCCGGGCGTCGTGGCATGCGCTTCGTGGACACCTCCGCACCACCACCGGCTCGACCTCGCCACGCCTGGCGACCACGGCACGGCGGCGCCCGCCCGACGCTTGCCTCGACGACCGACCCATCCTCGGCCACGGCGGAGATATCTGGCGCCGGTCCCGGCGGCAGGGCCGCCGCCTCCGTCAAGCTTTCCTCCGAAAAATCCCTAAATGCAGAAGCCGGTCAGGGACATTCCGGGTAAAACCAACAAATACGGCGGAGGAGACAAGACTAACCACGTCGAGCGGACGCCGAACAGCCGCGCCCTCTTCGCTGGTCTTCTGGCGGGGAGGCCGCCACCCTCCTTCGGGGCACTTCTGTCGGGGTGTCCACGTGAGGTATCTGCAGTAATGACCTCCGTGGTCGATGTCCTCCATTGATCGCCGGCCGGCGGCACCAAGTCGCATCTTCAGACGAGTCGCCGAAGTCTCCGCCGTCGCTGGAAGACGACCCCCTGCCAACCGAAGAAAGGGCGGTTGACTCCGACGCCTCCTCGCCGCGCGCGATCATGGCCCGACGCGACGCCCTCTTCTCCTTCCTCTTGTTTCCAGCGTTCCTTCAAGCGGAGTCCCGCAGGCTCGGCTCACGGGCGGACCGCCGCCCTCATCTCTTTCTCCCCAGGCAAGAATGCCCGGGAGGATGCCCCAAGCAGCCCCTGAAAGGGCGGGATCTCTGCTCAGCCCGAAAGGGAATTAAGGTACATAAAGGGGGGGAAACCTCCCACTTACCAAATCGGGGTTCTCCGAAAAAAGGGCTCGGAGCGCCGCCCACCGCCACTGCGGGCCTTCACCACTGTGACGGCGGCCACCCGAGCCTCCACCTCCGACGAAGGAGCTCCGAACCTCCATCCTCATGGGGTCGACACCCCTCGATTCAACATCGGGTGGGGCCTGCCCATGAGAGGTTGTACGCCTCGCCATGAACGCGCGACAACAAAGATAACCCGTCAAGCTCGCTTCTTCGAGCGCAAGGCGCCAAGAATCACCACCATCTTCCTCTTCTCCCTCTCGTCCGCCGGACGGCCCCATTCGGGCACCGCTTCGGGCCGTCTCCCGGTGAAAGCCGGGGCGCTGTCCCCTACATTCCGAATGTAGAACCACTCCGGGTGCCATCCCCGGTTCGAGGTCGACAGCTTCACGTCAAGGTACTCCGCCGACCGGTGAGACCGGAGCTGGATGGCGGCGCCGCCGATCGGCGCCGGCAGTGCGCCCGACTTCTTCAACGACCGCACATGGAAGAAGTACCTCCAGAGGGCCCAATGGGGTTCGATCCCCAGGAAAGCCTCGCACAGCGTGATGAAGATCGCGATGTGCAGCACGCCGTGGGGGTTCAGATGGTGCACCTCCACCTTGTAAAAGTGAAGAAGGCCGCGGACGAACGTGTGGAGGGGAAGGCCGAGCCCGCGCTCAAAGAAGGACGCGGCTACGACGATCTCGCCATCGCCAGGCTCCGGAGCCGCGGCCCCCGTCGGCACCCTCCACCGAGCCACTTCACGCGGCGGAAGGAACCGCTTCTTCGCCAGACCGAGCACCCGAAAGGCCAAGAATGGCGACTCGCCACGCCATCTCCGAGGGTGCAGGGTCATTTGGGTGAAGAAGGGGCTAAGGCACGTAATCCCTCTGCTGGGCTTTTTCGATCTTCCTCACGGCCGCCTCGCTCTCTTCCTTTCGCAATAAGAACAGGACAACGCAGGGAATCGCGCCGAGCTCCCTCCTCTCCGCTTATAAAGAACGCTTCCACCGCCGACCGGACAGGCGTCAACCAAACGGAATATGCAAGACGAAACGGCGCCGTTTCCGCTTCTAACCGTCTCGACGGTTCAGCGCAGACGCTGCCCTAATCTCGACGCTTCAAGATCTCAATCTCGACAGACGCGCGCCTGCGGAAGGAACATCGGGTGGTGGCGACGCCTTGGGCCTCGCCCGAAACTCAAGAGGTGCCTGCGGTGGGAGATAAACATGCCAGATCGCTACGCCCTCAGAAGCCGCGAAGGCTTACCGACTTATATACTCGGGGCTCGACTAGTGCATGGGCCCTTAACGCCCGCCACCAAGTGGGACGACGTCACGCCCGAGCAAAAACCGAGCGAGGGACGAGGATGAGGCGAGCCCCCAGTGGGCCCCCGTTGGGTCGGCTGACGACCCAATCGACCTGAACCGTGTTCGAGGTCATACGTCACACTCTCCGTGGAGCCCGTCGACGGGTGGCGGCCACCGCGCTTCAGTCGGCGGACGACACTGGGTCCGGCACGGGATCGAGTAATGAAAGACTCTCATGGGTCGCCTCTGGGTCGGACGCCTCGCGACGGATAACGCCCGCCGAAAATGGTGCTCCTCGAAGCCATCAGGCCCACTCGAACTACCCGCTATCAGCTCGTCACGAGCACGGCGTTCGAGCCTACGTATGGCAAACGCGCGCTTGCTCACCCCCTCCAGGTCCCACACCTGCGGACGGGCGTATTCGCGGGAAACACGGCCACCTCCTGCCCGGAGCATGGGACGGACGCCTCCATCGCTCTCCGCCGAATGGGCGCCTCAAGACGAGATAAACCCCGACCAGCTCTCCGACCGCCGGGGCTCGAACTCCATCGGACCGGATGCGCCATACAAGACCAGGCGTGGGCAACCAGCCCGTTGATCACGGACGACAACGATCGGAAGCCGCCCGATTGCTGAAGCGGTGCGCTGCCAGACGTACTCGACATCTTCGCCGAGAATTGAATCCGCTAATCGAACGACCGCAAGACGAGATAAACCCCGACCAGCTCTCCGACCGCCGGGGCTCGGGTCCATCTGACCGGATGAGCATACAAGACCGCGCAAAACCGACCAGACTAAATCACGGATCGGTTGCGGCAAAGAAAGATCCGCCACCTCGGGCGCCACGCTTGCCCAAAGATCCGCCGGCCGAAGAAACCCCGATCGGCTCTCCGATCCGCCCAGGGTTCGGGGCTATTGACGGATACACGACACAGGTATCGGCCGCCCAGAAAGGTACATGGGCCGCCATCGCTTAAAACACGGGGCCCAGGTCCCGCCAAGCCGACCC
This sequence comes from Guadua angustifolia, assembly GCA_036346375.1. Taxonomy (NCBI): domain Eukaryota; kingdom Viridiplantae; phylum Streptophyta; class Magnoliopsida; order Poales; family Poaceae; genus Guadua; species Guadua angustifolia. Next base: position 12,772,918 of record CM070511.1, on the reverse strand, counting down.
CAAGAGATAGCTCGACCAGGCATTAGAGTTAGGCGCCTCGAAGCTACTGGCGATACCGACTCGGAGGTGCCCGACCGCGAAGTCTGACGGCCGAGAGCATCAGGCGAGCTCGAGCCACCTTCACAACAAGCCGCCTCAAATCATCGGGAAGCGGCGTCGACCCAACCACCTACCCCATCGACACGCACTTCAAAGATGACCAGACAGAGAGGGAGGCGCGCCTTCCCAAGCAATCCTCGAAGTCGACACTCGATGTCGGCGCCGACAAGCCACAGAGAGCGAGTGCGCTGCTTTTGAGGGGCGGACCACGCCCTCGCTCAGCAGCTTCACCGACTCGACGCAGGGCCAACAACCACCCGTCAGACATCAAGTCCAAGACCAGACGCCGAGGCAGAAGACCAGACTCCCAGGAGCGCGGAGCCCCATCCATTTTTCCTTTACACGCTCTATGTAACCAGCTTCCCCGGATATATAAGGGGAGGCCTGCCCTCCAAAGGAGACACATCCACACACGAAGCGGCAAAGGGGAAGAGCCTCATATACGATAGCTCGAAAGCACACCTCGCGCCGAACCCTTCGTGTTCTTAGCTCCTCATCCGACTCATCAGACGCGAGGAGCTCGCGCAGCCTCGTGATGTAACCCGACGAGCTCATCAAGATCAATACAAATACGCACCACCACGCGGATCGAGTAGGGACGTTCGCCCGAACCAAGATAAACCCCGACCTCTTTCCTCTCTCTTGGGGTCTAACCATTCGAGGAACGGGAACGCGCGGCCCCTCCAGACTTACAAAATTCACTTGCCGGTTCTCGAAACACCGACAGTTACGTTTTCGAGTTGATTGTGGCAAGTGGAGTTAGATACTGCTTTTTTTACTAGTTGATTTCAATTATGTAATGGCTATATTAAATTCTAGAGTAAAAGTAATTCAGTTGAATTCATTACTTTTCATTATTGTTGCACTTTGCTGAGTCTTGGACTCACGCTTGTTTGCTTCCTGTTTTAGGTACTTTGAAGCTGACTCGCCGGCATGGGAGTAGAGCACGTGTACGACTTCGGTCACCATCAACCCATTCAATTGTTTCGTTAAGTCTGGCTGTAACTAATGCGATTGTATTGTGTTGATCGTCGTTGCGTAGTTGGTTAATTGTCGGTTGGACATATGATTGATTATCTAAGGACCTGCTAGAATGTTTCATTCTATTTTGAGTGATTGATATATCATATAACTGCTATTGTTCTTTTGTCTGCTGCATGGATGTCCTCTGTTCCAGAGAGGTCATGCCGAAATTTTGTAAATTTCGGTGGCTTAGTTTTAAGCCGGTTTAAGAGTTTAGAGATTGAATTCAGTTTCAGTCTTTTTCGTAGAGGTGCCATTCGTTATTTAGGGTTTTTGGTAGCATCCGTGGCGCGATTGGCTCCGGGGTGTTACAGAATTGCTATCACAAAATTCCAAGAAAAAAATATAGAGAGACTCTACTGTCAGGAATCATACATTTAGTACGTTGGCAACACGTGAAAAACAGGTATAAATTATAATCCAAAATGTTGTTTGTCTACAGGAAACTAAAAAAAGAAAGTTTTGGTATCTCCTATATAAGACAGTTTTGACCAAGAAGTTTTGATCAATTTATTTATTCTCAATCAAATGGTGCTTCTGGACGTATTGTAATTATCTAAAACAGCTCTATACTCTTTGGTCAAATGATACATAACTTTCATTTCGCTTTATCAATAAATTCACTTCAATCCATTCTTTGGAAATCTAGACCTTGACCTGCGTTTATGGACCATGTGCTTATCCAGAACATGCTATTTTCATTAATTGGCTCCAATGCTTGCACATTCCAATTGATGATAATTGGCTAATTATTGGGGACTTCAACGTTATTCGTTTAATGCAGAATCGCAATTGGAGTGGAGACATGAATGACACTTTCATATTCGATGAAATTATCAACCAACTAGGCTTAATTGAACTCCCTATCAAAGGGTGCTCATTCACATGGAGTAATATACAACAAAAGCTGCTTCTTGAGTAGCTTGAATGGTTCTTCACCGTAGTAAGTTGGACAGTAACTTATCCTAACACAATGGTCAATCCACTTACTAGAAATATCTCTAATATTCCATGTGTAATCGCTATGCAAACTGCTATTACAAAGAAAAAAAATTCCGTATTGAAAACTATTGGACAGAACACCGTGTCATCTCAATAGTGCAGACTTGGTTCTCTCAGCGAAGTTCAAATTTCTACGCCGTGGACTCAAAATCTAGAGTAAGAGAATCGGCACAGAGGTACCGGTGTTGGAGTGGCGCAGAGGCTGTGGATGACGTTGCCGTGGCTTGGAGTGGCGGCGGCGTCCGAGTCCTCCCCCACAAACGTGGCTTTGTGCGGGCGCTACGAAGGCGCAGTGCGGGAGAGCAGGAGGTGAGTTTTGGAAGGGCGCTACGGTGGCCTCGAGCGGGCGCTGCGGCGGTGCGGTGTGGGAGAGCAGGAGGTGCGGGAGAGCAGAAGGTGCAGAGTGAGCGAGAGGAAAAATTTTTGGAAGTGGAGACGACAGGCTTAGGTTTAGGTGTATATATAGAGATAGTATCTGTGGCGGTTAATAATAAAACCACCATAGATAATATTATCTGTGGTGGTTTTTAATAAAAACCACCACATATAACTTTTATCTGTGGCGGTTCTTATTGCCACAGATAACTATTATCTGTATGTTCTTAATAATAACCGCCACAGATAATGGTTATCTGGCGGTTATTATTAAGAACCGCCACGTATAATAGTTATCTGTGGCAGTTATTATTATTAACTGCCATAGATATTGCCCCCAATATAAATCCCTAGACCTAGTAAGTGTTATCAGTGGCGGTTTTTGTTTAAAACCACCACAGATACCCCTATCCCCTCTTAGCCATTTAAAGGGCTATCAAATCTCAGTAAAATATTTTTAAGATTACTAGTCATTCACAAATTCCTTTTATAGTTTCTACATTTCAACAATAATATTAAAAATTTATATAATTTTTAGAATATTATTTTCTAACCATCTAAATATAGAAGTGCTGGTCTACAAAAGATGACTACACATCACACAGACTAAACTATATAAATGGACACATATTGCCATTACTCCTAACTCTCGGTGAGTACTGGACGCTCTCCTTACTAGCTTGAGAGTAGGATTCACACCCAGAGTCTTGGCCTACAAAGGGATGACTACGACGCCATCGACTCTGTGTATGATGTCAGGGGTGGGCTACATGATTCAGGATCATGAAGAAAAGGAGTGCGACGCCGAAGAAGATGGCACATATGCCTAAGAAAGCAACCAAGTCCACCATACTGTTAGTGTTATGCCCTTGAGGTAGTCATATAAATGATTGTAACATGACGATGTTTATGAATAATAATATGATTATTGGTCCAATGAAACTATATCATTATATTGATCAGCAAGTATGTGACTTGCTTATGAAACACTCTACTTATTGATATAATTATGTAAGTATCTCTGATCGGGTATCATCGTATAGGACAACGATGAATAGATCAGCACATGTATTGATCGATGATCATGTTTCATAGATCATGGGATATGGAGATATTGTCAATACATTGTGAACTCATGATGAAGAACATGGGTTAGATAGACCCGCAATGGGACACTGCGAGAATGTTACATTCTTATGTGTCATAAGTACTGTATCTCATACATAGTGGATGTATGATCCTTAGACCTGATATTGTCACATTCCCTACAAGTGTGGAACATCCCAAAAATTCTAGTAAGTAGAAATATATGTTTTGAATTTGAATATTATTATTTCTGAGTTTTCTTGACATTATTTATTTTTATTTGGATTTCTATAGATTTATACTTTGTAAGAAAAATCCAATAATAGAATTAAGGAATGGATAATAGTAAAAAGGTAAAATGGTAAAAGTAAAAAATTTGGAAAATTACCATTTAAACCCTAGGCCTGCAGTAAAAGTATTTTGAACCACTAATAAATTTTTATGAACAATTATGAGACTTAATAATTGAAAAGACAATCACTTTGACTAAAAACAGTGTAAGGTTAGATTTAAGGGTTAATCAGATATATGCCACTGCAGGAATCGGTTATTCGAGATTTGCCATCGTTCCTTTCGTATTTCTAGATTTGCCATTACGAAACCGTGTTTATTCTAAATATGCCATTGCAGCGTACACGTGTCACTTCTCGGTCAAACCGAGCGCATGACTCAAATTTATTAAACGATTTTGCCCTCCGCCTATTTTTATTTTATATTTAAATTAAGGCTAAAATTGAATTAATATTTTATGAAAATTTTTGTCAAGATCTGAAATAGTATTATTAATCTTATATAAAGTTTTAAAAATTTTATCTTTTATATTTAAATTTTAAAAATTCTGACATTGCTATTTTCAACTTTATTTTTCTATTTTTGAATTTCCAAAAGTTTCAAATATAAGTTTTAATTTTTTATATTTTTACCAAAGGTAGATGAGGATCTCGGGTCACCAAGGTAAAAATCTTAGCTTCATATCTTTTCTGGAGATTTCTACAAAATTCTGACAAGACTTTGATGCGGAGGGGCAAAATCGTCCGAATTGCGCTCAGTTTTACCAGAAGTGACACGTGTCGCGAGCGGTGGCATATTTAGAATAAACACGATTTCATAATGGCAAATCTAGAAATACGAAAGGAACGATGGCAAATCTCAAATAACCGATTCCTGCAGTGGCATATATCTAATTAACCCTAGATTTAATGAAAAATATGTATACTTCATGTCGACCTGATAAAATTACCATAGTAACTTCAATGTGTTACCTACTCCCAGTAAAATATTATAAATTTATCATGTCAAATAAGTCATCTAAAAATTCAAATACAAAAACAAGAAAAATCAACAAAATGGAATGTCCGAATTTTTATAAAATATTGGAGCAATATTTTGAGCTGAAAATTTTACATAAGAATTCTTACCTCAAATTCATCTGAAAAAAAAAGTTTCACAAATAATATACTTCATTTACAGACAAAGAAAAATCAAAATCCAAAAATGAAATTTGAGCAGCTAGTAGTGTCAGAATTTTAATTAATTCCCTGTAGAACTTTTTGACCCAAAGTTTTTACTGGAGGTAGTACATTAACTGGAGACCTTAGTCAAAAATCCTTGACAAATTGGGTAGTGATTTGCTGGCTGTTTTAAGGAAAACGCAGACAACAATCGCTCAGCCAAAATATCTAAACTTCGTTCTTTCGCCGACAGGTGGGCCCATAGCTCTGTTCTGGACCATCTGCTAACGCGAGAAGGCCTGAGCCTTGCTCTCTCTGGCAGTGGTCCCGGTCCCACCCACCAGCCTCAGTTCTCTCCTCCCCATCCTCTTTCTTCTTCCCTACCGCTCAAGCCAGAGCTGAGTTCATCCCCTCCGTTCTCTCTGCTTTTCCAGCGCCTCCCTCACCTACTCCATGTACCAGCAATGCCGCCTAAGCCACCGATTGCTGACACGAAGACCTCCAGCCATTCTACGCCGTACCGGAGCCATGTCGTCGCAATTAAGCATCGCCATTACTCCATGTCGCGCCCAGTAAAACTCCCGCCTGAGTCAAGCTCAACCAAGGCCGGCTTATCCACTGCGTTCCTCAGCTATAAATTGAGCCCTGTGATCGCCTTGAGACTATACACTCATTCCCTCTACTTCCCCTTACTCTCTCCCAGCCAAACGCATGAAGTTCACTCCCATTTCCGCCATAGCTGTCAACTTGGGAGCTCAAAACCGAAACCCAATCAGCTGAACCAGAGTACCAATTCCAAATTACTCTGAGCCAAAACATCCTCATACACTACCAAGCAAATCCCCTCAAAAATATTCTGAGCTCTTCACGCAAAACTTTGCTGCCACCGTAAGCTCATATTCTCCAACCCCGGTCACCAACGGTAGCCCAACCTGGAGTTTCTCCCTTCTGGAGAACCACAAAAATGGACTCCTAGTAGTTGGGTGATGCTCAATCACTTACCCATTCAAGCTCTAGTGCACTGATTCTTGTTCTCCGCCGACCCGCCATTAGCACCGGCCCTGACCTCTGTTGCCGAGCTACTTTCGGTCATCTCTGCCGGCAATCAAGCCTACCACCGAGTGCACATTGGAAATTTTGTTCTTCCCGTGCCTTCGCCTTCGCCGGAACTTCACCAGAGCACCCTCGCCGTTGATCCCTAACTGGTCCCCTGTTCTCTGTCTCTGCGTAGTGGGGCCGGGGAGTCAGAAACTTCAGGTGTAAGAAGGTTAGATCCAAAAGGCGTTTCCTCTGTTGGTAAAGCGTATTTTCAATTTTCAAAGCATTTTAATTCCGAATGAAATTCAATCTTGAATATCTTGTGAAATTTTAATCAAAATTCAATGAAATAAATTTCTATATTCATTTAAAATCCAGAAGAATCTAAATATGCAAAAATATTTAATTTTTTAACCACAGGATTATTATTCGAATTAAACTTTGTTATAATCCCATTATGATCTTTAATAAAAATCTATGCACAAGAAGACATAAAATAATAAAATGAATACTAATATAATGAATAGACTAAGATGAATTCAAGTCTACAAAAATATTTGATCCTTGAGTCATAGAATAATTATTAAAATTTGAAATAAGATAAGCCTACCATTATGAACATTATTACACATATGGAAAATATAATTCCTAAAAATAATTAACTAAATTTTCATGTACCTCTAGAACCATAATAAACTCAAATATACAAAAATATTAAATTTTTGAGCTGTAGATCAATTATTTGAATTAAACTTGAATTATAACCCTATTATGGACTTTGAATAAAATCTATGAACAATAAGTTATAAAATAATAAAATAAATTCCTATATTATTCTAAGACTAGGATGGATTCAAATATACAAAAATATTTAACTTTTGATTCATAGAACAATAATTAAAATTAAAAATGAAACAAACACTATTATGGTTTTTAAATAAAAGTTATGAACCATGAACCATAAAATGATAAAATAAACTCTTATATGTGAATCTGACCCTGAGATGCTCAAATATGCAAGAAGACTTAATTTTGATCGATGATTAAAATTAATTGCTTAGCGTTACTTTTGTGATCATTTAGGCTATTTCAGCGATAGATAAAATAACTCGTCTAAATGCGAATTTTGGAAACATTAGCATAAGAACACTATTTGATATATGAACTATCGTATTCCAGAAAAATATCTTAATTATAACCTTCTTGTCTTATAAATCTTCCTTGCTCAAAATCCTTAAGCGTTAATCCTTAATTTCCCATTTCCTGCCGATTTTGAATAGTAGTCTTTAAGTGTAGCATAAACCATTTTAGCGATAAGATTATAGTCTCGCCCAAAATCCTAAAACTTATGGAATTAGCTTAGTAGTGCCCTCCAAAGTATAGCCTACCCAAATATGAAAAGATAATCTCACTTCACCATGATTTGTGTATTAATCTTGTTAGCATAATACTCCTAAGTATTCACAAGTATGTGGTCTGTAATATGAATAATCGAACTTTGAGTATAACTAAGAAATCAATAATTACGAAGTTTGTATTCCCAGAACCTTATCAAATATCATGAAAATAATCCCAGTAGCCTAAATGAATAGGTTAGCTTCTTATAACTAGAATATTAATTAAATGTTGCTTTGAATCTGAATCCTAATTAAAGGTAAGAATTCACCTTAAGCATGAAATGATCATATCTATTTAACCTTAACCAATTTTTGCATCTTGAATTCATAAAATAAAATTAATAAATTCATAAAAAGTAATCCCTGTTCCTTGTGAAGAGTTTTATTTGTTCTTGCTACTATTTTCTTTTTGCCCTTATTGAAGTTTATTATTTGCTATATTTCCGTTGATCGACGTGTAGAACCCGACGCCTTTGATTCCGTCATCGCCTTCATCAGCCGCAATCCTCGACTTCATCGTAAGCAGTGATTAAGCAAGGCAAGCACCCCTTTGATCATATTGATCCCAGTACTTAATTTTCTTTTGTTTATCAAATGGTTTTATGCATACGTTTATTTACTGTAAATTCACTATTTTGTGGTGCTGGTAGTTATACCTGTTGTCTCATGAATCCCCTTTGATAGTTATAGACATGTGAACCTTGATAACCATATATTAAGGTTAGGCATTACTTAATGTCATCATGGGTATATGCGATTACTTAATCATGCTTAGTCATGCTTTAGAATCAGCAATGCAAATGATTAGATCAAAATTGTTTCCTGAAAACTTTGGGAATGTCTCTGCTGGTTGCTAGTATTTTGATTAAAAATCCAAAATAAAACTATAGTTTTGACGCGAGTGATTATTGGCAATAGCCGGAAGTGCAAAGGGAATTGCACGTAGTGTAGGATGAAGTATCGCCCATGTCGGATTAAGGACCGAGCAATGGGACGTTATTGATCCAAGATTTCCGTGCAACCACGAGGGCTATTTATGGGGTAGCCTTAGCCTATTAAGTTATTTAGACATGGCTTTGCTCTTTTGGGAAGGCGAGATCTTGCACAGGCATTCTGGTTTGGTCTGCTTGACAGGGTTTCTACTTGCTAATGTAACGGTGTATGCCCTGCCATGTTTAGAAATGTTGTGTTGGGTGTGTGAAAGTGGATCCACGACTTGCGTGTGTGTTTCTAGTTCTATGGCGGGGGTTAACGTCCCGGGTTGGATCGAAGCCATGTCTAGGTAATGTAATCGCTATGTATGATCGCCTTGCCAGCACACCTATTGGAGGCATGTGTCGAAATGATCTCGCAAAAAGGTTGATCATTCCTTGTGGGTAAAGCTGTACACCTCTACAGAGTATAAATCTAATCGATTAGCCGCGCCCGCGGCCACGGGCACTTGGTGAAGTCATTCCAATGTTAGATGTTTTATTATTTTCAAAAGGGATGGTTTCATTTGTTTTGCAACTGTGCTTTATGTCAAAGGGCCGACATTGATGGATTTCAGGATTTGGATTATTCTTCGCTCACGTCATGGAGGACTGTGAGTGTTACTTATACTTTACTTATTTGTTATCAATCAAATTTGCTCTTACAAATTCCGTTTGCAAATAACTTGATTTTCAAATTCAATTTCGCTTTATGCAAATTAACTGTAGTAGCCTCCTTTGACTTGACCTACATTTATGCATTTGCAAATACCACCTTAAATCTTGCGGAGTACAAAAGTACTCACCCTTGCTTAATTTGTTGTTTTTAGGTGTTAAGCTAGCGAAGCTTCGAAGGTTTGTTTCGTCGCAGGTTACAGGATCTTATTGAAGCGATCTTTTCTTGGGAATTATGCCTGGTCAGTTGCCTGCGGGATAGATGGGTACACTGTAACACCCCAACTCCCCATGGAGTCCGAAATGCTACCAACTCCCAAATTCACCAAAAAATTTTGGCAACATCTCCTCTAAAACTATGAACATCCACTCAGCAGACATAAGAGCAATTCAATATAATATCAATCACAAGGATAATTTAGCAACTAAACAACTCCTCAAACAGAAATCACAATAATACAATTATTATCAAGACTTGACACAACGCATTAGGGAATTCAAGTAACGGTGATTACAGCCGTGCTCGTGCTACTACTCCCTTCCCAGCGAGACAACCTCAACGTACCTGAAAACAAGTAACAAACAAGCGTGAGTCCAAGACTCAGCAAAGTGTATCAACCAAAATGCAACCGAATCAAACGAAATATCTATACTCTAAAACGTAACATATTCAAATACTTGACTGAACTTGGTAAATAAATGAACTGGAAACTGATTCCAAACACCACAACCATCTCAAGAATCATTTAAACTTTACTCATACCTTGATAGCCACTTTTGGATGAGTCCACGACTCAATCCTCAACCTATAAATGCCATTAGCTCCCCGGTTAACCATTAACAATTTCAATTCTCTGCCTTCATACTCAAGCGCACAAAACATACCAAAGGAGAATATCATATCCATACATCACAATCAACTCATTAAATATGATTCATCATTGTAAATGCAACGCGAATGCAAATATGCCATACAAATGAAGAATCTCATATCCATACATCACAATCAACTCATTAAATATGATTCATCATTGTCAATGCAATGCAAATGCAATTTTACTTGCATGTTCATATGCTCATCTCATTGCACCATTCTCATGCATATTTCACCATTCTCATGCATATGATGCATCATGCATGACTCATTTCCTCTTTTTAGCATATACCGGTATTGCCGAGTACCACCGCCGTCGTGCCCTCAAACCCAACCATCCCGTGGAAGGGTCTGCCGAACAGACTTGCCCGCTACCCAAAGAGCGGGTCCTACACTTACACCGCTCCCATCCACGCCAAAGGATGGGACTACGGGGTAGGATCTCTGAGCACTCCGGATTAGTCATATAACTCATATGACTTTCTCATCGACCTGGCTCGATGCACTTGTCATGAATGCACATATGCAAATGTCATTCTCAACGCTCAAATCACCTTCTCAACACTCATATCCATATTTTCAACAAATCTTATCAACATGGTCACATCTGTCATTAACACTCGCACCAAAGACATAATCAATTTTTATGATCGCAATTTAACTATTTCTATTAATCCAACCTCACAACTTCATTATTTACAATCACCTATCATCGTAGTGAGCACTCTTATGAACGTGCGATATAGCAATGTGTCAATTTGGCAATTATACGGGGTCCAACAAATAACCCACAAAGCATTCAATCCAAAGATGCACTTTTCATGAATGCATATATGCAAAAGCCATTCTCAACATTCAGATCCATATTCCCAACGTTCATATCTACAAGGTCACATATATCATCACCACTCACATAAACGCCACAATCGTATATTATGACCACAAATCGAGCCATTTCATATCTCAAATCTTATATCCTTTATGTTCCCATTAGCCTAATCATTCTAGGGAGCATCATCATGGAATATATAAAAGGTAACCCATTCACATGCTCTCATTACCTTCTTTCATAGCCACAAGCATAAATCTCATTCATGGATATTCACAAGTCCTACACATACTAGTGATGCCAACATTGCAATATCATGCATTATCAATTTATATAGCAACTAGCATGGCAAACAATCAATACTGCAAGAATTCAACAATCGATGCACTTGCCTTTACCGATGAAAGAATGGAGTGGCATACGGTTGAGGCCACTCCCGACAGAACCTTCCCTGCAAATAGAACAATATTCATCCAACTCAAATTCATGCACACTCGGTACAAGCGATAGAAGAAAACAACTCTACATATTCACATTTACAATCGAAATCAAAACATCCCTCATAACCACCTAAATGCAAATCTGGACAGCCGGCACTGAAAATGACGCAACTTCCAAACGGCTAATCCAAAAAGGATAATCCCAGGCTATAAACGATTACAAGAGATAAATCTACAACTTTTTCTACAACCGACTGATCGGGAAATGCACCGATTAATCTCAGATTTGCGACGAACAACAGACAGACGCAAGTTTAACTCATTCTGGACAGCATACACCAAAATGAGCATAACTTGAGTTCTACAACTCCAAATCAAATAAACGAGTACATTTTCTCAAACGGCAGGAAATTTCCCATCTTTTTCTAAGTATACAAAAAGTATGATTTGGCCTCTAAGTCCCACAAATCTGCAGTTGAACACAGACTGCTCAAATCCCAACACAGTTTAGACAGCGCTCGGTAAAATAGCCATAACTTTTAAATGGCTCAACGAAACTTAATGATTTCAGACTCTATTGAAAGGTAATTCGATTATCTACAACTTTTGTAATAGCCGGACCCCCAGAAAATGCTTGCAGAATTTTCAATTTCGCGTTATAACAGAGCACACGAATCTGCTCGAGAAAACAAAACTGCACAGCTTCTAGGGTTCCACCTCTAATCCAATCCATACACAACCAATCAACCTCTAAAACTCCATGGAAAGAACCCTAATCCAGCCACCAAACCACATCACAAACCCTAGATTTTTTTCCTCACCTTAGCTCAAGGGAGAATCAACAAAGGGGGAAGGAGGAAGGGCTCACCAGCCATGGGGAGGAGGAGCAGCCGCCGGAGGGGAGCTCGCCGGAGCTGGCCGGAACTGAGGTAGTAGGGGCGCCGAACTTGGGGGCGCAGCCAGGGAATGACCAGGGGAAGGCGCAGCCAGGGATGGCCAGGGGGAGGCGCAGCCATGGGGGACAACAGGGCCGCTAGGAGGAGCAGCTGGCTAGGGGAAGCTGGAGGCGCCTGGGAGGAGCAGTCGGCCAGGAGAAAAAAATAGGAGGCGACTGGGAGGAGATTTGCAGGAGGAGGAAAAAAAAATAAAATAAGGGCTAGGGTTTTCACTTCTCTCCAACTGGCCGAAAAGAACACCCCTTCAAGCCCAGAATTGCTCCCTCTAGCCCAAAACCCTCAACCGGGTCCTCCTAAAGCCCACGAGATGCACTGCAATAACATATATATATATATTATCCCCTAAAGCTCACTTGGAATAGTACACGCCGACTAAAATTTTCCGCAAAAGCTTACCGGCCTGAAGAAAATTCCTTTACCGATATGCCTTCGGCAAAAGCCAGAACTTTTGACAAGATTCTTAAAACTGAGAGACGACAAAACAAGTCTGGCTAAAAACCCTGGTAAATCAATTTGCGGTATTACACTCTTCCCCCTTTAACAGAATTCGACCTCGAATTCTGAACACCTCACTACTCACCCACAAGAGCAACAAAAACCGAATTGCCAAAAAGAACAAGCTGGGATTCTAAACCCAAATCCCCTAAGAACAAAGGAAACCCTGATTCACATTTCTACTCAATGATTAACCTTTATAGCCACATAATCATTATTAAGCCATACCATCGAACGAACTAGCCCACCATATCATAGCTATAACACGGGTCGCTTCGCTTAAACCACGGAGCCACACAAGGCTTTTCAATCCAACAAATTTCTAACCAAATCCGAATATACCACTATTTCTAGCCACTTAATACCGGACTCCTCTAAGAATCAAACACAACTTTTACCTTTTCAACAGTTGCCCTTGGAAACAACAGGATCAAGAATCATTATTTACTATCGAAATGGTTAGCCCCACAGGGCACCAATCAAATTCCTTCATAACACAAAATCGAACTTGACCTTCTATCAAACTTGTCTCATACGAGACAATCACTTCAACGAAAAGGTTCACAACCGAACCATCCATTTCCGACTGACCCACATTGAGTCTAACCCATAACACCAAGGGTTCCGACAAACTTACGGAAATAAAGCCTTTAGCGACTGATTCCACCTAGCCCACCAACATCACAGTCCCACACAACCCAGGGACAACACGATCAAAATGCTCCTCTCACAAAGGTCAGAACCACGACAAGGATCACTTCTCATTACTATCCACATTAAATCCATATACCATTAACACTTAACCCTAATTAGGACTTCATCAAATCCCCTCCATACATGGTTCTCCTTCTAGGACAATCTGGCCTGAAGAACGAGATCAATGAGCATACTCCCAAATTATACTCAAGCAAGGAACCACAACTAAACCTTTTCTTTTCTCCCATTAAAAAGCAAAGAGAATCTCGATTAATCTCTTACAAGGCTAACCACTTCCTTGACCCACTTTCTCCAGTAATTATCCATTCGACTAATTACATCCACGTTCGAGAATGTTATCACCAACATTAAACAAATTCTCCCCCATAAAACTCATCAAAGGAAAACAGGTTGAAACTTTTATCCCAAATTAACCTACCATCCAAAATTCCTATCCGTCAACCATATGACGAACACAAAGATCAATTATCTAAGTCTCCAATGATTTAGACAATTGAACCCCATCAACTTATTTAAACAAGTCCCTCAACCAAATTGTTATTACTTACTCGACAAAATCTTTTCTATCCTTACACAACCTCCGCTTATAACCGTGGATCACCATGACCCACAAAATACTTCTTGCCATCTATCTAATTAGGGTCGACCACCTTATCCCCACAACATAAACATTATACTAATCCTCTACGGGAAGACCTTCAATCAACCTACGACTTACTCTGAATGTCGTATTTTCCTTTCCAGAAAAGCCAACCAAATCTTCCAAAGAAGCTCGACTCTCAAAAGACTTAGAAAATGACAGGATTCAAGTCTTGTCATTCAACAGAGCTCCAAACCAATCATCAAACTCCAAAATTCTACAAAGGAAAAAAAGTTACACAGATCAATCTACAGAAAGGAAAAAACGAATCAATCGAATAACACTCTTTCCTTTAAAGCCCCAAACCGTAAGTTCTCATGACTTAAGTTTTTTTTTCACCAAAACTTCAAATTGGAGAGCGATAACACGAAGAAACCCATGACTTTCCCCACCAACAACCAAGGGGGCGCAACACCCAAATCCTTTTCCTTTGACTTAAACCCAAAAGGACCAAATAAGACAGAGCTCGGAAACTTACTCCATCAATTCTCCCATTTATAACAGAAGTACAACAACTCCTTTTAAACTGGGAGAACGTCCAACACAAAAAGGAATCCATAACTTTCTCCGCAAAGCAACCAAAAGAAAGTGCGAAATCATACTCTTCACTTTACCGCACGCCAAGGTTCAACCCTTGTCATGCCCACAATTTCCGAAACACAGATAAATCACAAAGCTCCCATAACAGAAGAGAGTCACCAAAACGAGTTTCTCAACCACTAAAAACGAGAAATCGATTACTCTCCAATTTACGGCAAAGAAACTAGGACTATCCTTACCCAGGGTTATAAATCCTCCGGTGCTGGCTCTCAAGTGCCACACCGACCAACACATCTACACGATAGGGCCGAAATCTCTTCGGCACAAGGAGTCCCACCGGACCCCACTAAGCAATCTACCATTTCAAAAGCATACCAGTAGATACTACCATAGCCATAAGGCTATTTCATTATCAAAGTTGTATAACGGCCTGCGTGTCGACTTGTGATGTTTGAAACCTTTATGTAAATTTTATTATGAAAGCTGTAAGGAGTTGCATCTACAATGATGAAGATGATGGCAATCAAGCATGATGGCTAGGTGAACAATCAAGCAAGATGGCCAAGTGAACCAACAAGCTTGATGATGAAGATCCTAATGCTAAAGGCCATACTATTTCACAGTTTAATCTTGATTTTTTGTGGATGTGTATTTAATCCTTGCTATTTTCTTTATACTCATTGCATGTGATGCCATGTTCATAGTAGATATTGTTCATCCCCATAGTTAAACAAATTTTAAATCAAATATGTCCACCCTATTGTTGCACCTATCAAAAATTTAGATCATTATTGATATGACTGCCAAAGTAGCATATCAATGACTATCTTAATAGATGATAGGGACGTGTTGGACACATCACTCATAACAATGGTAGATTTAATCAAGCTATCAAAACGGTTTTGGGCTTAAGGACATAAGTGATTGAGTTTTGATTTCAGTAATGAAGGAACAAATACAAGACAATTGGTGTCTAGGAAAACACACATGAGGCTAGGTTTCTTAATTGGCACCTGGAAATGGGAAGTGCTCCCTCCCTCATGTGAGCCCTAGGGGCAGGTTGACCTGGCCATGAGTCGAGTTGACGGAGGCATTCATTACTTGTTTTCATGCTTAACCAACAAGAGTTACATAAGATGTAATTAGCAAAGATGTTGCTTACCTATGTCATTAAATCTTTAGCAGTGATGCCAAAGCTCACTAGTGTTTGATGAATATGGATCTTGAATACTCACTATGTGTCCATAAAGGGGGCACATGATAGGAGTGTCTTTTATTAAAATGTTTAATAAAAGTTTTACATAAACATAGTGCTTAGAAACTTTGCATGTTTTTGTTGTAGTTCAATGGCACCTGCTACTCCTTCTGCTGCACCTGGTTTTGCTTTGAGATCGGTTTTGGAAAAGGAAAAACTTAATGGAACAAATTTTGTGGATTGATATCGCAACCTGAGAATTGTTCTCAAGCATGAAAAGAAAGACTATGTTCTAGAGAATCCAATTCCTAATGAACCAGCCAAAAATGCTTCTCGCAGTGACAAGGCTGAGTATGAAAAACATGTTAATTCCTCTGTAGAGGTCAACTGTCTCATGCTTGTCACTATGAACTCTGAGCTTCAAAAGCAATATGAGGACCAAGATGCTTACAATATGATTGTGGGCTTAAAGGACATGTTTGGGAACCAAGCTAGAGCTGAGAGGTATGGTATCTCAAAACTTTTGTTTGCTTGCAAGCTGGCTAAAGGAAGTCCGGTCAGCCCTCATGTAATCAAGATGATTGGTTACATTGGGAGATTGGAAAAGCCTAAGTTTCCCCTTAGCCTTGGTTTGGCTATGGATGTAATTCTCCAGTCTCTGCCTCAAAGTTTTGAGCCGTTCATTATGAATTTTCATATGAATATCATGGAGAAGAGCCTGACTGAACTACATGGGATGCTCAAGTCTGCTGAGGAGAGCATACAGAAAAAACCTAATCATGTGATGATGGTTCAGAAAACCACTACCTTCAAGAAGCAGAAGGCCTAGGCTAGGAACAAAGGAAAGGGCAAGGGCAAGGTTCAAGTTGAGATCGCAAGTCTCAAATCTAAGCTTGAGAAACTTAAGACTGGCCCTAAACCTAATACCCAGTGCTTCTATTGCAAGAAGTTAGAACATTGGAAACGAAATTGTGAGAAGTACCTGGCAGATAAGAAGAATGGAAGTGTGACTTCCACTTCAGATATTCATGTTGTAGAAATTAATCTGGCTACTTCTAATCTTACCTCTTGGGTATATGATACTGGATCGGTTGCTCACATTTGCAATTCAATGCAGGGGCTGATAAAGAGTAGAGACATGGCAAAAGGAGAAGTGGATCTTCGCGTGGGGAATAAAGCAAGAGTTGCGAGTCTTGCCGTTGGCACCTACCCATTGCATTTGCCTTCAGGATTAGTTTTAGAACTTAATAATTGTTATTTTGTTCCATCTTTGAGTAGAAACATTATTTCATCTTCTTATTTGGACCATGAAGGTTATGATTTCAGAATAATGGACTTTGTTTGTTCGATATTTTTGAATGATATGTATTATGGCCGATGCCCCATGGTAGATGGGTTGTACGTGCTTGAACTCGAAGAAAAACCTGTCTACAACATTAATGTGAAAAGGGCTCGTCCTAATGATGTGAATCCTACCTTTTTATGGCATTGTCCCTTAGGCCACATAAATGAGAAGCGCATGAAGAAGCTCCATGCTGATGGACTTCTAACCCCTTTTGATTTTGAATCATTTGAAACATGTGAGTCTTGTTTACTTGGCAAGATGACAAAAGCCCCTTTCACAGGTTTTGGTGAAAGGGCAAATGAGTTGTTGGCCCTAGTACATACAGATGTGATTATTAAAATTTTATATTTTCACAATAATTTCATACTGTTTTTGGGAAGATATAGTAAAATTTTAGCTAGACAAACATATCACATTCGCAGTCAAAAGGAGTTATATCGCATTTCACTTTGTTACCTTATTTTTCACATAAACAAGGACAAATATTGCCATTACTCCTAACTAATTATTTTCTTTTACAATTTGGCCTTCGTTGTGATCATCACGATGATAGGTAACTTCTTGAGTGGCTTCTTCCTCAAGGCTGATGACGCCATCTACGAAAGAAGGCAACTCATCAAACCGACATTCTCAACTCCGACGATCCTTCTTTTTCCTTGAAGAACTACATGGCGCTTCTTATCTACCGGGTCGATCACATAGAAGACTTATGCTACTTGCTTCGCAAGTACGAATGGTTCGTCTCTGTATCCGACATGTAAGATGTCCACAGTAGTGAAGCCGTACTTGTCAACTTTGACACCCTTTGGGAGTTGGACCCAACGACACCGAAACATCGGGATCTTGAAAATGCAGTAATCAAGCTCCCAAATCTCCTCTATGAACCCATAGTAGTTGCTCTTCTTACTGCATGTGTTGTCGTATGCATCTATATGGACACCACTGTTTTGATAAGTGCTTTTGCTATCCTGAGATCTCGTGTAAAATGTATATCCATTTATGTTGTATCCTTGACATGTCATGATTGTACCTGAAGGCCCTTTCGCCAACCACCTCAACGTAACACTCGTTTCTTCACCAGACATGTGCTCCCTGAACCAATGATTGAACAAATGATTATGCTATTTTGTTATCCAAACCTCTGACTGTCCACGGTTTTCCCTCCATAGCTTATCCTTGTGTATGTTCATATATGGGTACACCTCAACTGACTGTTGCAAGATCGTGAAATGGGCCTATTTGAACAAAACATGATCGTAAGAATTTGTAGATTTCTTTCCTATTACACCTTTCCTAGTTAGCTTGCCCTCATGGCGAGATACAGGCACTCCTATCGGGGTTCGACCTTGTCCATGTAATCTATGCAGAACTCAATAACCTCCTCGGTAGCGTAACCTTCTACAATGGAGCCTTCCGGCAGAGATCAATTACGTACATATTTCTTCAGAACACCCATATACCTTTCGAACGGGTACATCTGATGCAGGAATACGGGGCCACAAATATTTATCTCATTCACAAGGTGAACAATGAGATGAACCATGATATCAAAAAATGATGGAGGAAAGTACATCTCTAGCAGGCATAGAGTCTGGACCACATCAGCCTATAGTTCGTAAAGTCCAACGGGATCGATGACCTTTTGTGAAATCGCGTTAAAGAAGAAACACAACCTCATGATTGCCTCTTGGACCTTGTTTGGTAAAATACCTCTAATTGCAATTAGTAGCATTTGTGTCAATATTGCATGACAATCATGGGACTTCATGCTAGTTAACTTCAAATCTTTCATCGACACCAGTTTCTTGATGTTTGCCGTGTAACCGAACGGAACTTTAACACCATACAAGCACTTGCAGAGGTCTGTTTTCTCTTTCTTGGACAGGGTGTAGCAAGCAGGGGGAAGGTAAAGTCGGCCTTTCCCGGTGTCTTCAGGATGTAGCTCGGCTCTGATTTTTGTATCTTCTAGATCCCTTCGTGCCTTCAGTCCATCCTTTGTTTTGGTAGGAATATTTAGTAAAAGACCAAGCACGCTATCACATACATTCTTCTCTACATGCATGACGTCGATGCAGTGTCAAACTTCTAAGTCCTTCCAATAGGGCAAGTCCCAGAATATGGATATCTCTTCCACGTGCTCTTCTCAGTATGGGACCTCGATGTATTATCAATACTCCCCTTTCCAAGTACAACATTAAGATCGTTAACCATATCATAAACCTCTTCCCCACGAAGAGGCCTTGGAGTTGAACCGTCCTCCTTTGTCCTTTCAAATTGTTTCTTCATATTGCGGTATGGATGATTCCTGCGAAGGAACCTATGGTGATGCATGTACACTGTTTTCCTCGAGTTGTTGAGCCACACACTAGCGGTTTCATCTAGGCACTGGGGGCATGCCTTGGCTCCTTTTATAGTACGGCTAGATAGGTTACCAAGGGCAGGTAAATCATTGATGGTGCAGAACAACAATACATGTAGAGTGAAGTACTCCCGTTTGTACTCATCCCATACCTGTACACCTTCATTCCACAGTGTCACAAGATCTTCCACCAAAGGTTCTAGGTATACATCAATATCATTGCCAGGTTGTCTCGGCCCTTGGATAAGCAGCGACATCATAATGTACTTTCGTTTCATACACAACCAAGGAGGAAGGTTGTAGATACAAAGAGTCATGGGCCAAGTGCTATGAATGCTGCTCATGTTACCGAAAGGATTCATTCCATCCGTACTCAAGCCAAGCCTTACATTCCTCAGTTCGAATATGAAGTTCTCCCTGAAGAGCCTATCGATGTTTCTCCACTGGGCAGAATCAGCAGGGTGTCTCAGTTTTCCATCCCTCTTACGCTCTTCCGAGTGCCATCGCATCAATTTGACGTGGTTTTTGTTTCCAAATAAACGCTTCAAACGAGGTATTACTGGCAAATACCACACCACTTTAGCAGGAGATCCTTTTTTCACCTCAATACCTTTGCTGTCATCGCCCTTATGCTTGTATCGCGATGCTCTGCACATCAGACATACATGCATGTCTACATAGTCTTTGCGATAGAGTATACAGTCGTTTAGACATGCATATATTCTTTCTACTTCCAATCCCAAGAGACATACAACCTTCTTAGCTAGATACGTGGTTTTAGGCAACACGTTTCCCTTTGAAAGCATGTCCGCTAAGAGATGTAACAACGCCGTGAAGCTCTTGTTCGACCAACCATTGCCTGCCTTCAATTTCAGTAGTGAAAGCACGGTGTGCAACTTTGTGTATTCCTCCTTGCAACCTGGGAACAAAGGTTTCTCCGAGTCCTCCATCAAACCCTTGAATTGATTAAACTCTCTCTAACTAGTGTAGTTCTCTTCTGCATTACGCAACTGTCGACGTATTTCGCCGGACAAGACCCTGTCAATGGACGGAGTGTCTCCCAGAACGGAGATTAAGGTTCGGTAGAGGGCGTCTTCACGGTTGGAAACAATAATGACTCTCGCGCGAGGGATCCCGGTGGTCTACAGACCAACGAACACACCGATGTACCCAGGTTCGGGCCCCAAGTGTGGGTAACAGCCCTACGTCCTGCTAGATCTTTGTTGATGTGTATCGAGCGGGTTACAATGCTTTTTTTAGTTTGTTCTCCTTCTCTTTTCTCTCTCTAAGTCTTAGTTCGCTCGGGCTCAGATCCGATCTTTTTCCGCTCCCCCTCCTTCCATGCACCAGAGCTCCCTTATATAGGCCGGGGTGGCTCGGGCAGGTGACATGGTGACATCACACTGATCTATGATTCATTTTTACACCCATTACTGTAGTCCTGTCCCTCAAGCCTCATTTAATGTCGTTGTATGTCTTCGCCCGGTCCGCCTAGCATGTGACTTTCCTATGACGGGTTAGGTGTGAAGCGTCAGAGGGATGGGCCGTCGTCGTGTCGACAATAGAATTTTTCACAATCAATAGCCCTGACACAGAATGTCAGGGGAAGGAGACTTCGAGGCGAAGCCTCCTTCTCATTCTTTTGGTCGCCCACGTGGCCTGGCGAGAGGGGCCTGATTGCCCGCCTACACGCCAGGCTGCCACATGGGCCGGCACCTGGCGAGAGGGGCCTGATCACCCGCCTGCTCGCCAGGCCGCCACATGGGCCAACGCCGGGTGAGAGGGGCCTGATCGCCCGCCTGCTCGCTAGGCCACCATAGGGGCAGACGCATCGCGAGAGGGGCTTGATCTTCCGCCTGCTCGCTAGGCCGCCACGGGGCCGATGCCCGGTGAGAGGGGCCTGGTTGCCTGCTTGCTCACCAGGGCACCATGTGGGCCGATCGCCTGGCGAGAGGGGCTTGATCGCCCATTTATTCGCCAGGCCGCCACATGGGTTGCTCGCCTGACAGCAAGGCTTGATCGCCCACCTGCTTGCTATGCTCCCACGTGGCGCGGTTGCCCGGCAGCAGGGCTTGATCGCCCACCTGTTCGCTAGGCCACCACACGGTACGGTCTCTGGGCAGCAGGGCGTGCTCGCCCACCTGCTCGCTAGGCCACCATGTGACGCGGTCTCCCGGCAGTAAGGCGTGCTTGCCCACCTGCCCGCAAGGCCGCCACGCGGTGCGGTCGCCCGGCAGCAGTGCTTGCTCGCCCACCTGCTTGCCAGGGTGCCACGCAGTGTCGTCACCCGGCAGCAGGGCTTGCTCGCCCACCTGCTCGCCAGGCTGTTGTGCTTCGGCACTTGTGGCCCCTTGTGACAGTGGCGGAGAGTGTACCCTAGCGCAAAGTACGCCGACAGTAGCCCCCGGGCTCATCCTGGACTGCGTGCTATACTTTTTAGACCTCTTTAATGCTGGCGTGCTCCCGGATGGCCCAGCACTTCTGCACATGCAACCGCTCCAGCCCTCTCCGCTTCTATCGCATTCTCTTGGGACCTGAAGCGTCGCGCACTTTCGTCTTTTCACAAACCGCCATCGCAAGAAACCTATTAATACGCGCGCCCATGGCTGACAGTTCACACTCTTTTTGGACTCCTTCATCTTCTTCCTTGGCCGCTCCGACTTCCTTGTCTTCAACCCTTGCTTTGTTCTAATAGCGCAGACTTTCCTTGCCACGACTGTCGACAGGGAGAGGCAAGCGAGGCTCTTCCGGATCGACCCCCCAAGGCTCTCTTCGACTGCATCGTGGCACCTCTACGCCGCGATGCGAAGCCGGGGAGATCATCATCTTCTCTTGGGCGATGTTGGTGGGCCTGGTCCCGCCTTTCTTCGAATTCTTTCTCACCATCCTCCACTTCTACGAAATCCACCATCTTCACCTTACCCCCAATGCCGTCCTAGCCCTCTCCACCTTCGCGCACCTCTGTGAGATGTTCATAGGGATGATGCCAAATCTCCCTCTCTTTCAGTACTTCTACACTCTCCACGGCTCCACTGATGGTGGGGTCGTGGGGAGCTGCCATACCCGTCTTCGCAACGGATCTACCTCCCGCTACATTCCCTTCAAGATGAAGACCAACTGGAAGGCGTAGCGGAGTGACTAGCTATATGCCGGTGATGATAGCAGCCTTGATGCCCTGGGGATACCCTCCACACCAGCGAAGGCCAATGAGAACTGTGGCTCGTCCGTCGATGAGACGGTGGAGCTCCAGACAATGGTGGCCCACATCGACCGGCTACGGGACTTTGGGCTGACCGGGGCGCTGGTGGTCTGGGACTTCATGACTCGGAGGATCAGCCCCCTGCGTCGACGCGCTCGACCAACGTGGTAGTATACAGGTGATGACGACATAACCTGTACCTACCCGGGCCGTAAGTTCCTGTTCTTCTTTTCTTTTGATTTCACGTGGTCACCATCAGTCGGTAACTCTTTCTTTTTCTTCAGGCGCAGGGAATTTGGATGCCTCTTCCATCGTCAAGTGGCTGGGTGGGCTGGTCCCGCCAACACCAGGTGGTTCAGATTTCCCGATCGATGCCCAACCATTGTGCGATCTAGAGTTTGTGGAATATCTCTGGATCAAGTCGCTCCCGGCGATGGACTCCTTCGGACCCGCGACTCTGCCTCCTCGTGGTCCCCTGACGATCAGGGACCCTGCCCTGGTGGACGACCGGAGTGCGGGCAAGCGGTCGTCCTCCTTGGACGCCTCGAGCGCAGACCCTAAGAGGCCCCGCACCGATGATTGGACGGCCGCCCCCTCCAGTTCCATCGTGCTTTCGAGCACGGCTGGAACGAGGTCTTCTTCCACTGCAGCGATGTCTTTAGCTCCTCCCCTGGTGCCGACTTCGTCTACTTCTGCTCCACCGACGCTGACTTCGTCTGCTTCTGCTCTACCAGTGCCGACTTCGTCTGCTTCTGCTCCACCGGCGCCGAGAGCCCTCCCTACTACTCCGCAAGGAGGACTTAACCTTCCTGCATCCTCCTTCCGCTTCCCGACACTCCCAAGGACGGCCCCCAGCAACATTACGCAAGGCCAGGCACCCGCCCCTGCGGCCAGAGATCCTGCTCGTGGTCCGTCTGGCACCCCGGAGGCGGTCCATGGGGACGTTGTTGCCGCCAAAGACCTCGCCACCCTTCATCGAGAGTCGCCGCCGCTCCCATCTCTTAGCTAGCCGGCGCCACCGAGTTGGTAGCGTTCATGCTTCAATGGGCACCCTCTTCACGGTGGCCACCCAGCAAAAGGCATAGTTGAGCCTGCAGATGGGGCGGCTGCGCGAAGAGCTAGTGCAGGAGAGGGAAAGAGGGGTGGCCCTGCTTGCCCAGGAGAAGGCGAGTACGGCAGCCTGCTCGCCCGGACGGACGAGGCCGAGGCAGGACGGAAGCGGGTTGAAGACGAACTGCGCCGCTCGCTGCACAACCTTACCATCATGCTCCGTCCTGCGTACAATCGCATGGTTAGAAACCTGCGGCCCCTGGGGGTAGAGTTGAGCGATCCGCTGGAGTCTTCAACGATGTAGTACGCCGTCAGTGTCACTCGCATCGCCGAAGCTCTCACCGGCTTGCCCGCCGCTTTGTCCGCCCACTCCGCCAGAGAGGGGTGGGAGGTCGTCGTCGCCACCGCAGGGTACGTGCTGGCCTGCTGCGCCAGCCACGATGCCTCCTTTGACGCCATGTCCACTGTGGCCGGCATCGAAGGCAACAAGGCTTAGGCATAAGCTCATGTGCTCAAAGCCTCGGAGTACGTGGTAGGGCTGATGACGGTGGAGGACCTAGCCTTCGACGAGGCGATGGTGGATGAGGAGGCGGCGGATGACCCTTGGCACATCCAAGTCGCCGATGAAGAATGATGGCCCGGGAAGCCCTTCTTGTTTTTTTCGTTCCTTTCTTTTTTGTTGTAACCATGTAGATACATCTTTTAGCAAACTTAATAAAATGGTTATCTTTTGCGCTTACCTGAATGCCTGTTCATGAACATGTTTCTCCGTGTTTGTTTGCCTAAGTCCCCGGGTGACCAGCCCCCAGACTGTGCCATGATGGGGGTTTAGTTCAGACCGATGCTCTGGCATTCTTCTTGCACTTGCACACAACAGCTACAAATACAAGCTGAAGTTACGCAAGATACACAAGAAAAAGATCAAAAGACCATATGTCCCACCGCGTGTGATTGTCATTGTCCCTTTGTCTTTCAGATCTTAAACAATTGCGATCTCTCAAAACTTGACCATAGCGCTGCATGGCAAGGCAGCAGGTTCCCAGGGGTGGTTTTTGGGCCAGCGGTGCTCGCGGTGACATCCCAAGGTGTGCTAGCAGCATGGAGCACTGTGCCGAACTCGACCCCCTGGTCGCCCGTCCCCGCACGACACAAGCACTAGGCATTACCGCTTATCGGCAAGGAGTCGTCAGGCTATCGGTACCCATGACAACCACATAAAACGCGGCCCACCAGGGCAAAATGGGACAGGTAAAAAAGATTTACAGGGAGCCCATAAAGCAAACAACTTAACTTATCACTGGCCGTCGACTGACCAGCTAAATGGAGGAAAAGACCCACTCCATGGTTGATCGGAGTGGATTGTCGAGCACTTACAGAACTCTAGGGGTAGAATTTTCGCAACATCTCTAAGTTCTGGGAGTTTGCCAATTCTTGGCCATCCTCAGTGGCCAATCGGACCACCCCGAGTCGAGAGACTGAGACCACCTTAAAGAGACCCTCCCACAGGGGAGATAGCTTGTTACGACCGGCCTGCGCCTGAATTCTGCGCAGGACAAGGTTGCCCACTACCAATGCTCTCTTGTGGACCCGGGTGGTGTGGTACCACCTGAGGCTCTGCTGGTATCGAGCAGCACATAGAGCTGCTCGATCGCGCATCTCCACCAGGAGGTTGACTTCTTCTCGGCGCTGATCTTCCTGGCTCTCCTCGCTGAATGCCGAAACGCGTAGGGAGCCTAAAGACAGCTCAGACGGAAGAACAGCCTCAGGCCCGTAAACCAGGAAGAAAGGTGTCTCCCCGGTCACCTCACTGGGTGTGGTTCGAAGCAACCACAGCACCGCCAAAAGTTCGTCAGTCCATCGCGGCCCCCGCATGTGGAGCTAGTCAAACGCTCTGGTCTTGAGGCCCCTCAATACCAGCGCATTCGCATGCTCTGCCTGGCCGTTGCTCTTTGGGTGGGCCACCGAGGCAAAATAGACCTTGGTGCCCATTTCATCGTAGAACTCCAGGAATGCCACGCTGGTGAACTGGGTGCCATTGTTGGTGATGATGCGGTTAATGACTCCGAAGCGAGTAAAGATCCCACGCATGAACTTGACAGCAGTGGAGGCCGTAATGGCGCGCACCGCCTCGGCTTCGACCCATTTGGTGAACTTGTCGATGGTGATGAATAGATGGGTGAAGCCCCCTGTTGCCCGCAGGAACAAACCTAGGATATCCAGCCCCCAGACCGCGAACGGCCAAGAGAGTGGGATGGTTTGCAATGCTTAGGTAGTTTGGTGGATCTGCCTAACGTAGAATTGGCACGCCTCGCATCTCCTCACCAGCTCGCAAGCATCCTGGAGGGCAGTAGGCCAATAGAATCCCTGGCGAAACGCTTTTCCAACCAGCGTCTGACTTGACATATGGCTCCTGCACATGCCTCCATGGATATCAGAGAGTAGGTTGCTCCCCTCTTTCCGAGTGATGCACGTCAGAAGAATTTCGTTTCTACTCTGGCGATATAGGTCTCCACCTACCAGAGTATAGCACTTGGCCTTACGTGCAATTTTCTCGGCTGACGCATCATCGTCGGGGATCATTTGGTCCCGCAGGAAGGCTAGGATAGGATCCATCCACTGACCTTCCCGGCCAAGTGTAGAGATCTCATGGAGATCGCCTAGGTACTCCGCTTGGCCAGGCTTTTCCCCGGGTGCCGCACTGGTGAGACCGCCGTCTTCCCTCCTGGAACCGGGGGCTGAGGCGGGCGCGCTGCCTTCCCTCCCTGAACTAGAGGCCGCGACAGCCACACCGCCTTCCCCACCTGAGTCAGAGGCTGTGACAGCTGCACCGTCGTCCCCACCTTAAACAGGGGCAGCGACGGATGGTCGCGTAAGTCTTTCTTCAAAGACCCCGACCGGGACAGAGACTCTTGATGATGCGAGTTGTGAAAGCCCGTCCATCAAGTGATTGTCGCGTCATGGGATATGGATATATCCCAGTCCTTCGAAGTGACACTCCATCTTTCTGACCTCCGCCAGGTATGCTGCCATGGCGGGATCAGAGCATTAAAATTCCTTCTGAGCTTGATTGATGACTAGCAGGGAGTCGCCTTTGACTTGCAGATGCTGGACGCCTAACGTGGCGGTGGCGCACAGCCCCGCGAGTTGACCTTCATACTCGGCGATGTTGTTGGTGGCCTTGAAGTCTAGGACGACCACATACCGGAGGATGTCACCGGTCGGGGAGACCATGACAACTCCAGCCCCCGCGCCATCAAGCCTGAAGGAGCCGTCGAAGAATAAAGTCCAGGGAGAAGGCATGGGTATCTCTTCAGCTCCAAGAGTGGTAGGAGTCTACTCGGCGATGAACTCTGCCAGTCTTTGACTCTTGATAGCAGTGTGAGGGGTGAACTTGAGGCAGAACTCCCCCAACTCTACCGACAACTTGGCGATGCGGCCCTCGGCTTCTCGATTATGGAGGATCTCCCGCAGGGGATAGGCAGTGGCCACCGTGATCTCCCGTCCCTAGAAGTAATGCCGTAGCTTCCTGGACGCCACTAGGACGGCATACAACATCTTCTGTGCCTACGGGTATCTGGTGTCCGCTTCATGTAGCACCTTGCTGACATAGTAGACTGGCTTCTGGACACCTTCCCTCTCCACCACCAATACAGTGCTCACCACTACAGGGGTTGCCGCGATATACAGGAGCAACGGCTCGCCCAGCTTGAGGGCGACCAGTACTGCTGGAGAGGAGAGATACTTCTTCATGTCTTCAAACGCTTGCTGGGCTTCCAGGGTTCATTCGAAATGGTTGGTTTTCTTCAACAACTTGAACAGGGGTAGGCTCCTTTCTCCCAAGCGAGCAATAAACCGCCCAAGGGAGGCCAGCCGGCTAGTGAGACACTGTACTTGCTGTCACAACCCAAAATTTGTAATAAGAGAAGCTAAGAATCTCATGAGCATCATGTCATCATCCTTGCATGTTTTGTGGTGTGATTGTTGCGTCAAATCCAAGTTTCAACTCAATCTCACCACTTAGAAAGATTTCAGCTTAAGACTATATAATGTGAATCTGAACCATTTCTCTTAAGTAAATACTTTGACTGAATAAGACTATTTTAGTGTGCTTGTTAGTGGGTCATGTGAGCTCAAAACACAAGTGAATTGTGGTCCAGCCAAACCGAAAGCCACTTTTTTCCCCAAGCCTTCCTGCTGCAAGACCTCTCCTTCTCATTTCTTTTCTCCCCAAAGCGGCACAAGTCTCCACCAAACCGAAGCCCTCCTCCGGCCATTCCCCAAGCCAAAGCAGCCTCCGGCTCCTGTGTCGCCCCACCTCCTGCCGCTCCTCCATTGGTGGCGCCTCCCCTCTTGCCTCAAGCAGGCGCCTCCATCTCCCCACAAAGCAAAGCAGCCTCCTCCTCTCTTCTCTTTGTTCCCATGTGACACTACTACTGAATAGGTCATCACCGCCGGTTCGTCACGCTATTATCGCGGTTATGGGCGCCGATGATTGGTCGGCAGTGATACTCGGGGTTATCACTGCCGGCTCAGGAACCGGTAGTGATAATAGATACCACTGCCGGTTCATTATACAACCGGTAGTGATATTCGACTATCTCTGCCGGTTTACACTAGCATCCGACAGTGATACTCAACTATCTCTGCCAGTTCAACCTAGAATCCGGCAGTGATATATGTATATCTCTGCCGGCTTATACGAAGAACCGACAGTGATCAGTGTATATCACTGCCGGTTCCTGGACGAACTGGCAGTGACAACCGAATTCTGAAAAAATTTGTAAGAAAGGCTTCATAGATTACTCTACCTATGTATAAAATTGCAGGTTCAAATTCAATACATATGAGGACTTACAAAAAAGAGTTTTTGTAAGTCCTCATATGTATTGAATTTGAACTCGCAATTTTATACATAGGTAGAGTAATCTATGAATACATCTAAAAATTTTTTCGTAGTTTTCGTGACTTTTATTAGTTGGTGTGCACGATGTGTACACGGAAGGCTATGTGCACATGATATGTTGCCTTCAAATATATAGTATATAAAGCGTCGTTACATCATAATTAAAATATATTAAAGCATCACAATATTTAGTTTTTTACAATAGTATGTTCACAAATGTAGTGTGAGTACATCTCGTTCACTTTGGATCGAGGCTTTTGTCGTGGAACTCGCCGTTTGGATCGATGACCTGTTCGTCAATGAATCCAGCGATATGCTCTTGAATTGCTAAAATTTCTTTCGGCAGTAACTGATTGGTTCTCAGCTTGGAGCGTTGTTATTGAAGAAAAGAGAAATTTAATTAATGATGATAGATGTTAAATGAAAGAAAAGTAGGCATGAATGTGTAATTATATACCATGGCCGTTATATCCGAGCGATCTTTGTGACAATTGCATGTAAATTTGTACATCGTAGTATGCGATAAACTATTTCACGGTCTGTCTCATGCATGGAAAGTCTGTTATTATTTTGAAAGTTGTCTGTAGGGAAGATGCGGACCACCTTTCTTGCAATACCGTGTGAATCTTGCTGTGAATGATTTTAAATAGTAATTAACCTTAAATACAATAGAATAAAATATTACTAGAGCAATAGCATAGCGATCGAGTTTATTGTTCATCATCTTCCAAAATTATGTTCATACTCACGAAGATCTTTTCTCATCGAGTCCAAGACATAAACCCGCTAGCTTCTAACTCGATGACGAGGAGGACCCGTGATAACTAGACATATATGTTAACATAGCCTATTAGTCCCACATCGTGTCACGCAAAAATAATAAAACAATATTAGAAGTAGGGTAATACGTCTTTGAAGTTATAGGGTACAAGCACGGAGGTTTTTTTCTCACTTGTAGAAAGTCTTAAATAAATAGTCTTCAACAAACTTTGGGTTATCACGGACGAGTGTCTCGTTGACAAGCCCGGATCGAGAAATCCTAAATCTTCATCCTTATTTATTCCACATAATTGTATCTCCATTCTACATATGTAAAAAGGAAGTTAGACATACTGAGTTGAGCGGTAGAAGAATATACAATAATATAAATAGAGACTTACAAAGTCCACAGTCGACCCAAGGTGGCGTCGAGCATCCGGCGGTACAACATATACAATTCGCAGAACTCTAACCAGAACATGTCATCCCCATTGTGAAAATGCGAATCTTTGTATTTCACTGGGATCGCCCACATACCCTATTGGCACTGCTGCATGTAATACTGATGGACGCGCCGCAATTTTGTTGTTAGGTTCTCTAAATCTTTTGGGGGAGCCAGCGGTTGCCCCAAAATGTACTTCCAGCTTAGACCTAGCTCGTAATTACGACGTTGTTTGACATCTTTTTGAGCTTGCGACATCGGCGCCTCGGCACTAGCCATCTTCAAGTTTTGCTTTACGGAGATCGCTCGTAGTCCGACATTTCGAAGGTTGAAGCCCCCTGTCTCTTTGGCTTTTGCCATACTCAAGAAAAAACTCCTGCGCATTAGCATCGACTTTAGTCTTCTCGGGTGATGGCACCTTTTGGAAGTGAGATGTTACCTCGTCCTTCGTTTGCTCTTTGCGTTCTTCTTGATCATATCGGCGGTAATTTCTTACGAGGTCTTGCCTTCCTGAGATGACCGAGATTTGGTACAAGACGATCACGGACTTCCGAGATGGTCTTGATGTTCGATTCTTCTTATGTGCGGTGAGGAGTTGGACTTTTCTGGCTGGTGCGGAGGAGGAGTTGGACTTTTTCTCGGATGGTGCGGTGGAGGAGTTGGACTTCTCTGGCTGGTGCCTTGGCGGAGGAGTTGGACTTCTCCTAATCGGTGCCGACGGAGGAGTTGCACTTTTTGTAGGCAACAGGTCTGCGTGTGGAGAGTGCGGCTCATCATCATCGTCGTCGTTGTCAGCCTCATCGTCCGAGCGAACATAATCAAGCTCTTGCGCCACGCGAGGAAGCCATGCGTTTTCTCCAAGTTTGTTTTTTCCGTCCTCGCCAGAATCTCTACCTCCATTTTGCGATATTGTCGGACTACACTGTCTACTTTGACCCTGGCGAATCCCAGCGGTATTGGGCGGCAGTGCAGAACCTGCGAGGAGGCGCATGGCCAAGCCCTGCCATCAGCCACCTTGATGGTAATGCCATGTGCGGACAAATGCAGCTTGCACGGTGTCGGTTCTGTGATGTCATCCACTGGAAAATGGAGTCGATGCTCTCCCGGAATCGTTGTGGACGCGCAGCTGCTCTTAAGAACACCGTGACTGAGGTTCCGAGGGCTGTCATCGAGTGGCGGTCGTGAGCTGAGAGCTTTCTGTACTGCTTGCTCCACAACTTGATCAGCCGCTCTCTCTTCATCTAGCGCTCTTGCCACAGCAAGTTGTATTGACGTTTGCAATTCATCTTCTCTTAGTCTTTTCGACCGCTTGTACGACGATGCGTCAGCTGGGAAGCCTTCTTTCCACGGCACCAAACCAACTCCTCGGGTGCGCCCAGGATGCTCCTTGTTACCAGAGGCAACATCGGCTCATCATTCTCCTTTGTGGCTTGAAAAGCCCTTGGGAAGACTCCATGTGAGCATCGATATTTTCTGCGACACCTCCGGGCTCTATCGCTCTGAAGCTCAAGCTGCCATCTTCGAGATGCAAGCCCCCTCCCAAACAACCGATTGCTTTGATCGTGCGAGTGAACTCGGCCGTCGCGAGTAATGCGCCCTTGAGGGTTAGCTCTTGTTCGCGGCTATCCCATGCAGTATTTTCTTCACGTAGCCACCGATTGCCTAGTGTGTGAGGGTACATATTCTTATCGCGTTAGCCTTGTTCTTCGACTCCTTTATGTCAGGCTTCTTTAGAATTCTCACTCCACAAAGTCCTTCCAAAATTCCCTTATCTTTGGAAGCGTGTTAAAATTTAGCGTGACATTCTTCTTCACGAGTTCTTATTCAGGTGAGTCTTCCAATTCTTCAAAGATGTGCACATGATACTTAGTGCACGTTTCTTTGCAACCAACTCGACCCTTGGGGAAATGGAATCGTGTTTTAGCTTGCCCCATAGCGAGTCCTTGGTCATCGGGAACCACCCATCGATCACCTTCGCGGCGGTCCATGATCTATAGATGATGGGCACGTTATCCCTAACAAGTACTCCGCATTTGTCTGTCTGGCGCTAACGCCGACGTGGTATAGCAGTTCCCGACTTCCGAGAGCTGGACTATGTTGTGAACGCCTTAGGCATCTTACTCGGACCACGACTGCTGCGCCTTTGTTCACCAGACGTTTGAGCCTACAATTGGATCTTGTTATTAGTCGTATGACCTTACAATATTTTGGGAATCACAACGTACTAATACTTTACCTCGCCCATGGCAGTGGCGTCAGCTTGGTCCATGGCAGTGGCGTCAGCTTGATCCATAGCAGTGGCGTCAGCTTGGTCCATGGCAGTGGCGTCAGCTTGATCCATGGCAGTGGCATCAGCTTGGTCCATGGCAGTCGCGTCAGTTTGGTCCATGGCTGTGACGTCAGGTTGCTCCATACCAATATCCTGTAGGTTCAAGTAGCCACTTGGGCTACCCACTCCTACTTCGTCTACATTCGAGGGCGAACTCCCTCGGCACTTGTCACGATTCGAGGCCATTCCTAGCAATCCAAAATGTTATTGGGTTAATTATATTGCATTCATTTATGGTTGCTACATGACATCAAACTTGTGAATTCAAATGATGGTAATTTGCTAGAGTTGAGAGGAATAAGTGATGTTGTGACCTCATGCTACAAATATGTGCATGTAACTTTAAAATGATACTTATACATGAGAAAAAATCACATGATACATATACATCTCGAAATGAAAAATAATATGAAAAAATTCATATATTCTTAAGAATATATTCCACACTAAAATGTTTTAAAAAAATAAGCCCTGCAAGTTCAAAAGCATGGATGTCACGAGGCGTCCGGTACAGAGGCGAAGCCATGAGAGACATGCTCGCTTGAAATGGACTTGGGACTTGGTTGCTATCTTCTTCCGTACCCTTGTCCATAGGCTTCCTCCGCTCCTCTTCTTCATTGATCATGGAGTCTGCGTGTCCAACTTTTCCAATGAAAAATTTCATGTTCTATCATCTTCATAGAACATGAAATTTTCATTGGAAAAGTTGGAACTCTATGATCAATGAAGAAGAGGAGCGGAGGAAGCCTATAGAAAGGGTACGAAAGAAGACAACAACCAAGTCCTAAGTCCATTTCTGCTTAGCATCTGTTGTCATGGCTTCACCATCAAGGTATTTGAACTCGTGACATACATTTTAGTCAACAAAATATACATACACATAAAATTGTAGGATCAAATTCATTATATATCGAGAGTTACAAACAAGAGAAAATTCAGCAAGTTTAAACTCTATAAACTTGTCGACTTTTCTCTTTTTGTAACTCTCGTATATAATGAATCTTTAAATTTCATACAACCGCTACTATTACAATTAGTGGCACAACTATTAACTAAATGAACTACAACTACTTACTATTACAATTAGTGGCACAAAACAAATATTTACAACACATGTATACATCTTTCTGAAACAAATATTTACAACACATGTATACATCTTTCAAGAAGATATACAAAGCACCAAATTGAAGTTTACTTTTGGCTGCAATATAAATAACCACAGAGCAAAATGATCAAAAGCAGCACATGTGCAGATGTGAATTCACAAGGCAACTAGCATAAAGCTCAACTTGTTTATTTTGAGTGTTCTCGGATGTCGGGTTGCCCAAAGGCCCTCCTCGCCACAAGGGATGAGTAATAGACTAATTTGTGACAACCTTACCTTAGTAATAATTAGTTAGTCTTCCATAGCATGTAGCTATCCATGAACACATATATGTAAAGATCACCGATGACAAAGACCACCCCAATGCTTGGACATCACAATTTTCAATAAGTCATGAATATGAGTTTAATAACAGAATTGAACCAAGTCTAAGTTTCTAACTCAAAGCATTTGGACTAGCTCACAACTCACAAGACATGGAAGGCCAAATGCCAACTCACAAGCATCATCCACAATTTGGAGGCAACCCCAGATTGCATTATAAAGGTATGCCAATATGTTCCCTTGCCGAAAAAAGGAAAAGAAAAGAAATGCCTATATGTTTACATCCCACTAGTGTAACATGAGAATAATCTTAGCCATAACAGAATACTGCTGGACGGATGCATAAGAAGAAAATTTTGCTTGACATTTTGTTGAATCAAGTAGCAATACAATGGTGCATGCAAGACTTTGTTCATTATTCCTCTTAAGCATATATATGAGAATATATAATTCACAAACAAGATGTATGACATAAACAAGACAACAGGAAGCATGGTTAAGTCATACATAATATGAATTATACCTACTGTCTCAAAGACAATAAAATGAATATGGTGCTCTCAGATTTAGGGTTAGAGTAAAGATTAGAATCTTTACTACAATCACGAATCGGCTAACAATTTATTCTATGCATTAAGCCTTGAACTCTTACCACCTTAAATGCACAATTAAGAATCTACTGTCAAGAATTATACCTTAAATGTATGTCAGAATCTCTCAATAGTCGAGCAATGCTTTTAGATTACCAATTCCAGTGATCTCTAATACCAGTTTTAAACAAACCAGTACAAGAATTAAGCCAGATTCAGTTATCAATTCAGACTACACTGGTATTAAACAGGTTCGCGCAAGAACTAGAATATATTAATCAGAACTGAGCAAATATCAAACTAATAAGGAATTAATGAGTAAGTATCAGTTCAGATTCAAACTAATCAATATGACAGAAAATATGATTCAGATAGACTCTAATAGCATCAGAACACAGGAGCTAGCATAACAAGTGCTGACAGAAAATATGATTCAGAAAATAATAGGTCTACAGTTCAAGGCCTAAAACAGAGAGATAAATGTTCTGGTCATACTTTTACCCTAGTTCATCACAGAGCAACAAACAGGCACTGAAAATCTGAGATTAGTTGTCACAAATTGTCTATTGCGTCCCAAATCCTCATGAACACTATACCCACATGCTAGGTCCCCAAGCCAAATGAATTGATCGCCCTTAGCATCTCGCACATGCACATCTCAAACATTCACAATCACATTCACAATCACATGCACATTCACATTCACATTCACATCTGCACATTCACATCTGCACAACCACATTCGCACATCGCAAGAGCAGTACCAAGGCGACGGCGGGGAGACGGTGGGGAGGTCGAGGCGACGGCGCGGAGACAGTGGGGAGGTGAAGGCGGCGGTGGGAGGAGACGCGGGCAAATCTGAGTCGAGGCGACGCGGTCCGAGGCGAAGCGAGGCGACGGCGGCCCGAGTCGGCGGGCGGCGGGAGCTCGACGCGAATCGACGGCGGTGGTCCGAGGCGCGGCGGCGTCAGGGAGCTCAGAGACGACGGTGCTGTAAAACTGAGATGAGGGCGCGGGCTAGGGCTAAGGTAAATGAGAGGAAGGCGCGGCGTTTCTATTTATAGTGGTGGAATATCACTGCCGGTTGGTCATACCAACCGGCAGTGATAGTATATCACTGCCGGTCCATTGTACAACCGGCAGTGATAGTGGAATACTACTGCCGGTCCATTGTACAACCGGCAGTGATAGTGGAATACTACTGCCGGTCCATTGTACAACCGGCAGTGATAAGCTCTTTGCCCATATTCTGTTAAAATTTGTCTTTTTTATTCTTTGTTAATATAGGACGAATTTGATCATGAAATTTTATATGTAGATGGGGTAAGATGAGATGTACATCCATGATTTTGTTTCAGAATTTTTGGAAACTTTTCTTAGTTGGATTGCACGGTGATTGCACCAAATGTTGTCAAATTCGAACAAATTCAAGTGCGATCAAAATCACAAAAATCCAAATGCGATAAAACTTTCAATTTGATCAAAAGAAAGCATAACCTCAATTTCCATTATTGCATATATTACATTAATTGTTACATATGAGAAAATAAACATGCCGTTCATACAAAAGAAAGCATACATTTCATTACTACAACTAAGCTACGACTCGACCTTCATTATGATCGCGGCGTATGTATGTAAGCAAATCCACTGTCTTCCATGGTACTTAGGTCAACGTCCTCTCCAAAAGGGGAAGCTCATCGAATTGGTTGTACTCTTCCTCGTCGACAACATTCTCAACTCCGACAATCCTTCTTTTCCTTGAATAACCACGTGGCGCTCCTTGTTAGCCGGCCGGTTATAAAGAAGATTTGTGTAATGTAATTAGCAAGTATGAATGGTTCTTCTCTCAGATCCGACGAGTTTGAGGTCCACGGTAGTGATGCCGTACTTGTCAATATTCACGCCGCCGGGAAGTCTGACCCATTGGCACCGAAAGAGAGGGACCTTCAAAGGACCATAGTCAAGCTCCCAAATCTCTTCTATGAATCCGTAGTAGGTTTGCCTATTTCCATTCTTTGTCATAGACATCTATACGGATACCGCTATTTTGATTGGTGCTCTTTTTATCTTGCGCTCTTGTATAAAATGTAAAACCATTTATGTCGTATCCTTGGAATGTCCGAATTGTAGTTGACGGTCCCTGAGCCAACAATTTCAACCGAGTGCGATCTGTCTCAGACGCATCATGTGTCTACACAACCAATCGCCAAATTATCTCTGTGCTCTCTCGCGAGCCAACCCTCGACCTCCACGGGTTTGTTTTGGATAGCACGTTCTTGTGCATGTCGACATATGGGGCCACCACAACTGATTGTCCCAAAACTGCGAAATTTGCTTGTGTAAATGCAGCTAGATTGCTAGTACGTACTGATTTCTCGCCTAGTGTCCCTTTACCCTGTAGCCTTCCCTCATGCTGAGATACAGCACACCAATCGGTTTGAGATCCATATAATCGACCACAGAACTCAATGACCTCCTCGGTTCCCCGACCATCGGCAATCTGACCTTCCATCGATTTGGTTACGAACATATTTCTTTATAACCCCATGAATCTCGAAGGGTACATCCGATGTAGAAATACGGGACCAAGAATTCAGTATCTCTTTCACAATGTGAACAATGAGATGGACCATAATATCAAAAAAGATGGAGGGAAACACATCTCAAGCACGCACAGGTGTGAACCACGCCTTCCTGCAGCTTGTCTAGTATTAATGGATCGATGGCCTTCGTGAAATCGCGTTGAAGAATGAACACAACTTGATAATTGGGTCTCGGACTTTCTCCGCGTAACCCCTAATTGCAATTGGAAGCATCTGTGTCATCATCACGTGGTAATCGTGAGACTTCATACCAATTAACTTTAAGTCTTTCATTGAGACTAGTCTCTTTATGTTAGCAGAGTAACCAGACGGAACTTTGATTCCGTGCAAGCATTCGCAAACGCTAATTTTCTCTTTCTTGCTCAAAGTGTAGCAGGCTACGGGAAGGTACTTTTTGCCTGTATCCATTTCTTCGTGATGCAGCTCCTTCCTCAGTTTCATATCTTCGAGATCCATCCTTGCTTGAAGTGTATCTTTCATTTTGCCAGGTATGTCCAGTAAGATACCAAGCAAGCTATCACACACGTTCTTCTCTATGTGCATGACGTCGATTGCGTGTCGAACTTCCAGGTGCTGCCAATAAGGTAGGATCCAAAATATTGATGTACTGCCGGCTCCCTTTCCGTGAATAATTGTAAGGTCCTTTACAGCGGCAAATATCTGTTTCCCAGTCTGATTCTTCGAGCTAAGGCAGTCTCCTTTGTCCCGTCAAAAGCACTCTTATTATTGCGGTATGGGTGATCCTTACGGAGGAACCTACGATGCCGCATGTAAGCCATTTTTAATTTGTTCTTGACCCCTACTAGTCAGATCATCCGAACCTTTGGGCGCATCCGTTGAAGCCTTTTGTCGTGCTGCTCGACAGGTTGCCAAGAGCAGGATAATCATTAATGGTTACAAACAATAATGCCCGTAGGATAAAGTTTTCTCTTTTATACTCATCCCATACTGTACACCATCGGTCCACAATATTAGAAGATCTTCAACCAATGGTTTGAGGTACACATCGATATCATTTCCGGGTTGCTCGGCCCTTGGATCAATAGTGGCATCATAATGTACTTTCGCTTCATGCAAAGCCAAGGAGGAAGGTTGTAGATGCATAAAGTCACCGCCAGTGTCTTTGTGGCGACTACTCATGTTGCCAAAAGGATTCATCCCATCGTACTCAACCCGAACCTTATATTCCTCACATCATATGCAAAGCGCTTCTTATATTTTTCGTCGATGTTCCTCCATTGCACGTAATCGCGAGGTGTCTGAGCATTCCATCCTTCTTACGCTCTTGGCGTGCCATCGTAGCAATTGGGCATGCCTTTTGTTATAAACAATCGCCAGACGGGATTATAGGAAATACCACACCACCTTACGGGACACCTCTTCTTCTTCGCCTCACCCGACATCTTCATTCTCGATATCGCTCGCCGTTGCCCTTATACCGCTTTGCTTTGCAAACAACACGAGCATCCATGTCCGCAAACTCATTGCGATACAATATGCAATCGTTTGGACATGCGTGTATTCTTTGTACTTCCAGTCCCAACGGACAGACAACCGCTTGGCACGACACGTAGTTGAAGGCAACACGTTACCCTCGAAGCAAGTCCCCAAGAGACATAACAGCTCAATAAAAGCTCTTATCGGACCAACCATTGCTTGCCTTCAAGCTGCGAGAGGAAAGCACGGTATGCGCTTTACGTGCTCCTCCTTGCAGCCGGGTACAATGGCATCAGAGAGTCCTCTACCATACGATGGAACTTTTGAAACTCCCTTTCACTCGTGAAGTCCCCTCCCTATCACGCAAACATTTGATCTAGATCATCTTCGTGGGTATCAACGAACGCATCTTCCACCGCGTCATATCGTTGTCTCTGTCATCTCCATCAATGTGTTGCCCTTCATGTACAATATCATCTTCATCAATGTGTTGCCCTTCATGTACAATATCATCTTCACGTGCACGACCCAACAGTATAGCCACCTTGAAACCCCTTGAAGCAAGTGTGCACGTCGACTCTATGTTACAAAACATCTTCTCATTTTTGCAATCAAGCATGGACAACACATATAGTCCGCCAGTTTCTCGACTTGTGTGCCGCAACGCGATTCGAAAACAAGTCACACCATTAAAGAACTCTGCACCACGACGGTCCGTGTCATACATCCACCTTCGGTCCATCTACAGTTAATTATATCAAACTTCATTTCAGTATATGAACAATCTTTCATTAATTAAATTAATTACAATTATGCATAATTGTCCATCTAGCAATTTTTCTTACTTAAACATCCACTACATCACTAAAATGGATATGAATTTATCTGCAAATAACAATATAATTGTAAATGATTAGTTTTACAAATACATCTAGCAATTTTGCCTATATAATACATCAAACCTTTTTCACTATTTAAATATCCATCTAGCATTTTTAATTATTTACAAGATTTCTTCATTTCATTTTGTTATGTAGCGCTACCTATTAAATTAAATTAATCTACAACAAACAAGCATATAATTGAATATAAGGATATATTTCTAAATAATTATTTATGTTCCAACTTTCATTATTGCAAAATCCATCTACCATTTCCCATTATTTAAATATTCAACTAGCAATTCTCACTATTTATAATTGATCATCTAGCAATCTGTACTATTCAAAATCCATATAACAAATTTTCATTAATTAAATTAATTACAATTATGCATAATTGTCCATCTAGCAATTTTTATTACTCAAACATCCACTACAATATGAATTATAATTTATTCAATTATTTAGCTAGATCTTAATTTGAGCGAGACTGACATAAACTGCTCACACCGCACAATCAGCAATTATCAACGTCTATAGCACTCCGTAAAGTAAAATTTTACGACAAATATAACATACATCAAGTCAGTAACCTCGAAAAATTTTAATACAATTTTTCAGCAGCAACTCGCCAAGATAATACAGCTCCTCTTTGTTACGCTTCGATTCGGAGAAGATGTCGATTCGATGAAAAATATAAACAAAATCTTGATACAAAATTTGGCGACACCTCTCCGGAAAAATACACCCGAGCAAAGCGCTCCTCTCTTCGCGCTTTCGGGAAATGAGTCGGTTAGGTGAAGCTTGCTATATAAATAGCTTATCATCGCCGCTCTGAAGAAGAAAGCAGTGATAAGGTCATATTACGCGAAAATACCTTATCGCTTTATCGGTTCTGCTGCAGAACCGCAAATGATAAGGTCATACTACGCGCCAAAAAATGCGCTATGCGGAAAATACATATCACTTGCGGTTGAATATACGAACCGGCATAAACTTTAAATATCGCTGCCTTTACCGTAAGTTAAACCGACAGTAATATATCTCTACCGGTTATAGGTATCAACCGGCAGTGATAGTCAGTTCTCACTACCGGTTGGTAATACAAACTGGCAGTGATACTCGAACGTTCCACCTCCCGCACGTCGCGCATGCCCTTTCCTCTGCCGCGCGCTTGCCCATTCCTCTGCCGCGCCAACCGTTGCGCTTCACATTCCTCGCCAAGCTGTTCTTCCCATTCACAATCCACTCTTGTTGCGCTTCACATTCCTCGCCAACTATTGCTATATAATGCCACTATTGTTGCATGAATGGCAACCCCCACTGTCGTACTCTTGTTGCAAGAATGGCACCCCCAAGAAGCGTGCGTGTTGGGCAAAGCCCCACTCCGTCGCTAGAGAAGGAGGAGGGCAAGAAGGAGGAGGAGGAGGTGGAGGCAGAGGAGGAGGAAGAGGGGGCACAGGAGGAGGAGGAGGACGACAGCGACGACGCGGCGGCTGATGGCGAGGAATCTGGCGTTGGGGCAAGACCAACTCCGCGACTGAATCGGATTCGGATGAGAAGGAGGACGAGCATCGCCGCACATCAAGCGGCAGCTCCGACGAGGAGGAGGAGGAGGAGGAGGACGACGACGAGTTTTGGATATAGGGCTTTGCGCCATTAGACTATTATAATTAGGACTAAATATGTAATGATGGACAAATTATGTTTTGTAATGTTATTTTAATTAATACATATCCCGCAAATTACAAATTTGCTTTCATATGTTCTGTTTTTTAACTAATTATGCTTTCATATGTTCTATTTTTTAACTAATTATGCTTTCATATGTTACATGCGAGATAAATTACAATGTTTCTTATGTTACAGATCGAACTAATAATGGGAACAATAATATCACTGCGGTTCTATAGTAAAACCGCTAGTGAAAATGGTCTTATCACTACGGTTTTACTATAGAACCGCAATAATAAATCACTACGGTTTTACATATAAACCGCGGCGGTGATATCTTCTTATCACCGCGGTTCTCCATCAAGCGGCAATGATATTACCTCCATTCCTGCGAGAAATTGATACTATTCTTATCACTGCCAATTGAAGTTTTAACCGGCAGTAATAATATTATCACTACCGGTTGAATTTGGAACCGGCAGTGATAATATTATCACTGCCAGCTCGGACCTACCCGGCAGTGATGGGGGGTCGCGGATGAGGCGGTCTGTAGTAGTGTGAGATTTTGAGGTGAGGCTCTTCCTTGATTTAGGGTTTGGTGTTCTCTGGTTTTGGGGGCAGCAATGGTGATTTTGGGGGCTTAGGTGAGCAGAGATTTGAGTTTTTGATGGGGAACAACCATTCTAGGGTTTGGGGAAAGTTTCAGATTTTCGAGCAGATTTCGTAGCTCCTGTTCTTGACTGATTCGAGGAAGTTACGAGCATTTCCTGCTAGGTTGACTGTAGAGAAAGTTGTGGGTAATGAAATTATCTTTCATCTTCAACTAGAATCACTCAATTTCGTTAATCCAGCTAAAAGTTATGTCGATTTTAGTGCGTGCTGCTCTGAAAATGCTGAAAATGTGGAGCTGAAACTTCAGCTGCGAATTAAAATTAGTTAGAGGCCGAATTAGAAATTAATTTTGCCTGAGAAGTTGTAGTAAATTTCATGTAAATTGTAAAAATGTGATCCTTTACTCAATTCCGTTAAGTATAGCAATTTATATGATGAAATTTGTGCATGCTGTTCTGAAACTCTGAAACTTCTGAACACTAAAATTGTTCTCTGTTCCTGGCCGAACTGGGAATTCTCTGAGCATAATCTGGGTGATTGGCCAAAGCTAAGTGGTAGGTTTATGTCTTGTGGTCGTCTAGAATCTGAGTTTGCTCAATTTGGTTAAGTGATCAAAAAGTTATGGCCATTTGTATCAATGCTGTCCTGAATTCAGTTTTGCTAAAAATTCAGACTTTGGGGCTGAAGTTCAGAGTTTAATTGCAAACTTTAAATTTGTATTCTGAATGTTATGATGCATGGTAAAGTTAGATCACCCTCTTGTGGTCTTTTAGAGTCCAAGAAATCAATTTTTAGATTAAGCATTCAAAAGTTATGCTTGTTTAGGGATATATGCTTGTTGTTTTCAGATTTTGGCTATAGAATAGAAGTGGAGTTTAACAATTTCATTTTCATTCTTTAATTGAGTTGAATGTTTGCACTTTTGGAAACTGCCATAGTGATGCATCTAGCATTTCATTTCATATGCATCGCATGCATTTCATTTACATGCATTGTGATCGTGTAGAGAACGAAAACACGGAGGTTGACGCGGCGGTGACCGAGGGGGTTACCAGAGAGGCGATTGTCGTTGAGAATCCGGCCGAAGCTCAAGGCAAGCACCTAAGCATTTTCAACCTTATATAATTGTATTTTGGCGAATAAATTGCTTATTGGATGATTATGTCTTGCATTAGGAATTGAAATGTGGGATAGGGTTAGAACCTACTTGTTGCACATACACTCATTGTTAATTGTTGAACATCTTCCTTGGAGCTAGTGTATGGGTAATTATAATGTGTCCATATTTGGTTTGCTTAGATGTCGGGTATGGGCCAAGTGGTGGAAGGTTCCATCACTTGAGTTTAATTACTTCACGCTATTGGGTTGCAATTGGTTCTAATTATGCTTTGAAATGAAAACTTGAGACCGGGCGAGAGGGTTAGATCATTTGGGTGTGGAGACTCAAATGTTGTAGTCTCGCCTGTGTTGGTTAAGGACCGATCCGTTGTTTGCCATGTTGATCGAGCACCCCTTGTTGATCGCATGCCCGATATAATGGTATGGTAAGCCACCCTTTCATGGCATACTACTCGATGGGTCATGCCCTCATGCGATTGGGCGTGGTTGAGGCGAGGCCTAGGCCTCTCGAGGGCTAAGCGAGGCTTGAGCCGCTCGATGGAGGTTGCTAGGTGCTCGGCCGCATGAGGATGGTTCAACGAGTAGATATGGATGGGAGGAGGGTTGACATGAGGTTCCTTGTGGCACATGTCGTGCGATTGATGATCCCTGCAGGTGAATAAGCGATTCAATTGCCGCTCTCGGATATGAGCACGCTTGTATCATCTGACACTTCAACGTAGTAATAAGTTAAATTGAAACTAGTTGGTATACTTGATGCGGTTACTTGTTCATGATTTTATTTGCTCTCTTAAATGTTTAAATTCAGCTCTCACTTTAGCAATAGGTGCTGTACATAACTGCTATAAAATTTGTAAATTGAGTAGTTGAATGTGAAAATGAA
The DNA here is from genome assembly GCA_036346375.1 of Guadua angustifolia. Classification (NCBI taxonomy): domain Eukaryota; kingdom Viridiplantae; phylum Streptophyta; class Magnoliopsida; order Poales; family Poaceae; genus Guadua; species Guadua angustifolia. The sequence continues at coordinate 12,729,495 of CM070511.1, read as the reverse complement.
CCAAAGTTAAGCTTTTCCGTACTTTTACCTTAAGCTTATACCTTGCTACATCCAAATGCATATTCTTTCGAGTCGGTCATATATGGACCATGGGTAAGTCTTGCGAGTACCTTCTGTACTCATGCTTCTGCTTTGTGGTTTTCAGGTGAGGACCCCGACGGGTGTGAGTTCTGTCTGTACTGCTTCTCGGTGGTCGGGCGGGGCACCGAGTAAAAGCTAACTCGACGATGTAAACATCCGGAAGTGTCTTGAACACTTCCGGAGATGTCTTACTTTTGGGTTTAATTTGGTGGTTGTTCGTTCATTTTGTTGTAAAGTTAACTTCCAAACTTGTTATGGCTATGTTTAATCACTTGACTATTTTCGTTGTTGAACTTTAATGTATCGCCATGCTTAACTCATGTCTAGGTTGTTACTTATATGCAGGTCTCTTTTTGTTGTGGTTGTAGTTGTGATATATTTGTTTAGTTATTTGTTTCTTATGCCTGCTGAGTGGATGTCCGTACTTCTAGGGGCGTCATGCCGAAATTTTGTAGAATTTTTGAGTCTAGGCAGGACCTTGTGTTTAGTCTGTTTTGTGAGTCTTATCTGCTGTTGTTAGTTATTGCCTTGTGTGGTTGTCTGGTTTATCTTTGTGCGTTGGTTTTCAGTTGTTTTGTTGTGCTTCCGCGTTGCGTGTTTGGTCGTAAAGTTTTGGGTTCATTGCCCCCTTTATGCGAATTGAATTGATATGGCAATGGAAACCGGTATGTGGGGCGATCCTGGGCGAGCTTCGGGTCGCATACCGGGGGAATACCGGGATTGTTGTCGAGTTATTCGAATGGGATCATTGTTGTCCTAATTGGGCTTGGGTGCTAGCACTGTGAGCACCATCGGTGATCCATTGCTAGCCTCCAAAATTGATGTGGGCGACCGGGCATTTGAATAACCCGAGGACGGTCTGGGCGGCTCCTCACACTTGCCTCGGTTGGACACAAGGAACCCGAGCAACTTCCCGGAGGGCACGCTAAATACGCACTTCTCGGGGTTGAGCTTCAGACAATTCTTCCGGAGGTTGGCGAAGGTTTCTTCCAGATCTTCGACCAGTCCCTCGCCCTCTTTGGCCTTCACCATCAGGTCATCGACGTATACCTTGAGGTTCCGTCCTATCTACGGACGGAAAAAGGTATGCACAGCACGCTGATATGTGGAACCAGCATTCTTTAACCCAAATGCCATTCTGATATAACAATATATACCCATTGGGGTTATAAATGTAGTCTTTTCTTCGTCCTCCGCCGCCATGCTAATCTGATGGTACCCAGAGTACGCATCGAGAAAGCACAGCAGCTCGCACCCCACTGTAGAGTTGACAATGAGATCAATGCGCGGCAAAGGGTACGGATCCTTCGGGCAAGCCTTGTTGAGGTCAGTGAAGTCGACGCACATTCGCCACTTCATGTTGGACTTCTTGACGTGCACGGGATTGGCAAGCCACTTGGGGTGAGAGACTTCCCTGATGATGCCTGCGCATAGCAGCTTCTCCACTTCCTCCCGAATGGCATCTTGTCACTCTGGTGCCTGCCTCCGGACCTTTTGTCAGACCGGGTGGACTCCTGGAAGAGTTGCCAGTTGGTGCTCGATCACCTCCCTAGGGACCCCAGTCATGTCGGACGGTTGCCAGGAAAACACGTTGGAGTTAGACCGGAACAAGGTGAGGAGCACGTTTTCCTATTTGCTGTCAAGGTGGGGTGCCCACTTGTTGAACTTAGCATACGACTGCTACTCTCGCAATCTTTCCAAAACTCATCTCAAGGATCTACATGTTTTTCTCTTGTCTTAGAGTATACTAGAATTTCATTCATAAGTCAACCACGAATTTATCTAAATGATCCATAAACACCTTATTCATCATGTTCATGAAGTATGCGGGGGCATTGGTCAATCCAGGAGATATGGCCAAAACTCATACTGTCCATATCGCGTAGAGAACGTAATCCTCGAAACATCCTTCACATAACTCCTCAATGGATGATAGCCTGAGTGAAGCTTTATCCTAGAGAAATTCTAGCTCTTCTCAACTAACCAAACACGTTATCAATCCTAGTATTGGATACTTGTTTTTGATCTTTTCTTCATTTAGAGCACGATTCAATACACTTTCCTGATCTTCCATTTTCCTTTCTGACAAACAAGAGCTCCCATGGTGACATATTAAGTCTTCTGAAAACTCTTCCCAGTAACTCTTCGATACGCTTTTCCATTTCCCACTAATTCATTAGTAGACATTCGACATGGTCTTTTTGCTATTGGTGCTATATCGGGCACTAACTCGCTCACGAACTTGATCTCTCAATATGACAACATACCAGGCAAATTCTTAAAAAATACGTCAAGGTATTCTCTAACAACTGGTGCATCTTCTAACTGGCAAATTCCACACTATTATCCATCAGCTGGCTAACACAAACTGTCATCACTTGAAACCCCTTTTTTCCACATTCAGGGTTTTAAATCGATATACTTTTCACAAAAATAGCCTTATGTTTGAGCATCCAACTAATTCCAGGAATAACGTCAAAAGTCTAAGTATCCAACACAATATGATTTGCTTGAAACTCTACTCACTCAATAAGCACTGAACTCACAGCATCCTAGGTTAAATCTAGCACAACTGAGCACTTACTAATAATGACAAATCCTCTTGCCAACAAGCTCACGTTGGGTACCACTAAACTAGCCACCATTGCACATGCATCATTTTCAGATGAACCATAAACACAAGAATACTCTTAGAGAAACATCTAACTCATCATTTTACATTATTGCTTTTCATTCCAATACTTTGTATACCAATGTATCAACCATTTCTGCTTTATTTCTTTCGACAAGGAAACCTTTACATGGAATTCATCACTAATCTCTTTACTTTACAAGTAGGGTTATGACATTGCACTAAGTAAAATCATGGCTCCTAACTTCCTTGATTTAGCATTGGTGTTGGAGCTTCGACAGAGACGGAGTTGAAATTGACTTGAGCCAACGCGATTGCTTTCCTTTGAGGGCATTTGTTGGTAAAATACTCGGGTTTGTGGCAAATGTAGCAGAGTCTAAGGTAAACTTTCTTTCTTGAGCATTCGTTGACCGGAATAGTGTCTTTGCTTAGACGCCTTTTCTTCAATTGGTTCTCTAGGCAAATTTCTCTTGCAACTTCACCGCTCACTCTTGGCATCATGTACCAGACTGAGGTAACTTCTGGTATGATCACGGCTGTAGGAAATACTTGTTCTCTCTGTGGGCATTGCTTAACAAAATGGCCTTCTTGACAATAGTAGCACAAACATTTCCATCATTTTGCCTTGATGGGTGCAACTGTATACTCATTATTGTCCTTATCATTCAGGGCTGATTGCTTCAGAGGGCACTCTCTAGACCAATGACCTTCTTTATCACACAAGAAACATGCCGTTGGTGACTGCCACTTACTGCTTTCCTGATGAAGGTGACAGGTTAAGGAGGTTGCGTTTTTAATTCTCCAAGTGACGTTGTTGACGCCAAAAACTTGAGGTAGGGTTTCTGACTATAGCACACCAGATGAATTCTTCGTTCAAGCGTGCCAATCAATTTGACCCTGTAATCAATAAGGTAAAGTTGTAAATTTGATCAAAGCAGATATCAAATTGATAGTCGGCCTGGCTCCGATCAGTACATGAAGCAATTAGCCGATTAAGGATAACTAAGGGATAAAGGTAGATCGACTCTGAGAAGGCAATGCCAGCAAAACAGAGTAGACCAAACTTGGGACAAAATCGATGAAGATCAACAATCGGCGATGCGTAACTTTATTGATCAAAATCGACTTACAAAACTTGACTACAAGACTCAAACTAGTAAAAATAAACAAGAGTAGATGTGATTTCTGGTTGTGGATGTTTTTCTTAGCCGGCCTGGGCTCATCTTATATACCCCCCGGCCGATCCGAGTCCTATTACAATACGTGGTAACAGAATCCGTGTCGGCTTGGGTTTCCTATACAGACTCATCTGTTTCTAAATATCTCCACCGTGCACTATCCAAACCCCTGTTGATCTTCAATTTGTCGATTATGTCATTCTTGCCAAATTTTGGCACAAACAGGCATCTCCTATGCAGTTGACATTCCCCCTCTTATTGGTAATTCTCGAGCAACTAGGGTCCGTAGATTCTTTCGTTGATGATAGATCACGGCAGTAATTATCAGATCCAAGGGACATTGAGCTGGGCAGTGATCTCAACCTTCACAAAGATAACATGTGATGTTGCTCATAGGACAATCTCTAGGAGAATGGCTTCCTTTACAACTGGAGCAATTGATCACATGCTTGTCAGCGGTGTGTCCTATTTCTCCATAGTGAATGCGCGCATGATCTTCTAACTTTTTTGGTTGACAGCACTTCATAAAACAATGTCTAGATTTCGAACAAGGTGCAGGGGTAGCGTCCTTCTCTGAATTCACTTTGATCATACCATTCCTTGGTGGAGCAAAGAGATCATGAAAAGCAACAATAAATTCATTCCAAGTGATATTCTATGGGGCTTCATGGTTAGCACAATAGCCCTTCCACCATTCAGCGGCAACTCATCGTAACTGATATGAAGCATAGAAGACCTTCTCATCACTTTTGCACTGAGCTATGAGTAGCTTCCTTTCAATGGTCTTGTGCCAATCTTCTGCTTCCAAAGGTGAAATATTTCCTGAAAATGTTGGCAGACGAGTCCTTATGAATTTTGATAACCTTGAGTCAGCATAGGGATCATTGATAACAGTTTGAGATGCTTTACTGAGGTTAGTGTACTTTGCACCGAGGTACCCTCTCCACCATAGAAGTAATGGGCCCAAGAAGCGGTCTGGCCCAGCATGGCGGCCTAGAGGGTCGAGCGAGGAGTCCGCGCGGCCCCCTAGCGAGCAGGTGGGCGATCACGTCCTGCTCGCCTAGCGAGTGGCCTGCGTGGTGCCCTAGCGGGCAAGAAGGCGATCACGCCTGTCGGGACCCGAATCTGTAAATCCGGACCCTCTGTGTATTCTGTACTAGTCCAAGATCACGCTAGTACACACAAGATAAAGAGGTTGAAGTACCACAATCATACACAGCGGAATTAATAATAAAGTACTTCAAGCATGAATATAAACGAGTTATACGACTTTATGGTCACCTTACATTAATTCGCCACGCAGGGCGATAAATAGGAATAGTAGCACAAGTTTAATAGCGGAAGCAAAAGTACGGTAATGAAACCCCTCGTAGCCACAGGAAACCAACGAGGCTTAATCCCTAATCCTCCTGGCCTTCGTTGAACTCCTCCTCCCAAGCTGGCATAGCTTCTTCTTCTGAGGTTGTTGTTGAAGCAAGGGTGAGTATACAACATACTCAACAAGTCATGCACAATGCAGTTCTATTACTACATGCATGGCTTATTCCAAAGGAAGGGCTTAGATGGTTATTTTGCATAAAGCAGCATTTCTTTTTAACAGGTAATCCTACTAGAATAAAAGCGGTAAAACCAATATTATTAATAATTAATTTCTCAGTTCTTTTCCAAGAGTTTGGCACACAGCCCTAGTTTGATTCATCAGTCTTTGGCACACAGCCACCCATTCCACATCTCATTTTGAAAATCTAACCCTTGACTGTAATCCCCGAGCATTGTCCAATACATGAATGACGCGCTATTCAATAGATTTAACACACACACTCTGCAAAGGCTGTACACTTTACCCACAGGATACAGTCGCTCACCACACAGGTGATTGATTGCAACAAAGTCTTTTGGAGACTAGCACTTAACCAGTGAACCTCTCCAGTATTGCCTTTCTAACACTTCCCTCACACAGAGCCAAAGTTTAGAACAGGCAAATACAGTTGGATGGGTACCAAGCCGCAGCACAGGTACGCTCCCCATACGGTTACATTTTTGTGTAACTATCGCCCCGAGGTGTCAAAGGAAAGATATTAGAAACCTACTAAACTAGGTCCGTCCCATTCCGGACAAGTGGTTGTACGAGAAACTCAGTTCAAAGGCTCGCAAGGTGAAGTCCTTAACTGTCCCGGGCAAGACTTCCGTTTTATACTTTCTCGGCACACAGCCTTAACCATCACAATACATCCCATTGCCACACAGGCCCACCTGGCACGAAGCCTTCTCGCCACTTGCCCCGGTCCAAAACATTTCCCACCCCGGGTTTGCATTTATGCAACACATGCCAATGTCCCCGTCATTACATGAGTAGGACCACATAGGTCGCTACCCCCAATTCCATCTCATGACATCATCGCATTATTCCAAAATGCATTTCATAATTTTTTAGTCAATATTCTTTGCAAATTTGAAAGTCATTCCACGTACATAAGCACACTAAGCAGCTAATCACGGTCTAGCCTCCCGTGTTGGCATTTCTATAACAACCAACATAATTTAACATCTTATGGTGACAAGGATTTCAGGGCGTACAGATAGTATTAACTAGGTGGCATAAACAAGATAGGTATTTTAACTACTTTTCCCACATGATCAATATCATTTTTAATTCACATAGCATGCATAACTTGAATCGATATATATTTGAAATTCTAGGGGCAATATGGTCAAAGCATGACTTGCCTTCAAACAACAGTTGATTCTGGTCTGGCTCTTGTGACGGGTCTTCAAATTCATCTCCAACAGTTCCCGGCAACTCGGAGTCTACGCGCATTCAAGCGAACATACAATAAACACTCAATACAGATAACAAGATCAACTCTAAAAATAAATTAAAATTCACTAATAAATAGTTCACATTTTTACCAATTTTTAGGAACTGGAATCACACAATTCCGAGTTAAAATGCAAAAGTTATAGCATTTGCAAGATTCTGAAAAATCTAAATAAAGAAAAACCGAATTAATCCTTTTATTTTCCTACTGAAAATTTGGTTAATCCACTCGGCGACACGTGTCGACACCAGAGACAGCCACGTCGACACAGACACTGACATGTGGGCCCCGGATGATGTCATGCTGACATCAGCACACCCGGCGGTCCACCCACTGACAAGTGGGCCCGATGAACAGTGCTTGGTCCAACCGGAAGCTGACACATGGCGCACACCCGACGATCCATGCAGCACAAGATTTCCCGTCCGTTGGATTAAAATCCAACGGTCGGTCATCGCACAGCCGACCTATCCACGCGGCGACATCCACACCGTACATTTCAAATCCTACGGTTGCCGTTACCCGGGGAGTTTACTATTCACAAGCCTACGTGGCCTTACCGATGCGGTTGGATGAAGATCTAATGGTGCAGGGTACTCGAACGAAGCGCTATTACCAAGCCTACGTGGCGCAATCCTAGCCGGACATTACAAATCTAACGACCATTTTCAACGCTGCAACTATCGCTACGTGGACGCACCAGAGCGGTCGGATGAAGATCCAATGGCTGCTGCTACCCAGGCCGCTTACTATTCATCGCACCTACGTGGCCTTACGAGAGTCACACGATTACCATCTAACGGCTGAGATCTACCAAAGCTTATTTAAACCTAACTCTACGGGGAAGAGATGTGGCGCTACCTCGTTTGTTGGATGGGGACCCGACAGTCGCTGGAGCTCGGGGAGGATGACAAAGCGCGCCACAGATCGGCGTCACGGACTTGGGGAAGACGAAGTGTGCTTCGGCGTTTCCGGGCGTCTCCGGTCGGAAGAAGTGGCCCAATGGACGCGGCTTGGCACGGGGAACTCGGAGAGGGTCTTAGTTGTGACGGGGAACGGCGGACGACGGCGGAACTCAGAGAAGAACCGGGGAGAGGGAAGTGGCTACTTCGGCGAGCTCGGGCGCACGCTACGGTGGATGGCAGAGCACGAGTGAAGAGGCAAAATGGGCGGAGTGAAGTGCTGCATGCGTTGGCCTTTATCTCCCGCTCGGACAAGCCTCGAGTTGCGCGCAAAATCCCTGACAAGATCCGCGGCGGCCTACCGGCAACGGCGGTGCACAGTCGCGCCCTCCCGAGACGTTCGGTCACATCTCACCATCCGATCGCAATCCAACGGCTCCGAAAGAATAACGTTTCGGCGAAATAGTGCCACGCGTCGACATCCTAACGGCTACTTACTGAGATCCGACGATTCAAGCGCTATAAACGACGCGGTCGAACCGCATCCATCCGATGCAGATCGAACGAACCGGAGTGGGCGGCGCTAGGGTTTTTCGGCACGAGCACAGTGTTGGGCTCGGCCCGACACTGTAGCTTGGCGATTATCCGGCTTTTCTCAATAAAAATAATTGTAGAAATTCAAAGTAATTAATTAGGGCACTAAAAATACTTGAAAAATTCTAGAAAAATTCCAGAAAATATTTCAGAGCATTTTGAGCATAAATAAAATATTTTTATTTATTTTTGATAAATACCTTTTCTGGTATTTAATTATTCGAGAGAAGGATAACCCAAATTAATTTCAATTAAATCCAAATAATTCCCAAAAATTCAGATAAATTCAATTAAATGCAAATACTTTTTAATTAATTTACAAAAAATTAAATAACCCCAAAAATTAAGATTAAGCCAAACTTCAGGACGTTACAACGCCCTACCCACGGGCGAGGAGTGTGGCTAGCGGCGGTGGGCGATCACGCCTGCTCGCCGGGGTGAGCGACAGCGTGGTGCCTGGCGAGGCGGTGGGCGATCACGCCGTGCTGCCAGTAAGGAGTCGCGCGGCACACTAGCGGCGGTGGGCGATCACGCCTGCCACGGGCGAGGCGGCTACTGCGTGGTGCCTGGCGGCGGTGGGCGATCACGCCTGCTGTCGGGGGGAGTTCGCGCGGCCTGGCGGCGGTGGGTGATCACGCCGCTGCACGCGGCGAGTGGCCCGCATGGTGCCTGGCGGTCCGGTGGGCGATCACGCCATGCCCGTCGGGCGAGGAGCCCGTGTGGCCCCTTGGCGAGCGGCCCGTGTGGTGCCCTGGCGAGCAGGAGGGCGATCACGCCCTGCCCGCCGGGCGAGGAGCCCGTGTGGCCCCCTGGCGAGCAGGTGGGCGATCACACCCTGCCCGCTGGGCGTCAGCTTAAGCGGCGGCCTGGCAAGTGGGCGGGCGTTTGGGCCCCTCTTTTTAGGCCACAAAGGCAACCAAAGGAATGAGAGGAAGGCTTCGCCTCGAACTCTCCCTCCCCTGGCACCTTGTGTCAGGGTCATTGATTGTGAAGAGTTCAGCTATCGACACGATGACATCCCATCCCTCTTATGCCTCTCACCAAACCCGTCGCAGGAGCATCATATCCCGGGTGGACCGGGCGAAGCCACTCACCGACATTAGATGAGGTTTGAAGGACAAGGCCACGGAGTCGTGTATAATAAATGAGTCGTGGGTCGACGTGGAAGTTGGAATGATGGGTGTAATTAATGTGTTGTAGATAAGTATATCATCACCCTCTCCCCTGTCCAGGCCAACCCATCTATATAAGGGCGCCTCGGTGCATGGAGAACCGAGGGGGACAAAAAACATAAGGAACAACACACACGCAGGAGCACAAGACTAGCAGAACCACTGTAATCGCCTACACCTTTCCTCAACAAAGATCTAGTAGGACGTAGGGCCATTACCCGAGCTGGGGGCCTGAACCTGGGTATATCATCGTGTTCATCAGTCTGTTGATCTTTGGGATCCATCATAGAGGCGTTAGGGTTTCCAGCCACGAAGACGCCCTCAACCGAACCATACCTTCTGCCAGGGAATGGTTAACCCTGTTCGTTGACGGGGTCTTGTTAGGTGGAATACGCCGACAGGGGCGCACCAGGTAGGGGGCTAGTGGTTGGTTCACGTAGCCATCTCTCCGGCGGACTCCGGTCTCCCGTCCAAAAGGACCTCGCATCCGGTGATGGCGGGTTCACTCTCACAGTGACAAGAGCTGGCAGAGGCTAGCAGCGCCCAGAACACATCTCGGCACTCTCGCCGGGTGAGGGATCACCTCACGCCGCCCCTGCAGGAGGGCGGTGGTGCCCCCACGGTGGTGGTCGAGCTTCCGGTTTGGCTCCGGCTGGCCATGGAGGCTGCCACTCCGGCCCAGAACCTGCATGCGGCTCGTCTCCTCCTGGACCACCCTCTGGTGGAATTTGCAGGAGACACCCCAGCCACACCGTGGCTGCGGGATATTGCTAGCCTCGTGGACGTGGCCCAACTCCGCGTAGGGATTTTCGACTGGTCTGGGACCGTCGGTACCCCTTAGCCAAGGGTGCATGTCGATCGCACCCAAGCTTCTAATCGCCCAAGTGGGAAGCGCTCTGGCCAGGAGGGCCAGAATAAAGGAAAGGGCATGCAAGAAGAAGGTCCCAGCTCCTCGAGGAGCCATGAGAACCTGAGGGCCCATCTAGAGAGCCGACGCCGGTGGTGCGGCGGTGATTTGCGTCATCACCTACAGCGTCGTCGCGCTCGCGATGGAGGGATGGCCCCAGAGGGTGAGAGTTCCTCTCGTGACTCTCACCTTCACAGCGAGGAGGAAGCCCGCTCGTTTGACTCTTTGGGGAGTCGCAGTCCGCGCTCCCCAGCACGGTCTCCGGGCCGGGGTCCAGGAGGGTGGCAGGATCCCCCCTACGGCGTCGGATGCCAAGCGTTTTCCCGACGGCTGCGCCATGTGGCGTGGCGCGAAAGGTTTCGCCCGGCCTCCATCGAGAAGTACAACGGCACCACCATCCCCGAAGAGTTCCTGCAGATCTATACCACGGTGGTGCGTGCCGCTGGTGGGTCTACTTCCCAACGGCCTTGACGGGGTCCACCCGATCCTGGCTGTTGAACCTCCCGCGAGGATCAGTGCACTCGTGGAAGGAGTTGTGCGGCCTTTTCGTCGCCAACTTCCAAGGCTCCTTCATACAGCCGGGCATGGAGATCCTCCATGCCCTCGAGCAGGAAAAAGAGGAGTCGTTGCGTGACTTCATCCAGCGATTCTTCCACTGCCGCAACATGATCCCCTGGATTTCGGAGCAGTCGGTCGTCATTGCCTTTCGAAGAGGCGTTCGCGACCGCAAGATGCGGGAATAGATGGCGACTCGTGACATTGCCACCACCTCCGAGCTCTTCTACCTGGTGCACAAGTGCACGCGGATGGCGGAGGCTCGGGGGCTAGTGTCTGGCGCCACATGAGGACGCGGCAGGGACGAAGCTGGGACCTCGAGGGGCCCCGACCATGCAAGCAAGAAGGTGCAGAAGCACGAGGTGGCTGAGACCAGGTGGGTCCTGGCCGCTGAGCGCGAGCATGAAGACGCACGACCGCGGAAGTGCGACAGCCGTGACCGGCGGGATGACCGCCGCGAACGGCGTGATGACCGCCGAGGCCGGCGTGATGACCGCCACGGTCGGAGGAACGATTGCCAGGTTGTGAGTAGGATGGTCAAGTAGCGGCTCAAGGAGCGCCACCCTCACGACGACGACCAAGACGAAGACCCCGCCTCGCTGGCCTTCCAGCAGGCGGATCGCGCCATGGTGTACATTCATGGTGGTTCATCCACCTATCCCTCCAATGCGTCCTATAAGCAGTTGAGGAGGGAGGTCTGCGCTATGGCGCCGAGTTCAGGGGCGTGTCGGATGCTAAAGTGGTCAGAGGAGCCAATCACCTTCAGTCGGGCTGACCACCCTGAGAGCACCGCCAGCGTAGGTCACCTTCCGGTCGTGGTTTCTCCCACGATCTGGAACGTGAAGCTCGGGCGACTGCTGATGGACGGAGGAAGCTCCATCAACCTCTTGTTCTTTGAAGTATTCTGGGCGCTCCAGGTGTCGAACCAGGAGATGCGCCCAGCCTTGCCCTTCTACGGCATAGCCCCGAGGGCCGGCATGGTCCCCCTGGGCCAAGTGTGCCTTCCCGTCACCTTCGGGGAGGAAATCAACTATCGTACGGAGCTGGTCGACTTCGAAGTCACCGATTTCGACCTCCCGTATAATGCCATACTTGGCCGATCCACGTTGGCCAAGTTCATGGCAGCAACCCACTATGGTTACCTGGTGGTGAAGATGCTAGGGCCTGGTGGCCCCAAAATCATCCGGGTGGATAGGCCAGAGGCTCTGCGCTGCCACAAGTGCGCACTGGATCTGGCCGGTGCCACCTGCATGAAGTCGGCTGATGCCGCCTTTCCAGGAGCCCCTCAGGCGCAGACCTGCGCTTCACTTGGCTCGGTCGGTGAGGTAAAGGTGGTCTCCCTAAGCGAGGACAAGCCCGAGAAGCCCAACTTCATTGGCGCCAGCCTCAGCGCCAAATAGGAAGATGCGCTCGTCACCTTCCTCCGATCGAATTCCTACGTGTTCGCTTGGCAACCGTCCGATATGACTGGGGTCCCTAGGGACGTGATTGAGCGTCGACTGGCTACGCTCCCCGAGGTGCGCCCGATCCGCCAGAAGGTCCGGCGCCAAGCACCGGAGCGCCAAGATGCCATTCGGGAGGAGGTAGAGAAGCTACTATGTGCAGGGATCATTTGGGAAGTCCCTCACCCTGAGTGGCTTGCCAACCCTATGCTTGTCAAGAAGTCCAACAGGAGGTGGTGGATGTGCATCAACTTCACCGACCTCAACAAAGCCTACCCGAAGATCCTTACCCCTTGCCGTGCGTCGATCTCATTGTCGACTCGACGGCGGGATGTGAGCTGCTGTGCTTTCTGGATGCATACTCTGGGTACTATCAAATTAGCATGGCAGTAGTGGACGAAGAGAAAACTACTTTTGTAACACCCATGAGCGTTTATTGTTATATTAGAATGGCTTTTGGGTTAAAAAATGCTGGTTCTACTTACCAACGCACCATGCATATTACTTTCCGTCCACAGATAGGGCGCAATCTTGAGGTGTACGTCGACGACCTGGTCATAAGAGTGAAAAAGAGCGAAGATTTGATTGAAGACCTGGAGGAGACCTTTGCCAACCTCTGGAAGAATCGCTTGAAGCTCAACCCCGAGAAGTGTGTCTTCGGCGTGCCCTTCGGAAAGCTGTTAGGGTTCCTCGTGTCCAGGTGGGGCATTGAGGTCAATCCTGACAAGATAGCAGCCATTGAGCACATGATGCTGCCCGCTCGACTCAAGCGCAGAAAATGTTGTACGTCATCCTGGTGGAATCCAGGAAGCTGCGGCATTACTTTCAAGGGCGAGAAGTCATGGTGGTTACTGCCTACCCCCTGCGAGAGATTCTTCACAACCAGGAAGCAGAAGGCCGCATCGCCAAGTGGTGGGTGGAGCTGGGGGAATTCTGTCTCAAGTTTGTACCCCGCACCGCCATCAAGAGCCAGAAGTTGGAGGAGTTCGTTGCTGAATGGACTCCCACACGCTCTTGAAGCTGAAGAAGCACCTACGCCTTCGCCTTGGACTTTGTTTTTCGACGGTTCCTTCAGGCTCGAAGGCGAGGGAGCTGGGGTTGTCCTAGTCTTCCCGACCGGTGACACCCTCCAATACGTGATCGCCCTCGACTTCAAGGCTACCAACAATGTTGCTGAATACGAGGGCCTACTGGCAAGGCTACTCGCCGTCGCGGCGCTAGGTGTCCAGCGCCTCCAAGTTAAAGGTGACTCCCTGCTGGTCATCAATCAAGCGCGGAAGGAATTTCAGTGCTCTGATCCTACCATGGCCGCCTACTTGGCGGAGGTCAGGAAGATGGAGCGCCACTTCGAAGGACTGGGATATATTCATATCCCTCGATGCGACAACCATCTAGAGGACGAGCTCACGTAGCTCGCGTCCTCAAGAACCTCTGTTCCGGTTGGGGTCTTTGAAGAAAGACTGTCACGACCGTCCATCGCCACCCCTGGTTCAGGCGGGAATGATGGTGCAGCCGTCACGGCCTCCGATTCTGGCGAGGATGGCGGTGCACCTGTCGCGGCCTTCGATTTAGGGAGGGTAGGCAGCGCAACCGCCTCAGCCCCCAGATCTGGGAGGGAAGGCGGCGGTGCCGCCGATGAAGCACCTGGGGAAAAGCCTAGCCAAGCGGAGTACCCGGGCGATCACCGAGTGATCGCCACTCTTGGCCGGGAAGGCCAATGGATGGACCCAATCATAGCCTTCATGCGAGGCCGAGAGATCCCCGACGGTGATGCCTCGGCTGAGAAAATTGCGCGAAAGGCCAAGTGCTACACTCTGGTGGGTGGGGACCTATACCGCCAGAGCAGAAGCGGAATTCTACTAAAGTGCATCACTCGGGAAGAGGGGAGCGCCCTACTCTCTGATATCCATGGAGGCATGTGTGGGAGCCATATGTCCGGCCGGACGCTTGTCGGCAAAGCGTTCCACCAAGGATTTTACTAGTCTACTGCCCTCTAGGATGCTTGCGAGCTGCTGAGGAGATGCGAAGCATGCCAATTCTTTGCCAGGCAAATCCACCGATCAGCCCAAACTCTATAAACTATCCCGCTCTCTTGGACGTTCACGGTCTGGGGGCTAGATATCTTGCGCCCGTTCCCGCGGGCGATAGGGGGCTTCACCCACCTGTTCGTCGCCATCGACAAGTTCACCAAGTGGGTCGAAGCCGAAGCAGTATGTGCCATCATGGCTTCCGCTGCTATCAAGTTCATCCGTGGGATCTTCACCCGCTTGGAGTCGCCAATCGCATCATCACCGACAACGGCACTCATTTCACCAGTGCGGCTTTCCTGGAGTTCTGCGAAGAGATGGGTACCAAGGTATTCTTTGCTTCAATGGCCCATCCCAAGAGCAATGGCCAAGCTGAGCGTGCCAACACACTGGTGTTGAGAGGCTTGAAGACCAGAGCATTCGATCGGCTCTATAAGCGAGGAGTGCGGTGGACGGAAGAACTCTCGGCTGTGCTGTGGTCGCTCTGAACTACACCTAGCCGAGCGACTGGCGAAACGCCCTTCTTCCTGGTCTACGGCGCCGAAGCTATCCTCCCATCTGAGCTGTCATTCGGCTCGCCGCGCATCTCGGCGTTTAGCGAGGAAGGACAAGAAGACCACTGCGGTGAAGATGTCAACCTTCTGGAGGAGGTGCGTGACCGGGCAGCCTTGCGCACCGCCCGGTACCAACAAAGTCTCAGGCGGTACCACGCCACCCGGGTCTGTGAGAGAACACTAGCAGTTGGCAACCTGGTCTTGCGTAGAATCCAGACGCATGCCGGGCTCCACAAACTGTCTCCCCGATGGGAGGGCCCCTTTAAGATGGTCTCAATATCTCGACCCGAGGCGATCCGGTGGGCCATTGAGGATGATCAAGTGCTGGCCAACTCCTTCAACATGGAGTTGTTGCAGAAGTTTTACCCCTAAAAGCTGTAAGTCCCCGGTAGCTCGCTTTGATCAGTTGTGTGGGAGAGCTTTCCTCCGGCTGATCAGCGGCTGCTTGCGGTTGGCAAAATTGTTTGCCTCAAGATCTTCTGCTTTATTCTCCTTGCATGTCCCCTGGTGGGAAAGCTTGTGCGAGAATGTCATGTGTTACAGCGGTTTGGCTGCTCCTTGCTGATCTGTGGTAACACTCGGCATTTGCGTCATGCCCGGACGGGCGACCAGGAGCACGAGTGTGGCACGGTGACTCAGACGCAGCTCACACACCTCGATTTTGCTCTGCGAAGCACCGCTGGCTATTGCCGAGAGCACAGCAAGCCCAACACCACTCCTAGGAACCTGCTCCCATGCCACACAATGCCGCGGGCTGACCCCACGTCATAAGAGCCTAAGTTCCAAAGAAAGGAACCATGACATACCTGCACAGGACCTTGCGTTCTTCAATATATTTTCTACATGCTCTGCGTAATGCCTACTTGTGCTTTCAGTAGCCATGCGCAATCGCAGATAAAGTGCTGGAGCGCTTATAGCTCAAATATCCAAGATGGCCCCATGGCGGCCTGGCAGATAGGCGGCCGACCACGCCCTGCCCACCGGGCGAGCAGGTGGGCGACCACGCCCTGCTTGCCTAGTGTTGGCCTCCGTGACCAGTCGAGGGCTGGTCGCCCAGTGGCCTATAGCAAAGATAAGTTGCTCGCTTTAACAGTACCAACTTATTTTTCGCATTTGTACCTTGTTGGGTCGAATTATGCATGGCTGTCACTGGCTCTGATAACCTGATGGCTCCTCACTAATAAAAGGAAATGCCCAGCGTTTGTGTCGCAAGGACGGGTGACCGGGAGTGCGAGTGTGTCACGGTGACTCAGACGCGGCTCGCACACCCCGGTTCGGCTCCACGAAGCACCGCTGGCTGTCTCCACAAGCACCACAAGCCCGGTACCGCTCATGGAAGCTCACTCCTTTGTTGCGCAATGTTGCGGTCAAGTTCCAAGAGATCGCAGGAATATAAGTTCCAAAAGGGCATGAGTCAGTGACACCCTTGCATAGAAACTTAGGACTTTGCTTGTTTACATCCTGCATGTTCAGCGTAATCTTTGTTCGCATTATTGCAATCACTCGAAAAATGCCTAAGTATCGACCTAACCTGAATGCTTAGGTTCACATCATGATAAGGCTGGGGGCTGATCGCCCGAAGATTGAGTTGAGCAAGTACACCCAAAACGCGAACAAACGAACATGCCCAGGTGAAATCGAAAAATGCCAACTTCATTACAATTGCTAATATTGTTCTGGCATACAAAAAACAGGAATAAAGAAGAAAGCAAAAGAAAGCGGGCAGGGCCATCAGTCACCGTTGACGACCTGGATGCCCCCGTTATCCTCTTCAGCCTCCGGCTCCGCTGCTACCGCGCCAAGATCCGGGGCCTCCGCCGCCATCATGCTGACGACGTGCTCCGCGGCCTCGTGCACGCGCGCCTGCGCCTGAGCCTCGTCCCCCTCAATGCCGTCCCCGACGGTCATTGGGTTGAAGGTGGTGTCGCGGCTAGCGTAGCACACTAGCACAAAGGTCGCGGTGGCCCTGGCAACCTGCTGCTCTTCCTGGACGGAGCGGGCGGCCATGGCGGCCAGAAGACCAAAGAGTGCATCAGCAACCCGGGTTATGCAGTGGGCGTACTGCATCGCCGTGAGCTCGAGCGGCTCGCGAATGTCCACCCCCAGCGGCACCAAGACCCTCGCCATGCGCCGGTATGTTGGTCGGAGCATGGTCGCGATGTTGTGCAGTGCCCGCCGCTGCTCCTCTGCTGCCTCCCTCCGTGCTGCCACGGCCTCCTGCGCCCGGGCGAGTAAGGTCGCCCCGGTGGCCCTCTCTTGGGCTAGCTGCGCCTCTTTCCTCTCCAGCTCCCCGTGCAACACCGCCACTTGTTGTGTCACGTGGGCTTCGTGTTGGGTAGCAGCCGTAAGGAGAGTGCTCGCGGCAGCGAGCGCTTCGCCAAGCTCGGCGAGGAGCGCATGCAGGCCTATGGCGCTGACGGCGGGGGTGATCGGGGCGAGGGGAGCAGAAGTGCTGGTCTCGGTGACGTCTAGCCCGGTGGCTTTGGAGCCGCCAGGCTGCCCTTGAGCAGAAGCACCCGCCGAGTCCGTTGGCGCTGCGGATGTCTGCGCGGCTAGGGCACCTTGGTGATCCACCCTCGAGGGCGACTTGAAGCTGAAGGAAGTGACCACATCGCAAGCCCGCGCCAAGTGGCACCAGAACAATTGGACTCGGACGTGGTGGAGTTGGCACCAAGTGGTCGGTCTTTGGTCAGGAGACGGTGCCACAGGAGTTGGAGTTGGCGTTGGTGCAGTCGGCTCCGGATAGGGATGGCAATCGGGTGGGTACCTCCAGGTACCACTGCCTTAAACCCAAATCCAAACCCGAACAAAGTCCCGTCTACCCAAACCCACTAAGGTTTGTGGGTACAGATCTGTACACATGCCCAAACCCAATGGGTACCCAATACCTAATGGGTACCCATGGGCACAGATCTGTACGCGAACACCGAAGGACAAAGCAGAGAGGAGGGGGTGCTACGGCAGTCGCATACTCCTCCCACTCTCCTTCTATGTCCTCACCTCTCCTTTCTCTCTCTTCTTTTGGGCACTATGCGCGCCGGACCGAAGGGAGCCGATGGGAGGAGTCGGCGATGAGGGAAGGAGCAGGCGTCCGCCGCCGAGGGAGGCAAAGGCGAGGGGAGGGAGGCCGAAGCAATCAGGCGATGGGGCAAGGGGAGGGAGGTGATGGGGGTGAGGGGAATCAGGGAGGAGCCGACTCAGCCGAGTAGTCAGTGAGTTTGTTTTCTAATATACCTCTTAAAAAAGTGGGCACACATATCATAGGATACCCATTGGGTATCTATCGGTATAAATTGACACCCACACCCATCCTATGGGCTTATCGGGTACCCAAACCCATAAACCCATGGTTCTAAAGTACTACCCATACCCACTCTTATCGGGTTGGGTACCCACGGATACCCAAACCCATGGGTAAAACTGCCATCCTTAGCTCCGGAGGAGGGGCGGCGGTCATCGCCGCCCTAGATGAAGACATCGCCGCTTCAGGCGTGCTCAGTGGAGTTGCGAAAGCGGCGACAGTGGAAGTTGGGCCCCCCGGTGCAGACCCCCTTGGGGTCCACGCCCGGGGAATCCGGAGCAATCGACCGTTTGCCTCTGCTCCGGTCATCGGCCCGGGGCTGATCCCTGATCACCAAGGGGACACGGGCCGGCACCACAGTGGGACCGGTGGAGTCCATCGCCGAGAAGGATTGGACAATCCGGAGGTGCTCTACGAACTCCAAATCATAGAGCGCCCGGGCCTCGGCTGAAAATTCCAGGCCACTCGGCACTGGTGGGGTTAGCACAGATAGCCACCTGGAGAGGGCAGGACCATCTTGGTTTCCCTCGCCTAACACCAGGAGAAGACAGAAATATTAATTGGTGGTGACCGTGAAGAAGAATATGCATTCAAAAGAAGAGCAACAGGATGTACTGCCCGGGTACGTGCGCGTCGTGTCGTCGTCCCATGTATATCGCCATGCAGGGAGGATACGATGACGCAGGGGGCTGATCCTCCGAGACACGAAGTCTCGGACTACCAGTGCCCCGCAACCGATCGATGCAGACCGCCATCACTAGGAGCTCCACCGTCTCCTCAACGGGCGAGCTCCAGCTCTCCCGGGTTTCCGCCCGCACGCAAAGCACCCCAAGAAGGTCGACCCCATTGTCGTCACCGATGTAGAGCTAGTCGCTCCACCAATTCTTCCAGTTGGAGTGTGGCTGGAAGGGAATGTAGCGGGGGGCTGACCCATCGCGGAGGCAGAAGTAGCAACTCCCTGCGACCCTGTTGTCGTGAGAGCTGCGGCAGGTGAAGAAGTAGCGAAACAGGGGAAGATTGGGCATTACCCCCACGAACATCTCGCAGAGGTAAGCGAAGGTGGAGAGAAGGACGATGGAGTTGGGGGAGAGATGAAGATCATGGATCTCGTAGAAGTGGAGGATGGTGAGAAAAAATTCGGGGAATGGCGGCACCAGGCCGGCCATAAGCACCCAGGCGAAGACGATAATCTCCCCTGGATCGCAGCCTAGCACGAGGGTCCCCTAGCGAAGGTGGAGGGAGCCCTCGGGTGCTGTCTTGGCAGCAAAATCCACCCTGCTCTGGCCAGCGGTGGAAGCGAGAAGAGGTTGCGCCATTGAAGTGGAAGCGAAGTTCTTCGAGCAAAGGAAGATGAAAGAGCAAAGAGCAAAGTGCAAAGAAGATCAGAAGGCATGAACAGCTGAGTGGGGGTGCGTATATATATAAACCCCCACGAAGACGGTTCGCGAACAGGCAAAAGACGCAGCGTTTCGGGTCCCAAAAAAAATCGGTGGAAGTGGAGAAGACCAAAGCGGTTGCATGCGCAGAGATGGTGGGCCCATCCAGGAATGCACTGGCATTAAATAAAGTCTAAAAAGCGACTGGCGCGTGTTCCAGGAAGGCCCCGGGGGTTACTGTCGGTGTACTTTGCACAGGGGTACCCTCTTCGCCGTAGAAGTAATGGGCCCAAGAAGCGGCCTGGCCCAGCATGGCGGCCTGGCGGGTCGGGCAAGGAGTCCGCACGGCCCCCTAGTGAGAAGGTGGGCGATCACATCCTACTTGCCAGGCGAGCGGCCCGCATGGTGCCCTAGTGGGCAGGTGGGCGATCACACCCTACCCACTCAGCGAGGAGTCCGCGTGGCCCCCTGGCGAGCAGGTGGGCGATCATGCCCTGCTTGTTGGGCGAGTGGCCCGCGTGGTGCCCTGGCGGGCAGGTGGCCGATCACGCCATGCCCGCCGGGCGAGGAGTCCGTGCGCCCCCTAGCGAGCAAGTGGGCGATCACGCCCTGCTCGCCGGGTGAGTGGCCCACGTGGTGCCTTGGTGGGCAGGTGGGCGATCACGCCCTGCCTACTGGGAGAGGAGTCCGCGCGGCCCTCTGGTGAGCATGTGGGCGATCACGCCCTACTCGCTGGGCGAGCGGCCCGTGTGGTGCCCTGGCGGGTAGGTGGGCGATCACGCCATGCCCGTCGGGCGAGGAGCCAATGTGGCCCCCTAGCGAGCAGGTGGGCGATCACGCCCTGCTCGCCGGGCGAGCGACCCACGTGGTGCCCTAGCGGGCAGGTGGGCGATGATGCCCTGCCCGCCGGGCGAGGAGCCCGTGTGGCCCCCTCGTGAGCAGGTGAGCGATCACGCCCTGCCCACCGGGCGTCGGCTTTAGCGGCAGCCTGGCAAGTGGGCGGGCGTTTGGGCCCCCCTTGTCAGGCCACAAAGGCAACCAAAGGAATGAGAGGAAGGCTTCGCCTCGAAGTCTCCCTCCCCTGGCACCTTGTGTCAGGGTCATTGCTTGTGAAGAGTTCAGTTATCAACACGACGACAGCCCATCCCTCTGATGCCTCTCACCAAACCCGTCGCAGGAGCGTCATATCCCGGGTGAACCGGGTGAAGCCACTCACCGATATTAAATGAGGTTTGAAGGACAAGGCCACGAAGGCGTGTGTAATAAATGAGTCGTGGGTCGACGTGGAAGTTGGAATGATGGGTGTAATTAATGTGTTGTAGATAAGTATAGCATCACCTAGCGTCACCCTCTCCCCTGTCTAGGCCAACCCACCTATATAAGGGTGCCTCGGTGCATGGAGAACGGGGGGGACAAAAAACATAAGGAACGACACACACGCAGGAGCACAAGACTAGCAGAACCACTGTAATCAGCTACACCTTTTCTCAACAAAGATCTAGCTGGACGTAGGGCCATTACCCGAGCTAGGGGTCTGAACCTGGGTATATCGCTGTGTTCATCGGTCTATTGATCTCCGAGATCCATCGTAGAGACGTTAGGGTTTCCAGCCACGAAGACGCCCTCTACCGAACCATACCTTCCGTCTAGGGAGTGGTCAACCCTGTTCGTTGACGGGGTCTTGTCAGGTGGAATACGCCGACAACTGACATTAGCTTGATTGGTCATATTTTGCATTTGCTTCATCATTGCCTGCATTAACTAAGTTTGAGTAGCCAAAAACTCTCTGAAACTCTGCATATCTATCTGTAGTGACGGTTGAAGAACTGATCCATCCTTGGAGTTTCCACTGAGTTGATTTCCACATCCATTGGCTCCATTGCTATCACTAATCTAAACCATCTGCTTGATTTCCTCAAAGGGTTAGGGGAGAGGGAAAAAAACATAGGTATGAAAGTAGAGATCCTAATACAGGAGAGTTAGGTTTAACCCAACAACTTAAGGAATCAATATTAATAACTTGTTATGGTTGCTTATATCAGCCTAAAAGCTCTACAACACATACTGCAAACTCAGCAATCAATGAAGAACCAATTCAACCTAAACACACAAAACTATTGTCTACATGGGCGACACTCCTATCATAGCAGACGCGACTCCCACACATGAGTCTTAATCGGCTACTTGAGGCACGGGTCTTGTAGCTTCAAGAATAATTCAACGATCCACTCTTCCTTGAGCTTGATGATTCCTTCATTCATGATCTTTTTAGGGTTGACAACAAGCACTTGATGCCTTCTCCTAGGTGTGGCACATTGCTTTTATTCAAAACAGCTTAGGTAAGATTCCAACTCAATTCAGCAGAGGTAAGAGAAAGAAATTTCAGCAAGGGAAAAGAAAGAATTTTTGGTAAGGACAGGAATAGAAGAATGAGATAAGCCAAAAGCACGTTATCCTTTCAGATTAGGTCTTTTACTTTAGAAAATAATTTTGAAGGACCTATAGAGACGACTAACTATCTAGGGTCAAGACCTACAGTCAGTATAGCTCTAATACCACCTCTGTCAGGACCCGAATATGCAAATCCGGACCCTATGTGTATACTGCACAAGTCCAGGATCACGCTAGTGCACACAGGCTCAACATCAGTGAATGTCACAATCATACACAATGGAAATAAGATAAAAGATATTGTATATTAAATATTACTAGTTGTATGACCATATGGTCAACTTACGTGACTTTGCCTCATAAGGCTGAACAACAAAATGAACTGCAGCAAAATGAAGACATAGGTAAACCCCTCAGTATACCATAGGCAACTGACAAGCCTCGCACCCTAAACATTCGCCCCTTCATGGTACACCTTCTTCAGCACTGGTGATGTTGTAGGCAAGGGTGAGTACATAAAACACTCAACAAGTTATGCACAGAATGCAATTCTAACATAACTATATGCAAGGCTTATTCCAAAGGAAAGGCTATGTGGTTTATTTGCAGTAAAGCAACAGTTATGAATACATACAATACATAGATTGAAAAGTAGTAAAACAAATAACAGTATAGATAGATTCAATGATCCTCAAGTAAACCAAGTTTTTAGCCCTAAGTCAAGATTCAACCTCCCATGGCAACCTGCCATCCATCCCAAGTTTTATTTTGCAAAAGTCTAGCCCTTAACTATAATTCCCGAGCATTGCTCAAAACTGCGAGCACAGCTATTCAAATAGATTTTACACTCTGCAGAGGTTATGCACTTTACCCACATGACATCATAATCTCTTTGTGCCCGGCAGAGAATCATGACAAAGCCTTTACAATGCTCTGTCTTAACTCAGTACCACCCACTAAGGTTTCAACACTAAAGGGACTAGTTACCACAATAGGCCCCCCTCTTGCGCTATCTGGATTCATTAAAAAGGGTGAACCTCACTACCACTGGTAGTACAAAAGCTAAGATATTGCAAATTAATCAGCTAGGTCCGTCCCATTTCGGACATGTGGTTGCATGATTGACTCAAGTCAAAGGCTTGTAAGGTTAAGTCCTTAGGGTGATCAAAGCAAGAATTGCACATACCCTTTGCCCATCGGGCCCACCGAGGCACACTTGCCCTTGCCACTTGCTCCGATCTAAATCATAGCCACCCTAGTTGATTACCAAGCACCACGTGCCATCAACAATTCAATATTGTTGCGTGACATCCATCACCACAACAACTCAATCTCATCATGTGACCACACATGACACACAAATTTGTAACATTGTTCCATATTCCATTAGTCAAGATTAATTATCAATGATTCAAGTACAAATGATAATGTGGCATGGCTAAGCAAGCTAATACGATCTAACCATCCCATGTTGACTTTAATATCAATCAACTATAATGAACCAACCTAGGGTGACAAATAAGTTGTGGCATACAAATGACAAGGTAGGGTATAGATCAACTTGGTATGATAGCTAAGTCCCAACTTAGATTGAAAACATTTATACACATGAAATAGCATGCAATATTGTAAAACAAAATAGCAACTTTATAAACATGGGTTCAACATGATCAAAGCACAACTTGCCTTAGGAAAGCCCTTATTTCTTCTCTGAACCTTGGTCTTGGGTCGATGAATTTTCCTCGGATGCGTCGCATAATTCAACGTCTACGCGAATCGAAAAAGAAGGCCAAATAAATACCAACACAAAGAGGAAACAATCTTCAAAATTCAAATAAAATTTACCATTAGATAGATGTCAATTTTAAAATTTTTTAGAAATTTGAATCACCTCAATCGGAGTTCGTATGAGAGAGAACGAGCTCTCAGAAGATTCAAAAATCATAAAAACCTGAAAATTGAAAATCAAATACTAATCCGAATTATTTTTATGAAGAAAATTTGTCTTATTGCATCAGCGTGATGTCAGCATCGCCCTAGACCATTCGCATGCTAACACGTGGCTTGGTCCATAGACAAGGTCCACGGGACATCCTTTGGTCCACCGTGGACATGGTCCACAGTGCCTCGCATCACGTCCCTGACACGCACCTGCTCCCGATTGGCCGTGGCTACGGTGCGATCTGAACCGTTTCTCTGTCCTTTTGGTGGTTTGAATTTTAGGGGGTAAACTTTATTTGGCTCCTATTCACCTCCCTCTTGTCATCGTTTTGGTCCTTCAATTTGTATCAAGGCGGGTTTCGCTCTTTCATAGATCTTGACCAGTTTCAAGAGCCATGGCGACGGACATGTATTCCACCAAGCCTCCTATCTTTTTTTGAGTTGTTTTTC
Source organism: Guadua angustifolia (assembly GCA_036346375.1). NCBI lineage: Eukaryota > Viridiplantae > Streptophyta > Magnoliopsida > Poales > Poaceae > Guadua > Guadua angustifolia. The sequence continues at coordinate 12,705,173 of CM070511.1, read as the reverse complement.
CCTTCTAGAAGATAAGATTGGAGTAGTACATCACTGCCCAGGGCTTTCTGATTTGGCAGAAGGTAAAGCTCCCGTATGTGGTTCCTACTGATGAGAATTTCGTGGACGGTAATATGGTTGACGTTGAGGCAAATGCTAAGAAAAGAAAATTTCTCATAAAGTGCCATAGCCGCAATGAGTACGATAGGATCTGTCACCTATGATCCGCTCACTAGATCTGGATTGCACATACACTGACTCGGAGAACACTTACACTTCTTGACCACAGTTGATCTTCGAGTTTGGGAGAAGAAGGTGACCACCATCAAGGACACCACAGATTTTACACTTCTTGACCACACTTGATCTTAAGTACACAACAGACTTATCGACCTTGACTCTTGATAGGTTTTACTCCCAGCTCAAGACTCATGAGATCGATGTTGTCTCACGTAAGACAAAGTTGTAGTTGATGGCCTTGGTGATTGATCTCATTGGATCCACTTCTGAGACTACGATTGGTTTCTCTCTTTGCTCCCTTTGCAAGCTAAGCGATGAATAGCTAGATAAATTTCTAGAAAATGAGCTTGCTCTTTTAGCTCACAATGTTTTTTATTCCTACAAAAGGGTGAGGGAGAGGAAGAGAGTTGGTATGATTACTTGCTTCGAGTGCGGTAGCCCCAACCACATTCGGACGAACTGTTCCAAGCTAGAGAAAGGCAAGAATGATGCCGGCAGTTCAGAAAAGAACGATGACACCAACAAAAACCATAGCTAGAAGCCCTCAATTCGCGACCTGACGAGTGAGAAGAAGTACTGCAACTTCTCAAAGAACAAAAAGCTCTTCCACTACGTCCTCACTGCACTCGACGACATCAACCTATCTAATAGGGAGACTTGGAGTGATGAGGGCGTGGATGATCCTTAAGAGAAGAACAAAGGTGGTGATGACTTCACCAGGATGTGTTTCATAGCAGACACCAACGGCATCAGCAACTCTGAGCTCTATAGTGATTTAGATGAGGTACCCTCCTATGACCAGCTCAATGAAGCTTTCTACAAATTAAGGAATTTTCATGCTAGAGCTAGAGCTAAGTGTGTGGAGTTAGAGAAGGAAGTAGGTATCTTAACACCAGAACTAGCTTCTCTTAGATCTTGTTCCTCCTGAGAGTCTACTAATTGTACTCTTTGAGATACTTTGCATGTGGAACATGAGAACCTAAGGACTATGGATGATAGTGTGGTTTCTGAGCTTGAGAGTCTTGGGTCGATGAATGCTAGCACTTGTTCTATTGATGCTATTCCTATGGATGCTAGTTTTCTTCATGCTCACACTAGTGTATCTTGTGAAAATTGCCCTAAACTGCTTGCTGAAATTGTTGCCATGAGCACTCACCTTAGAAAGCTATCTACTAGAAATAATGAACTTGAACTGTATGCTTCTAAGGACTCAATCAGCTCATGTGAGGGCTATAGACAACTAAAAATTGATAATAAATCTTTAAATGTCAAGTATGTTGAACTTGCTAAGGACTTACTAGTTAAGTCAAAAGAAAGTTGCTTGCGATATGATGAAATTGAGGGCGAATTGGATAAAATTCAAGTCGAACTTAGGAAGAAGCTAGAGGACCAAACTCTTAGTTTTAGAAATACCCCTTGCTTTTCTTGTGAGGCCCACAAGATTGAGGCAGCTGTGCTAAGGGAGAAAATTGCACGTGCTGGTAGTTCTTCCTTATCTTCTTCATCTTCTTCCCCATGTTCTACATGTGCCTCTCTCTTCTAGGAGTGTGAGTATCTCATGAGCACTCTTGAGAAGTTTGTAGGAGACAAGAAGAAGCTTAATCTCATCTTAGACCAGTCTAAGATAGTCAATTCAATCAAGGTCTAGCATTTGACTGCTTGAAGTACGCTAGGCTCATCCTCCTACCATTGTGCGTGGCTCCAAGATTAAAGTGATTGTGATTGCTTCCAGGGTGAGCACCACTATGTTTAGGTCTGTAGGGGTTATCCATAGGATCTCTAACCAAAAGGTTGCTCATCTCGTTGCTTCTGCCTCTAGTAAGGCGAAGTACACATGCACCTTTTGTCAGAAGAATGGTCACCTATTAAATTTCTGCTTCAGATGCACCAAGAGCATGAGGTGTGAGCGTGTTCATGCCCTTAGGGGTATTCAGGGTCATCCCCATACTCTGAGTGCTCCTAAGGCACAAACTGCTACTAGATAGGATAGAGTATCGTCTGTTTTTGGGTAGCGTTTAGGACTTGAATTTCATGCTGTTGATTCTAGTTTTTATCTTGGATCTACTTTTGGTTAGTCTTTCGATGGTCCTTTTGATATTCCTCGTATTTCTCTTTGAGATAGATATTAGCGGTGTGAGGTGCTTCCTGGTAGGAGATTTGGGCAGCTTCACCAGGATGGTCCGGCCTTTGCCCCTCGGTAGGCCAACCCAGTTTTAGGTCCTAGATCTTCTACTAGGGCTGTTTTTGGTCTTGTGAAAGTAGAACATCAGAGTGACAGTAGAGTACAGTCTTTTGCTCCTATGGCTGGTACTTTGAGACATCGTGTGATTTAGTATTGGGTGCCTAGATCTTCTCTTTATCCCAGTACTGAGTCATCTCTTTCTCTTGTGTGTTGACCAGGTTCGTAGGATGGGGAAGGGAGAAATATGGATTGTTGACCCCGGTTGTTCTCGTCATATGAATGGAGACTCTAGATGGTTCTCTTCCCTAGTCCAAATTCCCGATGAAGAGTTGATCACCTTTGGGGACGCTTCTGCTGGTAGATTCAATGCCAAAGGTACCATCTGCATTAATGATAATTTCATTCTTAAGGAGGTTGCCTTAGTGAGTAAGCTACAATACAATTTACTTTCTGTTTCCTAGCTTACCGACGACTCTTTTGAGGTAAGGTTTAAGAGTAGTGCTTGTAGAATCCTTGATTCATCAGGAAAGTTGTTTTACGGGATTTCCAGATTTAGGAGAGTCTTTCGTGCTGATTTTTCTACTTCTTTTAGAGACTCTCTTTGTTTTTTTATTTCTTCAGAGTCCTATGATCCCTCCTTTTGTTATAGGATATTAGGTCACATCGGCTTCGACCACTTGACCAGAGTTAGCAACCATGATCTCATTCGTGGTTTGCCAAAACTAAAGATGGTCAAAGGCTTGGTTTGTTCTACTTACTGACATGGCAAGATGGTTGCTACTTCTCATCCTCCTGTCACTATTGTGATGATTGATGCACCAAGATAGCTTTTACATATGGACACTGTTGGTCTAGCTAGAGTGCAGTCAGCGGGTGAGAAGTGGTATATTCTTGTCGTTGTTGATGATTTTTTGAGGAATTATTAGGTGTTTTTCATGGCCTCAAACGATGAGTCTTTTACCCATTTTAGGGGTTTGGTTCGTAGCTTGTCTATTGAGCTCCCTAGTGCCTTATGAGCTATAGTAGTGACAATGACATGGAGTTCAAGAACTCCTACTTTGAGAGCTTCTATGAGGAGTTCGACTTAAAGCATCAGTTTTCCTCTCTATACATCCCTCAGGAAAATAGCATAGCAGAAAGGTAAAATAGGACCTTGGTTGAGATGGCTAGGACGATGCTAGACGAGTACAGTACACCTAGAAAGTTTTGAGCTAAGGCTATAGCTACTGCTAGCCATGTTTCTAATCGAGTATTCTTGAGAGCACATTTGCGCCGCACTTCTTACGAGTTGAGGCATGGTCAAAAGCCCTATGTTTCTCATTTTTTTGTGTTTAGTTGCAAATATTTTATTTTAAAGTCTGAGAATCTAGATAAGTTTGAGTCTCACACTTCTAATGTCATCTTTCTAGGTTACTCGACTTCTTCTCATAACTATAGGGTCTAGAGTTGTGATGCGAATAGGATAATAGAGATATGTGATGTGACCTTTGATAAGGCTAGCCAAGAGCTAAATCGGATAAATCAGGCTCTTCTTCTCTCTTTGAAACCATCTTTGTAGAGGATGAAGACGATGTAAATGATGGTGTTCCATCTGATCTTGTCCCCACTACATCTGAGGTGCCTCCTGTTTCCATCACTGCACCTTAGGGAGACCGGCCCTTACTTACAGCCTCTCCTTCAGCGAATGGTTCTATTCCTACGTCTTTTGTTATTGAGGTAGAGCCTTATTTTGTTTCTGGACCTCCCCGCTTTATTCAGACAGATCATCCACCAAATCAGATTATTGGTGATCTGTTTGAGCGGGTCTCACACTCAAAATCAGGCTTATCTAGCTTCTTCCTCCACTCAGCCTTTGTTGCCTCTTTTGATTCAAAGGATGTTTCTCATGCATTATCCGATGAGTCTTAGATTAATGCTATGAGAAACTTGAGAACTTCGAGAGAAACAAGGTATGGTAGCTTGTTGAACTCCCACATGGTCATAATGTCATTGGGACCAAGTGGGTGTTTATAAACAAGCAAAGTGAGGATGGGGTTATCATTAGAAACAAAGCTAGCCTAGTTGGACAGGACTTTACTCAGGTTGAGGATCTTAACTTTTAGGAGACCTTTGCCACTATAGCTAGACTAGAAACTATTAGGATCCTACTTGCATTTTCAATATCCAAGAGCTTCAAGCTTTATCAAATGGATATTAAGGGTGCATTCCTCAATGAATATATTGAGGAAGAGGTGTATGTCAGGTAGTCTCTAGGATTTGAGAACCCCAAATACCCAAACCATGCCTTCAAACTTTCTAAAGCTGTATATGGTCTTAAGTAGGACCCTAGAGCATGGTATGAGAGGTTTAAGTCCTATCTTCTTAGCCATGGTTTTAAGATGGGTATAGTAGACAAGACTCTATTCATTAGACACTAGGATTCACATTTTCTCCTCATTCAGATTTATGTGGATGATATTATCTTTGGTGGCTCCTCATCCTATCTTGTGCCTCAGTTTTCAGAGGTGATGAGCACAGAGTTTGAGATGAGCATGATGGGTGAGTTGAGCTACTTTGTCGGCTTCCAAATCAAATAGACTCAGGAGGGCACCTTCTTTTATCAAGGCAAGTACAATCAAGACCTCTTGAGGCGATTCGATATGTCTAATGGGAAGCCGATAATGAGCTTGACGAGAATGGCGAACCGGTTGATCAGAAGGAGTTTTGGAGCATGATTGGCTCCCTCTTGTATCTCACTACCTCAAGGCTGAACATACATTTTGTTTTGTGTCTATACGCTCGATTTTAGGCTTCCCCTTGCACATCTTACCGTTAGGTGGTGACGCGCATCTTCAGATACCTTCGAGCTACCATTGACTATGGTATTTGGTACTCTTTCTCTTCTTATGTGTCTCTTAGAGTCTTTTCTGATGTAGACTTTGTTGGCTGTAGGATAGATAGAAAGAGCACTTCTAGCACTTGCCAATTCATTGGCACTTCTCTTGTCTCTTGGTCATCTAAGAAGCAGTCCGGAGTTGCATAGTGCACTGCTGAGGCAAAGTATGTCGCTGCAGCTAGTTGCTTTAGTCTAGTGCTTTGGATGAGATCGACCTTGGGAGATTGGCGCCACAAACACTCTTTAAAATTCGTGATTAACTTTACGACACTCTGGCCCACTGTCATACACTCAGATGGACCCGCGTGTCATAGACACATCGTTAAAAGCCAATGAATTGGGTGTCACTGGACTAATTTTTTCGATCGACCTTGCGGGACTTTGGGTTAGAGATAGAGAGTGTTCCACTTTTTCATGATAACATTTCTGCTATTTGCATTGCTAAAAACCCAATGCAACACTCTAGGACCAAGCACATAGACATTAGATATCACTTCCTTAGAGACCATGTGAACAAGGATGATATATTGCTTTAGCTTGTAGAGAGTGACCACTAGATTATCGATATCTTTACCAAGCCTTTGGATAGCTCTAGGTTTGTGGCTTTCAGAGGAGAGCTTAGAGTTGTGTGCCCTTGTGACATCTCTTGTGGGGGAGCTAGTTTGTATATTATTTACTATATATAGTTTCTTCCAGCATTTCCTTTTTCATGTATTTTCTGGGTGATACTGGGCTTAATTCTAGAGTTGTGAGTTTAGTTCATTTAGACTTCTAGCAAACTTCAGATAGACTGTCGATTCGCCCAGAAGATACACGCCGAACCTAACCCGACACAGACAAAGCGAGCGAGTTGGTTTAGGAGTCTAGTCTTAATATGAGTCGGTTTGTTATTTCCTTTCCTTAGGTCAGAATCGAAGGGCTATTTAGCCTGAGGTAGAATCAGCAATAAAGATAAGAAACAGAGTATTACCTGTTGCTTCTCACCTCTTGTCGCCGCAGCGTTTTCTGTTGCGGAATTTGTGTTCGATCGTCACGGCGCCAGCACGATGCCCTCTCGACTCTGCAGTCCGGCGTCCCACGCACCACTACGATCTCCGAAGCTGTGCTCATAACAACTTGGTATCAGAGACCATGGATGGCAATGAGGGACGCACTCTGGCTGACAAGATCGATCAGATCTTTCGGAAATTGGAGGACATGGCGCTGGTTCAGGACGGCCACACGGCTCAATTCGCCACCCTCACCACTCGGCTGGACCGCCATGATGCTCGCATCGCCAAGGTGGATGATCTGATGAGCACAATGGTTGGCGGCGGCGACAAAGGAACGGGAGCGGATCCAACGGTTTATGTTCCGCCTGCTCGACGCGACGCTAGCCCCAGCGAGGGCAGCGGCAGCGGCAATGGCGGCGGAGGTGTGCTGCACAGCTTCGGCGGTGGCATGCACGGGGGGAGCACGCTGCCCTATGTTGACGGGAGGAGCGGAATCATGGCGCCACCGGACGGTCGACCTCCAAAACCCCATCGGTGGGATTTTGCGACCTATGAAGGCGCCGACAACCCACTCCATTGGCTCAATTCCTGCGAATTGTTCTTCCGCGGCCAGCACACGGCGGAAGGCGACAAGGTCAGCACGGCGGCATACCATCTGCGCGGGCACGCACAAAGAAGGGTACATGCTCCTCGAAGAGGAGATGGGAGCACTCACCTGGCCGCACTTCAATGACCTCGTCAATCTTCGTTTCGGACCACCAACTCGGCGCAATCACCTCGCGGAAATCAAGCAGCTTCGTCAGAATGGGACCGTGTCACAATATCAGAAGGAATTTGAGGCACTTCTTCCCCGTGCGAATCTCCGGGCCGACCAAAAGATCCAAATGTTTACGGCAGGCCTCAAGGAGAAGATCGCAATTGCTGTCGACTTAGCTGCACCGCAGTCTCTGGCCATGAAGATGAGTCTAGCGCAGGCTCATGAGCGTCTGCAACAAGTGGATTCGGAGGATAGCAGGCGGACTGTTTTCAAGAGCAATGGCACAAAGATTTCACCGATTGCAAGCACGCCTACTACGGTCGGTGCGGCCGTACTGGCAGGACTTTCCACACAAAAAGGGGGTGCCACCAGTGCGCCTGGACCCAAGTTTATCAAGAAACTAAATCGAGCACAGATGGAGGAACGCCGTCGCCTGGGACTGTGTTACAATTGCGATGAAAAATCGTGCGGGCATTCTGCTGCCAGACTCTTTGGGTTAGAGGTCATCCCTGATGATGCTCATACATGGGACAGCCACGAACCCTGCGAAGATCCGTCCATCTCTCTGCTCGCTCTGACCGGCATCGCCGTCGGCCACACGATGCGGCTGTTGGTCCGCATTGGCAATCATGAATTCGTCGCGCTCGTCCACTCCGGCTCCACCCACAACTTTATATCCGAAAACACGGCGGCCCAGGCAGAGGTGGAGGTGTCTGCAGCAACATCTCCTTTCCGGGTCGCGGTGGCAAATGGGGAACGGATCAGCAGCAGCGGTGCCTGTCGCCAAGTCTCGCTCGACATCGACAACCATGCCTTCATCATTGACCTCACGCACTACCGATTCCAGGGTTGACGTGGTTCGGGAATTCGGTGGCTCCTGCACAGGACCCATCACATGGGATTTTCAACGCCTCACTATGACGTTTTGGCGGGATCATCAGTGCAACTTCATGGGTCTCACGCGCCCACCATCCATGGTGGCTATGACAACCGCACCACCAGATCGATGGAGGCTTTATCGGCCGAGTACCGGAGGTTTTTCTGAACAACCGGGTCTTCCACAGTCACGCAGCTACGACCATCGGATTCACCTCATCGCGGGGACAGATGCGGTAGCCGTACGGCCATATCGCTACCCACAGTTTCAGAAAGATGAGCTCGAATCACAATGCCGCGAGATGCTACGTCAGGGCATAATCCGCGTCAGCACCTCGGCATTTTCATCACCGGTCTTGTTGGTCCGTAAGAAAGATAACACATGGCGATTCTGCGTGGATTATTGAGTCTTTAATGACAAAACTATCAAGGACAAATTCCCAATACCGGTGGTCGAAGAGCTGCTGGATGAATTAAAAGGTGCACGATTCTTTACTAAATTGGATCTTCGCTCTGGATATCATCAAGTGCGCATGCATCCCGCTGACGTCCACAAGACAGCCTTCCGCACACATCACGGGCATTTTGAGTTCTTAGTGATGCCGCTCGGTTTGACCAACGCATACAGCAACATTTCGAGCACTTATGAATGACGTTTCGGTCCTTTCTTCGACGCTTCGCTGGTATTTTTGATGATATCCTTATCTATAGTCCGTCATGGGCCGAACACCTCTGTCATGTTCGCACTGCGGCTACAAGAGCCGCCACGCCATGGATTGGTGTTAAACGCTCAAAATGCTCTTCGGGACTACCTCGTCGCATATCTTGGACATGTCATCTCGACCGGGTGTCACCATGGATCGACACAAAGTGGCATTGCCGAGATTGGCCGTTCCTACCACCGCTCGGCCGTAGGTGCTTTTCGGGGCCGTGTTACTATCGGCGATTCATCCAGAATTATGGGACAATTGCAGCGCCCCTTACGCGGCTTTTGCGCAAAGAGGTTTTCTCCTGGACTTCGGACGCGGCCGGGGCATTTTCTTCACTCAAACAAGCTTTGGCATCGGCACCGGTTCTTCAACTACCAGATTTTGGACGCCCTTTCATCATTGAATGCGATGCCTCGGGGTCTGGATTTGGAGCTGTCCTCCATCAGAGTGCCGGGCCCATTGCTTTCTTTAGTCGGCCCTTCGCTGCTCGTCATATTAAACTCGCCACGTACGAGCGGGAGCTCATTGGCCTCGTCCAAGCAGTACGTCATTGGCGTCCTTACGTATGGGGGCGACCGTTCCTCGTCCGTACAGACCATTACAGCTTGAAGTTCCTTCTGGATCAGCGATTGTCCACTATCCCCCAACATCAATGGGTGAGCAAATTGGTAGGATTTGATTTTTCTGTGGAATATCGACCAGGCCGACTTAATACCGTAGCTGATGCCCTTTCTCGGCGTGAAGGAATGTCCACTGATATTGCCCTTGCAGCTATTAGTGGCCCTTCCCGGACAATCTTCGATGACCTGCGCCGTGAACTCCCTGATGACGCAACCTGGGCGTCTACCCTGCAAGGCATTCAGGACGGCAGCCTACGGGAACCTTGGACCACCTGCGATGGCCTTATCCTGTACAAAGGCCGCATCTTCGTTCCGCCGTCGTCCCCCTTCGCGTCCAAAATCTTCGCCGACTGCCATGAGTTGGGTCATGAGGGCGTTCAGAAGACGTTGACTCGAGTACGAGCGGATTTCTATATTCCCCGGGCACGTCAACTGCTTCAGGCATTTATTAAGGACTGTCTGGTATGCCAACAGAACAAAACTGAACATTTACACCCCGGGGGACTTCTCCAGCCTCTCCAAGTGCCACACACAGTTTGGTCCGATATTGCTATGGATTTTATCAAAGGCCTGCCAAAATCAAACGGGAAGACAATCATCTTAACTGTGGTTGATCGTTTTTCTAAAGCTGCACATTTTATTCCATTGGCTCACCCGTACACAGCTATCATGCACAATTAGCTTTTCTCTTGTCTCTCTTGGTTGAGGTCCGTTAGTCTTATAAGTCCAGCAGCTGTTGGGCCCCCCTATGTAGATAGGGTCTGTGTGCACTCCTTAGTTTGGGATCTATAGTCAACTTCCCTTTGTCAGTCATTTGGAAAGATGAGATTGAGTCTAACCTATAGTGTCCTCTACTATCATTTCTATGCTCTATAGCCACCCAGTTTGTAGTTTCTCGACTTCTTATTTTGTGTTTTTGGTTTTGAATGAGTTCATTTGGACCTTCCTTGAGATTAATTTTGCTAACAACTCAACTTGAACCAGATTTATGCTTAAAATTGATTTACATGTTGAGGGAGAGTTTGAGAATCTATTTCATGCATTGCATATAGACCTCATTTTCTGCTTTTGTGAGCTTTGTCTATTATGTAAATAAGCCTCTTTTCATGCTATGCACCCTGCTACTTTTATAAAGAATATTGCTAGCTTAGATATGTCCAAGTTCATTATGTTTGATCTTGCGAAGCTTGTTAAAAATTGAAATTAAAGCTTTAAGTGAAAACTTGATGAAACATGTTGCCCTTCTTACAAATACATATTCCTCTTCGTGGTCACTATCAACTGATATCTTTGCCTTCTTTTTGCGCCAGGCGAGGGAAACCTAGATGACCCCGCCATCTCAAGATGGCTATCTAGGCTGCTCCCGCCAGTGCCAAGCAGCTTGGACTTTCCTGTCGGGGCCCGACCGCTCTGCGATCTGGAGTTCGCAGAGCGCCTTCGGATCATCCAATCGTTCCCAGCGATGGACTCCACCGGCCCCACCGTGCTGCTGGCCCGCGGTCCCTTGGTGATTAGGGACCAGGCCCCGGCCGACGATTGGAGCGTAGGCAAACGGCCGATCTCTCTGGATGCCCCGGGCGTGCACTACTACTGCATCGCCATCATCGCGACCCCCATCCTGCCGGGTAGGTCGAAGGATGATAATATCACTACGGTTCCAAATTCAACCGGAAGGATAATATTATCACTACCGTTAAAACTTCAATCGGGAGTGATAAGAATAGTATCAATTTCTCGAGGAATGGAGGTAATATCATTGCCGGTTTGATAGAGAACCGCAGTGATAAGAAGATATCACCGCCGTTTATATGTAAAACCGTAGTGATTTATTATTGCGGTTCTATAGTAAAACCGTAGTGATAAGACCATTTTCATGGCGGTTTTACTATAGACCCTAAAGGATATTATCGTTCCCCATTATTAGTTGATACGTAATATAAGAAACATTGTTATTTATCTCGCATGTAACATATGAAAGCATAATTAGTTAAAAAATGTAACATATGAAAGCATAATTAGTTAAAAAACAGAACATATGAAAGCAAATTTGTAATTTGCGGGATATGTATTAATTAAAATAACATTACAAAACATAATTTGTCCATCATTGCATATTTAGTCCTAATTATAATAGTCTAATGGCGCAAAGCCCTATATCCAAAACTCGTCGTCGTCGTCGTCCTCCTCCTCCTCGTCGCCGGAGTTGCCGCTTGATGTGCGGCGATGCTCGTCCACCTTCTCATCCGAATCCGATTCGGTCGCGGAGTTGGTCTTGCCCCAACGCCGCAGTTCCTCGCCACCGTCGCTGTCGTCGTCATCGCTGTCGTCCTCCTCCTCCTCCTGTGCCCCCTCTTCCTCCTCCTCCGCCTCCACCTCCTCCTCCTCCTTCTTGTCCTCCTCCTTCTCTAGCGACGGAGTGGGGCTTTGCCCAACACGCACGCTTCTTGGGGGTGCCATTCTTGCAACAAGAGTACGATTGTGTGGAGTTGCCATTCATGCAACAATAGTGGCATTATATAGCAATAGTTGGCGAGGAATGTGAAGCGCAACAAGAGTGGATTGTGAATGGGAAGGGCAACAGATTGGCGAGGAATGTGAAGCGCATAACGGTTGGCGCGGCAGAGAATGGGCAAGCGCCGCGAGAAAAGGGCATGCGCGACGCCGGAGGTGGAACGTTGAGTATCACCGCCGGTTTGTATTACCAACCCAAGTGATAATCGACTATCATGCGGTTGATACCTATAACCGTAGTGATATATTATCGCCGGTTTAACTTACGGCCGCCAGTGATATTTAAAGTTTATCGCGGTTCGTATATTCAACGGCGGTGATATGTATTTTCCGCGCAACGCAATTTTTGGCGCGTAGTATAACCTTATCATCGCGGTTCTGCGAGAACCGGCAAAGTGATAAGGTATTTTTCGCGTAATATGACCTATATCGCTGGTTCTTCGCAGAGCGGCGATGATAAGCTATTATATAGCAAGCTTCACCGACCGACTCATTTCCTACCGGTGTAAGAGAGGCGCTCTTTGCTCGGGTGTATTTTTCCGGAGAGGTGTTGCGAAATTTTGTGTCAAGATTTTGTTTATATTTTTCATCGAATCGACATCTTCTCCGACCGAGCAGAACAAAGAGGAGCTGTATTATCTTGGCGAGTTGCTGCTGAAAAATTGTATTAAAATTTTTCGAGGTTACTGACTTGATGTATGTTATATTTGTCGTAAAATTTTACTTTACGGAGTGCTATAGACGTTGATAATTGCTGATTGTGCGGTGTGAAGCAGTTTATGTCAGTCTTGCTCAAATTAAGATCTAGCTAAATAATTGAATAAATTATAATTCATATTGTAGTGGATGTTTGAGTAATAAAAATTGCTAGATGGACAATTATGCATAATTGTAATTAATTTAATTAATGAAAATTTGTTATATGGATTTTGAATAGTACAGATTGCTAGATGATCAATTATAAATAGTGAGAATTGCTAGTTGAATATTTAAATAATGGAAAATGGTAGATGGATTTTGCAATAATGAAAGTTGGAACATAAATAATTATTTAGAAATATATCCTTATATTCAATTATAGGCTTGTTTGTTGTAGACAAATTACAATTATATTGTTATTTGCGCTATGTGCTTATAATGTGTTTATCGTTTTAATTAATTAGCAATGCATGACTCTTGTAAAGAATAAATTATTTTGATATCGTTTGTTCATATTTGAAATGTAGTTTGATATAATTAATCGTAGATGGACCGAAGGTGGATGTATGACACGGACCGTCGTGGTGCAGAGTTCTTTAATGGTGTGACTTGTTTTCTGAATGCGGCTGCGGCACACAAGTCGAGAAACCTGGCGGACTATATGTGTTGTCCATGCGTTGATTGCAAAAATGAGAAGATGTTTTGTACCATAGAGTCGATACGTGCACACTTGCTTCGAAGGGGTTTCAAGGCTGGCTATACCTGTTGGACTGAGCACGGTGAAGATGATATTGTACATGAAGGGCAACACATTGATGGAGATGACGGAGACAACGATATGACGGCGGTGGAAGATGCGTTCGTTGATATGCACGAAGATGATCTAGATCAAATGCTGCGTGATGAGGAGGGGGACTTCATGAGTGAAAGGGAGTTTCAAAAGTTCCAGCGTATGGTAGAGGACTCTACAACGCCATTGTACCCGGGCTGCAAGGAGGAACACGTAAAGTCGTGATACCGTGCTTTACCATCTGCAGTTAAAGGCAAGCAATGGTTGGTCCGATAAGAGCATTACTGAGCTATTATGTCTCTTGGGGGACTTGCTTCCAGAGGGTAACGTGTTGCCTTCAACTATGTACCAGGCCAAGCAGGTTGTCTGCCCGTTGGGACTGGAAGTACAAAGAATACACGATGTCCAAACGATTGCATATTGTATCATAATGAGTTTGCGAACATGGATGCTCGTGTTATTTACAAAGCAAAGCGGTATAAGGGCAACGAAGACGATATCGAGAACGAAGATGTCGGGTGAGGCGAAGAAGAAGAGGTGTCCCGTAAGGTGGTGTGGTATTTCCTATAATCCCGTCAAGCGATTGTTTGCGAACAAAAGGCATGCCCAATTGCTACGATGGCACGCCAAGAGCGTAAGAAGGATGGAATGCTCAGACACCTGCTGATTCGTGCAATGGAGGAACATCGACGTAAAATATAAGCGCTTTGCATATGATGTGAGGAATATAAGGTTGGGTTGAGTACGGATGGGATGAATCCTTTTGGCAACATGAGTAGTCGTCACACAAGACTTGGCGGTGACTTTATGCATCTACAACCTTCCTCCTTGGCTTTGCATGAAGCGAAAGTATATTATGATGCCACTATTGATCAAAGGGCCCAGGCAACCTGGCAATGATATCGATGTGTACCTCAAACCATTGGTTGAAGATCTTCTAATATTGTGGACCGATGGTGTACTGGGTATGGGATGAGTATAAAAGAGAAAACTTTATCCTACGGGCATTTTTGTTTGTAACCATTAATGATTATCCCGCTCTTGGCAACTCTGTCGGGCGCAGACGACAAAAGGCTTCAACGGATGCGCCCAAAGGTTCTGGATGATACAACTAGCCGTGGATCAAGAACAATAGAAAAATGGCTTACATGCGGCATCGTAGGTTCCTCCGTAAGGATCACCCATACCGCAATAATAAGAGAGCTTTTGACGGGACAAAGGAGACTGCCTTAGCTCCGAAGAATCAGACTGGGAAACAGATATTTGCCGCTGTAAAGGACCTTACAATTATTCACGGAAAGGGAGCCGGCAGTACATTTATTCCGACTTCCCGGGATAAGGCTCCTTTGTGGAAAAAGAAATCAATATTTTGGATCCTACCTTATTGGCAGCACCTGGAAGTTCGACACGCAATCGACGTCATGCACATAGAGAAGAACGTGTGTGATAGCTTGCTTGGTATCAAATCGACATACCGCAAAACGAAAGATACACTTCAAGCAAGGATGGACCTCAAGATATGAAATCGAGGAAGGAGCTGCATCACGAAGAAATGGATACAGAGGCAAAAGTACCTTCCGCACTGCTACACTTTGAGCAAGAAAGAGAAAATTAGCGCTTATGAATGCTTGCACGGAATCAAAGTTCCGTCTCGTTACTCGCTAACATAAAGAGACTAGTCTCAATGAAAGACTTAAAGTTAATTGGTATGATTGCCACGTGATGATGACACAGATGCTTCCAATTGCAATTAGGGGGGTTCTGCTAGAGAAAGTCCGAGACCCAATTATCAAGTTGTGTTCATTCTTCAACGCGATTTCACGAAGGCCATCGATCCATTAATACTAGACAAGGCTGCGGGAAGACGTGGTTCACACTCTGTGCGGTGCTTGAGATGTGTTTCCTCCATCTTTTTTGATATTATGGTCCATCTCATTGTTCACATTGTGAAAGAGATCTGAATTCTTGGTCCGTATTTCTACATCGATGTACCCTTCGAGAGATTCATGGGGTTATAAAGAAATATGTTCAGAATCAAATCGACCGGAAGGCTGCATTGCCGATGGTCTGAACCGAGGAGGTCATTGAGTTCTGCGTCGATTATATGGATCTCAAACCGATTGGTGTGCTCAGATCTCGGCATGAGGAAGGCTACAGGAAAGGGACACTAGGCGAGAAATCAAGACGCATACTAGCAATCTAGCTGCATTTACACAAGCACATTTCGCAGTTTTGGGACAATTAGTTGTGGTGGCCCCATATGTCGACATGCACAAGAACGTGCTATCCAAAACAAACCCAGGGAGGTCAGAGGGTTGGCTCGCGAGAGAGCACAGAGATAATTTCGGTGATTGGTTGTGTAGACACATGATGCGTACGGAGACAGACTGCACTCAGTTGAAATTGTTGGCTCAGGGACCGTCAACTACAATTCGGACATTCCAAGGATACGACATAAATGGTTTTACATTTTATACAAGAGCGCAAGATAAAAAGAGCACCAATCAAAATAGCGGTATCCGTATAGATGCCTATGATAGCAATGGAAATAGGCAAACCTACTACGGATTCATAGAAGAGATTTGGGAGCTTGACTATGCTCCTTTGAAGGTCCCTCTCTTTCGGTGCCAATGGGTCAGACTTCCCGGCGGCGTGAATATCGACAAGTACGGCATCACTACCGTGGACCTCAAACTCGTCGGATACAGAGAAGAACCATTCATACTTGCTAATTCTGTTACACAAATCTTCTTTTTTATAGAACATGAAATTTTTCATTGGAAAAGTTGGACACGCAGTACTCCATGATCAATGAAGAAGAGGAGCGGAGGAAGCCTATAGATAGTGGTACGCGCAAAGAAGACAAAGAACTAAGTCCCAAGTCCATTTCAAGCGAGCATGTCTCCTCATGGCCGCCTCTCGGTAAAATGGGACGCCTCGTGATATCCATGCTTCTTGAACTTGCAGGGATTTTTTAAATCATTTTAGTGTGGAATATATTCTTAAGAATATATGAATTTTTTCATATTATTTTTCATTTCGAGATGTATATGTATCATGTGATTTTTTTCTCATGTATAAGTATCATTTTAAAGTTACATGTGCACATGTTTGTAGCATGAGGTCACAACATCACTTATTCCTCTCAACTCTAGCAAATTACCATCGCTTGAATTCACAAGTTTGATGTCATGTAGCAACCATAAATGAATGCAATATAATTAACCCAATAACATTTTGGATTGCTAGGAATGGCCTCGAATCGGGGACAAGTGCGAGGGAGTTCAGCCCTCGAATGTAGAAGTAGGAGTGGGTAGCCCAAGTGGCTACTTGAACCTCTGAGGATATTGGTATGGAGCAACTCGACGCCACGACCATGGACCAAACCGACGCGATCGCTATGGACCAAGTCGACGCCATCGCCATGGACCAAGTCGACGCCATCGCCATGGACCAAGCCGACGCGACTAACATGGGCGAGGTAAAGTATTAGTACGTTGTGATTTCCAAAATATTGTAGGGTCATCGACTAATAACAAGATCCAATTGTAGGCTCAAGCGTCTGGTGAACAAAGGCGGCGTAGCAGTCGTGGTCCGAGCAAGATGCCTAAGGCGTTCACAACATAGTCCAGCTCTCGGAAGTCGGGAACTCGCTATACCAGCGTCGGGTATGGCGCCAGACAGACAACTGCGGAGTACTTGCTAGGGATAACGTGCCCATCATCTATAGATCATGGATCGCCGCGAAGGTGATCGATGGGTGGTTCCCGATGACTGAAGGACTCGCTATGGGGCAAGCTAAAACACGATTCCATTTCCAAGGGTCGAGTTGGTTGCAAAGAAAGCGTGCACTAAGTATCATGTGCACATTTGGAAGAATTGGAAGACTCAAATGAATAAGAACTATGTGAAGAAGAATGTCACGCCAAATTTTAACACGTTTCCAAAGATTAGGGAATTTTGGAAGGACTTTGTGGAGTCTGAGAATTTCAAGAAGCCAGCGGTGAGTCGAAGAACAAGGCTAACGCGATAAGAATATGTACCCTCACACACTAGGCAATCGTGGCTACGTGAAGAAAATACTGCATGGGATAGCCGCGAACAAGAGCTAACCCTCAAGGGCGCATTCTACGACGGCCGAGTTCCTTTGCATCGATCAAAGCACTGGTTGTTTGGGAGGGGGGCTTCTGTCTCAGAAGATGGCAGCTTGAGCTTCAGGAGCGATAGAGCCCGGGAGGTGTCGCAGAAAATATCAGATGCTCACGTGGAGTCTTCCCAAGGGCTTTTCAAGCCACAAAGGGAGAATGATGAGCTGACTGTTGCCCTGGGTAACAAGGAGCATCCTGGGCGCACCCGAGGAGTTGGTTTGGTGCCGTGGAAAGAAGGCTTCCCAGCTGACGCATCGTCGTACAAGCGGTCGAAAAGACTAAGAGAAGATGAACTGCAAACGTCAATTCAACTTGCTGTGGCAAGAGCGCTAGATGAAGAGAGAGCGAAGCTGGATCAAGTTGTGGAGCAAGCAGTACAGAAAGCTCTCAGCTCACGACCGCCACTCGATGACAGCCCTCGGAACCTCAGTCACGGTGTTCTTAAGAGCAGCTGCGCGTCCACAACGATTCCGGGAGAGCATCGACTCCATTTTCCAGTGGATGACATCACAGAACCGACACCGTGCAAGCTGCATTTGTCCGCATATGGCATTACCATCAAGGTGGCTGATGGCAGGGCTTGGCCATGAGCCTCCTCGCAGGTTCTGCACTACCGCCCAATACCGCTGGGATTCGCCAGGGTCGAAGTAGACAGTGTAGTCCGACAATATCGCAAAATGGAGGTAGAGATTCTGGCGAGGCGGAAAAAACAAACTTGGAGAAAGCGTGCATGGCTTCCTCGCGTGGCGCAAGAGCTTGATTATGTTCGGCTCGGACGATGAGGCCAACAACGACAGCGATGATGATGAGCCGCACTCTCCACATGCGGACTGCCGCCTACAAAAGTGCAACTCCTCCGCCGGCACCGTTAGGAGAAGTCCAACTCCTCCGCGGCACCGGCCAGAAAAGTCCAACTCCTCCACGGCACCATCGGAAAAAGTCCAACTCCTCCTCGGCACCAGCCAGAAAAGTCCAACTCCTCGGTAGGCACATAAGAAGAATCGAACATCGGTACCATCTCGGAAGTCCGTGATCGTCTTGTACCAAATCTCGGTCATCTGTGAAGGCAAACTGACCTCGAGAAGAAATTAACGGCCGATATGATCAAGAAGAACGCAAAGAACAAGCGAAGGCCGAGGTAACATCTCACTTCAAAAGGTGCCATCACCCGAGAAGACTAAAGTCGATGCTAATGCGCGGGAGTTTTTTCTTGAGTATGGCAAAAGCCAAAGAGACAGGCGGGCTTCAACCTTCGAAATGTGGGACTACGGCGCATCTCTAGAAAGCAAAACTTGAAGATGGCTAGTCTTTGGCGTCGATGTCGCAAGCTCAAAAGATCTTGCTGAACAACGTCGTAATTACGAGCTAGGTCTAATTTGGAAGTACATTTTGGGGCAACTTGGCTCCCCAAAAGATTTAGAGAACCTAACAACAAAATTGCGGCGCGTCCATCAGTATTACATGCAGCAGTGCCAACAGGGTATGTGGGCGATCCCAATGAAATACAAAGATTCGCATTTTCACAATGGGGATGACATGTTCTGGTTAGAGTTCTGCGAATTGTATATGTTGTACCGGCGGATGCTCGGGCGTCCTCGGGTCGGTGTGGACTTTGTAAGTCTCTATTTATATTATTGTATATTCTTCTACCGTTCAACTGTATGTCTAACTTCTTTTTTACATATGTAGAATGGAGATACAATTATGTGGAAAAAATAAGGATGAAGATTTAGCATTTCTCGATCCGGGGCTTGTCAACGAGACACTCGTCCGTGATAACCCAAAGTTTGTTGAAGACTATTTATTTAAGACTTTCTACAAGCTGAGAAAGAAAACCTCCGTACTTGTACCCTATAACTTTCAAAGACGTATTACCCTACTTCTAATATTGTTTTATTATTTTTTGCGTGACACGGTGTGGGACTAATAGGCTATGTTAACATATATGTCTAATTATCTTTGGGTCCTCCTCGTCATCGAGTTAGAAGCTAGCAGGGTTTATGTCTTGGACTCGATGAGAAAAGATCTTCGTGAGTATGAACATAATTTTTGGAAGATGATGAGCAGATAAACTCGATCGTTATGCGTTATTGCTCTAGTAATATTTTATTCTATTGTATTTAAGGTTAATTACTATTTAAAATCATTCATAGCGCATTCACACGGTATTGCAAGAAAGGTGGTCCGCATCTTCCCTACAGACAACTTTCAAAATAATATGAGACTTTCCATGCATGAGGCGGGACCAGGAAATAGTTTATCGCATACTACGTATGTACAAATTTACATGCAATTGTCACGAAGATATCGGATATAACGAAGCCATGGTATATAATTACACATTCATGCCTACTTTTCTTTCATTTAACATCTATCATCATTAATTAAATTTCTCTTTTCTTCAATAATTGCGCTCCAAGTGAGAACCAATCGATTCTTGTCGAAAGAAATTTTAGCAATTCAAGAGCATATCATTTGGATTCATTGACTTACAGTGTCATCGATCCAAAGGGCGAGTTCCATGACAAAAGCCTCGATCCAAAGTGAGCGAGATGTACTCACACTACATTTGTGAGCAGACTATTGTAAAAACTAAATATTGTGATGCTTTAATATATTTTAATTATGATGTAACGACGCTTTATATACTATATATTTGAAGGCAACATATCATATGCACACAGCCTTCCGTGTACACATCGTGCACACCAACTAATAAAAGTCACGAAAACTTTGAAAAAAATTTGTAGATGTACTTCATAGATTACTCTACCTATGTATAAAATTGCGGGTTCAAATTCAATACATATGAGGACTTACAAAAAGAGTTTTGTAAGTCCTCATATGTATTGAATTTGAAATGCAATTTTATACATAGGTAGAGTAATCTATGAAGTACATCTACAAATTTTTTCCTTGCCGGTTCATCCGGCTCATCCAGAACGGTAGTGATATACTAAATCCATCGGTTCTTCGTATAAGCCGAGATATACATATATCAACGCCGGATTCTAGGTTGAACCGGCAGAGATAGTTGAGTATCTTCTTGGGATGCTAGTGTAAACCGGCGAGATAGTCGAATATCACTTGCCGGTTGTATAATGAGCCGGCGGTGATATCTATTATCGCCGCGGTTCTGAGCCAAAGTGATAACCTCAAGTATCATCGCTGACCAATCGCTCGCGGCGCCCATAACCGATAATATAGCGTGGACGAACCGGCAGTGATGACCTATTCTGTAGTAGTGGTGGACCCAAGAGGGGCCCGTACTGGGGGCCAAACTTCTACGGCCACCAGCCCCGCCGCTCCACCAAGCACGCCTGGAGCAGCGGCGTCTTCATCTGGGGCGACGACGTCCGCCGCCCTTCCTCCGACGTCGACTCCTGCGATGCCATCCTCGACAGCACCGACTCTACCGGCACCAACTCCAGCGGCGCCGACTCCATTGGCGCCGTCTCCACCGGCACCAACCCCAACCGCTGCTAGTGCCCGCCCGGACGGACTCACGGTTCTGGTGACCTACTTTAGCTTCAAGTCGCCTCCAAGGGCGGCACGCCAAGGCGCCCCGGCCGTGCAGACATCCGCAGTGCCAACGGACGCAGCAGGGACTTCTGCCCAGGGGCAACCAGGCGGCCCCCAAAGCAGCCATGATGGACATAGCTAGCGCTGGCACCTCTGCCCAGCCCGCTTCGGTCATCCTCGCCACCCGCGCCACCGCTCGAGTCTTGCCGCTTGCGAGCCATGGCGCTCTCGACCACGAACGCCCTCCTCGGCGGCCACCGGTATGGCTCGGACATCGCGAGAGATGGCGGCGTGCGGGAGCTGGAGAAGAAGGAGGCACTGCTGACCCAAGAGAGGTCCACCGGGCAACCACCGCCGCCGGCGTGGGAGGCCGAGCAACAGAAGGCGGCGGTGGAAGAGCAGCGGCGCACGCTGCACAACCTCGCTGTCATGCTTCGCCCGGCTTACTGGTGCATGGCGAGGGCCTTGGAGCTGCTGGGAGTGGATCTTCGGGAGCCGCTCGAGCCCACAGTGACGCCGTACGCCCACTGCATCACTCGGGTTGCCACGACGCTCTCCGGCCTACCAGCCGCCACGGCCGCCCGCTCCGTCCAGGAAGGGCGGCAAGTCGCCGCGGCCACCGCGACCTTCATGCTGGCATGCTACGCCAGCCGCGACGCCTCCTTCAACCCAATGACCATCATGGGCGACATTGAGGGAGACGAGGCCCAGGCGCAGGCGCGCGTGCACAAGGCTACAGAACACGTCGCTGGCATTATGGCGGTGGAGGGCTCGGACCTCGATGCGGTGGCAGCGGAGTCGGAGGCTGAGGAAGACGATGGGAACATCCAAGTCACCAACGACAATTGATGGCCCGGGCTACTTCCTTCATTTTCTTTGTTTTGTTTTCTTGTTTTTCTATATGCCAAAACAACCTTAGTAACTGTAATGAAGTTGGCATCTTCGAGTTTTACCTATGCATGTTTGTCTGTTCGCGTTTTGATGTTGTTTGCTCAACTCAACCATTGGGCGCCCCGCCCCCAACCTGGCCATAATGCGAACCTGAACACTTAGGTTAGGTCGATACTTAGGTGTTTTTTGGGAGTGATTACAAGCAGCTGCGATAACGCGAACAAGGATTACGCAAAACATGCAGGATGTAGATAAATAAAGTATGAAGTCCTTGCGCAAGGTTGTCGCTGACTCCTGCCCTTTTGGAACTTATATCCTTATGATCTCTTTGAACTCGACCATGGCGTTCGCGACAAAGCAGCGAGCTCGGGGAGCGATATTGGGCGGCGGTGCTCGCGGTGATAGCGGCGGTGTAGCCATGGAACCAACCCGAGGTGTGCGAGCCGCGTTTGAGTCACCGTGCCGCACTCGCACTCCTGGTCGTCCATGCTTGCGACACAAACGCTGGGCATTTTTTTTGATCAACGAGGAGCCATCAGGTTATTAGGGCCAGTGACAATCACGCACAACCCGACCCAACAGGGTACAGACGCAAAAGATAAGTTGATAATGCTAAGGCGAGCAACTTATCTTGATCGCTCACCTGCCTGCCAGGCCCACACGTGGGCTTACTGCCCGACGAGCAGAGCATGATTGCCCACTTGCTCGCTAGGCCGCCATGGGGCCATCTTGGATGTTCAAATTAGACCAGTGCTCAAGCACGTCATCTGCGATTGCACGTAGCTACTGACAACACAAGTAGGGTTATGCAAAGCATGCAGGAAATATATTGAAGAATGTGAGTTCTTGCGTGGCAAGGCAGCAGATTCCCAGGAGTGGTATCAGGCCTGCGGTGCTCGCAGTGACAGCCAGCGCTGCTTCATAGAGCCAACCCGAGGTGTGTGAGCCGCGTTTGAGCCACCGTGCCACACTCACGCCCCTGGTTGCCCGTACTCGCACGATGCAAACACCGGATGTTACCGCAGATCAACAAGGAGTGGCCAAACTGCCGGAACCCATGACACCCCTTGAAATATTACCCACCAGGGCACAAGCAAGAAGAATAAAGCAAAAGCCTGTAAGGCAAATAACTTTACTGACCGCTAGTAGTCGCCGATCAGCCAGGGGAGAGCCCGCCGATACAACTGATCAGAGCGAACTACCGGGTACTTACAGTTCTTTAGGGGTAAAAGTTTCGCAACAACTCCAAGTTGAAGGAGTTGGCCAGCTCTTGATCGTCTTCAGTGGCCAACCGAACCGCCTCGAGTTGGGATACTGAGACCACCTTGAAAGGGCCCTCCCACCGGGGAGATAGTTTATGGAGCCCGGCATGCGTCTGAATTTTGCGCAAGACCTAGTCGCCCACTGCCAGTGTTCTCTCATGGACCCGGGTGGCGTGGTACCGCCTGAGACTTTGCTGGTACCGAACGGCATGCAAGGCCACCCGGTCACGCACCTCCTCTAGAAGGTTGTCTTCTTCCCCGCGGTGATCTTCTTGTCCTTCCCCGCTAAACGCCGAGACGCGCGGTGAGCCGAGTGACAGCTCGGACGGGAGGACAGCTTCCGCGCCGTAGACCAGGAAGAAAGGTGTTTCTCCAGTCGCCCGACTGGGTGTGGTCCGGAGCGACCACAACACGGCTGGGTGTTCTTCCATCCATCGCGCCCCCCGCTTATGGAGTCAATCAAATGCTCTGGTCTTCAAGCCCCTCAGCACCAGCGCGTTGGCGCGCTCAGCTTGGCCATTGCTTCTTGGATGGGCGACCAAAGCAAAGCATATCTTGGTGCCCATCTCATCACAAAACTCCAGGAAGGCCGCGCTGGTGAACTGAGCGTCATTGTTAGTGATGATGCAATTGGCGACTCCGAAGCGAGTGAAGATTTCGTGGATGAACTTGATAGCAGCGGAAGCCGTGATGGCATGTACTGCTTCGGCTTCGACCCACTTAGTGAATTTGTCGATGGTGACAAACAGGTGGGTGAAGCCCCCTGTGGCCCACAGGAACAGGCCCAAGATATCCAGCCCCCAGACCGTGAACGGCCAAGAGAGCGGAATGGTTTGCAGAGCTTGGGCTGGTCGGTGGATTTGCTTGGCGAAGAATTGACATGCTTCGCATCTCCTCATCAGCTCGTAAGCATCCTGGAGGGCAGTAGGCCAATAAAATCCTTGGCGCAACGCTTTGCCGACAAGCGTCCGACCGGACCTATGGCTCCCGCACATTTTGCAGTCGCGAACGCCTCTTCGGAAGGCGATGACGACCGACTACTCCGAAATCCGGGGGATCGTGTTGCGACAGTGGCAGAATCGCCGAATGTAGTCGCGCAACGACTCCCCTTTTTCCTGCTCGAGGGCATGGAGATCATCCTCCACACCCGGCTGTGCGAAGGAACCTTGGAAGTTGGCGATGAAAAGGCCGCACAACCCCTCCCGCGAGCGCACTGATCCCCGCAGGAGGTTCAACAGTCATGACCGGGTGGACCCCGTCAAGGCCGTTGGGAAGTAGTTGGCCATGGCCTTCTCAGACCCGCCAGCAGCTGTAGAGTATATGGACCCTGGGTATCTGCATGGCGGGCCGTGAGGACCACCCAAGAGGGGAAGGGCCAAGACAACTACATGAAGATGGGTATTGCCTAGGAGGCAGGACGCCATGCGCAACAAGGAAACTCCGAAGATGGAAATCAACCCTGCTTATGTAGGATATGATTGTAATCCTGTTTGTTGCCATACTTGGCAGAAAAGGATAGGACAGAATCTCCACCTTGTAGCCAATAAGGGATATTCCATATAACCGCCCTCCTCTGCTATACAAAGGGAGGGGCGGGGGAGCATCAGCAGGGGGAGATCATTAGCGAATAAGCTAGACACACATATAATCCCAGAGCACAGGACTAGGGTATTATCTCCTCCATGAGAACCCGAACTTCTATAATTCCCGTGTCTTGTGTTACCATCGAGTTTGGATCCAGCGCCTGGCCCCGTTTTCATTATTGCCGACAACAAATGTCGACAGTGGCACGCACCACCGTGGTGTAAATCTGCAAGAACTCCTCGGGGTTGGTGGTGTCGTCGTACTTCTCGATAGAGGCAGGGCAAAACCTCTCAGGCCACGCCACACGGCGCAGCCGTCGGGAGAATGCCTGGCATCTGACGCCATAGGGGGAATCCTGTCGTCCACCTGAAACCTGGCCCGGAGACCGTGCCGGGTAGTGCGGATCGCGACTCCCCAAAGAGTCAGAGGAGTGGACCTCCTCCTCGCTCTGGAGGCAAGAGTCATGAGAAGAACTCTCACCTCGAGGGGCCATCCATCTATCGCGAGCGCGACGACGCTGCAGGTGATCACGCAAATCACTGCCGCGCTGTTGGCGATGCTTCTCCAAATGAACCCTCAGATCCTCACGGCTCCCTACGGAGCCGGGACCCTCTTCTTGCATGCCCTTTCCTTACTCGGCCCTCTCGCCGAGCGCTTCCGCTTGGGTTCTTTGGAAGCTTGGGTGCGATCGACACGCACCCTCGATCGAGGGGTACTGATGGTACTGGACCGGTCGGGCATCCCTGTGAGTGGGCCGCATCAATGAGGCCGATGTATCCCTGCCCACGGTGTGGCTGGGTGTCTCCTGCAAGTTCCACCGGAGGATGGTCCAAGAGGAAACGGACCGCATGTAGGTTCTGGGCCGGAGTGGCTGCCTCCATGGCCAGCCGACGTCGAACCGAAAGTTCGGCCATTGCCAGGGGGCAACACCACCCTCCTGCGGGGGCGGCGCGAGGAGACCCCTCGTCCGGCGGGAGCGCCGGGACATGTTCTAGGCGCTGCTAGCCTCCGCCACCTCCTACTGCCGCGAGTGTGAACCCGCCATCACCAGATGCAAGGTCCTTTCGGACAGAAGGCCGGAATCTGCCAAAAAGATGGCCGGGTGAGCCAACCACTAGCCCCCTACCTGGCGTGCCCTTGTCGGCATATTTCACCGTACAGGACCCCGTCAACGAACAGGGTTGACCGCTCCCAGGATGGAGGATATGGTTCGGTAGAGGGCGTCTTCGTGGTTGGAAACCCTAATGACTCTCGCACGAGGGATTCTGGGGATCAACAGATCAAATGGACACGGTGATGTACCCAAGTTCAGGCCCCTAGCACGGGTAATAGCCCTACGTCCTACTAGATCTTCGTTGATGGAATGAGGAGGTGGTTACACTGGTTCTTCTGGTCTCCAATCCTTCGAGGAGAGCTCAATCGACCGATCCCCTCCTCTCCTCCCCCATGCACCAGAGCCCCCTTATATAGACTGGGTTGGCCTGGGCAGGTGAGAAGGTGACGCTATGCTGATATACAACTCATTAATTACACCCATCATTCCAGCCTTACACCGACCCATGACCCATTTATTACACCCGTCGCTGTAGCCTTGTCCTTCGGATTCCATTTAATGCCGCTGTTTGGCTTTGCCTGGTCCGCCCGGGAAGTGACACTCCTGCGATGGGTTTGGTGAGAGGCGTCAGAAGGATGGGCCATCATCGTGTCGATAACAGAATGCTTCGCAATCAATGACCCTGACACAGGGTGCCAGGAGAAGGAGACTTCGAGGTGAAGCCTTCTCCTCATTCCTTTGGTTGCCTTCGTGGCCGGACGAAGAGGGCCTGATCGCCCACCTGCTCGCCAGGCCGCCACGCGGGCTTACCGCCCGGCGAGCAGGGCATGATCGCCTGCCTACTCGCTAGGCCGCAACGTGGGCTTATCACCCGGTGGGCAGGGCATGATCACCCACCTGCCTTCTAGGCCGCCACGTGGGCTTACCGCCCGGCAAGCAGGGCATGATCGCCCACCTGCTCGTCAGGCCGTCACGTGGGCTTACCGCCTGGTGGGCAGGGCATAATCGCCCACCTGCTCACCAGGCCGCCATGCGAGCTTACCGCCCGGCGAGTAGGGCATGATCGCCCACCTGCCCACTAGGCCGCCACATGGGCTTGCCGCCCGGCGGGCAGGGCATGATCGCCCACCTGCCCGCCAGGCCGCCACGTGGGCTTGCCGCCTGGCGGGCAGGGTGTGATCGCCCACCTGCCCGCCAGGCCGCCACGTGGGCTGGGTCGCTTTTTGGGCCCACTAATTTGCGGCGGAGAGGGTACCCTGGTGTAAGGTACACCGACAACGGCTCTATCCCAAATCTATACATTACCACCAACTCAATAATCATCATTAGAGATGCAATGCAATGACATGCACTCATGATTTCATTCTCAAAAGCACCCTTCATAGCCTATACCGGTATAGCTTAGGTACACACCCGTCGATGTTGCACCCTTCGGTTCCATGCCATCCCTGTGGAGGGGCAAATTCTTATTGTCTTGCTCTCATCCATCCCTGTGGATGGGACTACGAGGTAAGTCTTCTCAAGAGCACTCCGGATTAGTTATATGACCTCATATGACTTTCTCACCGACCTGGCTTATCCATCTTTTCATGTCATGGATGCAAATGATGCAATATA
Source organism: Guadua angustifolia (assembly GCA_036346375.1). Lineage (NCBI taxonomy): Eukaryota > Viridiplantae > Streptophyta > Magnoliopsida > Poales > Poaceae > Guadua > Guadua angustifolia. Next base: position 12,677,864 of record CM070511.1, on the reverse strand, counting down.
TTGTTTCAACACGTTCATTTGCCATGCAACCATAATATCACATATTCCACCACTTCCGGCATTTGGTTATCATAAGAGAAATATTGATCATATTACAACAAAGAGATGGTTACTTATTCTATTTATTACATTACTCATCACAATCTTTAGCAATCACATGATATACTTGCCTTTTTACCCATGAGGAATGGAGTGGCATGAGGTTGAGGCCACTCCCAAGATTACACCTCCTGCAATAAACATATAAATGCATTCATTTCAAAACAATGCAATCACAGTTCAAGAGTCAAAAGTAACAATTTCGCCCCTATGCTTAACCCCGCTTTGCTTTCTCACTTGAAGAACCAAAATCTATTCCTTGTTGTCCCGATAACAAAAAGGCTACTAATTCTAACCCAAAAATCCTAACAATGGAAGTGTGGACTATAGGTGAGCTACCAAAACTTACTCTCAAGGTTCTATTTGCTCAATAAGACCAAAGACTCGAAGTAGCAAACCCAGCCTAATACTAGATTTTCGACAAGCTGCCATTCGGGACAACCACCTTCAAACAAGTATAATTTCTAGCATACAATTTCAAATTTAGTAACCAAGGATATTTCTGGAATTAGCAGGAAATTTTCTAGCTTTCTCTATATATGGAGATCATTTGATTCAGCCTCTAGCTATCCTTAAAATGCCAATTTCACAACCTCTGCCTTAGAGACCCAAATCTGGACAGCAGTCACTAAAACAACCATAACTTTAAATGGTTGATCCAAAATTGATGTTCTTGAGCTCTAATGAAACTTAAGACAACCATGCATATTTTTCGCACCAACCAACTCCTCTGAAACTGGACATAAGGTTCCCAAAAACTAATCTAAACATCGATCCAGATCTGCCTATTTTTGAACTTCTAGCAGAAATTCGGTGTTCTGGACAGCACATTCAACAGAGCATAAATATTGCTAGACAACTCAAAATGAAGCAAATAAAGATATTTTTGATATTTACAGAAAATTTCCCATCTAACTCTAGTTTTTGAAAAATTTCAAATCGGCTTCAAAGTTGCCCTAAATCACAGTTCAACACGACTGTTGCTTGCTAGAATAGAGATTGCGCAGCACGCAAAGAAATTGTATATCAGTACGCGATGGTGGGTGGGTTGGTTAGAAGGGTGAGGCTGGAGTCACGAGGTTGCGGGTTCGAGTTCCGCTTCTCCCATACACCCTCGACATATTTTGAAACATTTCTAGTCCTATCGATGCGGTTGGTAGAACCGTCTTGATGCTAATGGGCATCGATCCGGATGCTCTGTACTGTTCAAAAACTGGTACTAATAGCTGTTGCCAACCGGTACTGATAGTCATATATGTAGTAGTGAAACTAGCATAAATTCTAAATAGCTGAAATAAAATTTTAGTTCTTGGACTCTAAATAAATGTGAGATAAAGAACTACAATTTCTTCTACTGCTAACCCTATAGAAAATGGCTCTAAGAATCTCAAATCATAGTTCCAAAAATAGATATTGCACAGCACAAAAATTGGAACTTGACCCTAAACCCTAGAACCACCATCCCCCCCCCAAATCCCCAAATCCCAACCCTAGAACACCCACAGTCAACAAAGATCCTCATAAGAATAGCACCTTCACTCACCACATAGAGGAACAAGGAAGAGGAGCTTGCTGTCATGGAGGAGGAAGTAGTAGCTGCTTCCGCCATGTAAGAGGGAGAGGCTCCAGGGAGGGAGCACCAAGAGGAGGAGGAGGCGCCAGGAACCAGCAGGAGAAGGGGGAACTCGGGTGGCTACCAAGAGGGGAAAAATACTAGTGAAAAAATGATGAGAGGTTAGGTGGGAGGGGAAAAAGGAAAGGAGGTGGGAGAGGGTTAGGTGGGAAGTGAAGCTAGGGTCAAGAGGTTTCCCCACAAGAACCCAAAGATAGATCAAATACAACCCAATAATAGCCCCAACAAACCAAGTCTGTCTGGGATATTACACTTTATTTCTTGGCTTGCTATAGTAGAATGAAATTTACAGAGGGGCCAAAATCTAGGCTAAGTGTGCTTGTCTTTGATCCTTGATTAACTATCATTTATCTATCTACATCTCTATACCTTTAAATAGCTCGCAAACCATAAGATTTTATAGCTATTAAGTAGCAGGAGTTGCTATTTAACTACTGCTTCTTTTCTTCTTTTCAACTGTTGTATTCCACTGTGAACTGCCATGTCTTCTTATCTCATACGATGCCTTTAGTTGTTGATAACCGCCTCCACTTGAGCTTTGAATTATTCCACATGAGCTTTGAATTGCTCTAGATGGATAATTTCTTGATTTGACTTCTTCTATGATGTCTTAGGAATAGCTTAGGGATTTTTTATGCATAGGACCACTCAGTATGTGAGAGGTCTAGAACCACTGATCTAAAAGTGATCTGAGACCTTAGAGTGGTCGTGACCTAAGGAGTGGTTGTGACATATAGAGTTGTCGTCATGGCCTTGAGTGGTCATTATGGCCTTGAAGAGGTCCCAATCAGGGGGTCATGGCCATGGGAGGTCATGACTGAAGAGTGGTCGTGACCAAAGGAGGTCATAATCAAGGGACGTCATGACTTGAAAAGTGCTCATGGCTTGAGGAGGTCAAAACCTGGATAATCTAAGATGGGACCCATAGATGTTTTGACTAGTCAACGACACTCGACAGACTCTATAAAGTTTCTAATTATGTGTTTTTTACAAATTAGAACTCTTTAAATTTGTGTAGATATCTTTATGAATTTGTCAGACCATGTGGAGGTCAACCCATAGATGTGTGATGAGTATTTGATAGTTGTTAGGATTGCGTCAATTTGTGTGGGCTTGATTTGGGCTTAAAAAACTGAATTTACAATTTTGGGCTATTGTCAGTGTGTTGTTAATTAGATGTTACATATTGTGTTATGCAATGCTATGTGATGTTTTGCTTGTCAGTGATAATTGTAGAACTTTAGAGCTAAGTCCATGGTAAGGTGGAAGAGACCAGGAATATGCTACGAGAGCTGAGGTTCAAACAGTTAAGGTGATACCAAAAGATGACTAAGATCAGCGAGTTGTTGTGAGCTGAGATGACAAATGGATGGATGAGATGCTAACTTAAGTCATAATCAAGATATGGAGGATCGTTCGATTAAGGCTTTGCAGGTAGAGTATTGGTTAAGTTAGTGTTAAAAGGTTGATTAGCCCATGTATGGAAGTGAGGGAGTGAATCTCAACCCTTGATGAGGTTTTTTTAGGGCCAAGAAGGTCATCTAAAGGTGGAGATTGCTCTAGCTATGTTGAGTGAAGGAGTGAATCTCAACCCTTGATGAGGTTTCTTGAAGGCCAAGAATCTCATCTAAGGTTGGTGGTTGCTCCTAGTATGCTATAAATAGAGGGTTGGTGGGATACTTCCATGCCAAGTCTTGGAGAAGAATTTTTTGTTTCCTTATACTCCTTTAAGCTTTGCACACCAAGAAGTGTGGCTTTGTAACCATTCTTATCTAATCAATGTAAGATTCAAGTTCATATATATTTTGAAATTTATTTTATTTCTTGTTTTTTTTGCTTGGTTCTTTCATGCAACTTGAGTTTTGCTTCCCCTCCTACTTTTTGTAGTTCTGTTGTATCTAGGATGCATAAGAGGTTGAGGAACTCATTTAGATCTTGTTCCAACCCAGCAAAATACATTAGAAGTTATTCTTGCTCAAATTATGCTTGTGACATCATGTGCTTTGAGTTGAAATCACTACTTTTGATGCAGCTTAAACTATTTGCATGAAATGTTGAGACCTTGGGCTTATCCTTACAATTCCTTTTGGAATCATAGTCCTAAGGTCAGTTTCAGTCATGGTTCAAGTTTTATCAAGTTTGGTTGGATAGATCAAAAGTTATTGAGGTTTCTTCACGGTCAATGTTTCTAAATGCTATATTTTTGTGCAGCATGAATCTTGAGCTAAATAGGTAAAAAATTTGGGATTTGTTTTGAAATTCCATTTGGAATCATGATTCTAAGGGCATTATCTTGCTATGTTTCTAGTTTTATTAATTTTTGATGAGTAGATCAAAAGTTATTGAGGTTTCTTTGCAGCCAAGTTTTTGAAACTGCTATTTTTGTGCAGCAAGGATGTTGAGCTACATAGATCTCTTATTTAGGCTTTATTTGAAATTCCATTTGGAATCACGACCCTAAAGTACTTATCTTGCTATATTCAAATTTCATCAATTTTGGATGAGTAGATCTAAAGTTATTCATATTTCTTGACGGTCAAGTTTGATATTTCTGCTCATCTGAATTACTAAATTTCTTGCTCCATTTATGCTATTTTTTGTGTTCTTGAACCTAGTGTTTACTGCATAGCACTAGTGTTATTGAAGGAATTTTTAGAGGAAAATTTTATTTGGCTCGTATTCACCCCCCCCCCTCTAGTTCCTGATTTCGGTCCTTCAAAATTTAGTGAATAGAACTATGAGCACTATGTTGATCAAAACATGACTGATCTTGTATCTTCCTCTTTGAAAGTGCATCTAGGCACTTATGTTATTTTGGTGATTAATGACAAACGCATATAATGACAATCTATGTAATTGTGTAAATGCTTAACTTAGTGCTTAACAAATGATAAACCTCTAATATGATTATATTGCTATGAGACTAACATGTTTATTGCCAAGTTGAGTATTAGTATCATGTATTTAGAGGAAAATCAAGTGGGATGGGTAAGGAAAGATAAAGTATGCAATCTCGGTATCCCTTCTATATTTGTTATTACATTCCTCTTGTGCAAATGCATAGTGAACTCCAAGTAACATGTTGATTATATATATATATGCACATTGGTTCATGTCATATTTATTTGTGCATATATATTCATTTGAGTTCATTATGTGCTTTGCTTTTAGTATGCATGTATTAACTAGAGTTAAACTTTACATTGCTATAGATTGACTTGGTGCATGCATGTCTTAGTTGTGTATCTTCTCATGCACTCCTCTTAGTGAAGTTTAATCTAGAATTGGATCACATATTTACTCTTGTTCCAAATATTATTTGCACATGTGTAATTCGTGTATATTCTATCATATGCTTCATTTAAGTAAAGACTGTGATTCTTACCATGATTTAATTGATTCATCATATTGGCAATTATCTCTCTAGTACATATAGATCATTTACTTATTCATCATGATGTACTTAGTAGAGAATATTTCTTACGTCAAGTGTTTCTATTTATATTGTGCTTCTTTATATGAAACACTTGTGTAATCAATTGCTCACAAATATCAACTTGTTCATATCTATTGAGCTTTTGGGAGTAATGCTTTTCATGAGTGATTTGGAAAGAATTAGGTCCCGTGTGTGCATGATTACCAAGGTATCTTGGAGGATGACCGTTAAGCTGAGGTCAACAAGACGGCGGTGCCACCAAGAGTTGAGGACTAGGTTAAGATCGACTTGGCGTGGAGATCATCGGAGAGGATGATAAAGTCAAGGTTGATAGGACAAGAGTCTCATGAGGTGAATCGAGTCAAGTTGGACAAGGCGAAGATGTCATCAATTATATGGTGAAGGTCTTCATGCACCGGCATTAAGAAAGAAAACGGCAAGTGACTATTTCTAGACTTGTATTATCTTTGATTTAAATTGAATCTAAGGATTGCCGTACTATTATGCGACGTCGAATGACCTTTAGATGTGTCAAGTGCTCAAGTGATCCATCCTTGCGAAACTTAGAGAGAGAGTGGTGTTGGTGGTGCCGGGAAGTGAAAAATCATTGTCTTCATGCTTACTTCTTACTCTTGCTAGAGCATTTGTCTCTCATTTTACTAGACTTAACCGTCTAGAGAGTAAAGGATGGCGACTAGAGGATTAGTGCACTCACACTATCCACTTGTGCTAGATGGCTCAAATTATGCTTCATGGAAATTAATTATGGCTTCTCATTTTAAATCCATGAGCCCTCAAATATGGTGGGTCGTAGATGTCAGCTTTTCTTCTCCATTGAATGAAGTTGCTCCAACTAAAGGAGAGAAGAAATGTTTACATCTCGATGCTCAAACTACTAATGCTTTATTTTGTGTTGTGAGCGAAGAAATATTTGATAAAATATGCAATCTCAAGAGCGCTCATGAAATGTGGACACAGCTTCAAGAATTATATGATGTGTCCACATCCACTAGTGAGGGTTGCATTGAAGATGAGATGTCGGTTGATGATTCTTCAACCTCTACATCAAGTTCGGTTGATGATTCTTCAACCTCTACATCAAGTGATGAAGATCCGACATCTCCATCAACCTCAACCTCCGCCTAAAGTGACGATGAAGATTCACTTCCATCACGAATCCGTTGCTTCATGGCAAAAGGTAAAATTGAGGTAAGTGACGATGATGATGATGAGCCCTCTTATGATGAACTTATGAATATGTTAGAGGAGCTCAATGAATTTCTTGGGAATGATAAAAAGAAATACAAAATTTTGAAGTTGGAGCATGACTCACTTCAAAATGATTATAATGTTCTAAAAGAAAATCATGAAAAAGTCCTTCTCAAGGAATTCACTAAGTCTAGTGTGGATATTGCTACTCAATGTAATTTAGTTGATGAATTGCCTTGCCAAATTTCTATTACAAACAATTCATCAAATAAATGCATATCCACCTCTTGCAATGATCTAATTAATATGCCTTGTAGCTCTAGTTCAAATGCTAGTACTTCCTCTATGTATGTTGAGACTAATCTTGTAGAGAAAAATAAAGAGCTCAAGACCCAAGTCATTAGATTAGAAAATGACTTGAAGAGGTGCATAAAAGGAAAAGCTATTCTCGATGAGATCTTGAGCAAGCCTAGGGTGCCTCAAGATAAGTGAGGACTCGGCTACATCTCTAAGAGGGAGACTAGCAAGACAAGGCACAACGAAAGATATTCGAAGATTATCAAGTGCTTTGTTTGCGACAAGAAGGGCCACCTCGCCTCCGTGTGCCCTAATAAAGTGGAAATCAAGCTACAACCATCAACAATAAGGCAAACCGACAAAGAGCAAGTCAAGAAAAAGAGACGTTCAAAGCCTACTTGCTACAATTGTCGGGAAAAGGGACACATCGGTAAGGATTGTCCCAAAGGTATCACTCCTAAGCCTATTATTGTCAATGATCATCATTTGCTTAGGAAAGACAAATATGGCAATGTGTTTTGCCAAGTTTGTCGATTCTTCCAAGCCTATGCATAATAATAACAATCATTTGCTTAGAAGAAATAAATCTAGAAATGGGTTTGCTCAAAATACTAGATTTCCTAAGACCAAGAAAAATAACAATAGCAAACCATTTGCTAGATATGCTAGATCCTCTGAGCCCTTGCATTATAATGATTATTATGTGCTTAGAAAGGATCAAACTAGGAATGGATTTGCTAAAAGTGTTAAAACTCTTAAGCTTCCTCAATTCATTGCCAATAAATTACTTGGGAGTAATAACAATCATAAATCCATTGCTAGTTATGTTAGTTCACCTAAGACTATTAATATTAGGGTCATTTGGGTTCCTAAATCTATTGTGACTAACATTGTTGGACCCAACAAGGATTGGATACCAAAAACCGTCTAAAAGGTTTTTTAGGCATTTGGAGATGCATTGGACGCTTGGCTTCTTCAAAAGAATGAAAACTTCATCAATTGCAAAATGGAGTCAAGCATAGGGACGATCACTTCAAATCATGAGCCAATGCAATCTCGGTAACAAGCATTTAAATTGATTACTATTTAGTTTCTAGCCTTGTGTAGGTTTAGATGCATTGGTATCATGAAAAATTAATTTAATTGCTTGTTATGAGTACTTGCTCTGGCCTCTTACCCATTCTCTTATTGCAATCTTGAGCAAGTCAAATTGTGGCACATTTAGGGGGAGTGTTAATTCATATTCATGTGTATCACATCCCTACGTGTGCTCATATTTATATAAGTGCATATATATCTTCAAAATCAAGTCTTTTAGTCAAAACTCAAAATTTCTATATTCTATTAGTAATCTTTCGAAAAACTAGTTGATAAATGTATAAAAATATTTTCAAAAGGTTTTTCAAAGGTTTTGGCTTTACAAAATCTATTTTGAAAAGAAAATGAGTTTCATGCCCCAAAATCTAGATAGTAGTATCTTGTTTTGGATTTAAACTTATAATTTTCATAGATTTAAAGGTAAAAAGATTTTAAAAATAATTTCACAACCGAAAGCCTGGAGTTGGTCATTACAAAAAAATTTTGTATTCAAAGGATTTTCAAATGACCAACGTATTTGAAGCTATGAGGTTTTGAAACTCGCCAAGAAACTTGAATTGACCAAAAAGTGCCAATTCTAGCACTTATGTGAGTTTTGCCAAATGAGTCAACTTTCATGCCATGAATTGACTCACAAGAGTATTTATAACTCATATAACTTTTTAAAAATCTTAAATATCCATTTAAGCTCATTTTGGTAAAATTGAAGAGTTTCTTGAAAGTTAAAGCCTTTATTGACCAAATCCTGCCTTTCGAAAATTTAATTGTCTTCTTTGCTTTGAAATTGCTCTAAATGGTGTGTTTGATGTTTATCTTGATCATTTGGAGCATTTCATATTGGTTTCATGAATTTTACCAAGGTTTATTGCAAAATGCCATTTGTGAGCTATCTAATTGAACTTTCTCAAATGGTATTTGTGTCGGGGATTGGATGCGCTGTACCAGGACGACCTTCGAAGCCCGGCGCCAACCGACCATGCCCTTTCTCGGACAACGCACGCAGGACCGACCTTCGTACGCCCCGGCCCCGAGCAATCCAGCTCGGGGTGTCCACGACAAGACGACGTGGCATTTAATGCCGGTAGCCTTGAGATATCGCAGCGTCCGGGATATCTTGTTGCCATAGTCCACGCCGCCTTGGTCTCGCTCACTTTGTTCCCACGTCGCCACGGTACCGGCGGTGGTGGCGCCACTATGCAAGTGGCGTTCTCCTGAAGAAAGCTCCTCGTAATAAATGACTTGTCTCCTGTAATTCCCTATAAATACCCCCCTCCCACGATGGATTGGGGGTTGGACTTTCGGTACTTCACACGCATACGCATTCAGAGCTTGCTCACGGGCGCCCTTAGGAGCATTCAAGGTCCCGAGCAAGCGCATTGTAGCACACATCCCCTCACTAGTGAGACCCACTGGACGTAGGGTTATTATCTCCATCGCGAGAGGTCCGAACCAGCTAAAAAACGACCCCCTGTGCCTTCTGATTGTCTCGCATACCTTATTTCTTTGCTCGGCATACCCTCAGACGCGCACCCCTTGCGGAAAAGGGGACTTAGGTTGATCCCTCATTCAACAAGTAAGCTCGGCGGGGGACCCTACCCCAGATCGTCAACAGCTGGCGCCGTCCGTGGGGACCGACTGAAGTCCTTCCGCAAGAAATCCCTGAGGATGCCGAACTCGCAGGACAATCAGGACCTCTGCGTCTTCGACGACGTAGAGGATGGCGATGAATACTACGCCAGCGACGGCGTAGGCGGTGCGGCCGACCCGGAAGGTCACACCGAGACCGGGAGTCTTTCCCCGGTAGCCACGGCGCGAGAGCGTTTCCTCCGCCCGCAATCGAATACCCTCACCCGCGAGGAAGAACATGGCGACCTCCGTGGCGATCGAGCCACTCCCGATCGCCTCGAGCTCAGCCAGGGGAACACGGCGTACGACACCACCCCGGTGTCGTCCACGCAGTCTTGGTATTCCCGCAGTGTCAACATGGCGGGGAGGGAGGACGACCAGGGCGAGCATCAGTCCCTCGAAGTTTCCCCGCCACCAAAGACGATCTTGGCGAGGACCGCCAGAGTTGTCCTGGCGGGAACGTGTCGCCACCGTCAACCTAGCGGGCGGCGCCGGTGAGGGATCGGCCTAGCAAAGATCCCAGCGAGTACCGCTCCCCGGAGCACGTGCGCGGGCGCTGCCCAAGATCGCCTCCCGTCGCTCCCCAGAGCGCCGAGCGTCTTCGCGCCATCGCGACGGTCGTACGCGGCCTCCAAAACTTCTCCAGTCAGGCGGACCTGGCGGCCATGGGGGCACTTGTGGCTGAGAACCTGGAAAATCTTGCCGCCGATATAGGGCCTCCAGGGCCGTCTGGTGCCCAAGGGCCCCGGAATGTTCCCCGGGACCACCGACACCCTTCCCCTGTTCGCGCCCGTCACGATGCCCCCCGAAGTCCTGCTCGGGCGGGCCGTGGGAAGCAAGAGCGGTTCCGTGAGGATGCCCGGAGCAGTTCCCGGGCAGACTCGTGGGCTCGGGGGCGTGCCCCAGCCGCTTGCGAGCCTTCCGAATGCTCTTCCTCGAGGCGCCCGCGCCGGGGCGTTTTCTCCCGCATCAAGCCGTGCGCAAAGGACCGACTGGGCCCCGACCATCGTGATCCCCACTCCCGCGGAGGCCGCCATGACAGCCCGGCTTTCGGTTGCCGGGCCTTTTCGGCGTCCCTTCGTGAGGTGGTGTGGCCGAGCACGTTCAAGCCCGGCCACATAGAGCGGTTCAACGGGACCCAGAACCCGGACGAGTTCCTCTCAATCTACTCCACCACCATCGTGGTAGCCGGGGGAGACGAGAGGGTCATGGCCAATTACCTCCCCACGGTTCTCGATGGCTCGGCTAGGACGTGGCTCTTCAACCAGAAGGAGGGCTCGGTCCGCTCGTGGGGGCAGCTCTGCGATGCCTTCCGCGCGAATTTCCAAAGCTGCTACACTCGCCCAGGCAACGCGTGAGATCTGGAGCGGCTGATCCAGATGGACAAAGAGACTCTGCGCCACTTTGTCCAGAGGTTCATCAAAGTAAGGAACTCCATCGAGCATCTCGGACGAGGCGGTCGTCAAGGGCCTTCAAATTTGGGGTCGCGACGTTAAGCTTCACATAGGATTTGGAGATCCACCCCGACCTGACGGCCAACGAGCTTTTCCGTATGGCCGACCGGTACGCGAACGCCGACGAGGCCGTACAATGGAAGAGGATGATCGACGAAGGCAAGCTACCGCCTCAGCCGGGCCTGGAAGACTCCTCGGGCAAGAAGTGCTCGGGCTCGATTGAGAAAAAGGCCAAAAAGAAGAAGAGACCGGGTGTACCGGGCACGGTCGCCACTATCGATCGCCGTCCCCCGCGGGGCCGGAAGCCCGATGGCGACCAAGCCTGGCCGCGGCCACGGTGAAACAACCAAGACCGCGATGATCAAGGTCACGACGACCAAGGCCGTGGCGGCCAGGAACGACCTCCGCAACTGCCGAACCTGGGCGTACCGCCTGGAAAGGTTCTACGACGGCGAAGGCCCCATGCCCACGCTCCTGGGCAAGGAAGAAGACAGCAAGGGCAAAGGTCCAGCGGAGGACGACGACGACAACACGGGATACTAGGAGCCCCAGAACCACATCGCAGTCATATTCGGGGGCTCCTCGGCCTACAAGTCCCGTAGGGACCTCAAGGAGGCAACACGGGAGGTCTGCCATATCACCCACGGCAAACCGCCCGTTCAATAGCTCAGGTGGTCCGAGCTGCCCCTCACTTTCCCCAAGGAGGACTGTCCCCTCGGAATGACCAAGCCCTAGAGGCTCCCGTTGGTCGTAAGCCCGACCATCAGCAACGCCAAGGTCGGTTGAGTCCTCGTCGACGGCGGGAGCTCTCTGGACCTCAGATCTGCTTCGGTCCTGGACGAGATGCAGGTTCCTTGTTCCAAGATCAGGAGCATTGCTATCCCATTCTTCGGGATCGTCCCGGGCACTTCGATCATGCCCCTTGGCCAGATCGTCTTGCCCGTAACGCTCGGGAGTCCGTCCAACTTCCAGACCGAGCTGATCAGCTTTGAAGTCGTCGACTTCAAGTCGGCTTACAACGCCATCCTTGGCAGGCCGGCCCTGTCCAAGTTCATGGCCGCCACGCACCACGCCTACCAATGCCTGAAGGTCCCCGGACCAAAAGGCGTCATCACCATCAAAGTCGACCACAGGGCGGCCTTGGCAGGATTTGAAAGGCGCTTCGACATGGTCGGGCGGCTTCCCAATGGCCACGACCAAGCGCCGCCGCGTTCCCGACCAAAAGTTACCCTCCAGCCCGGAGGAGAAACCAAGGCGGTCCCTCTCGACGAGGCTAACCCGACCAAGGTCCTCCATCTGGGGTCTTCATTAGACCCCAAATAGGAGCTCGGGCTCATCACTTTCCTCCGGAGGAACGCGAACGTGTTAAGCAGGAACCGTCCGAGCATGCGGGGTCCCAAGGGAAGTGATTGAGCCACAAGCTAGCGATTCGACTTGACAAAAACCCGTCGCGCGTAAACTCAGCGCTTTTCCTGGAGAAGCAGGCGATCATCCGGGATGAACTCGACAAACTCCTCAAGGCCGGCTTCGTCAGAGAAGTCGAGCACTCGGAGTGGCTGGCAAATCCCGTCATTGTGAAGAAGAAGGGGGGCAAGTGGTGTATGTCGTCGACCACAGGCTAAACGCCGCTTTGCTGAAGGACAACTTCCCTTGCGGCGCATTGATCAAGCTGAGTCGGCCGAACGGCGGAATCGAGTAAGGAGTTTTTGGATGCCTACTCAAGTTATCACCAGATTAGCTTATTTCCGGGGCGAGAAGACTTCCTTCATCACCCGTTAAGCACGTTACGCTACGACCATGTCCTTTGGTGCGGAGCAGGCGACCTTCAGCGCTTGATGCGAAAACTTTCCGAGACCGGATAGGCGAAACCTGGAGGTATATGTGGATGATATAGTAGTTAAGAGTAAGCTCCCCTCAGGTCATGTATTCGACCTCGAGGAAACCTTTTGTAATCTCTGTAGACATAGAATAAAGATCAATCCTGAGAAATGTGTTTTTGGGGTAAAAGCTGGCAAAGTGCTCGGGTATCTCATCGGGCCGCAGGGCATCGGTGCTAACCCAGAGAAAATTGAGGCCATCGAAAGGATGCGCCCTCTGGGCTCCGTAAAAAGTCGGACCACGGCCGGACATATAAGCGGCCCTGGTGCTTCATTTCGATCTGGCGCTGACTGCCTTTCTTTAAGGCGCTCCGCAGGCACGAGGGCTTCGTCTGGACAGAGGAAGCTAACCGCTCCTTTGAGGAGCTAAAGCGGTACCTGTCCAGCCCCCCGGTCTTGGCCACGCCAAGGTCGGGGGAGCAGCTCCTACTCTACCTCGCGGCGACACCCCACGCCGTAAGCGCGGTGTTGGTGGTAGAGCGGGAAGGGACACAGAGTCCGGTATACTACGTCGGTAATCTTGCCACGGACCAAAGGGCGTTACCGAGGTCGAAACTCTCATGCGCATTGCTCATGGCTTCCAGGAAGTTGCGCCACTACTTCCAAGCCCAGAGGGTCGTCGTCCTGACCAATTTCCTACTTAGGGACATCCTAAGGAACCCAGACGCCAGCGGCCGAACAGCGAAGTGGGCCATGGAACTCGCAGAGTTCGACATACACTTCTCTGCCCAAGACGGCGATTAAGTCCCAGTCTTGGCAGAACCGTAGTGAATGGGCGAACCCTTGACCCGCCACCGAATCTCAAGAACCTCAGGACGGCCGCTGGACCATGTACTTCGACGGGTCCCGAGCTTCTGGCGCTTCGGGTGGCGTTATCTTGAATGTCCCCTCAAGGGACCGCTGCAATCGTCATCAATTACGCCGCGCAACTAATAGCGGCGGAGTATGAAAACCTCTTGGCAAGACTCTGGCGTGCAAAGCGCTTGGCGCCCAGCGACTCACTCGTGAAGGGCGATTGACGGTTGGTGCGTCAACCAAGTAAACAAGGAATATCGGTGTTCCGATCACTCAATGGCGCTTTACTTGGTTGAGGGTGAAAGATGGAGCGGTACATTAGAAATTTCGAAGTACTCTACATCCCCAGGAAGGACAATTCCCTGGCCGACCAACTCTCTAAGGTCGGTTCCTCGCAGTTGCCCGCCCAGGGGCGCTCGTTGAGCATCTGCACAAGCCCTCCATTCCCCTCTGAGGAGGCACCACCCGATGCCCTTGACCGGTAGCGCCGAACATCTGGAAAAGCCCTCCATTCCCTCTGTAGAGGAGGCACAAGAGGCGTCTTGAACGTCTCCTTCCTCGAGCAAGGTCTTGGTGGATGGCGCCATTCATCGATATCTTGCCCATGGGACATTGCGAGGAAGAAGCCGGCGTTCATTTGCAAAAGCGGTCATCCGTTCTGAGCTCGTAGATGGCGCCTGTACGCAAAGGGGCACTCGAGTCCTCTCCAAGTGCATATCTCGAGAAGAGGGCGAATTCCTTCTCGAGATATCCATGAGGAATGTGTGGAGCCCACTCGTCCTTAGAACACTCGTGAGCAAGGCATTCGGTTGGGATACTATTGGCCTGGCGCTAGACGACCCTAGAGGCGTCGTGGCGACTTGCCAGCGTGCCAATTCACGCCCGTAAGTCCCACCCACCAACGTCGCCTTCTGAGACCATCACACTCTCATGGCCATTCTCGACTGAAGTGACATTCTCGGGCCTTTCCCGTGGTCGAAAGGGTTGCAAATTTTGCTCGTTGCCATCGACACCTTCTCTAAGTGGATCGAGGCGGCCGGTTTCAACCATCTCGGCCCAAGCAGCCAAGAGATTTTTCCGCAGCAACGTGGTGACGTGCTTTGGGGTTCCCAATCGCCTCATCACGGACAATGGCACTACCAGTTCTGGCGAAAGCTGTTTCAAGCCTCTGCGAAGACATCGGAGCGAAGATCTGCCGCCTCTGTAGCCCATCGGCGAGCAATGGAGCGTAGAAAGAGCAAACGGCCAAATACTCCAAGGGATCAAGAAAAGGGTCTTCAAAGACCTCTCCGCAAAGCGGGTCATGGGTGGACGAGCTTCCTTCCGTCCTTTGGGCGTCGCGACCATCGCAAGCGAGCTACTGGTAAACGCCATTCGGCTCGTGTATGGTGCGAGGCCGTCTGCCCACGAAATCGTGCTCGGGTCCCCAAGAGTACACTTGGCCGAAGATATCCACCAAGGTCGTGAGCGTCGCCTTGACCTCGATCTCGCCGAAGAAACCCGCGTAAAGGCACAGCTCCAATTAACCGTCTACCAGCAAACCCTTCGCAAGCATGCGGCCAAGTCAATCCGGCGCCGCGCTTTGCAGGTTGGCGACCTTGTCCTACGCTGCATTCAGGACACATCGAAGACCAACAAACTATCTCCCAAGTGGGAGGGACCATTCACGGTCGTTTCAGTGTCACGCCCGGGGGTTGTCCGCCTTGCAATGGCAGATGGCCGCGTGCTCCCTAGTTCATGGAACATCGACCAGCTGCGCAAGTTCCATGTCTAAACTCACTTTCTGTTATACATTATGTTGTAAATTCACGACCTTACTTTTGGAGCAATACAACTCTCATCCGTTTAAAACCTTTTTACCCTGCTAAAATCGGATCGCGCATGCGTAATAACACAGCGTGCCGCGAGCAACACCCGGCCACTAAAACGCTCACCACCAAAGGCGTCAGTCTCGATAAGCTGACCTTGGTCCGCAGTAGCTATCCGCTGCGCGATACAAGTCGCAAACAGACACCCTTTCGGTCGGTCCAAGATTTAGCTCGGCTCTTGCGCGTGTTGATCGCTCCACACTAAGTTTATTAGCCATGCGCCCTCCCTTCATACGACCACACTCGCAAAATTAAGGGTGTGCATCCCAAGTGTCAACAAGTCTTATCACACGCTCATTTTTTCTCCACCGACCTATCCACGCTTGTCGCTCGCACAGGCCAGTGTTTTGGTCGGAGGGGCCGCGCGCTTTCCTTCATCTCTCCTGCGAACAAACTCTTGCTCCAATCTTAGGTGCACGAGCATTATTCGCAACGGGGGCTGGATAGGAGCGGATCACCGGGCTCGCATATTTTTATCACTGGGTCACAACTCGCCGTAAAATTGCTGCTCCCTTTCGAGCATTTTCTACCTCTGTGAAGTCGTTCCTTCTACAACTTACTTGGGCCTATGTAAGCCCATGCATCGCTCGACCTACATTATATACGCCTCGCGATCATCTTTTGCAGGAAAAAGAAAAGGCATCATCACAGACAACAAATACTCAAGCAAGAAAGAGCTTACGCCCCAGGTTGTCATCGCCGAAAAAGTTTCCCAAAGCAAAAAGAAAAATATACAACCCTACGAGCCGGGCTTCGTCGCTCCTCTAAGCGCCGCGGAGAGCTTCTGCCGATAGTCGGCAATCTTGGCCTGAAGGTCGATTACCTTTCGTCGGGCTTCACGACCTTCACTGGCCTCTTCGCGGAGCTGCTCGACCTCTTCTTTGTCTTGGTTGGCAAGGCGGCACTGCCGCTGCCGCTCAAGGTCGGCCACCTTGGCCGAGGTCTCGAGCACGCTGCTTTCTCTGTTCAAGACCACGCTCGAGCCCAAGAGCCTTAGCAGCTAAGGGCGAGATCTTTCTCGGTAAGCCCGAGATTCTGTTTCCATTGCTCTAGCTCTTCTTTGGCCTGGCTGGACTCTTCAAGCTCAGCCACCTTGGTCTCAAGAATGCAGACATCTTTGCTTCCCTCTTTGAAGCTCTTGCTCAAGCCCCTGAACCTTGCTCTAGCTAAGGGCAAGGTCTTTCTCCGCTTGAGCTAGCGGTTTGCTTCAACTGCACAAACTCTTGCTCGAGCGCGAGCACCTTCTTCTCGGCAGCCGCAGCGTCTTCCTTAGACTGGCAGGAGCCCGACCTTTCCTGCTCAAGCTCTCGCTCGAGCCCGAGGATCCGTTCCTTGGACTCAGCGACGCTCCGCTCCGCCTCTCGGCATCTTTGCGTGAGCAAAACTTCCGCCTGTTTGAAGTCGCTCAGCTTCTCCTCCAGCCTCTCGACCCGGTCATGAGAGTCTTCGTAAAAGCGGTTCACGGTGTCGGGGACGATCAACACCTCTTCGAAATCGGCCAAGGTCTTTCGAAGAAGCTGCGGGCAGAAAAGCTCTAAGTAAAACTCTCCCCACAAGATCCAAAGAAGAAAAATCACCAAAATAGCGGAGCATCCATACCTGAGCAACGTTGGTGCGCACGTTCTCCCGGTATTGATCGAAGATCGCCGCCGCCTGAATGTCTCTGGGTCTCGGCAAGGGGCTGCGCACAAGCCCGGAGTCCTTGAAACGCGGCGGGTCACTCGAGGACGACGAAGCCTCCCCCCGGGCATGAGAATCGCCATAAAACGCCACACTACCTTCCTGAGCAAGTTCCTTGCTCAGGGTCTTCTCGCTGTCCACCGCGGTGTGTTGCTCGCCCGGCAGCGGCGAAGAGTCGTCCCGAGCATGCTGTTCACTCAGGGGCTTCAAGCCTCCTTAGGCAGATTCTTCGCTCGGATCTTGAAGCTCGACCACCTCTTGCACGTCTACCGTGCTCGGGAGGGCCGGAGGCCCTGCCCCGCCTTGGTCATCGGTGACGAACTTCTCCGCTGCCTCCACGCCCTCGGCCATCGCAATGTCAGCGGCGTCGGAACATATCCCCGCTAGGGCATTGTCAACAAGCTCATAAGCCATTTTTCGATAGTCCGGAATGAACCTGCGAGCTATGTCGCCCACGTCAATTGGGTGGGGCTAGCTCGGGTCGAAGCGTACAAAAACGAAGACTAAGACAAAGCAAATATCGAGGCTCACCTTTGGCCAAGCCCGTAACGTCGGCCGTGGTAGGGTTCGCCGCCACCGCCGCGAGCACCAGCTCGGCCCTTTTCTCAGAGTCCTCGGTGATCCTCGCCAGCCAGGGATTGACCTTCTCCATGTCAACCCCCTCCAGCATCTTTCATTTGCCCGGTTCGCTGCGCCAGTTGCGCCGGCCGATGATCTCGAACTCCCGAGCTTTGGCGGCTCGAGTGCGTTGATCCCTCACATCCTCGAGCTCCCTCGCCAGTGCGTCCTGCTCGGCCTGCACCATCCCCTCGATCAATCTCCCTTTCGCCTCGATTTGCTCGATTTGAACTGCCAGGCTATAATTCTCCAGCAAGAGCTTCAGGCGTCTTACCTCCTTCCGATCGGCATACTCCAAGTGCCGCCTCGAGGATTCTTGAGCACCGCCGCTTTGCCTCTTCGGCCTTGGGTGCCATGGGTGGCGGCGCTAGCCTTTTACCCTTCCCTTTCTTGGCCTTGGCCGCAGGAAGGAGCGCGCCGCTGCTATGTAACGTCCCGAATTTTGGTCTGATTTTAATTTTTGGAGTTTTTAAAATTCTTATGAATTAATAAACCTTTATTTGCATTTAATTGAATTTATCTAATTTTTCTGGGATTTATTGGATTTACTTAACATTTATTTAAAATATCCTTCTCTTGATTAATTAATATGAGAATAAGTATTTATCAAAAATAGATGAAAATATTTTATTTAGGCTCAAAATGCTCTAGAATTTTTCTAGAATTTTTTGGGTATTTTAGTGCCCTAAATAATTTCTTTGAATTTCGAATTCTTTTATTGACAAAATCTGGAAAAATGGCTAGCTACTGGTCTTTGGTACACCCAACCTTGTGCGCTTGAGAAACCCTAATCGTCGCCCATCCTCCACCGTCAGATCCCGATCGGACGGTTGCGTTCGCGTACCGATTCGCCGAAGCGGTGGATCAATCCGCGCCATCGGATCTCGATCGAACGGGTGACGTGACCGGACGACCTCGGGAGAGTGCGCACTATGCACCGCCGCCCGCCGTTGGGTGTCGGAGATGATGTCAGAGATTTTGTGCGAGTTCCAAGACGTGTCCAAGCGAATGATATACTCCGTCGCACACACGGCTTCGTTCCGCTCCATTTGCCACTTCTCTCAAGCTCTGTCGTCCTCCGTAGCTCTTCCAGTCGCTCGCCGTAGTTCACACTCTCCCCCGCCGCAGTTTCCTTCGTGTTTCACCGCCGTCCGCCGTTCCCCGTCACCGTCAGGACCCTCGCCGAGTTCCCTGCGTCGCGCCGTGTCCGTGGAGTTACCTCTTCCGACCGGAGACGCCCCGGAACGCCTCAAGCCACTTCATCTTCTTCAACTCTGGCAACGAGCACCGCCGCTCTTCTTCGACGCCTCGCGAGCTTTAGCAGCCGTCAGATCTTCATCGGACGCTCGAGGTGAGGCCACGTAATCGCCTATTTGATTCACGGCTAAAGCGATAGGATTAGATCTTGTCCGTTGGATTGTGATCGTAAGGCCCTCGTTAGTCCACGTAGGTGCGATGTGCAGTAAACTGTAGGAGTAACCGCAACTGTAGGATCTCCATCCGACGGTAGGCGTGCGTCCACGTAGGCTTGGGAATAGTAAACCGTGTGGGTACCCATCGCCGTTGGATCGCCATCCAACCACGCTGGTGCATCCACGTCGGTGCGGTGAATAGTAAACTCTCCGGGTAACCGTAGCCGTTGGATGTCAATCCAACCGTCTCTGTTGCGCCGCGTGTAAGCCGCTGACGTGTGGGACCGAGCACTGTTCACCGGGCCCACTAGTTAGCGAGTGACCTCCGAGTTGCTGACGTCAGCATGACGTCACCCGAGGGCCCACCTGTCAGTGACCGAGGGCGACGTGGAGGTTCCTGGTGCTGACACGTGTCGCCGATGGAAATTAATCCGGATTTTCAGAATGAAAATAAAATGGGTAATTTGATTATTATTTAATTGAATTTCAGAAAACTTGAAAATGCTATAACTTTTGCATTTTAACTCGGATTTGGGTGATTCCAGTGCCCAAAAATTTGTAAAAATGTAAACTATTTAATGATTATTTTTATTTTATTTTTGGTGTTAATATTGCTGTCTATATTGCATATTTATTGTGTACTTGCTTGTCTGGATTAGACTCAGGAGTTCTTGGAATTAGCGAGGAGAATTGAAGACCCATCATAAGCTTGACCAGAACCAACAGCTTTTTGAAGGCAAGTCATGCTTTGACCATGTTGCCCCTAGATTTTCAAATATATTTTGATTCAATTATTGCATGCTATGTTAATTAAAATAATATTGCTCATGCAGGAAATGTAGTTAAAAACCTATCTTGCTTATGCCACCTTGCTAACACTATTGTATGCCCTGAACACCTTGTCACCCTAGAATGCTACATTATGTTGGATGCTACATAATTGCCAACATGGGAGGCTAGACCGTGATTAGTCGCTTAGCCTGCTTGTATGCGCTGAATGTCATTTAAATGGTACATCAATACTGACTAAACAAGTATGGAACGCATTTTTGTAAAAGTGCAATAATGTCATGTGATGGAAATAGAATAGTGACTGTCTTGGTGCTATTAGGGAATTGATGTGGACAATGGCATGTGTTGCTTAAATATAAGGTGGGGTGGGAAGTGTTTTGGGCCGGGGCAAGTGGCAAGAAGGCTTCGTGCTGTGGGCTGTGTGGCAGCAGGTTGTATGAAAGGTTGTGAAGGCTTTGTGCGAGAAGTATAAAATGGATGTCTTGCCGGGGCAGTTAAGGACTTAACCTTGCGAGCCTTTGAACTGAGTTCGTGTACAACCACTTGTCAGGAATGGGGCGGACCTAGTTAAGTAGGTTTCTAACCTCTTTCCTTTGAAACCTCGGGGACAAAGTGCACACTGCAAGTAATCAGAGGGAAGCGTACTGTGCTACGGCTTGGTACCCATTCAACAGTGCCCCCTGTCTAAACTTCTCTGAGTGAGGGAGTGTTAGAAGGAAATGTCGGAGGGATTCGACAGTTAAATGTTAGTCTCTGAAAGACTTTGTTGCAATCAATCGCTTTGTGTGGTGAGCATTTGTATCTGTGGGTAAAGTGTACGATCTCTGCAGAGTGTGTGTGTGTGAATCTATTGAATAGCCGTGTCATGATCTTGGACATTGCTCGGTGATTCTGATCAAGGGTTAGATTTTAAAAATAAAAGATGTGGATTGGTGGTGTGTGCCAAAAGAATCAAATTAGATTTGGCCTTGAAAACCTTTGGGAAAAAGAATTGAGAAACTAAGTATCATTAATATTGATTTTCTTGCTTTTAATCTAATAGTACTACTGTGTGAAAGAAATCTTTGCTTTATGCAAAATAACCAATTAAGCCTTTCCTTTGGAATAAGCCATGCATGTAGTAATAGAATTGCATTGTGCATGACTTGTTGAGTATGTTGTATACTCACCCTTGCATCGACAAAAACCTTAGAAGAAGAAGAAGCCGTGCCAGCTTGGAATGAAGAGTTCGCCGAAGGCCAGGAGGATTAAGGGTTGAGCCGCACTCAAGAGCTTTGTGGCTAGGAGTGGTTTCGCTACCGTAATTTTGCTTCCGCTGAATGAACTTGATACTGATGATATTTATCGCCCTGCGCGGTGAAGTATTGTAAGGTGACCATAAGGTCATGTAACTCGATTATATTATGCTTGAAGTACTTTATTACTTATTTCATTGTGTATGATTGTGGTACTTCAACTTTGTTTATCTGTGTGTACTAGCGTGATCTGGACTAGTCTGAGAATGCCTGAGTGTCCGAATCCATGAAAATTGGGGGCACGAGAGGATGGTATCGAGCCATCTTGTTGTAGGACTTAACCCTAGTTAGGCGGCCGTTTTAGAGGAGTCCAAATTAATTTCTAAAGGATAAAATTTGGGCAAGAATAATCAAAAAATCTTGACTTATCCCTTCTTCCTTACTTCATATCTCTCTTGTGATACTCGCTATTACTTTTATGCTCTTTTAAAATTTTAGTTCTGACGTGTTGCTTTGGCAGATGCGGATGGTTCACTCTTTTGGCGAGTGTCACGGAGGCTACGCTGCTAAGCTCTGGAGGATGCTCCAGGTGTTGGGAGGCTTTGACCGTCCCCTCTACCGATCACGCACTTGGATAGTCAACGGGATTGCTCGCGGATGGGAGGCGACTCTTACCTTATGCGCTCGGAACGCAGCGCGTGCTAGTCGTCGCTCGCCTCGCGGTGAAGCGAAGCTAGCTCTGGCGGGCATCTGAGTGTGCGGGTTGCGATTGCGTCGGATCAGCGAGGACCACGGCTTCGAGCTGTGGGACACCGCCTTTCGTGTGCACCCGCACGCGGGAGGACCTCTTCAGCGCGCTGAGTTGGAAGGGCAACGCCGCCGTCGTGCACTGGCTGGTTTCTTCTTTGCCACAGAGGAGGTTATGGGCGCCACGACCCGAGCTTGGGCAATGTACCGCGTTCTGGAGGAGACCGAGGTGGCTTTACGAGAGACCCGGATGCACGTAGTGCAGAGGATCGCTGAGCTGGAGGAGGCTCTCTACGGTCACGGGGAGCCTGATGCCGTCATGGAGCTCGGCAGCGGCGGCGAGGAGGAGCGCGCAGGAGCGCCCGGCCGCTGAGGACCAGCGGCTGTGGTGCCCCACCTGCACGGTGGGAGGGCATGGGGACGGTTTGCCTCGATGCGGCTCACCCACGGCGTATGTGATCGGCGAGCCGCAGCATGGTTCGCTCGATGAGTGATGCTTTGTCAGAGATGCAGGGATCGGCTTTTGCGTTGAGATTCACTTGTGTCGAGTCGCGTCTTTATTTTCGAACATTAGTATGCGATGTTATAATGAACAATTTGATGTGATGTTTGTGACTGATTTTGTGGTTGCATAGTCCCTAGACTATGTAAGCAACCACACCTATTACTATTAATGCTTTAATGTTTTATGGTTCTATTTAAGTTACACCTGTTTCCCCGTATAAGTTCTATGCTTGCCTATTCTTTTCCCACTTATCCCTAAACCCCCGAAGCAATCAACAGATGGTGAACACTCGCAACAACGGAGCAGGAGGCAGTGGTTCGCACCCTGGAGGTAGTCAGAATGGTACACCACCCCTTGAAAGACCTTGCCGAGAGATATGTAGAATCGGGAGCATTTCTCGCGTATGAGACTCGATTAATGCAGATAATGATGGCCCAAGACAACAGATCAACACTCAAGCAACCGCCAACAATCAAGCTGTGAACAATGGGCCACGTCCGTACTCAAGATTATCTGAATTTATCAGGACACGACCGCCCACATTCTCGGGCAATGCCAGTCCGTTAGAGGCAGACGATTGGTTGAGAACCATCAAAAGGAAATTACACATAACCCAGTGTGAGGGAAATGAGAGGGTGCTTTATGCCTCTCATCAATTGGAAGGAACCGCAGCTGAATGGTGGGAGAACTACTGCGCATCGCAGGAGAACCCGCAGGAGATTACTTGGGATGAATTCACCATGGCTTTTCGTCAATACCATGTGCCGGAGGGTATCATGGAGTTGAAAAAGGAAGAATTCAGAGCACTGAAGCAGGGAGGCCAGTCGGTGGCCGATTACCTGAATAAATTCACTCAGCTAGCACGCTACGCTCCAGAAGACGTAGCAACAGACAAGGCAAGGCAGTCTCGCTTTATGAAGGGACTCAACACTGGTCTGCAGGTGGGACTGATCACCCACACCTTCCCGGATTATCAAGAACTGGTAAACAAGGTGCTCATACTGGAAGATAAGCGCAAGGAGCTTGACGACAACCGTAAACGCCGCATGGCATAGCAGGGAGGACGCCATGGCCAGCAAAGACCAAGAATGATGCCTCAGCAGTTCTAGAGGTTTCCACAGGGAAACGTTGTTAGGACCCCGCCGCCAATGACAAGACCAGCCGGATAAACCCCTCAGACTCCTATCAGAGTTAATAATCAGGGTAGTGGAAATCAGCAAATGGCAGGAAGGCGCTGCTACAACTGCAACGAAATCGGACATTTCGCCAATATGTGCCCCAAGAAAGGAGGAGTGACCCCGGTGCACTTCAACTTAGGGAACACACCAGCCAAGACCCCTGTCCAAGGAGGAAGTCGAGGACCTGCACCAGCTGGGACTACGCCGCAAGCATTCTCTCGAGGCAGAGCCAATCACATTGCAGCAGACGAAGTCCAGAATGCCACGGACGTCGTGCTCGGTAAGTTCCTAGTCAACTCAGTGCCAGCTACAGTATTATTTGATTCAGGAGCTTCACATTCGTTCGTTTCTCGAGATTTCGCCATGGCAAATGATCTGGATATTGTTAACCTTAAAAGTACACTCCTAGTTCAATCCCCTGGATCAGAACTCCGTTCTAAGGTCGGATGTTCTGGAGTTAAGTTAATAATAAAAGGAGTAGAGTTCCTAGCGAACCTTATTTTATTAGATACCCAAACCCTGGATGTTATCCTGGGAATGGATTGGTTGACCAAACATAAGGTTTGTATTAGGCATGGACGAAGAGTTGTGTCTATCGAGAGCCACGAGGGTAGAAAAGTGGAATTTCAAGCAAAAGGCGATTCGAGAAGGACAGATGTTAGTGAACAATTTGGAAACTGTCAGTATAAGAGATGTACCAGTGGTCAGTGAATACCCAGATGTTTTTCCCGAGGAATTACCAGGAATGCCACCGGACAGAGACTTAGAGTTTGTAATTGATCTAGTACCCGGAACAGCACCAATAGCAAAGAGACCATATCGGATGTCCACCGAAGAGTTGGTAGAAATGAAAAAGCAGATCGAAGAGTTATTGGAGAAAGGATTTATCAGGCCAAGCTCGTCACCATGGGGAGCACCGGTTCTATTTGTTAAGAAGAAAGATAGGAGTTTCCGTATGTGTATAGATTATTGTGCACTCAACGAAGTGACAATAAAGAATAAATACCCGTTGCCCTGGATAGATGATCTTTTCGATCAATTAAGAGGAGCAGGAGTATTCTCCAAGATTGACCTAAGATCAGGATACCACCAGTTGAAAATCAAGAATGAGGACATACCCAAGACCACGTTTTCTTCAAGATATGGACACTACGAGTTCACCGTTATGTCATTCGGATTGACAAATGCGCCAGCATACTTTATGAACTTAATGAACAAAGTATTTATGGAATACTTAGACAAATTTGTGGTCGTATTCATAGATGATATTCTAGTTTATTCAAGGACGGATGAAGAGCACGCACAACATTTGAGGTTAGTGCTGGAGAAACTAAGAGAGCAACAGTTGTATGCGAAATTCAGTAAATGCGATTTCTGGAAGAGTAAGGTAGATTTCTTAGGGCATGTCATGACTGCCAAAGGAATCGCAGTAGACCCAAGCAAGGTCGAGACAGTATTGCATTGGGAGTCGCCAAAGACGGTTTCGCAGGTTCGGAGTTTTCTTGGAATGGCTGGTTATTACCGTCGATTTATAGAAGGATTCTCAACAATCGCTAGACCAATTACACAATTGCTAAAGAAAGAGAAGAAATTTGTTTGGACATCAGACTGTGAGAGAAGTTTTCAAGAGTTGAAGAAAGCAGGTGACATCGGCCGAGATTAGTTCAACGGATGTGCACCAGAGTTTTGATATCTACTGCGATGCATCACGCCAAGGACTCGGATGTGTGTTAATGCAGAATGGAAGGGTAGTAGCCTACGCATCAAGGCAATTAAGGCCACATGAAGGGAATTACTCGACGCACGATCTAGAATTAGCAGCCGTAGTGCACGCACTGAAGATATGGCGTCACTATCTTACTGGCAATAGATGTGAGGTGTATACAGACCATAAAAGCCTTAAATATATTTTCACCCAATCTGATCTAAACATGAGACAAAGGAGATGGTTAGAGCTGATCAAGGATTACAACATGGGTATCCATTATCATCCCGGCAAGGCCAATGTAGTGGCTGATGCCCTGAGTCAGAAAAGTCATGGTCTAAATTCAAAGGTGGAAGAAAGCCAGGGAGAATTGTGTAAGGACCTTCAGAGATTGAAATTGGAAGTCGTTCCCGAAGGATTCGTAGCCGCATTAAAAGTAAAGCCTATCTTGGAAGATCAGATTAGAGAAGGTCAGAAGAATGATGAGAAGATCGAGAGGATCAAAGCCAAGATGGAGGAAGGTCGAGTGAAAGACTTTAAGCTGGACGAACATGGTACGCTGTGGATGAAAGAGCGTATTTGCGTACCTAACAAAAAGGAGTTAAAACAGTTAATACTGGAGGAAGCTCACGACTCCAAGTATTCGATTCACCCAGGAAGTGCAAAAATGTACCAAGACATAAAAGAGAGATTCTGGTGGCCGAATATGAAAAGAGAAGTTGCTGAACACGTAGCACTGTGTGATGTATGCCAGCGAGTCAAAGCTATGCATCAGAGACCAGCAGGACTGCTGTAGCCATTGAAAATACCAGAGTGGAAATGGGAAGAAATCGGAATGGATTTCATTACCGGATTGCCAAGAATGCAAGGAGGTTATGACTCCATATGGGTCATAGTGGATCGCTTAACCAAAGTCGCGCATTTCATACCGGTAAAAACAACCTATTCGGGAGATATGTTAGCCGAGCTATACATGGCAAGGATCGTTTGCTTACATTGAGTGCCAAGGAAGATAGTATCGGACAGAGGTACCCAATTTACCTCAAGGTTTTGGGATAAATTGCATACAGCAATGGGCACCCTTTTGAACTTCAGTACCGCTTACCACCCACAAACAGATGGGCAGACTGAAAGAGTCAATCAGATATTAGAAGATATGTTAAGAGCCTGTGCGTTAGCATACACATCGACTTGGGATAAATGTTTGCCATATGCGGAATTCAGTTACAACAATAGCTATCAGGCAAGTCTTCAGATGTCACCTTTCTAAGCATTGTATGGTTGACCCTGTAGGACGCCGTTAAATTGGAATGAGACAGGTGAACGTCGTGTCTTCGAACCAGACATACTTCAAGAAGCCGAAGAGCAAATAGCACTGATCAGAGAAAGGTTAAAAATTACGTGATCAAGAGCGTAAAAACTACGCAGACAACCGCCGCAGAGATTTGAGCTTTGAACCAGAAGATTATGTATATCTCCGAGTTACGCCTCTTAAAGGAGTCCAGAGGTTTCACAAAAAGGGAAAACTTGCACCAAGATATGTGGGGCCGTTCAAAATCATAAGCCGTGAGGGCGAAGTTGCGTACCAACTGGAGTTACCGCCGTCATTAGCAGGCGTACACAATGTTTTCCATGTGTCGCAACTCAAGAAGTGTCTCCGAGTGCCTGAGGAGCAAGTATCTCTAGAAGAAGTTGAACTACAGGAAGACTTGACTTACAAAGAGCAACCGATAAAGATTTTGGATACAGTGGATCGAAAAACAAGAAACAAGACAACCCGTTTCTACAGAGTTTAGTGGAGCAATCACACAGAAAGTGAAGCCACCTGGGAACGAGAAGAAGATCTGAAAAAGGAATTCCCAAACCTATTCCATAGTTAAGCCTCGAATCTCGGGGACGAGATTCTGTTAAGGGGGGTAGGTTTGTAACATCCCGAATTTTGGTCTGATTTTAATTTTTTGAGTTTTTAAAATTCTTATGAATTAATAAACCTTTATTTGCATTTAATTGAATTTATCTAATTTTTCTGGGATTTATTGGATTTACTTAACATTTATTTAAAATATCCTTCTCTTGATTAATTAATATGAGAATAAGTATTTATCAAAAATAGATGAAAATATTTTATTTAGGCTCAAAATGCTCTGAAATATTTTCTAGAATTTTTCGGGTATTTTTAGTGCCCTAAATAATTTCTTTGAATTTCTGGAATTCTTTTTATTGACAAAATCTGGAAAAATGGCTAGCTACAGTGCTGGGCCGACCCAACACTGTGCTCGCCCGGGGAAACCCAAATCACCGCCCAACCTTCACCGTCAGATCCCGATCGGACGGTTGCGTTCGCGTACCGATTCGCCGAAGCGGTGGATCAATCCGCGCCATCGGATCTCGATCGAACGGGTGACTTGACCGGACGACCTCGGGAGCGTGCGCACTGTGCACCGCTGCCCGCCGTTGGGTGCTGGAGATGATGTCAGAGATTTTGTGTGAGTTCCAAGACGTGTCCAAGCGAATGATATACTCCGTCGCACGCACGGCTTCGTTCCGCTCCATTTGCCACTTCTCTCAAGCTCTGTCGTCCTCCGTAGCTCTTCCACTCGCTCGCCGTAGTTCACACTCTCCCCCGCCGCGGTTTCCTTCGTGTTTCACCGCCGTCCGCCATTCCCCGTCGCCGTCAGGACCCTCGCCGAGTTCCCTGCGTCGCGCCGCGTCCGTGGAGTTACCTCTTCCGACCGGAGACGCCCCGGAACGCCTCAAGCCACTTCATCTTCTTCAACTCCGGAAACGAGCACCGCCGCTCTTCTTCGACGCCTCGCGAGCTTCAGCAGCCGTCAGATCTTCATCGGACGCTCGAGGTGAGGCCACGTAATCGCCTATTTGATTCACGGCTAAAGCGGTAGGATTAGATCTTGTCCGTTGGATTGTGATCGTATGGCCCTCGTTAGTCCACTTAGGTGCGATGTGCAGTAAACTGTAGGAGTAACCGCAACCGTAGGATCTCCATCCGACAGTAGGCGTGCGTCCACGTAGGCTTGGGAATAGTAAACCGTGTGGGTACCCATCGCCGTTGGATCGCCATCCGTCCACGCTGGTGCATCCACGTCGATGCGGTGAATAGTAAACTCTCCGGGTAACCGTAGCCGTTGGATGTCAATCCAACCGTCTCTGTTGCGCCGCGTGTAAGCCGCTGACGTGTGGGACCGAAACATCGCATTCACCGGCCCATTGGTCACGAAGTGACCTCGAGTTCTTGACGTCGGCATAGCGTCACCGAAAGGGCCCACTGTCGATGACCGAGGGCGACGTGGAGGTTCCTGGTGCTGACACGTGTCGCCGGTGGAAATTAATCCGGATTTTCAGTATGAAAATAAAATGGGTAATTTGATTATTATTTAATTGAATTTCAGAAAACTTGAAAATGCTATAACTTTTGCATTTTAACTCGGATTTCGGTGATTCCAGTGCCCAAAAATTTGTAAAAATGTAAACTATTTAATGATTATTTTTATTTTATTTTTGGTGTTAATATTGCTGTCTGTATTGCATATTTATTGTGTTTTTGCTTGTACCGATTAGACTCCGAGTTACCGGAATTCGCCGAGGGAGAATTCGAAGACCCATTGCAAAGCTTCGACCAGAACCAACAGCTTTTTGAAGGCAAGTCATGCTTTGACCATGTTGCCCCTAGATTTTCAAATATATTTTGATTCAATTATTCCATGCTATGTTAATTAAAATAATATTGCTCATGCGGGAAATGTAGTTAAAAACCTAACTTGCTTATGCCACCTTGCTAACACTATTGTATGCCTTGAACACCTTGTCACCCTAGAATGCTACATTATGTTGGATGCTACATAATTGCCAACACGGGAGGCTAGACCGTGATTAGTTAAAGCCTTGCTTGTATCTTGTTGAATGTCTTTTAAATGGTACATCAATCTTGACTAAACAAGTATGGAGCGATTTTTGTAAAAGTGCAATAATGTCATGTGATGGAATTAGAATAGTGACCTGTGCGGTGCTATTCGGGAATTGATGTGGACAATGGCATGTGTTGCTTAAATATAAGGTGGGGTGGGAAATGTTTTGGACCGGGGCAAGTGGCAAGAAGGCTTCGTGCTAGGTGGGCCTGTGTGACAACGGGTTGTATGAAAGGTTGTGAAGGCTTTGTGCCGAGAAGTATAAAATGGATGTCTTGCCCGGGACAGTTAAGGACTTAACCTTGCGAGCCTTTGAGCTGAGTTAGTGTACAACCACTTGTCGGAATGGGGCGGACCTAGTTAAGTAGGTTTCTAACCTCTTTCCTTTGAAACCTCGGGGTGACAGTGCACACATGCAAGCTCAGGGAAGCGTACTGTGCTATGGCTTGGTAACCATTCAACAAGATTTTACCTGTCTAAACTTGACTCTGAGTGAGGGGTGTTAGAAGGAAGTATCGGAGGGTTCAACGGTTAAATGTTAGTCTCTGAAAGACTTTGTTGCAATCAATCGCTGTGTGGTGAGCAGTGTATCCTGTGGGTAAAGTGTCTGACCTCTGCGAGTGTGTGTGTGAATCTATTGAATAGCCGTGTCATGATCTTGGACATTGCTCGGTGATTACAGTCAAGGGTTAGATTTTAAAAATAAAAGATGTGGATTGAGTGGCTGTGTGCCAAAAGAATCAAATTAGGGCTGAGTGCCAAAACCTTTGGGAAAAAGAATTGAGAAACTAAGTATCATTAATATTGATTTTACTGCTTTTAATCTAATAGTACTACCTGTGTGAAAGAAATGCTGCTTTATGCAAAATAACCAAATAAGCCTTTCCTTTGGAATAAGCCATGCATGTAGTAATAGAACTGCATTGTGCATGACTTGTTGAGTATGTTGTATACTCACCCTTGCATCGACAAAA
Source organism: Guadua angustifolia (assembly GCA_036346375.1). Classification (NCBI taxonomy): domain Eukaryota; kingdom Viridiplantae; phylum Streptophyta; class Magnoliopsida; order Poales; family Poaceae; genus Guadua; species Guadua angustifolia. Next base: position 12,647,703 of record CM070511.1, on the reverse strand, counting down.
ACCTTAGAAGAAGAAGAAGCCGTGCCAGCTTGGAATGAAGAGTTCGCCGAAGGCCAGGAGGATTAAGGGTTGAGCCGCACTCGATGCTTTGTGGCTAGGAGTGGTTTCGCTATCGTAATTTTGCTTCATTGAATGAACTTGATATCGATGATATTTATCGCTATGCTAAGTATTGTAAGGTGACCATAAGGTCATGTAACTCGATTATATTATGCTTGAAGTACTTTATTACTTATTTCATTTGTGTATGATTGTGGTACTTCAACCCGTTTATCTGTGTGTACTAGCGTGATCTGGACTAGTCTGAGAATGCCAGAGTGTCTGAATCCGTGAAAATTCGGGGCACGACATGCTGCCCGCCTTGGATTTGAGCTCGGCCACACCCAGCTCAAGGGCAAGCTTTTCCTGCCAAAGGGAAACGGAATGCCGTCGGAAAAGCTCGGATGTTGTTCCCGAGCATAAATGGCCAAGGAGGCTTACCTCTTCGCACCGATCATGCACGTTCTTCGGTACTTGGCAGTCGCGGAGGAGCTCCTTGCCCTTCGGGGTCCTGAACATCTCGGCAACCCACCTCTCCACCCAGTCGAAGCCCGGGGCTGTCGCCACGTTGCACAAGGAGTCAGCACGGGCTCAAGCGGCGTATACGTCGCGAAATTACCACAAGTCGTGAGAGCTTACCAGATTCGCCTTCGCGGGTGAAGTCCTCCCACCCGCCGATCTTGAAGAAGGGGCGCTCTCTGCCTCAATGGCGATATTGGTTCGGAGGAATCGCGAGACGATGTCCCCCGTAAGCCCCATGTTCGTGAGTTCGTGGATCATCATCAGGATCTGCTCCTCTTCGGGGCTAACCGGCGGGCGCGGTGTCTCGGTGCTTGGCACCGCCGCTTGATGTAGAGAGCTCCCGGCGACCTCATAAGTAGAACCGATGGTCGGCCCGGCCCACCGCAAGAGTCCTTGAGGGTGAAGATGGGGAACTCAGTGCGGCGAATGGGTCTCAAGCGAAATCAGGCACCGGTGGGGGAACCTTCTTTGGTGCGGAAGAGATTGTAGAAATGGAAGAAAAGGCTTGGCGTAGGAAGGGTGCCCACGAAGCCTTCGCAGAGATGGGCAAAGATGTTCAAGACAAGGATGGAGTTGGGATTCAGGTGGGTGACCTCGCACTGACATTGCTCAAGCACATCCCCCAGGAACTCGCTCTCGGGCATCCGGAGCCCATTGATGGTGTAGAGCTCGCACGAGATTATCTCGTCATCGTGCGGCGCCGGGGCTCCTTCGCCGGCCGGGACCCTCCAAGAATAAGGGTCCAAGTACCCATGATCCTGCAGCACCCTGAGCCTCTCTGTCGTGATCTTGCTCGCACCAAACCGCGCCATGGGAAGACTTAGACGGATGGGCGCCGCAGCGGAAAGAAGAAGCTTGGAGGCGGGGAAGTTTGTGGCGGAGCGTTTTTCGTAGAAGATGAAGATGAAGAAGTAAAAGGCTTTCGAAGCGTCCCCGACGGTTATTTGTAGGCGGAGAAGTCGAGTGGGCAGGTAAAGACGGTTGATTGCCAACACCTGGCGGTTCGGTCTTCGATGCAGGCCTGGCGGGGCGCGGTTCCCGAAAAAGCTGTCAGAACCACGCCGCGACGCTTCGCGAGGATGGAACCGCCGCAGTTTTTCCCGCGCTCCGCTCGTGAGTACTATTTGGCCCAGACTTTGGCCAAGTATGCTCGGGCTCGCTGGAGCGCACCTATCCCCGAGCCTAGTTGCCCGGATGCCGCAACAAGTTTCCTTTCATTGCGAGATCTCTTTCTTCCCAAGCGTAGCAGCTCGGATGCTGCGGCAATTCTTCGCCGTAAGATTTTTACCCCGAGCATAGTTGCTCGAGCGCCGTAGCAGTTTCTTCGCTACGAGATCCCCCGCTCCCGAGCTAAAGAGGCTCGGGTGCTGCGGCAGCTTTTCGCCGCACCACGCCAATCCCTCCTCTGAGAAGTCTAGAGGCTTAAGGCGGAGGCCTCTTCAAGACCTTTTCCCCGTTTAGCCTCGTGGGCTAGCTGTCGGGGATTGGATGCGCTGTACCAGGACGACCTTCGAAGCCCGGCGCTAACCGACCATGCCCTTGCCCGGACAACGCACGCAGGACCGACCTTCGTACGCCCCGGCCCCGAGCAATCCAGCTCGGGGTGTCCACGACAAGACGACGTGGCATTTAATGCCAGCGGCGCAGGATATCGCGCGTCCGGGATATGCGCTGCCACGGTCCGCGCCGCCTTGGTCTGCGCTCACTGTTCCCACGTCGCACGGTACCCGACGGGTGGCGCGGCCACTATGCAGCAGGCGTTCTCCACAGTAAAGCGCTCCCTGTAATAAATGACTTGTCTCCTGTAATTCCCTATAAATACCCCCCTCCCACGATGGATTGGGGGTTGGACTTTCGGTACTTCACACGCATACGCATTCAGAGCTTGCTCACGGGCGCCCTTAGGAGCATTTAGGGTCCCGTGCAAGCGCATTGTAGCACACATCCCCTCACTAGTGAGACCCACTGGACGTAGGGTTATTATCTCCACCGCGAGAGGCCCGAACCAGCTAAAAAACGACCCCCTGTGCCTTCCGATTGTCTCGCATACCTTATTTCTTTGCTCGGCATACCCTCAGACGCGCACCCCTTGCGAAAAAGGGGTCTTAGGTTGATCCCTCATTCAACAAGTAAGCTCGGCGGGGGACCCTACCCCGGATCGTCGACAATTTATATTTGAATTGAATCTTATTGGTGGACCCTTTGTGTAAGGGAGAGCTTTCTAATTGTATTTCCAAGCTCTTAAAAGCGCAATCTCTCTATTTGGATCATCTCTAGTGAGTTTTGGTGAAACTTCCAATATTTCTTATTTAACTTGCTTCAAAAGGGATAAAAGCAAAATATTTGTTTGAAATGCAAAATACTGTAAAAATAGTCTTCTAAATTGTTTTCAAATGCATTTTAAATGTTTTCAAGTATCTAACCCTTGGCTAGATGCTAAAAGTCAAACTTTAGCCTAAATAGATCTTTGTGATCTTGTCTTTGCATGTAACTTCAAATTTTTCTAAAGCAAGATCTATTTGGAATTTGAAAAAGGGTTCTATACAAAGCTTTTGAGGTTTTGGATTTAAAACATTTCTCTAGTTTAAAGTTTCTCAAAATTCTAAATCATTTAAAAGCAATGGCCTCTTTGAAGTTCACCAAAATCTCTCTTTTAATCGTATTTGGCATACTCTTGCATAAAGTTGGATTTTACGATTTGAATGGATTTAATTATGCTAATAGGCTTATAAACATCTCTCTAACTCATATGAAGCCATATAAGTGCACATTTCCATTCAAAACTCATTTGGTTCCATTTTGAGGATTTGGTGAAAATCTTAATCCTTTATGTGGTTCAAATATATCTTTCACCATATTTCTCAAAATAAAATTGATTTATTGAAGTTTTTATTGGAAAACCTTCTCTTGCATATGGAGTTCATATCTGAAAATTCTCAAATTTATTTGAACTCATTTGCGAGATTGTTGACTTTATTTGACTTAGTGTCAAAACTAAACCTCCAATGCTCCTAATGGCCTAATTTTTGATTGGAGGGTGATATTTGAGAAATTCTTTTTGGATAAGTCTCTTGGATGTCTATGTTCCATTTTTGCAAAATCTCATGACTATTGGACTTCATTTGATACTTTTTGGAATAATATTGAAAACCATATGCATGCATATCCTTCATATGAGCCTCTTTGGTCAAAAGTCAAAAATATTGTTTAAAAGGCAACTATTTGTGAAAATCTTTATAAAAGTTATCAAATGTGTATTTGAAATGTTTTACAATACTTTCAGAGTAAAAATTTTTATTTTAGAAATAAAATAGCAAATTTGGCCTCAAATGGATCATATAAAATCTTGATTTTGGATTAAATGAAATATTTTCACAAGTTAAAATATATTGAGTTTTTGAAAAAGTGGTCAATAAAAAACTCGTAGGGTTGGTCATTTTAAGTATTTCTTTAGTTCAAAGTTTTTCCAAATGACCAACCGTTCAAAAGCTATAGCTATTTGAATTTGGCGAAAATTCTTCATTTGACCCAAAATAACCCATTCTTGTATATTATGGGTTTTGATATTTGAGATGGATTTCTTTATGTATCTTAGCTTGAAATAGTATTTCCAACTCATACAAAGCCATGAAAGTTCAAATCTCTATGAAATCCAAATCGGATTGCATTTTGAACATTCGGTGCAAATTGAACATCTATTTTTGCCTACAAAGCGCAATCTGTCATATCTTTTGAAAGAAAATTCCTTTTGATGAAATTCTTTTTAAGAAATCTTATAATTAGTCCAAAGTTTATTTCTGAAAATTTTCAAACCATTTGGACTTTATTTGAAAAAGTTTTGATTTTTCTCCACTTTGAGTAAAAATCATGCATTCAAAGCAAAATTTAGCATATCTTTTGATTGGAGACTCATTTTTAGAAAATTCCTTTTGGAAAAGTTTTTTAGGAGCTCAAAGTATGTTTCTGCATATTTTTAAATACTTTCAACTACATTTGAAAAAGTTATGGCATTTTCTCTCTTTGATCAAATGCTGAAAATTCAGACTTTTGCATAGTTTTGAGCTGATTTGTGATTTTTGTATCTCCAAATCAGATCATAATTTGAGGGGACCACCTTTGTAAGAATTGATTCTCTATTGTTGGAATTCATTGTCTAATTTTTTCATAATTTATAACTCTTGTTTGGACCTTCTTTCAGCCCTGTCAAAAAGCTTAAATTGAAAGTCAAAACTGAATTTTTCAGCACATTGCACTTTTGAAATCTTGCCTACCTTTAAGATGATTTGAGTATTTCCTTGTGATGAAAACTAAGGTAACTCAACTCATTGCTTCATGATTTATCTAAAATTATTTGGGAGCTCATTCGCTGTTGTTTTGATCCTCAGGACCATTTCAAAGCGAGATTTCTTTTCCTGAAACCTTCGGTTCAGAATTACTCTTTTCAAGTTTTCGGTGTTTTTCCTTTGCTCAAATGAATGTTCGGTCTTCATAGCCCTCGAAGAGAATTTCAAGACGGATCTTTTTCACGTTGATGTTTTTTGCATTTGAGCAATGGTTTAAAAGCTACAATCAATTTTTTCCTGCTATTTGCATCTTTTAAGATTTTGAGAGTTTTAAATTGGAATCTTGGCAAGCCTTTCAAGATGAAAGCTAAGTGGATTTATTCATTGCTCCAAGCTTCAAAGTGGAGTATATCTATTTAATTTTTTATTCCAATGAAAGTGCATCTTCTGGCTAAGTTCTTTTGGAAATTGGATTTAATTCCATCTTAGCCTCAAAATGTTTCCTCTCTTGCATAACTCGGAGTTTACTATGGAAAAGAGAAAATTTCCCTTGTAAGTTCAAGAGTGAGTTTGAATGTGTTTTACCCATTGTCTCTCTTACAAGTGGATGTCAAGATTAAATTTGAATGAGTTTCAAATATTTTTATTGTAAATTGGTATAATGAAATCTTCAATTAATATCTTGAAATTTTCAAATTGCGTGCAAATAGTAGTATCATGTTTATCATCTATATCGTGCATGTTGTACTTAGACATTATCAAACTAACTTGGGTCAAGTTGAAAGATATTTGTTCTTGAAAATCGTGTGTTTGTCTATTGATGTTCAAGGTATTGGAAAAGGGGTCATCTTCGATGGTGGGATGAAGGAAAAAGAGAGGAGCTCCATAGTCCGAGAGATCTAAGGCCGTGCGAGTTGATCATGACCAATTCGAGCATTTGGTGGACAAGAATCGACAAAGGGACATATTTCTTTTTGACCACATTCAATAATGTTTTTACACACCATTATGCTAAATTGTGTTATTCTAAATGGTGTTGTATCTTTCAATTGGTATCATTAATTGCTATCTTTCAAGAGGTATCCTCTAATCCTAAATTGTTTTGAAGTGTCATCTAACTTGCATTTGGCATTGTCAATAATTAAAAGGTACATATGGGTGACACATTGCAAAGAGGTATGCCCTTGATAAGCTTGTGAAATTCTTGATCACGAAAGCGCACTTTACTTATACAATCTTGATTCATGATCTTGTATACATCTTGTGATCATATAAGCAATTCCTTCCTATGTAATCTTCTCTATATGATCTTGATTTTTAGAATTTAATTTTCTATGCGGAATCATATTCTAGTCATTTGTCATGTTTGAGCTTCACTTATATCCTGTGAATCATGACTACTTTAAATTGGTATCATTGGAAACATTCTTTACCTAAATCTTGGATATAATTGGTATTGTATCTTGCCTAGATTTAGGGGGAGCTTAATATCATTGCCCTATTACTAGCTCCTTATTTTTATTTTGTTCTCTCTAATCTTTTTATTGAGTATACAATCAAGAGGGAGAAAAGATTTTATTGAAAATGGAACCTCGATGATTGATGACTAAGGGAAAGTTCAATCCTCAAATGAACAATAAGGATCTATTATGCACCTTTTTGGAATTAATGACAAAAAGGGGAGAATATATGGATTTATCAATTGCCCCCTAATCGATTGACAAAAAGAGATAATGACAAAGAGGGAGAATATTTATAAGTATGATCTCTTATTCTTTCTCCGTCTTTGTTTTAATGCTAAATATCTTCATATTGTCATTTGGTGCAATTGATAAAATGTTTGTCATAAATCACCAAAAAGGGGGAGATTGAAAGTGCATCTAGGCACTTATGTTATTTTGGTGATTAATGACAAACGCATATAATGACAATCTATGTAATTGTGTAAATGCTTAACTTAGTGCTTAACAAATGATAAACCTCTAATATGATTATATTGCTATGAGACTAACATGTTGTCGGTGTTTCGTATAACCGACAGTAAATTTGTAAGTATAGGGGGTTGCGCGTCCCCTCTCCTCGAATGGTTAGACCAAAGAAGTCCCGGATTTATACTGGTTCGGGCTGAACGTCCCTACTTTCAGTTCGTGGTGGCGGTTTGAATTGCCTCGGACGTTGAAGGTGAATAGAGGTTACAAATGGAGGCTAAGGACAAACCCTCAACACTCGCTCGAGAGGAAGAAATCGGGAGGACTTTCCTAAGCCAGGTGTCGACCCGGGTTGGAGAACCCAGGGCAAGCTACACGGAGGTGCTGGTGAATGAACGCGCGTGGGTGCGTGTGAAGGAAAAGAACAAATCTATCTCTCTCTCCCTGGAGGGCCCTGCCTCCCTTTATATAGGCGGAGGGGGCAGGTTACACGAGGATTTGAAAAAGAGGTAGTGGTATGCTACGTCCGGGCGTCCTGGTCTTCGGTCATGATGACTGGCAGGCTCCTGCGCATCCCATACGGGGTTGGTAGACACAACGGACGGCGCCCTTTTTGGAGGGCACGCACCTGCCCTTTGAGCGCCTGTCAGATGTTGACGTCTTGAGAAGACGGGTGCTTTAGCTGAAGCCACCCTCTGGTTGCCTTGGGAAGGAACCATCCGCCCCAATATGGCCATTATGTCCGTGTGGCGGGTGACCTGCTCGGTGTAGACTGCTAACGTGGCAGAGACCGCGGGGCTGAGGCTTGCGGGGACCCTGGTCGGGGTCCTGGTTGAAGCCCGCGGAGGCACTTGACGTTGGGACGGGTCGGAGTAGGAGCCTGCGGAGGCGTCGCCCCCGGGTCGGTCGGGGCTGGCGGGAGCGCCCTAATCCGAGGTTCGGCCGGAGTAATAAAGGCGGGTGATCCTTTGAGATCTAGGAAGGCCTTTGACGAGGATACGGTCCAGTGCGGCCCATTTGGTATCACATTCAATGTCAGTGATACCCCCCTTCAGTGAGGGACGAGGGCCATGGCGGTTTCATCTTTAGGGTTTCCGTGCTGTTGTCGGCCCGGACTCCGAGCCTAGATAACTCGGAGAAATACGATCTTGAAATAGATGTATACTTTGTTGTGGGGTACCCCTGGTATGGTTATTCGTCAAGAGCCCCGAGGTCGCGTCAAACGCGAGCGTTCTGGAGGGCCTTTAAATCTTAAATCTGGTATGGTCTTCTCAATAGCGCGACGCTGCATAACGAAGCGACATGCCTTCCTGGAGATGGCTATCCTGCTCGGCTGAGTCCGACCAACCCGATTGGTTGGTTTCGAATGGGTGCACGCCGAGAGCACCCGGTGGGTGCAGCCTCCGAGGCCCCGAGCAAGTGCGCAAGCTTGGTCAATCCTGAGCCTCCGAGGGGACTGAAGTGTTGCTCTGGATGCCGAGGTCCGACCGGCTCGGTCGGCCGCCCTGGCCGGGTGCGCGCGAGCGCACCCGGTGGATGTAGCCCCCGAGCAGGTCGTAGAGCTGGTCGGGGGGTTACTCAGGCTAAACGAGTCCGATCGACTCAGTCGGAGGGCCCTAATGCGAGATCATGTCGGTTGGTATGGGTGCCTTACGCAGGTTTCTTGCTTCTCGTCGAAGCTAGACGCGGCTGTGGCAGGCAGGGAGGTCCAGATGCCTTCGCGAGAGGTTTTGGTTCCCGAGTGCTCGTTTTACGTCATAGCTGGACGCGGTCGTGGCCTGTCGGGAAGTCTGGATGCCTTCGCGAGAGGTTCTGGTTCCCGGGTGCTTGTTTAACGTCATAGCTAGACGAGTTAGTCGGGCTGGTTTAACGCCGGAGCTAGGCGAGGGGCATCCATCTCGAGTCCTCGTCGGGCGAGGCAATCTGCGAGAGGAGAGGCCGCTGTAGGTTCCACGTGTACGCCCCGTCCGCAGGTGTGGGACCTGGAGGGGGTGAGCAGACGCGTGTTTACCTACGTCGGCCGAACACCGTGCTCGTGGAGCTGCTAACAGGTTATCTGAGTGGGCCCTGGAGATCAAGCGATCTCCGAGCGGACGATCCCTGCGTCGAGTGTCCGACCCGTTGGGGGCGACCCATAAAAAACCTTTCTTTACTCGATCCTGTACCGGACCCCGAGCCGTTCGTAACTCGGGGCGCAGCTGGCTGCTGCCCTTTCAGGGGGCTTCGTGGGAGAGTTTGAAGTATGGTCTCGGACGCGAGCTAAGGCGATTGGGTCGTCCGCCAACCCAACTAAAGACCCACCGAGGGTTCGCCTTGAACTCGCCCCTCGCTCGTTCGCCTGCCGGGGTTGGCTAGAGATCCACTTGGTGGATCCTTTGCCTTTGGAGCCCACAACCAGGTCTTATTCGTGAGGCATTCAAGCCCTCTCGCCACCTCGAGGCAACTACGGCTCGGTGGGCTTTTCGTACCTGCTTCGGGTCGGTTTGAACCGGCCCGAAGGCGGAGATTTAGGGGTCGCAGTGCATTTCACCCGGAGCGATACCCCGACGTCCCTGCAAGCATTTAACGTGTGCGCAGGAGTTTAAATGTGAAACGAAATGATCGGGGGCGATACATCTTACTGGCGGCTTGAAGCTTGTGACGGAACGTGCGATGCTTTAATCGAAGCGACATCTGCTTGACCGGCGGGCGATCGATCGGTGCTTGTCTGGATGGGACGTGCTTTGGTAGGCGTCTGCAAACTTGGCGTGATGAGCGCTGGAGTGGTTTCCCGCCTTTTGCCATTGGCGCTTCCTGGAAATGTTATGGATTTCATTTTGGATGCAGGAGGTGTTATGGCGGTCGGGTTCTTTACTCAGCCTTCCGTCGGGGCGGCTTCAGCTACCGGGCCCCCGATCCACTCGGGGCCGCCGCGGCCCATCTAGGCGTCGCTTCGCACCGACCGCCAACGCAGTTAGCCTGAGCCGGAATGGAAATCGAAGGGTCGCACTGCGCTTCCCTGGCCGGCACATCGTCCTTTCGCCCCAACCATCACGTCGCGTTTTAATGCGAGGCGAGGGGTGTGGACAGGGCACGTCCCATCGCACGGGACATGCAGTTAATGCCCGTGCGGCGCGTCGCCTGGGGTGATTCCACTTCGACCGCCCCGCCCCGACCTTATAAATATGGTGCCGGGGGGAAAAACGACAATGCGCAGTTCGCCCTCTCCGCCTTCCCGCTCTGCTTTTGCCCTTCATTGAGAGAAGAGGAGAAAGATTAGAAGACAGGAGCGTTGATGGCGAGTGGCGACGATGATCGTAGGGCCGGCAAGCGGGAGGCAGCGGCGGACCCTCTGGGGTCGGGCCCCAAGAGATCCCGTGTTGCCGACCCGTCGTTGATGCATGCGAGAAGGGGAGGGCTCATATTGCCCTCGTCGATCTTCCGTATTCGGAATCCTCGTCCGGAGTGAGTCTTCTTTATTCGTCTTGGCGATGGCTTTGGTTTTCCTCTTGTTGCAAATGTTGAACTGTTTGCTACTTCGACCAGCGCTACTGGCTCTGGTTCTTGCGAACCGTCTGCCGTGCCCGTGCCGGCCACCTCAGTGGGAGAGGTGGATGCCACCGCTCTTACGACGAGGGCGCGGGCAGCCAGCATGACGGCCGTGCTGACGCGGCTGGACGCTTCCTTAGCGTCGCAGGCTGCGACGGTCGCCGCTCGGGGGGCGGAAGTGCTTGCTCAGCAAGCACGGACCCGGACCGCCGAGGAGGAACTGGCGCAAGCGCGCGAGGAGGTGGCGGCGGAACGGGCTCGGGTCGCCGCCCTCGAGGAGGAGCTCGCCACGGCCTTGAGAGCGCGTCGTCATAGCAGAGCCGGTTGAGCCGCCATGCAGACCTCGGCTCGATGTATGCGGAGCAGCTAGCCTCGCGGAAGGGCCTCCTCTCCCTGCTCCGCCCAGCCTCTGAGAACATGGGCAGGAGCCTAGAGTCTTTAGGGGTGAGGCTGCCGGAGCCTCTAGAGCTTACTCCGTGAGTCGCCTCGCATATAACAGCGGCCGATGCCCTTCCGACCTGCTTCGCGCCTGCGGCGTTGCTTCTTTCGAGGGTCGGGCAGCCCTCGCGCCATGGCGGAATACGTCTTGGCTGCTGCGCCCACCGCGACTAAATCCTTCGACCCGATTGCAGCCGTTGCCGGGATTGAGGGGCGCGACCTGCTGGCGAGTGCGGCGGCGGCGAGAAGGTGGCTTGGCTGGTGACATCTTGAGAGCGGCGACAGCTCGGCAGCGACACCGCCGAGGGCGACACGGATCGTAGCCTAGAGGCGGCCCAGCGCCCCCTTTTTGTAATATCGCACACCGCATCTTTGCGGCTTTTGGGGATTTTGCCCTATATTGCGCGTTTTCTCTTCGTGATTTGGCGCCGTCGGATGATCAGTAGCCTTTAGGAATCCTCCAAGGTTGTACGGGCGTAGGGCCAGAGCGCTGATACTTTGAAGGAAACGCGAAAATCGCGATGAGGCCGCCGGCCTAGAGGCGTGCTTCGAACCGATAAAGGACCACCCCGTATGGTCATCTCCTTTCACCGTGAAGCGCTACTTCGAGACCGTAGCCTCTGGGGCGTAGGCCGTAGCGCTCTCGGCAAAACGAGTTACCATTAAGGTGGGTCGCGATGTTTGGTTGGTGCGCGATCCCAGATGGCCATGCGGATGGCAATCCTCCAAGCGACGCACGACGACCAGGGTGTGATCAGTGTGTTGCGCTTCGGGCCTGGAGGGTTTGCCAAAATCGCAGGAATAAGGGTGAAGTTTTAGGGATAAAATCGCCTTAACTTTTCAATATTCCATGCATTGGGTACAATGTTGCCGTCGGCGTCTTTGAGTCAAAAGGTACCGGGTCGGAGGACTTCCACGACGGTGAAGGGCCCTTCCCATGGAGGGGACAGCTTATGCCTGCCGACGTTGGACTGGACCTAGCGCAAGACCAGGTCGCCGATGTTGAAGGACCGTCCGCGGACCTGTCGATCATGGTAACGCCACAGCGTCTGCTAATACTTGGCCGATCGCAAAATGGCCACATCGCGCGCTTCGTCAAGCTGGTCGATGGCGTCTTGTTGCGTGTCGAGCCCCCGCGCCTCGTTGAAAGCTTGTAGTCGTGGTACGCCGTAATCCAGGTCGGTAGGCAAAATGGCTTCTACGCCGAACACTAGAAAAAATGGTGTGAACCCGGTCGATCGGGTCGGCGTGGTCCGCAGCTCCAGTGACGGAGGGCGGCTCCGCTCAACGCCCCACCAATTCTTCAGTCGATCGAAGATCCGTGGTTTTAGCCCTTGGAGGATCATGCCGTTGGCGCACTCGACTTGCTCGTTAGTCCGTGGATGGGCCACCGCTGCCCAATCGACGCGGATGTTGAAGTCATCGCAGAACTCGAGGAACTCTTTCCCTGTGAACTGCGTCCCATTATCGGTGATGATGGAGTTCGGGACTCCAAACCAATAGACGATGTCGCGAAAGAAGTTGGCCGCCTGGACCGAAGTTATGGCGGCGACTGGCTTAGCTTCTATCCACTTGGTGAACTTGTCCACTGCGACAAGTAGGTGCGTCAAGCCCCCGGGCGCCTTCTTAAAGGGACTGACCAGATCAAGTCCCCAAACGGCGAACGGCCACGTAATAGGGATCGTCTGCAGGGCTTGCGCGGGGAGATGTGTCTGTCGAGCGAAGAATTGGCACCCTTCGCAGGTGCAAACAATCTTCTCGGCGTCTGCCATCGCAATTGGCCAGTAAAAACCTTGGTGAAAGGCTTTGCCCACGAGGGATCGTGGAGCGGCGTGGTGTCTGCAAATTCCGGCGTGGATGTCCAGTAGCAGCTATTTCCCTTGGTTTGCCAGGATGCACTTCTGAAGGACCACAGAGGGGCTTCTCTTGTAGAGGTCTTCCTTGATCAGGACAAAGGATTTTGCCCGCCGAGCGAGGCACCGGGCCTCGGTGGGATCGGCGGGGAGCGACTCGTCGGTTAGTCGGTCGATGAAGGGCTTCCTCCAGTCGGAGTCGGCGACCGGCACGCCGTGGCTTGATTCAGAAGGCTCCGACTTCGGACGCTCAGTAGTCGGAGTGGGCGCATGCTGAGGGTCGGTCGAATGCTCGGAGGGAGAATCCGGCTGAACGGAGGGCTTGTAGAGGTCGGAGACGAAGATCCCCGATGGGACTAGTCCCCGGCTGGAAGCCAGATTGGCCAGGTATCGACCTCCCCATTGTAGCGGCAGTAGCTATGGTGAAGTTCGAAACCCTTGAACCTCTCCTCCAATTTGCGTACCTCTCGGCAGTATGCCGCCATACGGTCGTCACGAGGCTCGGATGCCTTCATGACTTGGTCGATGACAAGCTTGGAGTCGCCGTGTACGTAGAGCTGGTGCACGCTGAGGTCGGCAGCGATCCGGAGACCGTTGATGAGCGCTTCGTACTCGGCGACATTGTTGGTGGCGTTGAAGTGCAGCCGAATCGCGTACTGGAGCTTATTTCCAAGCGGATAGATGAGGACGATTCTAGCGCCTGCTCCGTTCTTGGTGTAGGACCCGTTGAAGTACATCGTCTAGTACTTGGGGTCTTTAGCGGGTGGACTGGCCGGTCCACTCGGCGAAAGTCGCCAAAACTCGCGACTTGATGGCGTCAGGGACGTCTGATATGTCGTGGCCGTTGAGCTCAAGAGCCCATTTGGCTATTCTTCCGGAAGCGTCGCAGCTGCGAATGATCTCGCCGAGCGGCATGGAAGTTACCACGGAGATCGGATGCCGGTCGAAGTCGTGGACTAGCTTCCTCTTGGCGATGAGCACCGCGTAGAGTAGCTTCTGCACGTGAGGATACCGAGCCTTGGACTCGGAGAGTACTTCGCTGATGAAGTACATTGGCCGCTGCACCTTGAGTACGCGGCCTTCTTCGGCTCGCTCCACAACGAGCGCTGCGCTAACAACTTGAGTTGTGGCGGCGATGTAGAGGAGGAGCGACTCTTCTGGCATTGGGGCGACCAACACCGGGGGCGTGGTTAAGAACGCCTTCAATCAATTGAGGGCTTCCTGCGCTTTCGGCGTCCAGATGAAGTGGTCAGCCTTCTTAAGCAGCTTGTAGAGCGGCATTCCGCGCTCACCGAGGCAGGAGATGAAACGGCTCAAGGCCGCAAGGCATCCCATCAGCTTTTGGACCCCCTTCAGGTTGCTGATCGGACCCATCTTCATGATTGCGGCGATCTTCTCCCGATTAGCTTCGATGCCGCGCTCGGAGACGATGAAGCCGAGCAGTTTTCCCTTAGGGACCCCGAAAACACATTTCTCGAGGTTGAGCCTGATGCGAAACCTTCGGAGGTTCGCAAAAGTCTCCTCTAAGTCGGCGACAAGGTTGTCAACCTTCTTAGTCTTGACGATAATGTCGTCAACGTACGTCTCGATGTTACGACCGATCTGGTCGTCAAAACATGTTTGCATACATCGCTGGTATGTAGCACCCGCGTTTTTTAGACCGAACGGCATCGTTACGTAACAGAACGAGCCGAACGGAGTGATGAATGAGGTCGCGAGTTGATCGGACTCTTTCATCGCTATCTGGTGGTAGCCCGAGTAGGCGTCCAAGAAGGACAGGGATTCGCACCCTGCGGTGGAATCGACAACTTGGTCGATGCGGAGCAATAGAAAAGGGTCCTTAGGACATGCCTTGTTGAGGCTCGTGTAATCAACGCACATTCTCCATTGCCCAGACTTCTTCTTTACAAGCACAGGGTTGGCCAGCCACTCGGGGTGGCGGACCTCTTTTATGAACCCTGCAGCCAAAAGCTTGGTGATTTGCTCGCCGATGATCTTGCGCCTTTCTTCGTCGAAGCGGCGCAAGCGCTGGGCGACCGGCCTTGAGCCGGGCCGAATATTCAAGGAGTGCTCGGCGACTTCCCGCGAGATACCTAGCATGTCAGAGGGTTTCCATGCAAAGGCATCCCGATTGGCGCGGAGGAAGTCGACGAGCGCGCCTTCCTATTTGGCGGGGAGCGTGGCTCCAACGCGCACGGTCTTGGTCAGATCTTCGGGATCGACCGCGACCTCCTTCGTATCCTCGGAGGACTTGAAGGATCCGGACCCCGACTTACTGGAGTCGGGGGCGGACTCCGAGGTCTCCTTCCGGAGGTTCTCAAGCTCGTCGGACGTGATGATCACCGACGCCAACTTGCAACTGCTTTGCTCGCAGTTGTAAGCGAGCTGAAAGGATGCGGCCACGGTGATGACTCCCAGTGGCCCCGGCATCTTCAGCTTGAGGTAAGTATAGTTGGGGATCGCCATGAATTTGGCGTAACACGGCCTCCCTATTATAGCGTGATAGGAGCCAGAAAACCCCACGACCTCGAAGGTGAGGGTCTCGGTGCGGAAGTTGACCTGGTTCCCAAAGGTTACGGGCAGATCGATCTGCCCGAGCGGATGGGCTTGTAGACAAGGGACGATGCCGTGGAAAGGCGCCTTGCTCGGCCGGAGGCTTGAGCGAGGGATTCCCAGGGCATCGTAGGTCTCGACATACAGGATGTTGAGACTGCTGCCGCCATCCATGAGCACCTTGGAGAGGCGCTTCCTCCCCACAATGGGGGCCATGACTAGAGGGTATCTCCCCGGGTGCGGGACGTGATCGGGGTGATCGGTCCGGTCGAAGGTGATCGGTGACTCCGACCACCGGAGATACTTGGGCATGACGGGAGCCGCGGTGTGGACTTCGCGGAAGGCAAGCTTCTGCTGACGTTTGTCGGCGTAGCTCGTCGGTCCGCCAAAGATCATGAGGCAGCCATCGGGTTCCGGGAACTCTTCGGCCACCTCCTTGGGCTCGGTGTCTGGTGCCGAGTCGCGCTTCTTCCCTTTACCCCGTGCGGAGGTTCCGGAGATGAAACGCAGTGGTTTCGCATCCTCAGACTTGTGTTTGACGGGTACCACGATGCGGACACGGCTGTCCATCGCCAAGTGGTGGGGTCCTAACGCTACTGCTTTGCTTGGCGGCGGTCGTTGCCGCGACCACAGGGCCCTCGCGGCCCTGCATTCCCTTCCGTTTCTTCTTGTCGTAGCGGTCAGAGGTAACACCGGCGTCGGGGGCGGCCTCTCGCTTGGCCTTCCCCTTATCGAAGATAGCCCCAACGGTCTCCTCGCCGGAGGCATGGTTGGTGGCAATGTCGAGAAGCTCATTGGTGGTCCTGGGCTTGGCGCAGCCCAGCTTGTGCACCAGAGCTTTCGATAAGGTACCGTAGATGAACACCCCAACAACATCGGCGTCGCTGATGTCGGGGAGCTCGTTGCATTGTTGGGAGAATCGCCGGATATAATCCCGGAGAGACTCCCCCGGCTCCTGCTTGCAGCTTTTGAGATCCCAGGAGTTCCCAGGGCGTTTGTAAGTGCTCTGGAAGTTACTGACGAAGATGCTCTTTAGGTCGGCCCATCTCCTGATGGTGTTCGCGGGCAAATACTCGAGCCATGCATGGGCAGAATCCGCGAGGTACATGGGGAGGTATTGGATGACGAAGAGATCGTCCGCGGCGCCTCCAGCCTTGCATGCGAGCCGGAAGTCTTCTAACCAGACACTGGGGTTCGTGGCCCCAATGTACTTGGTTATATTGGTGGGGGCCCGGAATTTGGCGGGGAAGTTCGCGCGGCGGATTTCCCGGCCAAACGCCTGCGGCCCCGCACCGTCGGGGCTCGGGCTGCGGTGGCGGTGACGGCCACTGTCCGCGACCTGAGACTGGATTGCCACGTCGTCCGTCTTCTTCCGGGCCCCAACGGTGCCGCACCGGGGTATTCGCGACCGGTGCGGACGCTGGGGCCGCCAGGGGCGGTAACCTTCACTGGCCGAACCCCGGCGATTCAGGAGTGGTAGCGCGGCTGGGGTGGCTGGAAGAGGCCCCTGAGTAGAAGGAGATGGAAGGCGCACATCTTTGGATCGCGAAGACATTCTGACCGGAGGTTCTGGTAGGTGGCCTTGGCCCCTGGGTCCTCTGGCTCGGGAATGCCGCTGGCAACATTGCCGCTTGCGACATTCGGCCGTGGCGTGAGGGAATCTGAAGGTCGTGCAATCCTCGGCCACCGCCGTTGTTGATCTGTCGTGGCTGGGGCAGTGCGTGAAGACCCGGGCTTGCCTTGCTCCAGGTCGGCCTGGAGCTTGACAAGCTCAGCCTCTTGAGCCTCCAGCTGCTCGCGTTGCCGCTGGAGCTCCGTGCGGCAGGCTTGGAGGGCCTCGGCGGCCAAGGCTGGATCTCGCCTCCGCGCCTCGGCGCGCCGGGCGGCGATTTCCCGGCTGACGGAGGTGGTGGCCAGGGCGTCCGGCCCCGCCATGTTGTACTCGCGAGGGTACAGTGTGCTGGAGGTGTGCTCCATGTCGGAGCCGGAGTCGAGGCTGGAGGAGCTCTCCAACAGGTCGTAGACGGAGGTCGACAAGTGGCCGACCGTAGCCACGAGGTGCGAGCCTGCAGGGGGTGATGCCATCACGCGCGCAGGCTCGCGCGGGCCGCTACTAGAGGTAGCGCGGCTGTGGACGGACTCCCACCTTGGGGCCCACACAGGGTCCCCAAGCCGGAGGTCACCGAGAGCATGGGTAACGGAGTCCAGGCTCGAGGCGGATGCTCGTGCCTGGAAAGTGGCGGGGATGAGTACGAACTCTCCCGTCGGGATGGTAATGAAGTCGAGGGAGCCAAAGCGGATCCAGCCCCTTGACGCGGACGCGTCGTCGTCGGTGAAGAAGGCCATCGAGGAGGAAGACGGGAATCCGGAGATCACGACGGTGACGCGCGAAGTCCCCTACCTGGCGCGCCAACTGTCGGTGTTTCGTATAACCGGCAGTAAATTTGTAAGTATAGGGGGTTGCGCGTACCCTCTCCTCGAATGGTTAGACCAAAGAAATCCCGGATTTATACTGGTTCGGGCTGAACATCCCTACTTCCAGTTCGTGGTGGCGGTTTGAATTGCCTTGGACGTTGAAGGTGAACAGAGGTTACAAATGGAGGCTAAGGACAAGCCCTCAGCACTCGCTCGAGAGGAAGAAATCGGGAGGACTTTCCTAAGCCAGGCGCTGACCCGGGTCGGAGAACCCAGGGCAAGCTACGCGGAGGTGCCAGTGAATGAACGCGCATGGGTGCGTGTGAAGGAAAAGAAAAAATCTATCTCTCTCTCCCTGGAGGGCCCTGCCTCCCTTTATATAGGCGGAGGGGGCAGGATACACGAGGATTTGAAAAAGAGGTAGGGGTATGCTACGTCCGGGCGTCCTGGTCTTCGGTCATGATGACTGGCAGGCTCCTGCGCATCCCATACGGGGTTGGTAGACACAACGGACGGCACCCTTTTCAGAGGGCACGCACCTGCCCTCTGAGCGCCTGTCAGATGTTGACGTCTTGAGAAGACGGGTGCTTTAGCTGAAGCCGCCCTCTGGTTGCCTTGGGAAGGAACCATCCGCCCCAATATGGCCGTTATGTCCGTGCGGCGGGTGACCTGCTCGGTGTAGACTGCTAACGTGGCAGAGACCGCGGGGCTGAGGCTTGCGGGGACCCTGGTCGGGGTCCTGGTTGAAGCCCGCGGAGGCACTTGACGCTGGGACGGGTCGGAGTAGGAGCCTGCGGAGGCGTCGCCCCCGGGTCGGTCGGGGCTGGCGGGAGCGCCCTAATCCGAGGTTCGGCCGGAGTAATAAAGGCGGGTGATCCTTTGAGATCTAGGAAGGCCTTTGATGAGGATACGGTCCAGTGCGGCCCATTTGGTATCACATTCAATGTCAGCGATACCCCCCTTCAGTGAGGGACGAGGGCCATGGCGGTTTCATCTTTTGGGTTTCCGTGCTGTTGTCGGCCCTGACTCTGTGCCTAGATAACTCGGAGAAATACGATCTTGAAATAGATGTATACTTTGCTGTGGGGTACCCCTGGTATGGGTATTTGTCACATGTTTATTGCCAAGTTGAGTATTAGTCTCATGTATTTAGAGGAAAATCAAGTAGGATAGGTAAGCAAAGATAAGGTATGCAATCTCGGTATCCCTTCTATATTTGTTATTGCATTCCTCTTGTGCAAATGCATAGTGAACTCCAAGTAACATGTTGATTATATATATATGCACATTGGTTCATGTCATATTTATTTGTGCATATATATTCATTTGAGTTCATTATGTGCTTTGCTTTTAGTATGCATGTATTAATTAGAGTTAAACTTTACATTGCTATAGATTGACTTGGTGCATGCATGTCTTAGTTGTGTATCTTCTCATGCACTTCTCTTAGTGAAGTTTAATCTATAGTTGGATCACATATTTACTCTTGTTCCAAATATTATTTGCACATGTGTAATTCGTGTATATTCTATCATATGCTTCATTTAAGTAAAGACTTTGATCCTTGCCATGATTTAATTGATTCATCATATTGGCAATTATCTCTCCAGTATATATAGATCAATTACATATTCATCATGATGTACTTAGTAGAGAACATTTCTTATGTCAAGTGTTTCCATTTATATTGTGCTTCTTTATATGAAACACTTGTGGTAATCAATTGCTCACAAATATCAACTTGTTCATATCTATTGAGCTTTTGGGAGTAATGCTTTTCATAAGTGATTTGGAAAGAATTAGGTCCCGTGTGTGCATGATGACCAAGGTATCTTGGAGGATGACCGTTAAGCCGAGGTCAACAAGACGGCGGTGACACCAAGAGTTGAGGACTAGTTCAAGATCGACTTGGCGTGGAGATCATCGGAGAGGATGATAAAGTCAAGGTTGATAGGACGAGAGTCTCATGAGGTGAATCGAGTCAAGTTGGACAAGGCGAAGATGTCATCAATTATATGGTAAAGGTCTTCGTGCACCGGTATGAAGAAAATGGCAAGTGGCTATTTCTAGACTTGTATTATCTTTGATTTAAATTAAGTCCAAGGATTGACATACTATTAAGAGGGATGCAATGTCGAATGACTTTTAGATGTGTCAAGTGCTCAAGTGATCCATCCTTGTGAAACTTAGAGAGAGTGTTGTGTTGGTGGTGCTGGAAAGTGAGAGTTGTAGGTCTCTCTTGGATTCTTTGTGAAATCTGTATTTATCCTTTGAGATTTGGGTAGTGAGACCTTATTAGTTGTGTAGCCCTCGTTCTTAGCTTTTCGTAGAGTCCAAAATTACTGAAATCGGAGTTCGGAGTCAAAAGTTATGCTTGTTTTCGTCGGGCTGCTCAGTCCTGTTCGGAATATCCGAATTGAGTTCGGACTATCTGAACATTTCGGACTGTCCGAATAATTTTTCGGACTATCCGAGCTGGGTCTCTCTGTTAGTGTTTGCACCAATTTTTGGAAACTACGAGAAGAATCGGCAGAAAACGACAAATTTGGATAGCGCACGAGACATCGTTGGAAAATTTGGATAATGTGCGTCAAGCTTTTGGGAAATAGGAGTCCGGTTAGGAAACTATAGCCGACTCGGAGTACGTTGCCGTAACCGAGCAGGACTCGTATCGGTTAAACAGATATATAAGGCGCACCAAAGCTGCTTGGAGAAGACAACAACAGCCAAAACCACATCTACTAGTTCCTTTCATAGTTTTTAGTTTTTTTAGCTCTGTAAGCTTTCCTCTGTAAGTCGACATCGATCAAATAAAGTTGCGAATCGCCGATTGTTTGGTCGTCATCGATTTCTTCAGGTTTGATTTGTTCTGTCTTGTTGCGCATCGCCTTTTCAGAATCGATCTGCCTTTTACCCTCGGATTAGTCTTGATCGACTAATCTAGTTATCTTTCTAATCGGCTTTTCAGCTGATTTTTGTCTTAGCCGATTTGCATCTGGAAATCGGCTTGATTGAATTTTACAACATCTCCTTATCGATTACAGGGTCAAATCGATTGGCACGCCTCACATTTGAACCCGGCGTTCGTCTGGTGTGTTGTAGGCTAGAAACCCTCTTCACGTTTTTGGCGCCAACACGTTTTGGCGCCAACATATTTTTGGCACGCCCGGTGGGACCAGATCGGATAGATGACTGCAGGCAAATCCACCGCACCAGCTGACGTCAATACCGATGCCATAATCGTCCCTACTTTGGACGATTTAACTCCAGAGCAACGCAAGGAAATCAAAGATCGGAAAGCTGCCTTGGAAGATCGGCTCGAAAAGAACAAAAGGAGAGTTGCTAGAGCTTACAACAAAAAGGTCATGCCTAAATCATTCAACGAAGCCGATTTGGTTTGGAAAACGATATTGCCGATCGGTTCTAAGGATAGTCGATTCGGTAAATGGTCGCCAACATGTGAAGGGCCGTATAAAGTAAATCGGCTTGTTGGTGGAAATGCGTATATACTTGAGACATTAGAAGGAAGCATATTCCCTAAGGCAATCAATGGGAAATATTTAAAGAAATACTACCCTAGTGTTTGGATCGGTGCGTAATCAAAGTACGGTAAAAATAATTCAGAAATAAATTGGATAAACAGCCGATTAAATAAGACAAGAAGAATCGGTTAGACAGCCGATTAAAAGTGTGTTATAGAAACATAGCAAAAGCAACATTGTTTTACGACATACACCCACATCAATAACTTACATGCCTGACCCAGGGATTCTAGCCCCTAAAGCTGATAGTGCCGCAACGGCCTTGGCCAGTGTTTCGGTGACGCCGTAAACGATATCCTTATCGGCTTGGGCGGAACCAGGCACTGGAACGAGTTTGGCCGATTGTTCTTTCACCTTCGCTACGGCCAGGCCAATGTCGGTCTTTTGGCTTTTCAGGGATGTTGAAGTGGCAGTCACCAGGACAAGATTGTTTGCAAGCTCTTCTTCCACTTTAGCCAATTCCTCCTCGAGCCGCTTCTTCGTCAACTCTAGTTTTTGCGCGGCGGACTTGGCGGCCTTGAGGGTAGAAGAATCTTCATCGTACTTTTTCTTCTTCGCCTTTGCGTCTACCACCAGCTTGTCCAGCAGGCGTTGGTCGACTGCTTGAGCTTCTCGCTGTGCTAGTCTAGCCGTTGCCGCTTCAACTTCAGCCCGCCTCTCATCTATATGACAGACGTCCAAGATAGCCTTCAGGGCCTCAGGCGGGAGATCGGCTTCAACAACAGCCATCGCGTCGCGGATTGGCTGAGCATTGGCCAAGATGTCTGCCTCCGGCTAAGAAATCGCAGTTAAAAGCCGATTCAGCTTCTCCTGCATGTTCAGGCCCGATTGGACGACCGCAGCTGATGCCTTCTGGGAGACGGTGATGATATTACGGATGTCTGCCACATAGTCGTCAGGGGCAATCACTTCTGGGTCGGCTAGCTCGTCCAAAGTAAAGCCGAGCAAGTCATCTGGGTCCGTTGACTCCTCCGGCGCAGCTTCCTTGGTGGTCGGCTGAGGAGGCGAAGGAGCAAGGAGCCGTGCTCGAGGAGACAGTATCGGTGGGCTAGCAGCATTGGCGTTTTGAAGATCGGCCATTGCCCCGGCGGCTTGCGAAGACGTCGCCGGCTGAAAACCGATAGAGAATGCGTTAGGGATCAGTAAAATACTCAAAAGAAGCAAAAAGGGTTCACCTCTACAAAACCCGATGCATGGGGAGAGCTCTCGGCACTTTGTTCGGTGCGTTTTTGGCGGCGGGCTGGAGCTTTCGTCGACTTAGGTTTTTCTGCAAGAAATTAATTATACAAAGTCAACAGCTGAGCAACAAGACAAGGGAAGCAATTATCGGTTCCAAACACTTACTGGAAACTTGGCCTTTTTCGAGTTCCGAAAGTGACGGGCTTTGAATACGGAGGCTACCGGAAGAATAGCCGCTAGGCCAAGCTTCTGATTGGGCCTTTTCCTTTTGGCCCCGTAATGATTTTAATGTACCGAAGGAGGGACGGTAGTTTGATCGGTAGTAGCATTCGAAAGAAGACAAGGAATCAACAGTTAAAATCACGTAGGAAAGAAACTCAGGCACAAGGTATAAGAAAACAAGCCGATACCTCTACAGATACAGATGAGTTAGAATAACCCGACGAGCTGGAAGAATCTGAACTATCTTCGCTCGAACTGCTGCTAGAAGAAACTATCATCGGCTCATGGAAATCTGGTAAGAATGTCTCTATAATGGCCGACGGTGTGCGATCCAAATAAAGGGCTTCCGATATAGGCGCCCACCAAGCCGAGAACTGACTAGCGCGGCGGGAATTCAGGAAAAAGCGCGGAAGATCAAAAACTTGAAATTCATCGGCTATTTTCGAAATAATTTCGGCTGCAGTCACATTAGTCACCCTGGCCCTTGGTTCAAGACGACTGAAGAGGGGCAAACTAGGCACCACCTGGCCGAAACCCAGCTGACGAGCATACACCGAGGGATGGTAGAACTCATATGACGGCTGAAACGTCCTATTGCGGGAGTTCAAGCCGACATGGAGGATGCAAGGAGAAATAAAAATTCGGTACAGCTCTAAAGTCGATGCTGGCATCAAAGAACTATCAGCATCCAGATGAAGGAAAGAAGGCCATTGAAAATCGGCCGCATTGCTGTAGGAAAAGAAGTCTTGTTGACCAAATGATGCATTGTCCAAATGAAGGAAGAAGGACAAATACTTTTTAAAGTCGATCGAGGTAATCTTGGTGTCACCACTGGAACACATCACCAATCTCTCTCCATGTGACCGATTGGCTCTGTACTGCGGAGTGGTGCCTTCAGGGTAATCCTCGCGGGGGAAAGCCGAGTATTCTAAGGGTTCAGAGATGAGTGATCGGCTAAATATGCTATAAAGCCAGAGCTGGACGAGCCATAACGGACCACCTATGTTGCCAACAATAAATTGAGCGAAACCAGAAAAAAGCCGACTTCTGATAATATGCATCATCTGATATACAGCCCCAAGAAGCATCTTGCCAAGTGCCAGCCGTCGGCCTTCAACCAGCTGCTCTGCCACATATTGATATACTTGGGTCGGTCCAAGAGAAGCTCCACAGAAAAGAAACCGATCCAGCCACAGATTCAAAAAAGCTGCATGCTCCTCATCTGATACTAGTCCATTAACCTTGTTATTATGTTGAATGTACTTGGACCATCCCTCGCCTTTTGATCGGATTAGTTTGTATCTTGGCTTGCCACTAAAAGCTGATATCTGGTCTCCATCCGGCCTAAGGCAACAAAGCTCGGCTATGTCTAAGAGGGTTGGGCCGATGGGGCCAGTCCGGAAAAGAAAAGCGTTAAGAGTGTCCGACCAAAAATAACAAGCCGTGGCCACCAAGGGCTCATTGGCTTCAGGGTTTGCAAGACTCAGCGGAAGACATTCGGCTATGCCCATGTTTTCCCATTCAGACTTCTTTTGGGCCAATACCCGGATGTACCAGCTTCTCCAGCCTTTGAGAGCCGTCGGCCAAGCCCTAAAGCTTTTTCCCCATTCTGTTATGTTATATCCTTTAGCCGATAAAGGGAGTCTACGAATTTCCTCGTCAATAACTGTATCGGTAGTCGAGTTTCCTACCGGTCCTAGGTAGTATTGATCTTCACTTTCAGGAATCGGGATCAGTACCTATGAGGGATCCATTCAGCCGATGAGGAAGGTGGAAAGCTTGATCACCAGCACAGAGAAGACGATTGAAGGAGGAAAGCCGATTGCAGAAGGTGTGAGAGCTGGAAAGCGTGAAAATGACCATGGGGGTCCCGCATATATATAGCACGGTGAAAAGTGAAAAATGGCGGGAACAGTTATCAAACCGACACGGGGAAGTTATGGTGCGTTAAGGTCTGTACGGCGCAATTAATGCAGCAGTTACTGGAACAGTTCTTTAGCTAGTAAAGAAGAAGCAGAAGGACAAAGAAGCCGATGGATTTTTGAAAGATAAACAAATTATCTTGCAAAAATGGGGGCATATGTTTGCACCAGTTTTTGGAAACTACGAGAAGAATCGGCAGAAAAGGACAAATTTGGATAGCGCACGAGACATCGTTGGAAAATTTGGATAATGTACGTCAAGCTTTTGGGAAATAGGAGTCCGGTTAGGAAACTATAGCCGACTCGGAGTACGTTGCCGTAACCGAGCAGGACTCGTATCGGCTAAATAGGTATATAAGGCGCACCAAAGCTGCTTGGAGAAGACAACAACAGCCAAACCACATCTACTAGTTCCTTTCATAGTTTTTAGTTTTTTTTAGCTCTGTAAGCTTTCCTCTATAAGTCGACATCGATCAAATAAAGTTGCGAATCGCCGATTGTTTGGTCGTCATCGATTTCTTCAGGTTTGATTTGTTCTGTCTTGTTGCGCATCGCTTTTCGTAATCGACCGCCTTTTACCCTCGGATTAGTCTTGATCGACTAATCTAGTTATCTTTCTAATCAGCTTTTCAGCTGATTTTTGTCTTAGCCGATTTGCATCTGGAAATCGGCTTGATTGAATTTTACAACATCTCCTTATCGATTACAGGGTCAAATCGATTGGCACGCCTCACATTTGAACCCGGCGTTCGTCTGGTGTGTTGTAGGCTAGAAACCCTCCTCACGTTTTTGGCGCCAACAGTTAGCCACACTTAACTCGTTTGGACTGGTTCGGACTGTCCGAACTGACTCGAATCTAAGCAAAACGGCTAGTTTTTGGGGACCTCTATTTTAAGCCCTCTCCTCCCCATCTTTAAAGAGGTCGTTATTCCACTGATTTGAGGTGCTATCCTCTTGTTCTTGAGCCCCCAAAACACCTCTTTACCCTTAGATCTAAGTGATCCCCTTTGTGGGAAGGGTTGGGAAGAGTTTGAGGAGTGAGGTGCTAGGTTGAGTGAGATTTGAGTTGATTGAGCACTTGATTTCATTTTCAAATTTGTTCTTTGTGCTCTACTCTTGGAGGTTGAGAACTCCTAGACGGCTAGGAGGTTGTCTACGAGCCACCAGTGCTTTGTGTGGTTGGCCGTGAGAAGTTTGTGAAGGCCGATTCTGCCTCCGTAAGGGAAGGAATCAAAGGAGTGAAGACCGGCGAGTGCATTTGTGCTACACCGGGAGGAAGAGGGTTGAAAGAGACCCCGGCTCAAGTGTGACCGAGCTGTCTCAATGGAGACGTAGGATACCCTCAAGGATTCAAACTTCGGGTGAAAAATCATTGTCTTCATGCTTACTTCTTACTCTTGCTAGAGCATTTGTATTTTGAATCTTGAAATTGCCTGATCTACTTTTCTACTGAGTTTTCCCTTAGATCTCTACTTGATTCAGGTATTTTAAGCTCACTAGTTTCATTTGGTGTGTTTAATATTCCCCAAATAGCCTAGATCTATTTTTAGGAGTTGTGTGCTCTAAAGCATTCGGACTATCCGAATAGAACCTCGGACTATCCGAATAAACATCGGACTATCCGAACCACTCGGACAATCCGAAGTTTGATTCGGACATTCCGAACATTTAGTTTCCGCTGCAATTTAATTTTAATTTTTTAATTCGCCTATTCACCCCCCTCTAGGCGACATCCTCGGTCCTTTCACTCTTAGATTGGATGCTTCTCTCCACAGTGGTGCTACTACTACCTTTTCCCTTGGGTCAGCCTCCCTCTCCTCCCTTTAGTGCACACCATTTTAAGGCATCCAACACACCTACACACATATAGGCAAAACCGTAGTCACATAGTGATTAAATTTAGCTTCATTCTTGTGATAGTATTTACGATTGCCATGAGTAGATGTGTATGTGATTAGCTAGGGCACTCCTCGACAATGTCACACAACAAAAGGAGTTATTTATGTTCAAGCTAGTTTCAACAATACCATTATTACTGTTACAAACCCACAGGACTTACACTGTAGAAATAAAAAAGCGATTTCTTGGACAAAATGATAAGTAAAAGGAAAAGGAACTCGGATCCAAATCTTCCTTGATGGTTAAAAACTATTAAGATGATGACAACAACAACAACCAAGCCTTTTGTCCTAAATAGGTTGGGGTAAGCTAGAAAAGGAATCCAATTAAAGTCAATAAAACCCCTAAACCTTCGATCTTGGGTCATGGTTCTGGTATGTGAATCATTAACTTCTATGCACTCCTATCCAATGCAAATCTTTGGGAACATTCCAACTCTTATGTCTCTTTTAACTAGTTCTTCCCATATCAGTCTCGATCAACCTCTGTCTCTTCTTATGTTTTTGAAATGACTTAAATTTCCACTACACATCAGTGCCTCAGGAGTCCTCCGTTGGAAATGTCCAAACCATCTCACATGATTTTGGACAATCTTTCTTCAATAGGTGTTATCTGAACCCTATCACGTATATCATCATTGCAGATTCGATCTCGTCCTGTATGACCACAAATCCACCACAATATTCGCATCTCTACTGCGCTTATCTTCCATACACATGTTGTCTATTTGTTGCCCAAAATTCCATTCTATACAACATCGCAACTCAAATCGGCATCATATAGAACTCACTCTTCAACTTTTGAGGGATTTTTCTATTATATAGGACACTTGATGCTTCATGCCATTTCAACGACTCTACTCGTATATTGATGCTCAAACCTTCATCAATCTCACCATCACTCTGTAGCATTGATCCCAAATATCAAAAATTTTCCCTCCTAGACACTACTTTTCTATCCAGACTAATATCTCCATCACATGCCATAGCACTGCTGAAAATACACCTTATATACTCAGTTTTAGTCCTACTTAATCTAAAACCATTTGATTCTGATGTCTTCCTGTAATATCGCAGACTTTTTTTCTAGAGTCGGTTCCAGTGGGAGAACTGTGGGGCTTTAGTAGGTGTTTTTGGGTCTTAGTGGAGAGATTTTTTTTCCCTAAATCCCTAGCACTACCCCTTAAATTTTCCCTTTTTGCCCCACACTTAAGTCTCTCCCTCACTCCCCTCACCTAACGAGAGATTTCAGAACTTGCCACCTTTAAAATTCGTTTTTTCGGTATTTGATACCCTGGCCCACTGTCATAGACTCAGATGGACCTACATATCATACACAGAAGCTGAAAGGCACACGAATTGGGTGTCATTTTCTGAAAATTCACCTCACCTAACCCCATTTTCTTTTCCTGCTCACTCCCTCCTCCCCAAACCGAGAAAACCAGCACTTGGGCTTGCTCTTCCTCCTCCTAGGAGTGGAGCTCCTTGGTGCCTGCTCCTGGAGGTTGCTGGCGTCCTCCCCCTGCAGTCAAGCCCTCTCTTCCTCCCTTGAAGTTGAGCAGCATCAACTCCTCCCTACTGCAGCACCCGAGTCTCCCTCCCCGTGCTGTTTTTGGAGCAAGGAACCATGGTAAATCTTGGGGGATTTCCATGGGGGAAGTGTTGGATCTGTTAGGGTTCTTATTAGGGTGGTTTACCTCCAGTTTTATTTTTTTTGGGCCGGATTGGAGTGGAACCCTAATCATTGTGCAAGTTTCAGATTCAGGCAGATTAGACCGAGTTTTTGGAGCTTCGATTTGGGGGTTTGTGAGTCGTTTCCTGGGGGGTTGACCGTGGAGATATTTGTAGAGATTCCTCTTACCTTTAATTGGAGACCAAGTTCACTCATTTTTGTTTAGTAGTTTGAAAGTTATGCCACTTTTAGTGCATGCTGTTCTGGAGAAGCTGAGATTTGGGGCTGATTCTTAATCTGTAGTTTAGACTTAATTAGAGGCTGATTTAGAATTTTTCAACACATGGAAAAAGATGGGAAATTTCCATTAGATCATGAAAATGTCTTCTTTTGCATGATTTGGAGTTTTCTTGTAATTTTTATGCCTTGTTGAACCTGCTGTCCAGAATCCTGTTTTCTGAAGAAAGTTCAGAGTTTAGAGCAATGTTCAGACTAAGTATTGAGGGCTTTAGAAGACGAACTAGAATTTTAATTTTCCTAGAAAGTTGTGGAAAATTTTGTGTTGATTGTGAAACTGCTATCATTTACTTGATTCCATTCAGTATAGCACTTTTTATGAGTTAAACTCTGCATGCTATTCTGAAATTACTGAAATCTGAAGCTGAAACTTAATCTGTTGATTAGAAATATATAGAGTCCGAATTAGACTTTCTCATTTCCTGGAAAGTGGTGGGAAATTTCATGTAGATTGTGAAACTGCTATCATTTACTTGATTCCATTCAGTATAGCACTTTTTATGAGTTAAACTCTGCATGCTGTTCTGAAATTACTGAAATCTGAAGCTGAAACTTAATCTGTTGATTAGAAATATATAGAGTCCGAATTAGACTTTCTCATTGCCTGAAAAGTGGTGGGAAATTTCTTGTAGATTGTGAAACTGCTATCATTTACTTGATTTGGATGAGTATAGCATTTCTTATGAGCAGTCGAAACTGACTATCTCCTGCGCAACCCGAGTTGAGAGCAAAGTCAGTTTCAGGGTGTCTTTTTCATTGTGGTTGCTGTTGTGGCTTGGTTTGAGATGTATGTAATTATTTGCAGGTGTCGTAAATCCAGGAGCGAGTTTAGCCTCTAATCACTTTGCTCCTCGAGAGTTAAAGGCAAGTGCATCCCCTAGAGCGTTATTAGGGTGTTAAATGCTTTGCTTGCGATGAGAGTATGAAAATTCTAATGATTTGGTTTTGTTTCATAGCATATCTAGAAATGGTTCTTAGTATGATGATGAAAGCGGAAAGAGATCATTTTGAGCACATTGGCATGATGCATTGCACGACAGGTTTGCACAGGAGACATTGAAATAAGATTTACCTCTTGTATGGGCTTGAGAATTGTTATATTTACTAGTCGGTTAATCTTTGGTATGTTCAAGAATTTCCCTATTGTTTCTATGTTTATGCAATTTGTTTTTGGTCATAGTTAAGAGCGAATACTTATGATGACATGTATGAATTGTTTATAAGCATCAATTGCATATGTGCATTCATTACAAAAGAAGTGACCCATGTTGATGTGAGCCTCTGTACTCACACGTAGTGAGTACAAAAGTCCTACCTCGTAGTCCCATCCACGGATGGGAGCGAGTCAGTAAAAGTAGGCCCCGCCACGGGATGGTTGGGAATGAGAGGGTGCACACCGACGGGTGTGTGCACTCAGCTATACCGGTATAGGCTAAAAAAAAGAGTTGCATTTTGAGAATGAAAGCATAAAAGCATTGCATTGCATTGCATTGCAATTGATAAATGTTAATCAATGAGAGAATGGAAATGACAGGTTGAGAATTGAGTCGTGGACTCATCCAGAAATGGCTATTGAGTTATAAGTACGGTTTACTTACGTTTCCGAGTTGGTTGCAGAAATTGAAGTTTATCTACGGTTTCTTTTACTTATTGAATTCAATTAAGTAAAATGGATGTGCTGTGTTTAAAAGTGCTTATCTTGCTTTGCAATGATTACATTTCGTTATGGATGCACTTTGCTGAGTCTTGGACTCACCCCTTGTTTGTTTAATGTTTTTTTTAGGTACTGTAAAGCTGTCTCATCGGGATGGGAGTAGAGGCACATTCACGACTTCGGTCACCACCAATGCATCTAAATGATTTTGTAGTGTATGGTCTTATCAAGTGATGTTCTAGTCGTTAATTCGTTGTGATGGAGAATTGAGTTGCTGCTTAGTTGTGTAATAGTTGCTAAGCCATGCTGCGAGTATGCTTCTTTGTTTGATTAGTTAGTCATGATTTTGATCATTATCTCTGTTATCTTATTGCCTGCTGAGTGGATGACCTTTCTTCTAGAAAGGTCATGCCGAAATTTCATTCTTTTCGGTTGTTCAGTTTTAAGCCTGTCTAAAGAGTTTAAAATTTGGTTTTCGATCTTTTAGTAGAGCTGATAGGTTTTGTGTCTCGTTTGTTAAATCCTTTGTTCAATAGATCTTCTTGGTGGAGTTTAATTGTTGTGTAGCTAGTGTAATTAGGCCTTTGGTAGCATTCGCGGCTCGATTGGCGCTGGGGTGTTACACTTCCTCCACAACTCAAGTTTCTATCAAAGCCTATCCTACTCTCATCAATTAGCACCATATCATCAGCAAAAAAACATACACCAAGAAATCTCTCCTTGTTTGTCCCACGTGACTTCATTCATCACTAGGGCAAAAACCGTCAGAGAAATATTAATCAGGATGGTGGGTTGTGGACCCGTCAAGAAGAGTCTTAACTTAAAGATCCGATTTATGGTAGTGTGTTCACATCAAATATATCTCTTTTTTCCTTAGTGCACAAGAAGAGAACTATTCACATATATAACTGTGTAGCTTCTTTTTTTTTGCAAATCTAACTCCCATACAAAAAAAATTGGCACAACAGCTATTAGAGGTCTGTAAGCAAATATCCTACATAGTCATTGCTCTCTTCATCTTCGCCCTATGTCAAACAGAACAGTCAGTTCTCTAAAAGTTGCTGGCTTAATTAACTTCTTTTTCTTTTCGTACAAAACTACAAAACTAAGCATCGTCAAACATATCAATATGTAATTCTATTGGCGTTCAATACCACAAACCAGTTATGAATGACAAAATTGAAATACAAACCCGTGATGAATAATAAAAAAGAATGCATTTCAAACTGTAACACAAAATAAGTGCCACCTCAAACGCTAGATTAGCTCCCGTTGAGGCCTTGTTTGGCAGCAACAAAAATGGGCCAGGATCCCTTTAGGAAGCTTGGCCCTTGGAGAAACTTCCCAATCTACCTCTAGAGCTTTTGGATAACATTTAGAAAAGGGGAATTCTGGTCCAATCCATGGGGATAAAAAAAAACTCTTGAGGGGTTGTTTGGAAGCATCAAACCCCACGGGGATCCCATTCCAATGGGAGGAAACCCACATGGAAACATCCTCGGGTTAGATATAAGGTGCATTTGGAACCCCACGGGATATGTGCTTCCCATCCCAATCTGCTCAATTTCCTTTGGGAAAAAAATATTCGTCTCCTCACATTGGAAATTTTGTCCCCATCTCGACTCGGCGCATCGCTCCATCTCATCCTCGCGACGCTGCCTCCACAATCTCGCAAGACACAGCACCTTCTCCTACCACTACGGTGAGTGGTCAACGCCTTCCCTACCAGTCTACAACTCTGGTAAGCCAGCCCCTCCTCTTCTTCCTCCCTGCTGCTCAACCTTCTGCTCCTGGGGATTTATCTATCCTTTTCTCACAGATCTCGTGCAATTAGGAACTAGTTTTGAGGAAGGGGAGGGGGAGGTTGATGTCTGTGAGGAGTCACTAAGTCACAGATTGCAAGAGATTGTGAGATGAGGGGGAGGAAGTAGCCACCATCGATGCCTTCCTCGGCTTCTTGCATGCTGTCAACTAGAAGGTAGGTTTTCCTCTTTGCTTTGCCTCTGCCTGGTTCCAGTACTCCTACAATCCATTCAATTTATTGGATCTCTCATCAATGCATCACTGGTAGGGTAGGGTGGTTTGATTAGATCGGATAATGGTTTCAGATGCTTTCTATGTTCTTCTCATGTAGAGCACAAAAGCATGAAGATTGTGCTGAGCGTGAAGATTGGGGATAACAAAAGCATGTTGTAGAATGTTTCTTTGAAACTATACTATATGTAGCTATATTTGTGGTGGTGACTAAAGAAATTTTGTAGTAGTTGGATGTTACATGTTGAATTAAATCACAAATCATCTTTAGGTTCTTGAATAACACAGAACCCATGATTGATGATATGAGAGGAGGGGCAAGTTACTGAGTTCATTGACCAAGAGTAAATGTTCTATATAGACAACTATAGAGAGCAACTTTCTCAGGAAAATTTGTATCTAAGCCACTCCTAGCTCGCCTAATTTTCTTCAAAATCTAAACATTTATTTGTTAGAATTAATCACGTATGAGTAAGAAACGGATTCGTTTCTGAATAGAATTTGTTTCGTAGTAGCTTAGTTAGTGGTACTATTATATAACCAAGACATGTAAGCAATGAAAAGAAAAAGAGCAAAGAAAGAAAATACGTCAAGTTGTGGCGACATCAAAAAAAATCTCCTCATGCTATTATGTTCTTCCTCATATTCTTGTGCGTGTGTTCATGATCTTGGGCTAAAACCAATAATTGGTATCAAAGCGAGGGTCTAATCTTGATGTCGTGCTTGCACCAGGAAAGGCTATCATCACCAAGCAAAGCAGTGTTGAGCGCAATCCGATGGGAGCACGAATGTGGCGGTGCTTGCAGCTCCATGAAAAGGAGATACCAAGGTAGCAAGCCACCGTCGAGCACTTAATGAGTAGAAGTCACATCACGAGCAGGAAGAGTCAACAAGAAGATATAATGGTAACGGGTGGAGGAGGTGTGTCTCCCTGATACCCGGTATTAACGAGCGTTGTTAAGAACCGCCGTGACAAGATGGCATCGGTGGCCATCTGCATGTCTCATCAAGAAGGCAACAAAGCTAAGTATTCTCATGTCAGTTGTGTCCACGAGATGATGTGTTTGATCATGTGAGTTCTTATGCGACTTGTGTTTACAAGATAAACATGTGCGAGTTCACTTAAGGATATCGTGCGCATCAGAATTGGTTATACTGCACGATAAGATCAAGAGGAAGTTGATTCTTGTGGCAAGAGGAGTCATAGACGTTGATGAGTTCACCGTCCTAGCTGCGTGTGTGCATGCAGAAGTTATCCAATATGTTGATGAGTCATGAACGCCATCCTACAGGATGTTGTGGGTGGTGCAAGTCAAAGTTGAGTCTGGGATTTTGAGAAGATGTGTTCATCATTCTATGTCGAGTAAATATTAGGTAAGTCATAGTTGAGACCGACTGCCTCAATAAGTTAGAGTTGTGCCATAAATTAGAGCTACTTGATGTTACAAGATTAAGGGGGTGGATGTTAGAATTAATCTTATACAAGTAAGAAACTGATTCGTTTCTCAGTAGAATCGGTTTCCTATTAACTTTGTTAGTAGTACTACTATATAACCAAGACACTGGCTGCGTGTAAGCAATGAGAAGAACAAGTGAAAAAAAAGAAAAGACGTCAAGTTGTGACAACAACAGAAAAAAAATCTCAATGCGTGTTATTGTATTCTTCCTCATGTTCTTGTTCGTGTGTTCTTGATCTTGGACTAAAATCAACATTCTTATGATTAAAAAAGTCTATGTTAACCTTCTCCTGATATTTGTCTTAATTGAAATATGTAAGCATTACATTGTAATGCCTAGTTACTACTTGTGCTGAAAAATATCCGCTTGCAGCAGATCAGTGGCCTCAGTGATACCCTCTGGCTTGTTTTTGTCTATATCTGAACGTATGATACAAAACTTAGTTAATTTGTGTGCATTATGAACCTTGCAAATTAATCCTCTCTCTCTCTGTCTGTCTGTCTCTCTCTTTGCTGGTTGATAGCCAGCACTGGTAATAGCATACATATTGATAATGTTTCATAAAGTATACGGTATTGTGCTATTGATGGCATTTTAATAGCTGCTATCTGTTTGGTCTAATTTTGAGGAGTTGCTGCTCTGTAGTCAATCTTGAGTACGCGTATGCCTTTTACCATAGAGTTTTACTTTCAGTTTTCAAATTGTTTACTAATCAGTGTTCATAATGTTCCATATATGCAAAAGATAGCAGAAGAGAGAAGGAAGTGGCTGGATCTGGACCGGGTCGATGCTTGAAGTGTCGGATAGCTGGATTTACGACATGGTGCACGTGGCCAATCGAATGCTTTAATTCAACTTTTGCATGAATTGGACTCATGCCATGCGTTATAAATGATTAATTTGGCTGTATGTAACGATGAATGCTATCAGTACACGGAGTACTAGCTAAACAAGTTTGAATTTTACCTATGTATGAATGCGATCTGCATGTGTAGATGTATGGATCTGTTCTGAATGTTGGTGCAGATTTAGCACCCTTTTTCGTGAATATTTCTGATATTTCATATTTTTTTATCAGTTCCTAATACTTTTGACTGTGTGGGTTTTTTTTATCCGTATGGCTTCCAAATTGTAGCTGGAATATTTTTAGGCTAGGATTATATCCCGAGGGTTTGAAGGGGATTTGTGTGACCTCAAAACACTACCTCAATACACTTTTCTGTGACGGTTCTAAAGTTTAAAATGGTGGAAAGACTATTTATGGCGGTTTTTATTTTCAACCGTCACAAATAAGTGATTATTTGTGACGGTTTTTCTTTGGAACCGTCACAAATAATATCGGGACTATTTGTGGTGGTTTTTGACTGGAACCGTCACAGATAATCCATTATCAGTGACGGTTCTAGCCAAGAACCGCCACTGATAATGTTATCAATGGCGGTTTTAATTTGAAACCGTCATAAATAATAAAAAATAGAAAAATTTAAATATTACTAATTACCTCTTCTACCTTCTAATTTAAATATTGCTAGTTACCTACTACGTGCATTCTTCTACATATATTCTTTAGCTAATATATCACTATGCGTTACAAACTTACGATTAACAAAATAATGATATGGCTATGACAGGGATGCGATGGCTCCGTTCTCCTGGACGGCTCCGACAGCGAGAAGCACGCGGAGGCGAACAAATCTCTTCACGGCTTCGAGGTGATCGACGAGATCAAGTCCCTGCTAGAGCACGACTGCCCGGCCACCGTCTCTTGCGCCGACGTGCTCGCCCTCGTCGCGACGCCGTCGCCTTGCTCGGGGGAGCCACCTGGAACGTGCCGCTCGGCCGCAAGGACTCACGGGGCGACTTGCCCAGGCCGGACGACAACGTCAACGCGCTCGTCACCGCGTTCAGGGAGTGCGGCCTTGACGCCCGCGACATGACGGCGCTCTCCGGTGCGCACAGGAACGGAGGGAGTATATTATAAGCATCATTAATAGTCAAAAGTATGAAAAATAAATTTGAAAGTTTTAAATTTTACTAATTACCTCTATAGTTTGTTAATTTAAAATAATTGAAAATCAATGTTTGGGTTTTTCACAGGGTTAAGAGGAGGAAGGACACATTATATATCAGATGTTATCATACTACCATTAGAGTAATGGATCTCATAAGAACTCTGAAGTTAAGCGTGCTTGATGGAGTAATAGGATGGGTTTCCTCCTGGGAAATGAAATCTGTCGGTGACATTAAAAATTAGAATTTTGAAATTGAGTGTTCTTAAGCAAGAGGAGTATTAGGATGGTATTAGGATGGGTGACCTCCTGGGAAGTACCCTCTAATTTAATGTTTTTAAACTACCAACTAGCAAAAAAAACACTAATGATAACATTATCAGTGGCTGTTCTTGGCTAGAACCGCCACTAATATTATCAGTGGCGGTTCTAGCCAAGAACAGACACTGATAATGTTATCATTAGTGTTTATTTTTGCTAGTTGGTAGTTTAAAAATCAGTGACGGTTCGAAAACCGCCACTGATAATCGGAATAATCTCCGATTATCAGTGGCACTATATCAGTGACGGTTCGAAAACCGCCACTAATAGCATTTATGAACCGTTACTGATGTGCTTTTTTCTGGTAGTGAAATCCCATTAAGAAAATTCTAACCTATTTACAGAGATTCCAGTCGGGAATAAGCTTCCCAAACCAGCCAAGGAGAAATATTCCAGGTTTCTTTCCCTGGCATCAAAACAAGATAGACCTGAGGAGGTTGGGAAATATCCATGTCTTCCGCTGTCTCACTCCCTCGTAGCTTGCATCGTGCCTCACAACTCAATGCCAGCACGACCGCCTCCACGAACCATAGCTTCCAAGCGCCACGTCCGACCTCCGTGAAGTCACATCCGTATGCCGCTGGCGGCAAGCTACAACACAAGACGAGGTCGGCACCGCGCGCCTCAACACGTCGTGTCCAATCCAGATATGTTGTGATGATGATCAAGGTGGAAGGTAGTCGGGATTGGTAGTCATGGACCAGAGCAGATCGGCGGCCCGTCGCATGCCATCACCGCTTTCGGCCGGCGTCACCACGGTCAGCCCAGTTGCAGTTGCTGCTCTACCCTCGTGAGTATTCATCAGCCTTTTGCAATGCCTCGTGAGAGTTGCAGCCACACCGACCGTCGAATTGAGGCACACCCATGCCTTTTTTTTTTTTTTTGCTTTTCCGTCTGATTAAACTTTTTCATGAGTTTTATTTTAAAATTTTCAAATTCTTTTTTGAATTTGTGTAGAGACCCGCAATATGATTCTGACCCATGTATGTATTGTGCTAGTTTGACGATCAATTAGTATACACATTCAATGTTGACATATCATATCCATATAAGAGAAATAACAACACAGTAGCCCGCATAGATAACATCGTAACATAGGTCAACATGACAAGTTTTTTTTCCTAGTAAAAAGGTCCAACCAGCCAAATAGTTCAAACAACATAAGTTAATGGAAATGAACATAAAGAGGCAACAAAAACGAGTGAAAAACAAAAACAAAGGTTCTGGAAGGGAGATGGATTCTGGCGAATGAGAGGGCGAACGAGAGGGCGGCGTCGGTCGACGAGATCCATCTGGACAAGGATTATCTGCCATTTCCGTGGAAGATGGAGGGCTTTCTCGGGAGGACGTTGTTCTGGGGTCCAAGGCTGTGCCGTCACATTCTGGGGACCCAGCTACAGCGATAGAAGGAGAAGAGGAGGTCTTGGATTTTTTTGGACAGCTCTGGGTTGTTCCTGGGGATTCCTCTTCTCGCGCTAGGGTTCAGGCGGCACGTGAGGCGCTCGTCTAGATCCAACGCGATATTCTATCCTCGTGTAAATTCTCGGTTTCAGATTGTTTCCCAGTTTCTTCTTGAGTTCATCCACTTCGAAAAATTCGTTCGTTGAGATTCTCCAAAGATTTCTATGGGAAAGGAAAGGGGAATCCTTCCTTTGCTTCAGTGGTGAAGATGGCAGACAATGGCCAGAGCTAGTGGGGATGAGGAGGCAGAAGAGGGGCCTATGGTCGTAGATGGTGCCCTCCTCCCCCTTTCGGATGTTCGCGGAGTTAGCAGGGCAGATTTCAAAGGATTCAGAACCAATGTTTCCCTTCGTTCCAGGCTTCGATTCGTCCTCCGCAGAACTAGAATCAGCAGCAACAAGTGCAAGGCTCTTCGGGTAATCTTGTTAATCAATTTTCTGTGAATCAAGTGAATCAGATGAAAAATCCTCAGTCAGAGTCAGTAGAGGTAGAGCCTCAATATGTTAAATCGATATGGTATAACTGTGATGAACTGAGGCATTTGGTTGGAAACTGTAAGAATCCCAAACTCTGTTTCATTTGTGAGGACCCTGGGCATCAGGTGGACATCCGCCCAGTTCAGCAACAACCTCATCAATCTGCTAGATATTTAGGGAGTGCTGCGAATGGGTTAGGGTTCTTTCATCTAAAGGTTCCTGAATCAAGTAGGAGTGTTGTTTTCAGGTTTAGCAATTGTGGGATTATTACTATTGATCAGGGAGAAATTTCTTTAACTGAGTTAGAGAAAAACTTGGCAGATATCTTTAATGCTCACTGGCCTTGGCAGGTTAGACAATTGGAAAATTTCTGGTTTCTAGTTCGTTTTCCCCCACATAAGGTGTTTGATTTAGCTTTGCTTCCTAGCTTTAACCTAAATAAGGCTGGTGTGACTATGTATGTTGAAGTTTGGAAGGGGGAATTGGATACTTTTGAAGAACTTCAGGAAGTTTGGGTCCAGGTGAGGGGTATCCCCCCTAAATGGTGTACATGGAAAGTGTTTGTTCAAATAGCCTCTTGTTTTGGAATTCTTATCAATGTTGATTAGACTGGAATGTTTAACAGCTTTTATGAGGTGGTGAGAATTCAGATTGCGTGTAGAGATCCCGCAAAAATCCCTCAGCAAAGGATGATGGGTGTGGAAAAAATCCTTTTCATGATTAATCTTTTAGTGGAAAAGAAGGAGGTATCAGAACCAATTGAGGTAAATGATCAAGATGACGATAATGATGATTATTTTGATGATTTGGGTGAAGAAGAAAAAAGAAGTGGGGAGAGAGATGATAACATGGACACTGAACAAGGTAATACATCTAATCAAGCTTTGTTTGGTTCCTATTCTAAACAAGTAAGCAAGACAGGAGGTAAGAGCTCGGTTGTGTATAAAGAAAAGGCAGTGCATGGATGTACTCCAGGTGGATCTGATTGTCATTTAAAGTCGGCTCAAGTATCTAGTGGTGTTGGAAAGAAGACTTGGTTACAGCTATTTCAAGATAATGCAAAGGAGGCTTTTTAGAATGAAAATGTTGTTGATGAGAAGTGTTTTGAGTTGCTTAGGGATTTGGGGATGATTGATTCTAATGAGGATTTTGAGGATCTTAAAGGGAAGTGTTTTGGATCTCAAAATCTAGTGGAAGCTGCAGGTTCAGATAACTTTGAGTTGCCGCATGAAGAAAGTCTGCTAGATCAGCATTTGTTTTCAAGCACTCAAGACTACCAAGGTTTAAGTGACAGTAGGAAAGGGGTTGACGCAGTGGATGAGGATGTAAATGAGCAAGATGACAAAGGATTTGAACTTCAGGGCAGAATGTTCAACAAAAGACAAAGACAATGGGGTCCTGTTCCAAGCAAAAGGAGAAGCAAAAGGCTGGAAGATCAGGGCAAGACTATTCTGCAAAAAGCTCAGGAGTTGCAGCAACAAAAGAACTTGGAGGGTTGCCACAAACCTAAAGGTATTACAGGTAAAAGTT
Organism: Guadua angustifolia; assembly: GCA_036346375.1. Lineage (NCBI taxonomy): Eukaryota > Viridiplantae > Streptophyta > Magnoliopsida > Poales > Poaceae > Guadua > Guadua angustifolia. The sequence continues at coordinate 12,608,469 of CM070511.1, read as the reverse complement.
CCTTCGGTTCTTTCTCATTTTACGAGTAAAATTACTTAGCAAACAAAGTCGATATTGTGATGGATGGTTTAGATTTGGAAATATCTGACAATATTACTGCTTGTAAAGAAATTGATGCTATAAGAATTGCTAATTTTGATGAGCAAATCTCTATGGGAGATGGCTCTAGTAATAAATGTTGTACTTCCAAAGATATTATTGAGGATTGTTTGTTAAATTGTAGCATCATAATACGTCTCTAGTTCCCCTGAAGGAGGTTTATGGAGAATGTTTTGAGTTGGAAGGATCGATGGACAACTGTTGGTAAATTTAAACGGGGCAAGCACCCCAGGAAAAACAAAGGAAAATGAGAGGTGTTTTTTTAGAATATTAGAGGCTTAGGGCAGCCTGGGAAGACACATTGCTTGATAGATCTTATTAGAAACCATAATGTAGATTTTTTTGGTTTTCAAGAAACTAAGAGGGAAAACTTTATTGTTTCCTTTCTCAATACTATCAGTGGATCTAAGATTTTTGATTGGCATTGGCTTCCAGCCAAATCCACTGCAGGTAGCACCTTGGTTGGTGTAAACTCTGATGTGTTAGAAATCATTCATACTAATGTGAAAAATTTCTTGGTTCAATGTTTGGTTAAGATTAAGAAGGATGATTTTGTGTGGAGGTTGGTTACTATGTATGGGTCTCCGTATGATGAGGGGAAAATGGAATTTATTTCTGAACTCCATGAAATTTTTGCAGATGATGGTCATACCCCAATATTGTTAGGGGGACTTTAACTTGGTTAGATATCAGACTGATAAGAATAATGGAAAGGTTGATCACAAGTAGTGTGATAAATTTAATGAATGGATAGATATGTGGGGGCTTATGAAATTGCATTTGACAAGGAGACATTTTACCTAGGCTAATAATCAGGATAAGTCAATTATGTCAGTGATTGACAGGGTTTTTTGTAGTACTTCCTTTGAGGAAAAGTTTAAGTTAGCTATTGTTTCGTCCCTAGCTAGAGTTGGTAGTGATCATACTCTCATTTTGTGGGATTCAGGGGAAGGTAGGTATCATGTTAAGTCCAGTTATAAATTTGAGAAATGGTGGCTTCTCCATGAAGATTTTATTCAGGCTGTGAATAAAGCCTGGAACAATCCTAGAAGAGAGAATGCTATTGATAATTGGCAATATAAAGTCAGAAATTTTAGGAAAGTTACTAAAGGTTGGAGTCCAAATGTTAATGTAGAAATTAGGAAAAGGAAAAATTTATTGTTGAATGAATTTGATGCAATTGATATTTTGTCGGAATCTAGATCCCTTACCGTTGAAGAGGAGAATAGACTGTCTTCTATTAAACAAGAGATAGGAAAAATATGGGAGATAGAAGAAACCAAAGCGAGACAACGGGCTAGGAAAAAAGATATAAAAGAAGGAGATAGGAATACTAGATACTTCCATGCAGTTTCTAATCAAAGGAGAAGGAAATACTTTATTAATGTTCTTGATGGTTCTGATGGGCCGGTTCACGATACCAATAAAATGCTTAAAATTATTTGTGATGACTATAAGTCCTTATTTTGTTTTGAAGCTAAACCTAACATTAATCTAGGAGACAATTTTTTTTAGTATAGATGAGAAGATTAATGACGAGGAGAATAGGGCTTTGGAGTCTCCTTTTACTAAAGAAGAAGTTAACAAAGCAGTTTTTTATTCTTATTCAGATGGGGATCCTAGCCCTGATGGCATTCCTTTTATTTTTATCAAAAATTCTGGAACATTGTTAAAGAGGACTTGCTGGCCTTGTTTAGAAGTTTGGAAAAATGTGAGCTGGATGTTTCTAGGCTTAATTTTGCTATGATTTCTTTGATCCCTAAAGAGAATAACGCTCAAAATATTAAACAGTTCAAACCCATTAGCTTATTGAAATGCAGCTACAAAATTATTACCAAGGTGTTGACTAATAGGATTGGGTCAATCTATAATAGAATTATTATGCAAAATCAAACTGCTTTTATTAAGAATAGATATATTTTAGAGAGTGTGGTTACTGCTCATGAGGTTATTCATAAGATTCATCGGGATAAAAAAAAGGTCTGGTTCTTAAGCTGGATTATGAAAAAGCCTATGATATGGTTAACTGGAGTTTTTTTATTGACATTTTGGGTAAAAGGGGCTTTGGGGTTAAGTGGCAGACTTGGATTCATTCTATCTTGGACAAAGGCTCTGTAGGGGTGAAAATCAATAGCGTTGAGAGTAATTTCTTCCATTCTGGTAAAGGTTTGAGGCAGGGAGATCCCATATCCCAAATTCTTTTCAATCTAGTAGCTGACGTCTTTTCTAGAATTTTACATAAAGCTGCTAAAATGGAATAGTTAAAGGTTTATGTGATGAATTTTGTTCTAGGGGTATTATGAGTTTGCATTATGCTGATGATACTATTTTGTTCTTGAAGAATAGTGAGAATTATGCTTTGCATCTTAAATGGCTCCTTATTTGTTTTGAGCAAATGTCTGGAATGAGGATTAATTTTCATAAAAGTGAATTGATTTCTATTAGTTGTGATAATGAGGAGATTGATAGGTATGCTGGTATCTTTTGTTGTAAGGTTGGTAAAATACTGAAAAGAATAGCAGGCTGGAGAGGACTTCTAACCTCTTATTGATAAAATATTGAAAAGAATAGCAGGTTGGAGAGGTAAACTCCTTTCGTATAGTGGTCGGTTAATTCTTATCAAATCTTGTTTAGCTAGTATTCCTCTTTATTTGCTATCCTTTTTTAAATTTCCTAAATGAGCTCTGGATCTCATCAATTCTCACATGGATAATTGCCTTTGGAATGATTATGAAGGGCATAATAAGCTACATTTGGCTAATTGGTATGTAGTGTGTATGGAAACGGAATATGGGGGTCTTGGAGTGCCTAATATTAGAGATTTAAACATGTGTCTTCTTACTTCTTGGATTAAAAGGTTCTATAATAACAAGAATAATCTTTGGAAGGATTTGATCAAATATAAGTATAAAACTAAAAATCCTAATATCTTTCTTTCTGACTCTAATCATGCATCTGTTTTTTGGAAAGGGGTTATTTGGGCCATGTAGGCTACCAAGTTTGGTTATAAGTGGTTTGTTGGGAATGGAGCTAAGGTAAGGTTTTGGGAGGATATTTAGTTTGGTAATTCTTGTTTGGATATTCAATTTTGGGATTTTTATATGTTAGTTAATGAAAAATGCTCTACGATTGCTGAAATTTGGAATGGTTTTAATGTTAAATGTACATTTAGGAGAACTTTTTGTGACACCATGCTGATCAGGTGGTTTGAGCTGGTAGAAGTGGTGAATACTTTAAGGCTCACTAGTGAAGAACATGCTTTGGTTTGGTAGTATAACAATAATGGTATCTATTTGGTTAGATCTCTTTATGCTATCATAAACTTTAGAGGAGTGTTATCGGTTTTCATTCCCGCAGTGTGGAGTTTGTTTGTCCCTCCTAAAATTTAATTCTTTCTTTGGCTTATTTCTTATAACAAAGTTATGACTAAAGATAATCTGTTGAAAAGAGGTATGGACAGAGGGTCTTATTGTAGCTTTTGTGATGAATCAGAATCTGTTTTGCATCTTTTCTTTGAGTGTGTTGTAGCTAAAAGTATTTGGAACTTGATTGGTGATTTCTTTGAGTTGAACATTGGTTATAATTATGAATCTGTGACTCGTTTTTGGATTAGTAATAAGAAAAATGCTGCTTTGAATACAATTTGTGCTGTGCACTTTGGAGCTTATGGAATAATAGAAATGACATGATTTTTTGTTGCCAGTGTTGGATAAGTGTCAAAACAATTTGGAGAATGATGCTCATTGCTTTGAAAGATTGGAGGCCGCTGTACAGCGATGATATGATGGCCAAGCTGGATCAATTTTGCAGGGACCTAGAGATCAGGCTTCGAGCACCACTTCTGTTGGAGCTTGGGACATCACATTTAAGGGAGAACAGAAGGTGAAGGAAGTTCAGGAAGAAGGCAATGTTTTGGAGTTGAAGTCCCGTGCTCTCTTTATTAGTAATCTGGTAGATGGAAAGATGTAATTGAGGTCCTGCTGTTGATTGTCTGGGCTATGTTTTGTTTTGGGTTCTGCTTTAGTGGTGTATGGTTTTGAAGGTTTAATGTTACAATTTCCATTTTCTTTAATGGAACTGGGGCATCAGGTTTTTTGATCTAAAAAAGAGACAACAAAAACCAGTGAGTATGCCTCAGCCCAACCACGGTCAATTGGCTAGGGTTAAATGTTAGGATCCAAACATAAAAATCGGACTTTCTGTGTATACCGCACTAATAAAAAATTACACTAGTGCACATAGTGGCAACAAAGATGAACTATCAACCATACACATGAAAATTTGTGAAAATGGCAATTGGCATTAATAAATCAGAGTAGTGACCAAGGCTTACACTTAATAGCCTCAACACTACATAACTCAAATAACTGTAGCTAAAGGAATCAAGATAAATTTAGTTGTGCCCATGCATATGCAACAGGCAAATGATTGGAATAGCGCGACCTACGTCTTCACAATCCTCAAAGAAATAGGCATCATTAACCATATCTTAGGTTGATGACTTCTTCAATAGTTGAGCAATAATGCTATAGCTATAAATACATAAAATACTTAGCAAGTTGTAAAAATTAATTTGCTTGTCCGTTGTGCTTTGCCCACTATTTCCTTGTCGATGAAATAGAGTAGCATGAGTAGAGGTAAATCTAACTTAGCACTCACAGACCTTTAGAAAATAGATCTATTGCCAAGTGCATGCCTGATTGTATCTGCAGACAAGTCTAGAAAACATTCATTAAATGACTTAGCCCCTGAGTGTATATACAGAGAGGCCGCATATAGCATAAACGTATATAGGTTAAAGTAAAACTACATGATTTTTGCAAGTTTTGATCGACCTTATGACTTAGACATTGTAGCAAACTTGAACTTGCTGAGTAGCGCATGTAGAATTGACTAGAGGCCTCATCTCCCGCCAACCACTGAGCTTTAGATATCTGATAATCTGGTGCTATTGTGCACATAGGATAGAATTGCTCATCGTCGGATTCAGGCATGGCTGCCCTTTGGTTTTGTACGCTGACATCTTAGGTGTGCGGTCGAGTAAATGAGTGTAAAAATCACATGTAAAAGAAATTATGCCTACAGTGCTCCGCTCGATGATAGTATCGACCAAAAAATAGAACAAGGTACTGAGTTACCTGTAGCCCCTGACTCCTTACTCGATGATGTGTCATCGGGTAGGAAGTAGAGTGACGTAAGCACAAAGCTGTGATGTAGACTCTGATTCTTTGCCTGATACCTGGATTGAGCAAAGAACGAAGCATCAGCATCACAGATACCTGTTGTGACTCCAAGCCCCTTATTCGATAGATGTATCGACCCGAGAGTGGCGACACATAAAGGAAAGTTTGAGCGATGTAACCCCGACCTCCTACTCGATGAATGCATCAAATAGATGATATAGCATATGCACCAAAAATGCATGATGTAACCCTCGACTCTCTGCTTGATAATCATATCGATGAGAGAGTAGAGCGTAAGCATCAAGATAGTAGCCTTCATCCATACACTCAGGCGCACGAGCCATTGAGCATATTGGTAAGGCCCATCATGCTTAATTCCACTGCAACGATTGAATACTGCTATAGTTTTCATGCCTCTTCGGCTTCCACGTGGTGCGTCATAAATTTGCGTATCTTTGGTTTTCGTATATATGTGGAAGTGTGACAGACGCCTCATAGATTGGGACCTAGTCTAATCTAGATGGATTATGGCCCTTGGAGAATTCACTTCCCCTACGCCTCTGGCTATAGTCTCTCCGGGACGAATCATCATCTCCTGTAATGAGAAGGACCGTATATAGTGGAAGGCTATCGAGAGGGAGGTTTGGTCGGAGGAGGAAGCAGGGGTCACCAGCAAACTGAACGTCGTCGTTGAGGAAGATGATGCCACCCGTGCTACCTTCACGAGAGCAGACGCCATCGCTGGCACCCGAGGAGAAGAAGGTGAGACTGCCACCGCCAGAGAAGGAGGTGAAGCTCAAAATAGCTTCAACAGCCCAGTGCCCGCTCGTGCCTCACACTCTCCCAACATTCCAGGGCTTTTGATGACAAAAAGGTCACCTTCTTCATCGACAAGCGGCCGAGTCTTCCTGTTGAGGAGGCGCAGGCCCATCCCGGGAACCATTCTCTTCTAGTATCCATAGATGCAGGTAAGGTGGCGCGATGCCTCCGAGGACTAGTAATAGAGTACCTACCTCAAATGTAATAGGGTAGCTTTTGTTAGGAAATTTTATTGAACTCGTACTTACTTGGATTTCTGCTGTGATGCACTATATTTTCTATTCACATATGAAATCTTCTTAGTTGACCAATGTTCCATGAGTTGTTAAGCATCGTTCCTTTCGATGTCGATAGCTGTACTGATCTAGGTCAAGTCACTTCGACCACCACGTAGGGACCTTCCCATTTAGGTGATAGCTTATTATGGTTATCTTGCTTCTGCACCTTTCACTGTACTAAGTCTCCGGTGGTGAGCAAACTTTTCTAGACTCTCTGGTCATGTTATTTGCGTAACGCTTGCTAATACTTGGTTGCTCAAATGGATGCTCGATCCCTATACTCTTCGAGTAGATTTACATCATCTGTTCACACCTGCTCCTATTCCTCTTCCGAGTAGTTGTCCACATGAGGTGACCTGGATGTTAACTCGGTCTGGAGTACTGCTTCTGCTCTATAAACCAAGAAAAATGGTTTCACTAGTGGCTCGACTAGTAGATGTAGAACAACCCACAACACCGAGGGAAGTTCTTTTGCCCACTGGGTCGAATAAGCCTTAAGCCTATCAAACACGTGGGTCTTAATCCCTTACAGGATTATGCCATTAGCACGTTCGACCTGACCATTTCTTTGAGGATGAGCTATGGAGGCGAAGCAAAGTTTGATACCCAATTCTTTGCAAAAGGCTATGAAGGCGTTGCTTTTGAACTGGCTATCGTTGTCTGTGATTACTTGATTAGGGATGTCGAATCGAGTAACGATGCTCCTCATGAACTTCTTAGCTGCTTCTGAGGTGATATTCCTGATAGGTTCAGCTTTGATCCACTTGGTGAACATATCGATTGCCATGAATAGGAACTTGTAACCTCTTTGGACTTTTGAGAACGGTCCCAAGATGTCCAAGCCCTAGATAGAAAAAGGCCAAGACAGAGGAATAGTTTGCAGGGTCTGAGCTAGTGGGGTGGTTTGTTTGTCATAGAATTGGCAACTCTCGCACTTTTCACCAGTTCACAAGTATCCTAGAGCGCAGTCGGCCAACAAAACCCTTGTCAGAAAACCTTCCCGATTGGAGTGGGATAAGATGTATGGTTGCCGTAGATGCCTCGATGGACATCAAGAAATATTGTATTGCCCTATTCTTGAGTGATGCACCTCATCAAGATTCTATTACTCCTCTTTCAGTAGAGCTTGTCGCCTACCAATGCGTATAGCTTGGACTTACACGAAACTTTCTCGACTGCTGCATCATTGTTAGGGAGCTCTCGACCTTCAACATAGGCTTGGAATGGAGTCATCCAAGTCGGTTCGGGTTCAAGTAGTGCAACTTCCGTGTCTATAGATTCTACCTCGCTGACTCATCCAGGCTACTAGTTTAGTTGGGCAGCGTGTTCCTCCCGTACAAGGGAGATAGATGGTTTAAAGAGTTTCTCAAGAAGACTCTTGTGGGCGTAGGCAAACGGGATGAAGCGAACCTGACAAGTTTGTCGGCAGAAGAATTGTCATATCTCCTAATATGCCTTACCTCAAGGCCTTTGAACTTGTGCTCTAGCTTGCGAACGTCATTCAGATATGCCGCCATGTTGTCATTCGAGCACTTGTACTCCTTTTGCACTTGGTTTACGACTAGTTGCAAGTCACCTTTCATGAGTAATCGTCTGATCCTAAGTGATGTGGCTATATGAAGCTCATTGACCAATCCCTCGTATTCTGCAATGTTGTTTGAAGCATGGAAATCAAGTTGGATAGCATATTTAAGCTTCTCACCTATCAGAGATTTAAGCATGATGCCAGCCCCTAAGCCCTGAACCGTGAGCGACCCATCGAAGAACATAGTCCAGTGGTCATCAACCATCTCGTGCTCTTTCTCTATGATGTTTGTCCATTCTGCGATAAAGTCTTCCAAGACGTCTGACATGATGCTGGTTTACGATGCGAAATTGACCTTGAACTCATTGAGTTGAACCACCCATTGGACAATTCGTCCTGTTGCCTCTCAGTTTTGTATTAGCTCCTTGAGCAGACACGTCATCATAACTGTAATCTTGTGCACCTAGAAGTAGTGTTGCAGCTTTCAGGAAGTCATCAGGATAGAGTACAACATCTTCTGCACTTGAGGTTATCGTAGCTTGGTGTCATGCAAGATCTCGCTTATGTAGTACATCGGCTTCTATATTTTGGCCTTTTTCTTTGGGCAATGCCGCTTGACCACCAGTACTATGCTTACCACTAGAGGGGCAGCTTCAATGTATAAAAAGAGCTCCTATTTTTTGTGGCTTTGTCCTTGCTTCTACCTCCTTCAACCCCCTTGAACATTGGTCGCTCCTGGAACCAGATCTCCAGATATGCAAATGCACTTAACTGATCCTACGGTTCGAGCTCATTTTCCCTTTTTTGTTGCTTTCTCAACCTCTACCATCTATCTTCCGACAGCGGGCTTCAGAGACCCTGCATCGCGTCAAAACGTTCTGCCTGCAAGCTAAGCAACAAAATGAGTGGTTTGTAGCTTCTCAGCAGCAAATCGTCCAAATGAAGAATGACGAGCTGGTGGGACTCTGGTTGGAGATGGAGAAATTGAGGAGAGCTCAGGTTGAATCTAAAGCGAGGGAGCAAAAGCTACTCGCGGAGGCAGAGACGCTAAAGGCCAGGATTTCTTCCTTGGAGGTGAACTTGAGGAAGGTCGAGGGGGAGAAGGTTGCGACAGACACGACATTAGCTACTCTGCAGTCGAAGACTCTCCGCCACATGACCAATTTGGCTCTTCTTGCGACGTCATCCCTACTTGCCATGGTAAATTCCCATTACCCAGAACTAAACCTCTCGCGCTTGAAGGATGGCTTCGGTTGTGAGGAGGACAAAGTTGACGACTTAGTCGACTCATTCCAAGATCAGTCCGAGCAGTTTGTGGACGGGCTGGAAATGTCTCTTGATAGCGAGGACGAGTGAAGCACTTAAGCCGATGGCCTTGATGTGACAGAGTTCACGTTGGTTCAACGCCCCTCTCTGTTGATAAAGATGCTAACTGTTCTGCTTGTCCATTTGTGTCATGCTTTTGGTTCCTTGCCGATGAAACAAAAGAGACATAGACAGATGCAATTTTGGTTAGCACTTATAAACTGGCACTTGTGCTTCAGCTATACCTGCACACAAAACTTAGACAAGATTCTGTTAAAAACCTGAGCCCCCGAGTTTGTGCTCGGAGAAGCTGTGCATAATATCCATGCCATGTGGACAACGCTAGGAACCTACATAATCCTTTGCCAGCCTTCATCGACCATGCGGCTTAGACTGTGTAGCAAACTTGAGTTTTATCGGACAACGCATGTAGAACTGACTAGAGGCCTCGTTTCCTACCAGCCCCTGAGTGTTAGATGTCTTATAATCTGGTACTCGTTTGTGCGCAGGATAGAATTGCTCATCGTCGGGTTCAGGAATAGCCACGCTTTGGCTATGTTTGCTGATCAGTTGAGCACATAATTGAATAAATGCGTGCAAAGGGATTCACGTTTATTAAATAAAAATTTTTGCCTACAGTGTGCTCGGCTCAATAGCCGTACCGATTAAAAGAGAACTAACAAAGGGCAAAAATTAAACAAGGTGTCGGGTTACCTGTGTACCGTGTATTGAGTTACTTGTAGCCCCTGACTCTCTACTTGATGAGACTATCGGATGGGGAGTAGAGTATAGTCAACATTATGCTGTGATTCTGCTCTCAGCTTCTACTCGATAGCTGGATCGAGGTGTCAGTAGAGCGTTAGTCTTGTGCATTTGTCATGACTCCTGATCCCTTACTCGATGAGTGTCTCGAACCGAGGACGAGGCTTACATCGAGGCGAGAATTTGAGCACTGCTAATCTTCGACCTCTTACTCGATAGTTCGCTATGACGAGTAGGCGTGAATGCCTTTCAAGAGAACCTCATCCGTACGCCTCGATGGCCAAGCCCCCGAGTGTATTTGGCAGAGTCTCATGCTTAGCGGTAGCGCGACATGGCCCTTGACTCTCTGCTCGAACGGACCATCAAGGCAATAGTTGGGCATGAGTGTCACATCCAATATTCTTTGATCATACATCTGAGTGCACGAGCCCCCGAGCGCAATGATCAAACTTAGTACCATTTCCACTTACACCTTTATTACTGAGTGTTAGATGTCTGATAATCTTTGTGTGGCCCACCATCACTTGACGTCTGTTCAGCTTCCGCATTAATGTGAAGGCACAGCTAGGATGCTTCGTAAACTGGAACCGACGCGAACTCCCATTGGCTTGCAACGCTTGGCCTGACACGCTACCGGGGCTATAAATAGATGGGACACACAGTCTCTCGACATCACTTTTCTTACTTTGGTATTGTATCACTTTTAGCTTCAGACATTCTAATGGCCTCCTCACTGCCTTCATCTCACTCCTTAGAGATCCTTGAGGGGGCCCCTCCTCAGGAGATTCCCGTTGAGAACCCTCCTCTGCCTCCTGCTACGGGGCCCTCTCGGCACATTATCATCATCCTTTCCAATGACGAAGACGATGAGATCGACTGGGACGAAATCGAAAAGGAGGTCTTGCCCAAAGAAGAGGAGGAAAAGATCGACTAGGAGGCCGTCGAGAGGGAGGTGTGGCTCGAAGAGGGGGAGGAAGTGACAAGCAAGCCGCGTGCTACTTCCCCACAAGACCATGCCACCTCTGCTCCTCTCTTGAGGACGGGTGTCGCCTCCTCCAACACCAAAGGAGAAAAAGGCGAGGCCAGCGGCGCCAGCGGTGGAGGTGAAGCTCGGGGCAGCTTCATCGGTCCATCGCCTGCTCACCCTCTAACCCATTACGATGGTAGTCGAGGGCATTTGGTGGTACAAGAGATGGATCCTTTGCCATCAACTGGTTTACGTTCGCTCGCCGCCTCTTCCGACCCCCTTCCGCGAGGTCGCCGGCCTCTCTCGGGGACAATAAACTGCTTGCCTATTGGCGAGCAAAAGAGGAGACGAGAGGCCTTTGATGGCAAATAGCTATAGGGTAGCTTGTTCTGAAAATATAATAGGAAGACTTTTGTTAATGCTATAAATAAAATGGACTTTTTACTTACCTGAAATCTTTGCTTGTTCTTGTTTGTTCTTTGTTTGTGTGACTCTTTTTTATGCTTAGAATTTCCTTAGCTAATCGATGTTCCATGAGTTTTCAAGTGTCACACCATCCGCTGTAGATAATCGCACCGATCCTGGTCGAGTAGCCTCGACTACAACGTAGGGGCCTTCCCACTTAGGTGATAACTTGTTGCGGTTATCCTGCCTTTGCACCTTTCGCAATACTAAGCCCCCAACATCGAGTTCTCTTTCTTGGATTTTCATGCAGTGATATCTTCGCAAGGCCTATTGATACTTGGCTACTCGAGTGGACGCCCGATCTCTATACTCTTCGAGTAGATTTATATTGTTTGCTCGCTCTAGCTCTTGTTCCTTTTCTGAGTAGTTTTCCACTCAAGGTGATTTAAATGTTAAGTCAGTCGGGAGCACTGCTTCTACTCCATAGACCAAGAAAAATAGGGTTTCATCGGTGGCTCGACTAGTCGATGTTCTAACGGCCCAGAGCACTGAGGGGAGCTCTTTCCCCCACTTGGTCGAGTAAACTTTCAGCCTATCAAATACGCGGATCTTTATCCCCTGCAAGATCATGCCATTAGCATACTCGACTTGACCGTTACTCTGAGGATGAGTGACAGAAGCGAAGCAAAGTTTGATTCCCAGTTCGTCGTAGAAGACTATAAAGCACTGCTCTTGAACTGGCTACCGTTATCAGTAATTACTTGATTCAAGATGCCAAATCGAGTAACAATGCTCCTCATGAACCTCTTGGCTACTTCTGATGTGATGTTCCTGACGCGTTCAACCTCGATCCACTTGATGAACATGTCGATTGCCACAAATAGGAACTTGTAACCTCCTTGGGCTCTCGGCAATGGTCCCAAGATGTCCAATCCCTAGACAGAGAAGGGCAAAGACAGAGGAATAGTTTGCAGGGCTTGGGCTGGTCGGGTAGTTTGCTTACCGTAGAATTGGTAGCTTTCGTACTTTTTCACCAGCTCGCAAGTGTCCTGAAGGGCAGTTGGCCAATAGAACTCTTGCCGAAAAATCTTTCCAACCAGGGTGCGATAGGACGCATGGTTGCCATAGATTCCTTCATGAATATCGAGCAATATTTTATTGCCCACTTCCTGAGTGATGCACTTCATCAAGATTCCGTTATCCCTTTCAGATAGAGCTTGCCGTCTACCAATGCGTAGAGCTTGGACTTACGTGCAATTTTCATCGCTGAGGCATCATCGTCAGGGATCTCTTGACCATCGAGATAGGCCAAGAATGGAGTCATCCAGGTCGGCTCACGTTCAAGTAGTGCAGCTTCTGTGTCTGCAAGTTCTACCTCGCTGACTCGACCAGGCTGCTGGTCGAGTTGGGTAGCATCTGCTTCTTGCGGAGAGGAGACAGATGGTTTGGAGAGTTTCTCCACAAAGACTCCCAATGGTGCAGGTGAATGGGACGAAGTGAGCCTGGCAAGTTCGTCGGCGGTGGCGTTATCACTTTATTGGATATACCTTACCTCGAGGCCTTCGAACTTGTGCTCCATCTTGCGGACCTCGTTCAAGTATGCTGCCATGTTGTCATCCGAGCACTGGTACTCTTTCTGCACTTGGTTTTCGACTAGCTATGAGTCCCCTTTCACAAGTAATCATTTGATTCCTAGTGTTGCTGCTATCTGAAGCCCATTGACCAGTCCCTTGTACTCTGCAATGTTCTTCGAAGCTTGAAAATCGAGTTGGATGACATATTTGAGTTCCTCACCTATCGGAGATCTTAACACGTTGCCAGCCCTTGAGCCTTGGAGCGTGAGCGATCCATCAAAGAACATGGTCCAGTGGTCATCGACTACCTTGGCTTCCTTCTCCTCGACATGTGTCCACTCCACGATGAAGTCTGTCAGAATCCCTGATTTGACGCTGGTCCTTGGCGCAAAATCGACCTTGAACTCGTTGAGCTCGACTGCCCATTGCGCTATCCGTCCTGTTGCGTCTCAATTGTGCAGCACCTCCTTCAGTGGGTACGTGGTCATCACCATAATTTTATGCGCCTAGAAGTAGTGCCGTAACTTTCGACAAGACGGTGTATATCATCTTCTGTATATGCGGATATCGCAATTTGGCTCCATGCAGGACTTCGCTCATGTAGTACACCGGCTTTTGGATTTTGGCCTTCTTGTCAAGGCAATCCCGCTCGACCACCAAGACCGTGCTTACTACTTGGGGGGTGGCTGCAAAGTAAAGGAAAAGCTCCTCTTTTTTGTTAGGTGAAATCAGAATTGACAGAGATGATAAATATCTTTTTAGATCTTGAAAGGCTTCTTCGGCCTCCTTGCTCCACTTGACGTTGTCGTGCTTCTTGAGTAGCTTGAAGAAAGGTATCCCCCGTTCACCCATCCGAGAGATGAATCGACTGAGGGTAGCGATGCATCTTGAAAGCTTTTGCACCTCTCTTAGTGTTCGTGGTGGATGCATCTGATTTAACGCCTCGATCTTGTATGGGTTGGCCTTGATGCCTCGACTAGACACTAGGAAGTCGAGAAGCTTGCTGGACGGGACACCGAACATGCACTTCTCAGGGTTAAGCATCATCCGATACTTACTGAGGTTATCGAATGTTTCGCCAAGGTTCCCAACCAGAGTACCCCTGGTTCTCGAGTTTACTACGATGTCGTCAACGTATGCTTCTACATTGCGCCCTATTTGGGATTTCAAGCAGATTTGAATACATCGTTGATACGTCACACCAACACATTTCAAGCCGAAGGGCATCTTCACATAACAGAATAAACCGAAAGGAGTAGTAAAGACTGTTTTCTCTTCATCCTCAACGAACATGCTAATTTGGTGATACCTCAAATAATCATCTAGAAAACTTAGCAATTCACAACCTGCAATGGAATCCACTATTTGGTCGATGCGAGGGAGAGAAAAAGGGTCCTTTGGACATGCCTTGTTGAGATCGGTGTAATCGACGCACATCCTTCACTAGCCATTGGCCTTCTTTACAAGAACTAGGTTGGCCAACCACGTTGGGTGGCAGACCTCTCGGATGAATCCAGCCTTCAGGAGTTTGCAGACCTGCTCTTGTATGGCTTGCTTCCGATCCTCCACAAATCTGTGCTACTTTTGCACTACAGGCTTGGCGCTCGGCTCCACAGCTAATCGATACTTGATCACCTCCCTAGGGACTCCGGGCATGTTAGACGGTTGCCATATGAACACGTCATGGTTTGCTTGAAGGAAAGTGATGAGCTCGTGTTCCTATTTAGGATTGAGGTTGGCGCCTCCCTTAACTGTCTTGGATGGCTCCGTCGGGTCGAGGGGCACCGTCTTGACCTCTTCACAGATCTTCTTGCCCTTCCTGCCATCGTCGACTTGGTCGTTGGTGGCTCTATCTGATGTGGAAGCCTGATTACTGCCTTCGAGTTTCTGGCGCTTAGCTCTGTCATTGCCGGCTCTGACTGCCGATCAGTTGAGATGCTCAGCCATCTCTAGACTCTTCTTGTCGCACCTGACCACTGCGCGTTGGTCGCCCTTGATCGTGAGGACTCCCTTTGGCGCTGACATCTTGACTGTCTGGTACGCATAGTGCACTATCGCCATGAATTTGGCCAGCATTGGGTGGCCCAGGATCACATTATACGCGGTCTCAAAATCCGCTACGTCGAAGAGGATCTTCTCAGTACGAAAGTTGTCTAGCATGCCAAATGTAACTGGCAACTCGATCTAACCCAGCGAGATAGCCGATAAATTTAGAGTTATGCGGTGAAACGGCTCGGCTCTGTCTTTTATCTTGGTCTGGGGAATGCCCATGTTATCCAGCGTTTTTGCGAAGATGAGGTTCAACGAGCTTCCTCCATTGACTAAGGTTCAAGCGATCTTGATGTTTACAATGGTGGGCTCGACCACCACAGGATATCACCCTGGATGCGGGACTAAAATTGGATGATCTGTTTGGTCGAATGTGATCATCATCTCCGACCACTTAAGGAATCAGAGAGAGTCGGCGTGGTCAGATTGACCACTCTCTCAACTGCCTTGTACTGCCTCTTGGACTCGTACATGGCGGACCCCCCGAAGATGTGTACCAGCTTGTGCTTAGCTCCTCGATACTCAGGTTCGTCATCCTTGAACTTGTCTCTAGCCTTCTCGATGCCTCGATCGGCAAGGGTGGCCTTTGAGCTTGTCCTGAACTTTTTTGTTGATTACCTGGCACTCATCGAAGTCGTGCTTGTCCGAGTGACGGACGGGGTAGTACTTGCCTCCTCCACGGCTTTGACCTTTATTGTCGTCTAGGTTGCACGTCTTATCCCTCTCGACCGCAGCCACAGTGGAATCACTTTTGCGCTTCTCCCTGCGGTTCTTGTTCCTCTTCGCCCCTTGCTTGGACGACTTGGCCTTGTCGCTACCAAGTTTTGGGTTATTGAGATGGTCTCGGGCTTCGGCACGGATGGCATACTTATCCGCCAACTCGAAGAGCTCCTTGGTGGTTCTGGTCTTTCGGGTGGCGAGCTTCCCCTTCAGATCTCCATCCTTCACCCCGTTCTCGAAGGCAACAATCACTGCCTCATCCAAGATATCGGGGATCAGGTTCCTTTTGTCGCTAAATCATCGAATGAAACTGCGCAGCGACTCTCCTAGCTTTTGCACCAGCTGATGCAAGTCACCACGTGTCCTGGGGTGTTCATACGTGCCTTGAAAGTTGGCGATGAACTGTGCCCGCAACTCGAACCATGACGATATCGACTGAGGTGGGAGGTTTAGTAGCCAAGACCTAACTGCTCCATCGAGAGTGGTGAGCAGGTAGTTGGCTATCACCTTCTTGTTGCCTCCAGCTCCTCTCAAGACTATAGTATAGATCTGCAACCATTCAATAGGGTTGATCTTCCCTGAATACTTCTCAATCGAACCGGGCTTGAACTTGTCAGGCCATCTGATCGCGCGCAGTGCTGGAGTGAACACCTTGCACCCCTCATCAATGTCTTCTGGGGTCATATGGCGCTGTCCTCTATGCGCATCTTACCAAAGGGGGAACCTGTGTCGCGGCGGCGAGCGGTCCCTCGAGGGCGAAGATGTGCCGCGGCACACTTGTTGTGTCGGGGATCGGCATCTGGAAGATGAGGATTCATTATCTCACCTTTTATGCTCTTCGCGATCTCACTCTTCTCTCCGATTTCGTAGGACATCGTGCAGGTCTCGACGATCATTTGGGATTTGATCTCAGAGGTCTCCAGAATATCCATGGCGGGGGTTCGAGCAGATCATCTTGGAAGCACAATGACCAGAACTGGCCACCGTTGATCTCGCTACTCGGCGACTATCATAGGACAACCCCGGCAGCTGACTCCGGGTGCCCTATCGGCTTGGCTATCTGAATCATGAATTAGCCACTCGAGCAGTCTGGGCTTGCGCTGCATTGAGCAATGTCTTCATCTGGTCAAACACCAGCGTCATAGGGTTTGCTTGGTCCAACGGTGGGAGAGACATCAATAGCATGTGAGCGCACTAGATGTTGGCCTCAAGGGTGTTGAAGACATCACTAGGGTGGCTCTGCTGGGCTGCTGTTCTTGGAACGCGGCTGGGCGCACCATTGTGGCCACACAACCAAATGGCCTGCTGCCCCTGGAATCTTAGCGCCTACAAGTGAGGTGTCGAAGGATTGTCTAGGTTGAGGTGCTTTGACAATCTGGCCGCAATCCCTGCCGTGGCTGTGGCTATCGAGTCACGACGATGGTCTGCTATGCCGGGAGCAACAATATCCACGGCAACATGCGCCGTGGCGGTTACTGCTCCAAGATCTTGGGGTGTGCCCATAGGAATGTGACCTTCCTGGTTACCTAAAGCTTCTGCTCTAGGGTCCCTCTCTTGGGAACTTTCAGCAATTGTGTATTTGCTGGCTCTAGCCATGAACACATAGCGATCTGCACAACTACTGCTTTGACTGCTGAGGTCATTGCCGCTATTGTCGCTATCGCTCTCTGTGTCCACACACTTGAGAACGCTGGGCTCTAGAGGGTCAAACTCGATGAAGCACACCTCTCGGCTTGGGTCCTTGGAATAGGACTTGATGAAGCCAATGTACTCGAGGTCATTGGCTGGACCCCATCGGTACAGCATGGTTCTAAAAACAATCTCAAATCCTGCTGGTGGGGCTTGGCTGATGTCGAGAATTCCAGCGTTGACACGTGTTGAAGACATGCTTAACCTACAAAAATAGCTGAAGGCCCCTACCAAGCGTGCCAGCTGTTGAAGGTTAGTGATCAACAATACACTTATATTCGGGTACCTTCGAGATATGCGGAGTCAAACATGCAAGAGGGAATACGTAATGTAGATAGGTTCTAACCTCATCGATGAGTAATACCCAACTCCTGTGTCGGCGATGATTGATATCGATGAAGAAATTATAGATCGATGGGGTTATCCCTGATTACAAGGAAGAACTACGAATCTAGGAGATGGCTAAACTATGGCTTATGTGTTGCTATGCTAAATCGCTAAGGGTCGCAATGGCTTCTTCAGGCTTGCGCTCGCTTCTGATGGGCTCTCAATTGGCTTTGCGGACTTGTTTTGGCTTGTCCTTGATGACGTCCTCCCTGGTCCTTATAAAGCAGGTTGGAGTACTGAGTCATAGTCGATGAGGAGTCCTTCTGCCATTGTGACCCCTGTATCGTATCTAAAATTCCATAGCTACTGGGCATATTCGAGTGAGTCTCTTCGTACCAGGAGTATGATTGGAGCTTTCCCTGCAGGGGATATCCTTTCTATGTATACCTTATCCCACAGGTTCGAGCTAGAGATATACGGAATATCCTGACATTGGTAAGTATATACGTGACATAATTTCCTACTTTATGGCGTATGCTCATATCCCATATTTGGATATTGAATAGTCAGGAATTGAGTTGCGCTTGTCGCTAAAGCATCGGATGAAGCCACGCAATGACTTACTTGTCTTTTTGTATCACCCAATGCAAGTCACTGCGTGTTCTATGGCGTTCATACATCCCTTAAAAGTTGGCGATGAACTGGGCCCACAACTCCGCCCATGAGGATACCGATTGAGGTGGGAGGTTGAGCAACCAAGACCTCGCCGCACCATCCAGGATGGTGAGCAGGTAATTGGCCATCATCTTCTCGTTTCCTCCGGCAACCCTTATAACAGTAGTGTAAATCTACAGCCACTCGACGGGGTTGATTTCGCCTAAGTACTTCTCAACAGGGCCTGGATTGAACTTGTCTGGTCACCTAACTGCATGTAGCTCGGGGAGGACGCCCTGCATCCTTCATTAACATCCTTGAGGGTCACTTGCCGCGGATCTTGTGAAGGAGGAAAACTACGTTGAGTAGGCAAGCGGCCCCTCGAGGGTGGTGTTTCACTCTGTCGAGCCCAGCTCATGGGAGATTGGCCCCTCGAAGGTGGGGACTCATTTTTCCATCACTCGAGGTCTTTGCGGTCATGTTCCTCCCTTTTGCCGTGAAAGGACGTCATGCAAATCTCGTCGATCGTGAGGAATTTGATCTTGAAGATCCTCGGGATGTCCCCGATGGGAGTTGGAGCGAACTGACCAGGAAGCATGCTGGTTAAAGCTAGCCACAGCCGATCCTACTGCTCAATGGCGATGGGTTGGTCTTGACTACTTGCTCATGACGCTCTGCTGGCAGGGGCATCTGAACCTCAAGTTTGGCACTCGAGCGGTTTGAGCTTGAGCTGCATCGAGCAGTGTCTTCATCTGGACAAATACTAGAGTCATTGGGTTGCCCGGACCCAGTGGCAGAAGGGATTTCAGCAGCAGGTGAGTGCACTAGACATTTGCCTCAAGGGTGCTGAAGATGTCAATGTTGTGGCTCTTGTGCGACGTTGCTCCTGGCGCACAGCCTGGCCCTCCATTGTGGCCCTGCTATTGACGTATTTGCTGTCCCTGAAGCTCTGACGCCTATGTGTGTGGCATCGTTGGATCATCAAGGTCAAGCTATCCGATAGGTTGGCCACGATCCCAACTGAGGCCGCGGCTACAAGATCTTGCCGATGATCTGTGGTGTTCAGCACAACAGCGTTTGCGGCCACTCGGGCTGTAGCCATCACTGCTGTAGGATTTTGAGGTGTATATAAAGGGATCTAGTGTCCCTGACCTCCTGTGGTGTCTGCCCCTATATTCCCCTCTTGGGAACTTTCGGTAGTAGCACCGTTGTTGGCTCCAGCCATGAACATACATCGATCTGTTCGGCTGCTATTCTGGCTGCTGCAGGTGTCGCTTTCACTTTCACTCTACGTATCGATGCACATGAGGACATTGGGCTCCATTGGGTAAAGCCAATTAAACCTACCTCTTGGCATGGATCCTAAGAGTGGGATTTAGTGAAGCTGACATGCACTAGATCCCCGCCTGACCCCCAGCATGGTTCCAAAGGTGATCTCAGACCCGATCGCAGGTGCTTGGCCGATGGTGGTAACCGAGCGAAAATTGACACACGGGTAGTCGTTAGAGAATCCGATGTGAGGGCGCACTGAAGACATGCTTGATCTACAAAAAAAAGTTAAAGGCCCCTACGTGGCGCGCCAACTGTTGAAGGTTAGAAATCGATAATAAACATATAGTTTTGGGTACCTTTAGTTATCAGAGCCAAGCACGAAATTAGAGGCATACAATGTAGACAGGTTCGGACCCCCGGATGGAGTAACACCATACTTCCTGTGTGGATGATGTATGGAATTAATGAACAGATTACAAGCAGGTCATCTAGCCCTAGTTAAAATGAGAATTGAACTTAGACAATGGCTAAACAACGGCTAGAGACTGACGAAGCAAAGCTTGTCGGCTCCTAATTGCTATGTGCAAAAGGTCTTCTTGCATGGAAGTTCTCTCTTCTCTTGAGGGTCCCTACCCTTAGCCTTATATAGTTGGGGTAGCCCTACCTTAAGTCGAGTTGTAGTTAGTTTGGGATATCAAATTGTAGCCAATGAGGAGTCCATCGTTGCATGATCTTCACAGCATAACCAAACTTCCCTAGATATCAGGTGTACCCGAGTTGGTTTCCTCGAACGAGAAAGTAACCAAGTCCTTCCTAATATTGAATTATCTTTTTCATATATCTTATCCGATAGAATTGGGCCTGTGATATTCAGGATCTCAATATGTCGTTAGGACATATCCTTCACGTATCCTTTGCGTACATATATCCCATGTTTAGACCAACTATCGACGTTTTTTGTCGGCAATAATGAAAACGGGGCTAGGCGTCGGATCCAAACTCGATGGTAGCATAAGACGCAAGAATTATACAGGTTCAGGCTCTCGCGGAGGAGATAATACCCTAGTCCTATGCTCTGAAATTATAGGTGTCTAGCTTATTTGCTGATGATCTGATATGCCGATGTTCGTCCGCCCCTCCCTTTATATAGTAGAGGAGGGTGGTTACAAGGGGGAGTTTGGGTCGGATACAAGATAGGGATTATATCTCCTGTACATATCCGTTTGGTAACGGTCTGGATTACAATTGTATCCTACCTAATCCGGATCTATTGCCATCTTCAGGGCTTCCTTCTTCCATACGCCTGGCGCAACCCTAGTAGCTTCGGCTTCCAAGCAATCAACTGGGCCTGGCCTTATCCTGTTGGGCCTCACAAGCCTACCTTGCAGATACCTGTGATCCATATATTCCACAATAGCCCCCGAGTGCTTTGCGATCGGATTGCCTTCTTATTGGCAGGATTTCCCGACTGGTTTTCTCTCCAACCGAGTGCTCCATTGTAGGCAAGGAGGTCATGAAGGACTCAATAGGGCTCCACATTTAAGCATTCTGAGTGGTTCCCGACCCAATTTATTGAGCCAACACGTGACTCGTCATGGAGTATATCTCCGTTTATGTTGGCTTTTAGCCGAGTAGTACATGTGCACCATGGCACACAGTTTTTGGCCTGTCATGAAGCATACCTATGCAATATTTGTTTTGAATCAACTTATGATATCTGATTCCGTTTTGAACGTTGACCAGCATGCGACCTGACATGAGGCATATCATAAGAAGATATTTTAGTTTGGAAGGTACCCAACTTTCGTCTGATGCGGTCTTTGGCCCTTAGCCCATCGTGGGGCGTACCATATCCCAAACTAGATTCGGCCCAGTTGTGCCTGTGTACAACGATTACTGCACGTGGCCACTGGCCCATCTTGAGGCGTGCCCTAGGGCAACCCCAAGACGTGCGGAAGGCAAAGCGTTTTCCCACTCAAGGCGAAAGTTAGCATCGCTCCCTATAAATATGAGACTTAGTGCGAACGAAGCGGATTCCTGCGCACTGTTCTTCACCTGCCCCTTCATCTTCTCACTTTCGGCGCTTCTCCTGCGATCTCCGCTCCTAGGGTTAGCATCTTTCGCAAGCCCAATCCAACACAGTTGCTAGTTCCTTCGCCAAAACATGTCTTCTCCTTCCTCCAAAGACGCTCCTTCATCAGCCTCGGCCAAAGATTGGGCCAATTCGGTGACGACGGAAAAGCTATTGGAGGGATTGGTCACCGGCGGCGTCTTCCCCCCATTGGTGATGCTCTTCGCCCATCCTGTTGCTGGTGAGTCTTGCCCCACGCCTCGTACTGAGGAGGTGGTCATTTTTGAGTCCTTTCAGCGTGGGTTCGGCCTTCCTGCCTGTGCTTTTCTCCATGGTCTTCTTCATTTTTATGAAATTGAGTTGACCCATCTCAATCCAAATTCCATACTTCAAATTGCTGTCTTTGTTCATCTCTGCGAGGCTTTCCTTGGCATTCGCCCGCATTTCAACCTCTGCCGTCATCTTGTCTTTCTCAAACCTTTCCCAAACAAGAATTCCTCCAAAATAGTTGGGGATGCTGGATTCCAGCTAAGGGACGGCTTGAAGAAGTCCTATTTCGCTATTCCCTTCAAGACCTCAAACAAAGGCTGGCATCAGGAATGGTTTTACTGTGCCAACCCCAAACCTTCTCTTCCTTCCTTTTTTGGAGTCCCGCCCAGGCCTTCGATGGATTGGACTTCGCTCCCCTCGGACGGTGGGATGGACCAGGTGGAGGAGCTCATGGGGATGATTGCCAATTGAAGGAAGATGGACTAACCGAAGTTGCGATCATCCTTAATTTTGGCTTTTGCCGAGTACAACCCCTCAAGGATCGAGTCCATCTTGGACATGATTATGAAGGGGAGCACGATACCACTCGGGAAGGCCCTGAGCTGATTGATAGGAATACTCTCCTTGGACGTCTGGGTGATTTCTTTGTCTAAGGCACCCAAATCTTTAACGCCAAGTGGCCAAAGGCCTTCAACAAAATGAGTCATCTGCCTCCGGTAAAATGCTTTCTTATCTCCCAAAGTTGGATTTTCTGATTCTTGAGTACTGCGACCAAGCATGTGTTTGTTGCCTATACTTGCAGGGTCGTGACGCCTTCTTCTCTGACACGCCGCTGCCCGAATTCCCTCAACACAAGAGCACCATAAGGAAACGCCCTGCCAGCGCCTCATCCTCGGTGCCGAATGTGAAGAAAGACAAGCCGGCGGAAGCCGAAGATCCCATGGGTAAAGGGAAACGCCCGGCCGTCCATGTGCCCAAGGAGAAAAGGTGGCAGTCAGCGGCTAACGTGCACCCGACTGGAGGCCAAAAGGTTCGTGACTCAGCAGCTGGGCGCATCTCGCCGGCGACCTCCTCATCAACGAGCCGGTCCGAGGGCCCGAATGCTCCCGAGCCCCCGGCGCGGCACTCGGCCGGCGGGGCGCCTCCGCCCCCGCACCCGTTTGGAGACTCAACATTCCCTGCACCCAACGTGTGGCTGGGCTCTTCTGCAGGTGAATCCTCTGGTCGGAAGAGTTCAGGGATAAAGTTAAGGAGATCTAGCAGGTTGGTTTCCTTGTTAGCTCTTCTTTTTTTTCCAAGTCATGCCCTGACTGCTTCTTTTTCTAGGAAGCCTGTTTATGAAGTTCCCGTGGACGTGCCACGTAGGGAACCCCAGGAGGCTGCTGCCGAAGATTCCTCAAGCCGACCAGGAACTGAGGTACCGGCTGATGCCGCCCCCGCCGCCCCCGAAGTGGCCCTGGAGACGGCGGCAACAACTCCCCCGACTGCTCCCGCGGCCTCGGTCGCCGAAACTGACTCAAATCTGGACAGCCCTCGACTCCTCCCAGGCCGGTTGGCCAAATGGTGCCCCTAAGGCCTGCCGCCCGCCCTTCGCCTCTGCTGGAAGAAATCCCTCAACCCCCTCGCCCGAAATCTCCATTGCGGGTTGCCTTCTTCGACGAGGATGGTGAGTGGACAGCCTTTGATGACAAAGATGAGGAGAAGGAATGGGAGGCGTTCTGCGACCACGCCTTCGGCTGCTCCCGATTGGCTCGCGTGAGTTTCTTGTGCCTAGTTGGTTAGAAGTTCTCTTCTTTTTGTCTCCATTGCGTAGAGTAACTTTGTCATTCATTTTGTTGTCTTCAACGTCTGGGGGAGCGCGCCAAGAAAAGGGATGCCCTTCTCTAGGAGATACTCCCGAAGACCAAGATGAGGCGGGACTATGAGGCCGAGGTCCAGCGGGTCCGTCTCGAGTTACAGGAGGAACTTGGCAAGGTCCGGAATGAGAACCGAGTGGAGCTAGAAAGACTCCGGGCCTAGGTTCATGCTTCCGAGGCGGACAAGCTGAACTTAACGAGCTCCCTTAGCGGTAACCGCCTTGTCCGACTGCCTTAAACCACCTTTTTAGTCTTCCACCCTTTAACTTCATTCTTCTTGTCTTGGTTTCGGTCTTTGTCGTTGCAGATCATCAGGAAAAGCTCGAAACCATCCAGAAGCGGATCAAGGAACTAGACAAATCTGAGGAGGAGGCCCAAACCAAGTTGGACAAGCTAGAAGGTTTGCTCCCGACTCGTCCTTTGTTCCTGTTGTGCTTTTTAACGTCTTTGGGCTAATCCGACTGATCTTGCAGAATACCGGGTTAAGTCGCAAGCTCAGTATCGCATCCTTGATGAAAAGATCAAGGGTACTGATGCGCGAGTCGACAACTCCGGGAAGGCTTCGAGGCGATGTTGCAAATCTTGAGTCCTGGCGAAGTTGGGCCCAGCGATGCGGACGCCACAATCCAGCGGCTGGCGGAAGGGCCCAAGAATCTGGTAGCACACCTGAAGGAGAAGGCGATCACGAGCGCCAGTGAAGCTTTGGCCATCATGAAGTCCCTATATCCGTGGGTGGAGCTCGAGGCTATCGGGGAGGGCTTTGCCTGCACCGTCGATGACGATCAAGTTGCTACCCTACTTGACGAGGTTAGGGACACTTCCGCCGCCCTAGTAGAGAACCTAGACTTGGGTCCCGTGTAGGCATCCATTTGTTGAGACTTGGTTTGTGATCATTCTTTTGTGCCTATGAAAAAACGCTTGACAACTTGAGCCGTGTTTTAGCTTTTCATTGCTTCATCGTGTCTTGAGATTCTTTTTTGACCAAACACTTGCATTCGCCACGTCTGATTTGGTGTCCCGCGGCCGTACATCTTCTCAACCGCTTCGAGTCCTGGTGCCTGCACGTCTTCCGGGCCGCTTCGGCTTCCTGCGCTAGCATTTAATCAAAAACTGTTCAACTTCCACGCTTTGGGTATATAAGAGTGTCACTGCTACTTGAGCGATCATTCGTTTCTGGGTTTTTCTCTGCAACCTTCGACGTTCCTCCTTAGACCTTCAATGGCTTCTTCATCCCAATCGTCTCCGTCTAGCGATGAGGCTCGCCATCTCCCCGACAGAGGAGCCAATTTTTTACTTTGAAGATGAGGCTCCACCGGCGCCTAATGAGGAAGAGGCCTTCCTTGCTGAACTTTTGGCCGACTATGAGCTCGCGCTGGCCAAACTTGCGGAAGAAGAAGCTGCAGCCCATGATGTCGTCACTGTCAACGCACTGCTCGAAGCCGTCCCGAAGCTTGTCGAGGCGAGGGATGCTCTCATTGAGGCAGTAGGAGGCGCGCGCCGCGCTTAGGTTTTAGGTTCTTGCAAATTTCTCGTGTAATGCATTGATGTATCCGAACTTGAATATTTTTAATGGAACCTTAATGTTGCTTAATCCTTCTTCCCTATTGGTTTAGAGTTTGCCCGAGTGATTTCTTTCCTTTTTGTTTAAGCGCTCTGCTAGACTATTCTAGCCCCTGGGCGTCGCGATTCGGCTCATGGCCGTTTTTCCCAGGCACGCGCTTTTGAGAGACTAGAGTTCACCGTTCGTGGGGTCAAAGTTTCACGATTTGGATTTTAATACACTCGAGCTTAGTCGAAATCATTAGGGAGGAGAAGTAAAAATGACTAATAAGAAGGGTTGCGCATGCGCAACACTATTAGGTGTAGCCCCCAACTTACAGCTTAATTGAGTATCAATTAAGTAGCAAGTTAAGAAGAAATTTTATTCATGAATAACATAACTAATGTACAAGATTTAAGAATAAAAACGACGTAGCTGCTCTATGTTCCATGAGTTGCCGATGACCACGCCATCTTCCCGCTTGAGTCTATAAGCCCCCGGGCGTGTCACCTCATCAATGATGTAGGGTCCTTCCCAGCTTGGGGAGAGCTTGTGCTCACTTTTTTTATTCTTCATTAGGACCAGATCTCCTTTGAAGAAGGCACGGCCCGAATGTTCCGGTCGTGGTAGCGACGCAAGCCTTGGAGGTATTTGGCCGACTGGATTGCTGCAACCTCCCTGGCTTCTTCCAGTTGATCGAGGTCTTCTATTCGGTTCTCCTCCGACTCGGCCTCCTTGTTGCTCTGAACCCATGGGGATCCGAACATCAACTCAGTAGATAAGACCGCTTCTTAGCCGCATACCAGGAAAAAAGGTGACTGCCCGGTGGCCCTACTAGGAGTGGTTCTCAGTCCCTAGAGCACCGAAGCAATTCTTTCACCCATCGCATAGCATAAGGCTTGAGACGATGAAAAATCCTTGCTTTTAACCCTTGCAGCACCATGCTGTTGGCTCGCTCCACTTGGCCATTGCTCCTTGGATGAGCCACAGAAGCGAAGCAAATTTTGATGCCGAGCTCGTCACACCAGTCCTGAAACTCTTCACCGCGGAATTGAGTACCATTGTCTGTGATGATCCTGTTTGGTACGCCGAACCTTACCACGATTTCTTGAAAGAATTCCTTGGCCTTGGCCGCCGTGATCGTGGCGACGGGCTTAGCCTTAATCCACTTCGTAAATTTATCAATGGCGACGAAGAGATGAGTGAAACCACCTTGAGCCTTTTTCAAGGGTCCGACCATGTCGAGCCTCCAGACTGCAAATGGCCAGGTGATCGGAATGGTTTGCAACTCCTGCGCTGGCACGTGTATTTGCCGAGAGAAGAACTGACAACCTTCGCAAGTGCGAATAATATCCTTCGTGTCGGATATAGCAGTCGGCCAGAAGAAGCCTTGGCGATAAGCTTTGCCCACCAGGGTACTTGACGCTGCGTGATGCCTGCAAATTCTCGAGTGGATTTCTCTGAGGAGGTTTTTGAAGGATCGAGATGGCGAACAGAGGGGGGGTGAATGGTCGCAAATAAATTTTCCCCCAAAATACTCCAACTAAAACCGAGAAAAGATCGCGCAAGGGAAATCGTGAAAAACCCGCAAGAACCGGAACGACTAGACAACTATGTGCATCCCTAGCTTACATGAATATTATCCATAAAATATGTGAGGGATTTTTCAATCACAATCCTAGTTGTCAAGTGTCCAAAAGAAAGAGGAATCAATTCAAATACTTCTTTTCTAAAAGAGATCAAGCCAAAACACAAAAGTCTCTTTTACAAAAGCAAAAGCAGATATTTCCAGAATCTGTCTTTAATTTGAACAGGAGGTTGGTGGGTTTCTGCTGCTCACAAAATTATGAGAAATTTTCTTCCTATGAGAAGATGAGTCGTGAAGCACTCCACAAAAATTCAGATCAAAAAGCCAAGTAGAAAAATCATCATAAATCTATGAACACAGACAGTTAGAAACTTCGGGCAGAAAATTTGGGGCTCGGTTTTCACTTCATAGCACCCAAACGGTGAAACCAGTGGACTCCAAACTTTTTCCAAAGATGTGTATAGGAGTCCCGCACAATCTCCAATAAGAATCACTCTAGAAGGATTTTTCTATATTTTTCTAAAAATCAAAGACTAACTGCTGCGCGAAGAACAAGTTCTGGACAGAACTGGAACTTGAAAGAAGAGATGATCTCTACTCAATCAAAGAGTGCAAAAGAGATGTAAAACCATATGAACACACTCAAAACATCCAAGATCAGCATTTAGAAGAAGTGGAGGCAAATCCAAATTGCATGAATGTAGATTGCGGGAAGGTAAATGCGTAATGTAAATGCTGAATTTAAATTGCGTAAAGTAAAGACATAATGTAAATGCGAATTTAAATTCACAATGATGTAAAGAAATTTTTGTATTTCTGGAAGGAGGAGGTATACAAAGCCACACAACAAGGTGGGCAAAGCTCAAATGAGCACAAAACCTCTACAACCTTCAAGGGAGGAGGCCACCCTCCACCCCTATTTATACAACTCTTGGGTCACCTACCACCCTTGGATGAGTCCCTCAACCCTAGGACACTCATCTAAGGGCTAGGATTAACCCACTCACACAGCCTTGCAAGGGCTAACCCAAAACCCACACACATACCGGGTTTTCTTGCACGGTTTTCAAAGCATACTACCTAGACCCGCTAACCTATCAACTAGACCGCAATCCGACGGCCCTCATTGATCCACGCGGCATCTAGCTAGCATCATCTCCTTTCCTTGTCTTCTTGACTTGCCCGGACTCCGTCTCCGATCATCTTCCGGCGATCTCCCGACCGTCTGGACCTCTGACGCTCCTCGCCTAGTCGCGGTCATCCTCCGCCTCACCATGACCTAGCACCGTCGTCCTGCAATCATCAAAGACAAGGAAAAACCTTTCACATAGCAATGCCCACAAATATTCTCAATGATTATCCCACAATCATTAATCAATCATAATTGCGCCCAATGGTCGGTTACTCGCCTTGAGCCGATAGCACTAGGAAAAGCAACCAACACTCAAATTGCTTCAATTTGAGGATCCAATTCAAATCAAACTCAATTTCAAATCAATCCAATCACAAATCTTGTCAATTACTCATCACACATAAGGATAGACCTCCACATGGTCTTTCAATCTCCCCCTTGATGAGTATATTGACAAACACATGAAAAGGCATAAGTTTGAGTTTGAAGGAGAAGAAGAAAGCAATTTGAATGCAAAGCCAAACTCGGTCCAGAGAGAAGGAAATAATATCATGACCAAGTTGGCTAGAAAGATTTTTAGAGCAATATAAAAGAAAGAGCAAGTTTTCCACAAAAGCTCTAAAATATCCAATAAAACTCACAATGAACACTCGAATATGCTTATGATCATAAAAATTTGCAATTGTCACAAAGATCATAAGAACCAAGGTGGATTAAATTTTTCCTTTGAAGATGCCTTTTCTACATTTTCTCCCCTTTTGGCAATATAGGCATCAAGAAGTCATTTTTTTTATATTTTATCCCCCTTTGAATATGTATGCATGAGATGCAACCTAAGGAGCTTTGAAGATTATCCAACTGATCATAATGACAAGATGTGACACCAAGCTAATCAATTTAGAAAATAACTAAACTTGGATGTCTCCAAGAACAAATTCATTTTGCTCACAAGCTTTGTTTACAAGATTTTATTTTAGCAAGATTTGAACAAGTGCAAAACTTAGCAAAAGTTTCAAAGCTAGAAGCAAACACCACTCATAGCATCAAATGGAAAACCTAGAGTTCAACCTACTCAACACTTTGGGGAATCGGATGTGCATACAAGGTCCTTGAGCTCATTTTCCATATAATGCAAATTTTGCCTTAGTATTTGAAAAGACATAGCGGGGTGCAAATGTTTGACATAATTTGCATTCTTTACCCACATATGTTTTTTGTTTATTTGCATTTTTCAAGAGTAATTGACTCATGCCATCTTGACCATCTCAAGAAGAACTCTTAAGAGGATGGTCTTGGTCATACACGATGCATTCCAAGTTCATCCCAAGTGCAATGGGAGGCAGTCTCGTGAATGCAAAGTGTTGAGATCAATTTTGCACAAAAAGAGTCAATTTTTGTTTTCATTTTAGCACATATGAGCAATTTGAAGGACTCAAGTATGGATCAAGCTAGTTTCACCCAAGTTGCTATAGGGACTCTAGAGAACTCCAAAATTTCACAAATCATGGTAAATACCTCTAGAGACGAAACTTAGCAAGAAAAAGCAATATGTTTCATCAAGTTTTTCAGTTAAAACTTTCAATTTTCAAATTTTAACAAGGTTAGCATGATGGATGAACTTGGACAATTCGAAGCTAGTGATTTTCTTCAAAAGATGTAGCAAGGTGCATTACATGAAGATTGAGTCAATTGCATAATAGACAAAGCTCATAAAACAAAAGAAAATGCAGTCTATATGCAATGCATCCACAGTTCCCAAACTCCCCTCAACATGTGAATCAATTTTAAGCCCAAATTTGGTTCAAATTGAGTTATTAGCAGAATTAGGCAAATGAGAAACTCAAGAACTCAATCGAAGCCAAAAATACAGAAATGAGGAGAGAAAGATTGAGCGCAAACCGGGTGACTATAGAGTATAGAAAAGATAGCAGAGAACACTAGGCTCAAACTCGCTCTCATCTTCCCCAATGAGTGACAAAGGAAAGCTGGCTCTCAAACTCGGCAAAGGAGCAAACATGCACTGTCTACCGGGGGCCCAACACTGCTAGACCTACAAGACTGTGAGTGAGCTCAACCGAGAAGAAGAAGAGAATAGCATCCTAAAGCATAAGATGAGAGGTCCATGCCGAGGCATGCCAGAAGTCTAGGTGAAGTGAACTCAGAACTCTAGAAAATAAAAACCCATAAGCACCCAAAGCAAGGCACAAACTAGCATGGCACAAACTCAGAGACTCTAAACAAGCACAAGCTCAAGTGTACACTTAGTCAATTTGAGTTCAATTTAGAGTACTTGCTTGAACTAAATGGTATAGCATCAAAGTGACATGGCATAGGCTACAAGGCATGAAAGAATTGCACATAGATACCACTAGCATCTAAAGTAAAGATAATAAACAAAGCCTGACACTAAATGCCAATGCAAAAGATGCAAAGAGGTTTCCTAACTCCCCCTCAACTAGTGAGTCAAGTTTAGGCCAAATTTTGGTTCAAATTGGAATTAGTCAAGATTAGGAACAATGGGGTGAAATGAACTCCAAAGGAACCAAAACACAAAAGCACCGTAAGGCGAAGCTAGAAACCACAAGACACAAACCAGACTCTCGAGCTAACCAAACCCCCTTAAACGAAAGTTAGTCAAATTATTCCATTATTAGTTCAAGTTTATTAAAATCAAGTTAAGCTCAAGAGAGACTAAGTCCTTAAGCTTAAGAGAGACTAAGTCCTAGAAACACAAAAATTTCAGCAAACACCTCCGTGTAAACCGGACATCCACTCATCGAGACAAAATAGCATAGAACATATATACAATCACACTATATCATCACATCATCCATACACAACAGTCCAAGTATCATCACACAAGTATATCATCGAGCACAATGGCGGAGATGAACCAAGGCATCTCGTGCCACGGATAGAAACAATTACCTTGTGTGATGTAGTCGAAGTAGTGGAAGTAGTGGTAGCCAACTTGAGCTGGATCCAAGTAGCAGAGGAAGAAGACCCAAAGCTGATCTTTTAGCCGCACCGATTGAGCCAAGAGTGGAAGACCTCCCTGTCCTGCGTTGCCTAGGCCGAGGTCATGGTCTTACGCGCCAGAAGGTGTCTTCCTCTTCATTGCTGCATCGCCATGGCGATTCTCGAGACAATATGGTCTTCCTCTTACTAGAAGCTGCGCACACATTCACCAAAACACATCTACACTTGAGCTAGGGTTAGTCAAACAAAACTAGCTCCTTGGCATAGATTTGACAAAATAGCAAGCATGGTGTGGCAAGAATCATCTAGAGCATGAGCATAAAGATAATGGCAATAGAGAGTGATGCATACAAAGCTAAGACAGAAATAGCACATGATCCACATATCCTTAGGCGACAACAATAATACATCCCAAACAAAACAGGCTCATCCAAGTAAGACACTGTGTTGGCAACTGAAAAGCTAAGCAAGGGCACTCATGGCAACATCATGCTAGCAGGGATCAAGAGATGTCTAGGTACACATGGATCACAATACTACTCTAGGCAAGGCAAATATGCATATGAATACATGCCAACAATGAACCACAAACTCAAGCTACTAGGTATCAAGCATGAGCAAGACAAATGATGACAATATATGATGATCATACATATGGCAAGCCAAGAACAATATCAAGATCCATATGTCCATGGTCTCAATGATACCATTCACATGTGGCAAACGCGCCCAACATCAAGGGGCAAACCAAATCAAACCGACCAACAAGGTCAAAGCGCCAACATGGAAGTAAGTGGCGACCATGGACACATAGACAAGATACTACACATGGCAAGACACATACATGATGGTGAATTCATGCCATGAATGAAGAACACAAGCTCATGCAGAATTGGTATGAAGCATATAAGCATAAAGAGCAATAAAAAGGTGATCATGGGCAATACAAGTCACAAAGCAAGAGCTGAATCATATAACCCTAATCTCATGAAAAGCACTCACATGTAGCACAAAGTCGACAAATAAAGTCTAAGCAACAAAGCCAATCATGTGGCACAAACTGTAGCATCACAAGTCAAGACACAAAGCTAATCATGGATGTAATAGAAAATCGGGATCATACAACCTAGATACTACTCATGACAATGTAAAGCAAATGATATATAGCACATGCCCACAATTAAAACAAATGCTCATACCAAATGAATAATAGCATGAATAGGATAAAACAAGAAAATCACATACTAGGGAAAGGGCTCATGAATACATGATATAATACATGAAGCACAAAACATGGCCGGGGGAAACATGCTAGGCATAAAACAAGAAAGACAAAAACTAACATGACCTAGCAATGTACATATAATACATATGGGAGCAAGAGCAATTACAACATGTCATGGAAGTGATGATCACAAGTATAAAGGACATGAGGGTATGAGATAGCTCACCATAGAAGTGGAAGTGCCCAATGCTATTATCATGAAGCTCAACACTTGTGGAGCTAAACACGAGGCAGACGAAGTTGAAAGTACATGCAAGTTAGCATGATGTACATGATGGTTATGCAGGAAGATCCAACCCTCTAGATACAAGCCGCAATGGCCAACTCAGAATTCACATCGAGTGCCGATACTGAAAAGCGACAAAACCGATCCTAGAGGAGACTAGGAAAGACCAACACGAGCAACACACTTTCCTACAACTATTGCCGTGAGTGGGCACCTCGAGGAAAAACGAGGTCCACTACTTACGCACGGCGGAGATGATGCCTCGG
Source organism: Guadua angustifolia (assembly GCA_036346375.1). Classification (NCBI taxonomy): domain Eukaryota; kingdom Viridiplantae; phylum Streptophyta; class Magnoliopsida; order Poales; family Poaceae; genus Guadua; species Guadua angustifolia. Next base: position 12,575,628 of record CM070511.1, on the reverse strand, counting down.
GACAACTCATGGACTAAGAATCGAACTAAGAAAGCACAAGTCCACAAGATAATCCAAATCCACTCCACTAGGTAGTAATCAAATCCTCATGCTAGCCTTAAGCGACTCATGCTATGAGAAAGGCAAAGAGCACATAATAGCATCATCGCATAGACATGACACAAGGAATCAGCACAAGAGGGCAAACAACCACAAAATGTCCATCATTCCCGCTAATGGTCAAGCAAAATTAAAACAAGGAAATCATCTGGACAAGCAAACAAAACACCTAATCTACCGGCAAGAACACCCAAAAGAAATTCAACTCTAAATATAAGGGTGAATGTAAGGCAGAAGTTGTAAAAAATAAGGCAATGCACATGTGAATGATGCTAACGTGATAATCAATGTATACATAGCATCAATAGACAAGAATAAGCAAGCATAGCCTTAAAACTACTACCACCATGGGCAGTTATTAACAATTAAGCATAGAACTAGGGCACAAGTATGAAAATAACAAGATATGGCTCTAGCTAAACTTAACTGCACAAAAGGGAAATCAAATCCTAGATCAAAGCAATTATTACCAATATAGCACATACCAGAGCATTTGACATGATATCAACAGAGAATTAGCTCTAGCCAAAATTAATTGCACAAGGGAGAGGGATAACGCAAGCAATGCCTACTCATGATACAAGTAAAATTCTAGCCATTGACCTAGGCCATTGCCGACTACCAAAATAATGCAATCAAGCAAATGTAGACAAGCAACACAAGTCATGTGGCAAGAATGGCATGATAGCAAAATTAATTTTCAACCTAGGCATGCAAGCATCAATATCTAAACATCATCAATGATAGGCAAGGCATCAAGAATAACCAGTGGTAAAAGAGCAACCTAGTATATCTATCAAGCAAAAAGGAGAAAGGTCGCTAGGTTCTCACCTCACGTATCATGACGATGAAGATGGTCCATAGGAGTCGATTATGATCAACCAAGAAAACCACTCCACCATGGGCCATCAGTCACGATCAGTCACAAGAAAACCATCGCCAAGCTTGGAGTAGTCCACACTAGTCGCCGGCTCTCGGATCGGTGAAGATCCCAAAAGAGAGCACCACCAAAGCTCTGATACCAATTGAAGGATCGAGATGGCGAACAGAGGGGGGGTGAATGGTCGCAAATAAATTTTCCCCCAAAATACTCCAACTAAAACCGAGAAAAGATCGCTAAAGAAATCGTGAAAACCCATAAGAACCGAACGACTAGACAACTATGTGCATCCCTATCTTACATGAATATTATCCATAAAATATGTGAGGGATTTTTCAATCACAATCCTGGTTGTCAAGTGTCCAAAAGAAAGAGGAATCAATTCAAATACTTCTTTTCTAAAAGAGATCAAGCCAAAACACAAAAGTCTCTTTTAGAAAAGCAAAAGCAGATATTTCCAGAATCTGTCTTTAATTTGAACAGGAGGTTGGTGGGTTTATGCTGCTCACAAAATTATGAGAAATTTTCTCCCTATGAGCAGATGAGTCATGAAGCACTCCACAAAAATTCAGATCAAAAATCCAAGTAGAAAAATCATCATAAATCTATGAACACAGACAGTTAGAAACTTCGGGCAGAAAATTTGGGGCTCGGTTTTCACTTCATAGCACCCAAACGGTGAAACCAGTGGACTCCAAACTTTTTCTAAAGATGGGTATAGGAGTCCCGCACTATCTCCAACAAGAATAACTCCAGAAGGATTTTTCTATATTTTTCTAAAAATCAAAGACTAACTGCTGCACGAAGAACAAGTTCTGGACAGAACTGGAACTTGAAAGAAGAGATGATCTCTACTCAATCAAAGAGTGCAAAAGAGATGTAAAACCATATGAACACACTCAAAACATCCAAGATCAGCATTTAGAAGAAGTGGAGGCAAATCCAAATTGCATGAATGTAGATTGCGGGAAGGTAAATGCGTAATGTAAATGCTGAATTTAAATTGCGTAAAGTAAAGACATAATGTAAATGCGGAATTTAAATTCACAATGATGTAAAGAAATTTTTGTATTTCTGGAAGGAGGAGGTATACAAAGCCACACAACAAGGTGGGCAAAGCTCAAATGAGCACAAAACCTCTACAACCTTCAAGGGAGGAGGCCACCCTCCACCCCTATTTATACAACTCTTGGGTCACCTACCACCCTTGGATGAGTCCCTCAACCCTACGACACTCATCTAAGGGCTAGGATTAACCCACTCACACAGTCATGCAAGGGCTAACCCAAAACCCACACACATACCGGGTTTTCTTGCACGGTTTTCAAAGCATACTACCTAGACCCGCTAACCTATCAACTAGACCGCAATCCGACGGCCCTCATTGATCCACGCGGCATCTAGCTAGCATCATCTCCTTTCCTTGTCTTCTTGACTTGCCCGGACTCCGTCTCCGATCATCTTCCGGCGATCTCCCGACCGTCTGGACCTCCGACGCTCCTCGCCTAGTCCCGGTCATCCTCCGCCTCACCATGACCTAGCACCGTCGTCCTGCAATCATCAAAGACAAGGAAAAACCTTTCACATAGCAATGCCCACAAATATTCTCAATGATTATCCCACAATCATTAATCAATCATAATTGCGCCCAATGGTCCGGTGCTCGCTTTGAGCCGATAGCACTAGGAAAAGCAACCAACACTCAAATTGCTTCAATTTGAGGATCCAATTCAAATCAAACTCAATTTCAAATCAATCCAATCACAAATCTTGTCAATTACTCATCACACACAAGGATAGACCTCCACATGGTCTTTCAAGGTTCCTCCCTTCTTGCTCCAATATGCAGCGCCTCAAGACTCCGGAGGCACTTTTTTGAAAGAGTTATTCCCCGACTACCACGTAGCTTTTGCATCAGCGTGTGATGCTCTCTGCCTGCACGTGGTCTTTGGGAAGCTCATCCTTTAATAGATAGTTTAAGAATGGAGTGTCCAGTCAGGGTTGATGACTAAAACTTTCTCTTCGGCTGGTCTTTCCTCTGATTTGTCTGACTCCTGCTGTCGGCTTATTGAAGGTTTTTGGAGCTCTTCGATAAATAGTCCAGCCAGTACTATTGCCCGACTGGAGCCTAGCCTTGCGAGCTCGTCTGTTGCTTCATTGTCGCGGCGAAGTACGTGGATGAGCTCCAGTCCGTCGAACTTGTCTTCGAGCTTCTGCACTTCCTGGCAATATGCGGCCATGCTGTCACCGACGCACGACCAATCTTTCTACACTTGGTTGATTACTAACATGGAATCTCCGCGGATTGTCAGTCGTTGGACGCCAAGGGATATCGCGATACGGAGTCCGTGGATGAGTGCCTCATACTCGGCGGCGTTGTTTGATGCCGGGAAATGGATCTGAAGGACATACTTCAGGCGATCCCCCGTCGGAGAGATGAGCACCACGCCAGCCCCCACACCGCTGAGCATGAGGGAACCATCGAAATACATTGTCTAATACTCAAGTTCTTCAGAAGTTGTGGGGGTCTGCAGTTCCACTCACTCGGCGGTGAAGTCGGCGAGTGCTTGAGACTTTACTGTTGTTCGCGGCTTGAAGGAGATTTCAAAAGCTCCAAGCTCGATCGCCCATTTTGCGATTTTCCCGGTGGCCTCCCGAATGTGGAGTATATCCCCAATCAGAAAAGAGGTGACCACCGAAATTGAATGTTCTTGAAAGTAATGTTTGAGTTTGCGAGAGGTAAGCAATACGGCATATAGCAGTTTCTGTACCTGCGAATACCGTGTCTTGGATTCTCCTAATACCTCGCTGATGAAGTAAACTGGCCGCTGAACCTTCTGGAGGTGCCCTGCTTCCTCCCGCTCTACGATGATTGGAGCGCTGACTACATGAGTCGTTGTGGCAATGTAAAGCAGAAGGGGTTCTTTGGGCATCGGTGAGACCAGTATCGGTGGCGAGGACAAGAATTTCTTGAGGTTCTCGAAATCTTGCTACACCTCAGAAGTCCATTGAACATTGCCCTGCTTCTTCAGAAGTTTGAAAAAAGGCATCCCCTGCGAGCCCAGGCGGGAAATGAACCTGCCGAGGGCCACCATGTAGCCCGTGAGCTTCTGGACATCTTTCTAACAAATCGGTGGCTTCATCTTCAGGATAGCATTGATCTTCTTCGGGTTTGCTTCGATGCCTCACTGCAACACAATGAATCTGAGTAGTTTTCCTGAGGGGACTGCAAAGACGCACTTTTCGGGGTTGAGCTTCATCTTGTAGGCCCTTAGGATTTCAAATGTCTCGGCCAAGTCGGATATGAGGTCCTCCTTTGCACGAGATTTGACGATGACATCATCTACATATGCTTCCACGTTGCGTCTGATTTGAGTATGAAAACACCGCTGTATTGCGCACTGATATGTTGCACCAGCGTTTTTCAAGCCGAACGGCATTGTGACGTAGCAAAATGCTCCAAACGTAGTGATGAACGAGGTCTTGATACAATCTTCTTCTTTTAGCCTGATCTGGTGATATCCCGAGTAGGCATCTAAAAAACTTAAGAGCTCACAACCTGTAGTTGAATCTACCACCTGGTTGATGCGAGGCAGCCCAAACAGATCTTTCGAGCATGCTTTGTTAAGATCGGTGTAATCAACACATATACGCCAGCTTTTATTCTATTTGCGAACAAGAACTAGGTTCGCTAACCAATCGGGATGATATACTTCTTTTATAAAGCCTGCGGCTAAAAGCTTAGTGATTTCTTCCCTGATGGCCTCTCGGCGGTCTTGAGCAAATCGGCGGAGACGCTGCTTGATAGGCTTCGCCTTCTCGTCGACATTGAGAGAGTGCTCGATCACCTCCCTAGGGACACCGGGCATGTCCCGGTTTGCCCTAAGAAAGGTGACGAGCGCGTCCTCCTATTTGGGGTTGAGTCCTGTCCCGATCAGAGTCGTCTAAGCCGAGTTGGACAGGTCGAGGATTACCTTCTTAGTCCCTTCGTCAGGCTTCATACTTGTCTTGACTTGCTTCTTTGCTGGTACTTCTCCCTCACTTTGTTGATTTTCGGCCGCCTGTCGGATCTTCTCCCTGTCGACTGCCAGTTCCTGCATTTCAGCCAACTCACAGCTCTCTCTATCACACACGAAAGACTGCCTGACATCGCCGTGGACCGAGATAATCCCCTTCGGCCCGGTCATCTTCAGTACGAGGTAGGTATAGTGGGGCACTGCCATGAACTTGGCTAGGCCTGTCCTTCCCAAGATGACATGGTATGCCATTTCAAAATCAACCTCCTCAAAGTTAAGATATTCCGTCCGGTAATTTTCTTTGGTCCCGAACGTGATCGGCAAGGTGATCTGCCCAAGTGGAACTGAAGAGGTCCCGGGGATTACCCCATGAAACGGCGATGAGCCCCACTTTAGCTCCGAACGGGGAATCTTCATGTCATCGAAAGTTTTGGAGAAGAGGACATTAAGTCCGCTCCCCCCGTCAACCAGCACCCTCTTGAGTTTGACGCTGCGAATCACAGGATCCAAAATGAGGGGATATCTACCTAGATATGGAATGTGATCTGGATGATCCGAGTGATCAAAGGTAATCGGGACCTCGGACCATCTAAGGTATTGGGGGGTTGCCGGCATAACTGCATTGATATCCCAATCGGTAAGCTTTTGCTTTCGCTTGAACTCATAAGCAGCCAAGCCCCCAAATATGTAATTGAGCTCATGCTCTGTCTTCTGGTAGTTGCCCTCGTCATCTTCAGAGGGATCTTTCTTTTTCTTTGCTTCACCCTTGTCCAGGCCCGGCCGCTTGTTTCTCTCCTTCGCGAACCTTCTCAGAGTGAAGCAATCCTTCGCAGCATGTTCTCCCTTAGGATGGAAAGGGCAAGTTGCGTCCATCATCGCGTCATAATCGTCCGTCCGTGGCACACGAGGTCGGCCGCGTTCGGCCATTGCAACCAGTTCTTCGGGCTTTCGCTTCTTATCCCGCTGCTTGGAGGACTCGGTGTGATCCTTCTTGTCCTTTTGCCGTGGGCGATCATCTTGACGTTCGGCTAAGGCATCAGAGGACGTTGCGTAACGGTCTGCCAATTCAAACATTTCTCTTATTGTGGTCGGCGGCTTCCGGGACATCTTTTTAATCAAGTCTGGGTCGTTAACACCCTTCTGGAATGCCGCAATGACCGTAGCTTCTGAGATATCCCGGATCGTGTTCTTCTGCATGAAGCGCCGGATAAATTTCCGGAGAGTATCACTCTTCCACTGATGAAGCTGGTACAGGTCCCACTGGGTTCCAAACCTTTTGTAGGTTCCCTGGAAGTTGGTGATGAGCTACTTGCAAAGATCTCCCCAGGAATCTATAGAATTCGCTGGAAGTCCTGTGAGCTAGGCTTGAGCCGAAGGGGTAAGTGTGTCTGGCAAATAATTTGCCATTACGTTGTGGTCTCCTCCGGCTGCCTTGATTGCAAGGGAATAAACTGCAGCCAAGCTTCTGGATCTCTTTCTCCATCGAATTTGGTGATGCTTTTAGGATTGAAACCTTCAGGCCAAACCACTTGGCAAAGCCGGGGAGTGAAGGCACAGATCCCATCATTAGGCCCGTCATCGCGCCAACGTGGGAAGCGCCGAGGAGGTGATCTGGCTCTGTGGTCCTCGCTATCGCCCTTGTCGCGGTGGTGTGGACTTCTGTAGTCGTCCCGGCCATCATGATTGATGCCGAATCGCTCGTAGTCGTCTTTGCGCCGGCGGCGTTCTTCATCTTCACGCTCTCTTTGCCTGGTGTCTAGATCCAAGCGAAGGTCATAGATGATGCTTCGGCGGGCATCTTCACCCCGATGAAGTTCAAGTCGGCCGCGCATGGTCCGACTGCGAGCAATATTGCTGCTTGCAGTTTGAGTGACTGCGCGAGAATGGGAATATTCTTTCTCCCCTGGCTCTTCCTGATGTTGTTGGATTGCCGCCGCCATCACCATGGCCTTGACTTGGGCCACGATCGGAGCAGCTGGGCTGTCGAGACCAAGCATTGGTCCCAATGTGTCGAGAAGTGTCTTCGATGTGATAATATTCTGCTGAGGAGTATGAAAAACCGATTGGTTCCCCATCTTCGTTTGCAGGATGTCTTCGTTGACATTGCGGCCTCTAGCCTGGAGAGACCTCGTCCGAGTTTCTTGTGCCTCACGATGAAGGCGCTCTGCCTCTGCGGCATCCACGGCATCTTTCTGTTGCTGGGACTCCGTCCGTGGGTCTTCAATCACGAAGACGCTGCGAAAACTTTGAAGGCCTCTAGCCCTGTTTTCTGAATTAGAAGAACAATAAGGCAGATTGGGCTGACCTTTGGATCCGAGTGGTTTGCTGAAGCTTTTCACCACTCAGGACTAAATCCTGATGAACCTCGCCGGATCGAAGAAGCGGACTAAGTGGCTTCTTGTCGAGGGACAGATGGCCATGGCCTTCCTTGATCCGAGTGGCTGCCTGGCCGAGAGAGTAGTGGAACTACTTCTAGATTGGATCTGGTCCAAATCTGAAAGGATAAGCCTACCAAGATTGTCAGCGATGAACTCCAGACTTCCAAAGCAGAATGGGTGGGAGCGAAGGTGACAACGATTCCGTTGATAGACGCCATCGAGCTTGTTCAGGGAGATCCTAATGCGCCCCCTACCTGGTGCACCAACTGTTGACATTTGTTGTCGGCAATAATGAAAATGGGGCTAGGCGTTGGATCCAAACTCGATGGTAGCACAAGACGCAAGAATTATACAGGTTCGGGCTCTCGCGGAGGAGATAATACCCTAGTCCTGTGCTCTGGAATTATAGGTGTCTAGCTTATTTGCTGATGATCTGATATGCCGATGTTCCTCCGCCCCTCCCTTTATATAGCAGAGGAGGGCGGTTACAAGGGGGAGTCCGGGTCGGATACAAGACAGGGATTATATCTCCTGTACATTTCTGTTTGGTAACGGTCTGGATTATAATTGTATCCTACCTAATTCGGATCTGTTGCCATCTTCAGGGCTTCCTTGTTCCATACGCCTGGCGCAACCCTGGTAGCTTCGACTTCCAAGCAATCAACTAGGGCTGGCCTTATCTTGTTGGGCCACACAAGCCTGCCTTGCAGATACCTGTGATCCATATATTCCACAGTACCCTCCTGAATCTGCTTGATTTGGAAGCCAAGAAATTAGCTCAACTCACCCATCATGCTCATCTCAAACCCTGTGCTCATCACGTCAGAAAACTAAGACAGAAGAAAGTGAGAAGAGCCACCAAAAATAATATTGTATACATAAATCTAGAGAAGAAGAAAATGTGAATCATGGTGTCTAATGAATAGAGTTTTGTCTACTATACCTATCTTGAAACCATGGTTGAGAAGATAGGACTTAAACCTCTTATACCATGCTCTAAGGTCCTGCTTAAGTCCATACAAAGCTTTAGAAAGGTTAAAGACATGGTTTGGGTATTTGGGGTTTCTGAATCATACAGGCTGCCTGGCATACACCTCTTCCTCAATGTATCCATTTAGGAAAGCACTCTTAACATCCATATGATAAAGCTTGAAACCCTTGGATACCGAGAATGCAAGCAAGATCCTAATAGCCTATAGTCTAGCTACAGGGGCAAAAGTGTAACATACTGTTTTTTAATTTCCTGAAACTTGAATTTCAAAATCCGAACCCGTGGAAATTTTCTCGAATTAGTTTCAGCTTAATTTGAATTTTCAAAATTTAAAAGGATTTAATTGGACTAATCTATACTTCAAATTAATTATTTCTTATTTTATTGGGTTCCTAGTGTTTCATTTGATTTTTCTGTCTTTTTGGAGATTTTTCGGGATTTATCTGCTATTTATTTGAATTTATTGGATTTTTATTCGGTTTTCTAGAATTTCTTAATTCGAAAAATCTGATTTCCTCTCCGGGCCGATTCTACTGTTTATTCGCGCCCAGCCCACTCCTATTCACCGGCCCGGCCTACCCTTTCGTCGTTCGGCCCAGCCAGGCTAAAACCCTAACAACCGACGCGTCTCGGTCGTCGATCGTCGATCCAACGGACGAGAGTCGCGCCGCCACCCAACAGAAAAACCCTAAACCCTAACTGCGTTATTACTTCGCCGTCCGATTCCGAATCAACGCACCTCAGCGCGCCACGTTGCCTGCTCAAGCGCCGCCGCCCGCACAGCCCAGCCGCCCGACCAACCTCGCTTTCCGCGCCTATTCCCGCAACCCTAGACTATTTAAGGCCACTCCGACTTCCGTGCCGTGTTCTCCACCTCGCGCCGCACATTTTCCCTCTTCTCTCCTCGGCGGAGACGCCTCCGTGCGGCTGTGCGACCTCGCCGAAGTTGATCCACCGCGCACGAGTGTTCCACCGTGGATTTCTCCGAGTCCGGTGAGTCTCCGCCACCCGTTTTGGTGTCGTCGAGTTCATCCTTTCATCCTCTACCTGATTCACTAACTCTTCTATCCGATCCGTCACTCCTTCTCTGTTTTGCGTCTCGTCTTCTCTAGCGCCGGTGAAGTAGCACCGCCGCTCCGTCGTCGATCTCCCTTAGTCAACAGTAGCCGTGTGATCATCCATCGACGGCCAGATCTTCGCCACGTATACTGGTGAGTTCCCCCGAGCCAACTGCCTTGTTACTGCCATGTGTCGTCCACGTGTTGCCTCGTGTACGCCACGTAGTCGCCACCTCAGATCTAGCCCCGCGTGGCATCCCAGTCAGCGATGCCGTGTCGCCTAGTCTTGCCTCATCAGCGCCGCGTCGTGCCACGTGCTAGACACGTCAGCGCCACGTCGTCGCCACGTCAGCCGAAAACCTGAGTCTAGCCACGTCAGCGCCAAGTCAGCTCCACGTCATCGCCACGTGTGCCCTCGTGCACATGTGTATGCCTCGTCACTGCCATGTGTCGCCCATGTCATCATGCCCACGCCACCAAGCCCTAGAGTTCTCCCGTGAACTCGGTTCGCCGTGGACCGAGCCGATGATAGGCGGACCCCGCATGTCAGCGGTACTGTGTTCATTTTCTTTTTCCGATTATTTTCCGAATAACTGAATTTCTAGCCAATCCGAAGCCGACACGTGTCACCCATTATTCTTTTTCTGATTTTCTCCCCCGTAGAACTTCCAAGAGCCCGTTCTCCTCCGTTCGAACTCCGATTCGAACGATTCAAATTTCTAAATTCATCTAAAATCAAGATCTATCTGTTGGTGTGTTTATTTTGAATTTTTGGATTTTTTTTATTTATTTTTGTCTCGTTTCGCGTTTTTCGCGTGTAGACGACGCAGCGGTTGAGCGAGCGTAGCATCCGACGGAGGTAGCAGCAGCGAGAGAGGTTGAAGGCAAGTCTCCCTTGACCATATTGAACCCAAGTTTATGAAATGCTATTTTGTTTTTAAATTATTGCATGCTTATTATTTGCGTATTGTACTTTAATGTCATTTTAAATGCTTAGATAAATGCCAAATTGTTATAACCATATTGATATTCATTTTGACAAACCATTGACACCCTAGGAAAATTAAGTACTGTTAACGATAATCATTTTTGTATTATGGGACGGTAGAAAATGCTTAGCCATGCTTAATCACGTCGGTACCTTACTATTATGGAAATGCTTTCATATTTGATTCAAATTGAATTGTGAAAATATGGCAATTGGTGTTGCCGGTATTAATTTGAAGAATAAAAGTGAAAAATGATTTAGACCGGGGCGGATTGGTTGTGTGGCGGGTGCGGGATGCACAAAATTCTGGAATGTGATTGTCCGCCCTAGTCAATTAAGGACCGGTCGTTTGTTACCTTGGGCCATGCTATACAGTACAACCACATGTCTATTATGGGTATGACCTGGTTAAGTAATTTGCATGTATCATTATTTGACTTCGCCATTGGGTTGTGCGGTTTGCCGGGAGGGTACTTGTAAGGCGCAAGAGAGGGCTTCTGTACTGGGCGGTTAGCCCTAACAGCGGTGAAACCTTAGCGGGCGGAGTCGGTAGCGGTATTATGCATTGTAAAGGCCTTGTCATGATCTCCCTGCCGGCACACCAAAGGAAGTGTGTCAATAGCTTGGCGAAAGGGGTTGATCATGTCGTGTGGGTAAAGTGTACCAACTCTGCAGAGTCAAAACTACTTGAGTAGCCATGCCCATGGACAAGGGCAAGCGTGGAACGCTTTCACATAGTAGATTTTCTGGTTTTTGGTTTTAAATGGAAAAATGATGATTCGGTTCAAAATGAAAATGTGGTTGGGAATCCGCGAGCAGCTAGAGCTCCCGGATTTTAGTTTGGCGGTTGGAGCCAACCAGGTAGTTGAACCTGGAAAATTGTTATACTTCAAATTTAAGTAATTATGCTATTTACATTTTTGTTAAATGCTGCTTTATGAAATTATTACTTGTATTTAAATTTCAATTTCGCTTTATGCAAATGAACCCTATATGCTTCCTTTGTTCAAGCCATGCATTTAGTTAATTGCATTTAAGTTTCCAAGACTTGCTGAGTATGTTGCATACTCACCCTCGCTTTTCATTGCGGGGCTGCTTATTCCATAAAGCAGATGAGGTGATCAGAGATGGCTATCCTAGAGTTGGCGATCCACCGTTCGACATCTGTGGTGAAGACTTTGATGAGGAGGATGACTCGATCTACTAGGGAGCGTACCCCAGTCGGTTGCCTGTGGGCACATTGGCTGGCTCTTTTGTTGCTACATTTTCCGCTGTTACTTTCACACTTAAGCCGTAAGGCTCGATACTTGTAATAATGTGATGATGTTTACTCTCTTTTGTTTATTTACTGTTAATTACTCGTGATATGTCTATGTTATCATCACTGTATGAGCTGTGTGTGCTAGCTGTTCCTGGACTAGCACGGTTGAAGCACAGAGGGGTCGGATTTGGTAAATCCGGGTCCCCACAGAGGTGGTATCAGAGCCATATCGACTGTAGGTCGCAACCCTAGTTAGAATGGTCGTTAGAATTTCAAAATTATTTTCTAAATCAAACCAACAAACTGGTAATTAGTAGATTGTCTTCTCTCACCTTATTCTTAGGTTCCTACTTCTTCCCTTTTTTCGAATATTATTTTGAAAATTTAATTTGATCTTATCTCCCAAAATTTCTCTAAGTTTTCGGTCGTCTGCAAGATCGGTGAAAGGACTGCTAGAAGGATCAAGTTGATGGAAGATCGCTCAAAAGGGACCCCTATCAAGAATAAGTTATTAGTGCCCGTGTCATCCCTCCTTCACCTAGCAATCGGAGTTTATTTGGTTTTGCTGCTTGCTTTTTGGGTGTATTGTGCACTTACCCTAGGCATGGTGTTGCAGCCACCTTACGTTGGAATTTTGTTGCCTTTCTTGCCTTGGAAGGGCTACCTTCTCCCAGTCTTCTTACCTTTTGCTTTTTCCCTCGTGTCTTGTGTTTTTTCCCTCTCGTCTTTGCTAACTTTTTCGTGGCCGTTGCTTCAGATGGAAGGTCAGGGCAGAGGCCGTGGTCGCAGAGGTAGAGGCCGTGGGCATGGTCGTGGCCCGGTAGTGCCACCAGAGCAGCAGATTTCCTCAGAGCAGCAGGCTTAGTCTGAGGAGGAGTTGCCACCGCCGCCGCCGTTTCAGCATCAGATGGCTGATATGCAGCAAATGATGGCGATGCAACTTCAGCTACTGCAGGCTCTGGCACAGAACATGGTGAACAATCAATGCTTGACACGATCGCGGCGCTTGATGTTTCAAATTGATCAAAGCTTGGAGAGTTCATGAGGACCCGACCGCCTACCTTCTCAGGCGCAGGAGAGCCTTTGGAGGCAGACGACTGGTCGAGGGATATTGAGAAGAAGCTTCAGCTGGCACAGTGCGACGACCGCGAGAAGGTGTTGTATGCCACCATCAAGCGAAGGAGTTCTTTGCTACGGTGGGACAACCATGCAGCCCATCGTAAGCGCTCTGGCGATTACTTGGGAGGAGTTCACTAAGGCCTTCCGGACTGCTCATGTACCTGTTGGGATCATCGAGATGAAGAAGAGAGAGTTCAAGAAGCTGCGTCAGGGGAACCAGAGTGTGTCAGAATACCTCAATCAGTTCACCCAGCTGCGAGGTATGCACCTGAGGATGTGGCCACTGATAGTGCCAAGATCTGGAGGTTCATGGAGGGTCTGGACCCCGACATCAAGGTGCAGCTTGTTGCATTTGATTTCCCCAACTTTCAGCACATGGTGAACAAGGCCCTAGTGGGGAGGATGCTCGGCCGCCCGGCGAGAGTCACGCAAGAGGAAGATGGCTTTCGAGGCTCGGCAGGAGCGAGTGGGTCTCGTCGGCGCTTTCCACCTCAACAGGCAGCAGGACACTGTCCGGGAGCACCCGCACACCTTACTCGACCTCGCCCGGTTGCTCGGGACGCGGCGAGTTACGGCCTTCGGCCGCAGAAGGGGAACACCAACGCTGCAGAGTCAAGTGCACCGCCACCGGTTGGGTCACTATGCCTTGATTGTCCTCAGAGGCGCCAAATGATTACTCCAAGATACCTTCGGCTTGGGAGCCAGCTCAGCCAAGACTCCATCTCAGGGATCAAGACGTGGTGCGCCTCACACCCCCAGGACTCAGCAGTCGTTTGGGAGAGGGCGTGTCAACCACGTGACTGCAGAGGAGGCTCAGGATGCACCCGACGTGGTATTGGGTACGTTTCTTGTCAATTCCATACCGGCCACAGCTTTATTTGACTTTGGAGCATCACATTGTTTCATTTCGAAGAATTTTGTTGATCAGTTTGGTTTGGAGACTTTGGCTCTTAAGAATCCCATGATTATTCAATCACCGGGAAAAGAAATGAAAAGTGATTTGTTGTGCCCAAGTGCCACCGTAGAAATCAAGGGGGTAAAATTCCTTGCGAATCTCATCCTCTTGGATTCGAAGGGACTAGATGTCATCCTAGGGATGGATTGGTTGACGAAGTTCAAAGGACAAATTGATTGCGCCAGTAGAGCCATCACCCTCACAAATGCAGAAGGCATCTGAGTGGAGTTTAAGCCTGATAAGTCGTTGGGTGAGAAATGCTTGTTGAACAAGTTGAAGGAAATTACCTTGGAGAGTGTGCCTGTGGTGAGTGAGTACCCCGATGTATTCCCTGAGGATTTGCCAAGCATGCCGCCTGATCGAGAGATCGAGTTCACCATAGAGCTTGTTCCGGGTACAGCTCCAATTTCCAAGAGGCCTTACCGCATGCCAGCAAATGAGCTCGCCGAGATGAAGAAGCAGATTGAAGAGCTGCAAGAGAAGGGGTTTGTTCGTCCGAGTTCGTTGCCTTGGGGAGCGCCGGTGCTCTTTGTGAAGAAGAAGGATAACAGCCTGCGGATGTGCATCGACTACAGAGCTCTGAATGAAGTCACCATCAAGAACAAGTATCCTTTGCCCAGGATCGACGATCTGTTTGATCAGTTGAAGGGTGCTTGTATCTTCTCCAAGATCGATCTGCAATCTGGCTATCATCAGCTAAAGATAAGGCCGCAGGACATCCCAAAGACAGCCTTTGCCACTCGGTATGGACTATATGAGTTCACAGTCATGTCCTTTGGTCTGACCAATGCTCCAGCATACTTCATGAATTTGATGAACAAGGTGTTCATGGATTATCTGGACAAGTTTGTGGTGGTCTTTATAGATGATATCCTTATCTATTCTCGAGATGAGTCTGAGCATGAAGCACATTTGAGAATGGTTTTAGAGAAGCTTAGAAGTCACCAGCTGTATGCCAAGTTCAGCAAGTGTGAGTTCGGTTGATGAGTTGCTTTCTTGACCATATTGTCTCTGCTGGAGGTATCTCAGTGGACCCGGAGAAAGTGAAAGGAGTGCTTGATTGGAGGCAGCCCAGGTCAGTGCCGGACATCTGGAGTTTCCTTGGTTTAGCGGGTTACTATCGGAGATTCATTGAGGGATTCTCAAGGATAGCTAGACCGCTTACTCAGCTGCTGAAGAAAGAGAAGAAGTTTGAGTGGACTGAAGCTTGCGAGCAGAGCTTTCAGGAGTTGAAGAAAAGGTTGACTACAGCCCCAGTGCTTGTTTGCCCGGACATCCAGAAAGGATTTGAGATCTATTGTGATGCTTCGAGGCAGGGTCTGGGTTGTGTGCTGATGCAGGAAGGCAAGGTAGTCACATACGCCTCGCGGCAATTGCGACCACATGAGGAGAACTATCCAACCCATGACTTAGAGTTGGCTGCTGTTGTGCATGCATTGAAGCTGTGGAGGCACTATCTCATTGGAAACCGGTGTGAGATCTTCACAGACCACAAGAGTCTGAAATATATCTTCACCCAAGCCGATCTCAACCTGAGGCAAAGAAGATGGTTGGAGCTGATAAAGGACTATGATGCAGGCATCCATTACCATCCTGGTAAGGCGAATGTGGTTGCCGATGCTCTGAGCCAAAAGAGTTACTGCAACACTTTGAGGATTCAAGAAGGACAGCCTGCTCTGCATGAGGAATTTCAGCGTCTGAACTTGGGGTTGGTGGAAGAAGGATCTGTTGCTGCTTTGGAGATTCAGCCAACTCTGGTGGATCAAATCAAGAAGATGCAGAAGTCAGACAAGGAAGCCGCGAAGATCAAGGAAAGGATTAAGGAAGGTAAAGCCCCAGGATTCTCAGAAGATGATGAAGGAATCGTGTGGCTTGGGAAGAGTATCTATGTGCCGAACCAGAAAGAGCTCAAGCAGTTGATACTGAAGGGGGCGCATGAGTCAGCATACTCGATTCATCCCGGCAACACCAAGATGTATCACGACCTTCGAGGTGTTTATTGGTGGCCGAGAATGAGGAAGGAGATTGCAGAATTCATAGCTATGTGTGATGTGTGCGGTGAGTCAAATTTGAGCATCAAAGGCCAAGAGGTTTGTTGCGACCATTGAAGGTACCGAGTGGAAGTGGGAAGAGATTGGGATGGACTTTATCACAGGACTTCCGAGGACCAGGTCAGGCTATGACTCGATTTGGGTTGTCGTGGATCGACTGACGAAGGTTGCACATTTTATTCCGGCGAGGACAACCTATAAGGGAGATAAGCTTGCAGAGCTGTATATGACTCGGATTGTGTGTATGCATGGCGTGCCCAAGAAGATTGTTTCGGATCGGGGCAGCCAATTCGCATCTAGATTCTAGCAAAAGTTACAAGAAGCATTAGGCACCAATCTGAACTTCAGTACAGCTTATCATCCCCAGACAGATGGACAGACTGAGCGGGTAAATCAGATTTTGGAGGACATGTTGAGAGCCTGTGCATTGTCCAATGCCGCCAGCTGGGATCAGAGTTTGCCATATACAGAGTTCTCCTACAACAACAGCTATCAGGCTAGCTTGCAGATATCGCCGTTTGAGGCTCTGTATGGAAGGAAGTGCAGGACACCTCTCTGTTGGCATGAGACAGGAGATCGCCAAGTCTTTGGTCCAGATATTCTGCAGCAGGCTGAGGAACAAGTGAAGATGATTCAGGAGAGGTTGAGAACAGCGCAGTCTAGGCAGAAAAGCTATGCTGATAATCGCAGAAGAGAGTTGACCTTTGCTCCTGGCGATTATGTGTACTTGAAGGTCTCCCCACTCAAAGGAATGCGTCGATTCCGAGTTCATGGCAAGTTGGCACCGAGATTCATTGGACCATTCCCAATTGTTGCCAGAAGCGGAGAAGTGGCGTATCAGCTGGAGTTGCCACCGCAACTGTCGAATGTGCACAATGTCTTCCATGTGTCACAATTGAGGAAGTGACTCAGGGTGCCAGAAAGTCAGATGCAAGTCAAAGATGTTGATTTGCATGAAGATCTGACCTATCCTGAGTATCCGATCAGAATTCTGCAGGAAGCTGAGCGCAGGACCAGGAACAAGGTGATCAAGTTCTGCAAAGTGCAGTGGAGCAACCATCCAGAAGAGGAAGCCACCTGGGAGCGCGAGGAGGATCTTCGAGCGGAGTACCCCAGCCTTTTTCCTTGGTTAGTCCCAAATCTCGGGGTCGAGATTACTTGTTAAGGGGGAGGTTTGTAACATACCGTTTTTCAATTTCCTGAAACTTGAATTTCAAAATCCGAACCCGTGGAAATTTTCTCGAATTAGTTTCAGCTTAATTTGAATTTTTAAAATTTAAAAGGATTTAATTGGACTAATCTATACTTCAAATTAATTATTTCTTATTTTATTGGGTTCCTTGTGTTTCATTTGATTTTTCTGCATTTTTGGAGATTTTTCGGGATTTATCTGCTATTTATTTGAATTTATTGGATTTTTATTCGGTTTTCTAGAATTTCTTAATTCAGAAAATCGGATTTCTCTCGGGCGATTCTATCGTTTATTCGCTACCGCCTACCTTTTTCGTCGTTGCTCGCCCACCAAATTAAAACCCTAACAACCGACGCGTCTCGGCCGTCGATCGTCGATCCAATGGACGAGAGTCGCGCCACCACCCAACAGCAAAACCCTAAACCCTAACTGCGTTATTACTTCACCGTCCGATTCCAAATCAACGCACCTCAACGCGCCACGTCGCCTGCTCAAGCGCCGCCGCCCGCACAGCCCAGTTGCCCGACCAACCTCGCTTTCCGCGCCCATTCCCGCAACCCTAGACTATTTAAGGCCGCTCCGACTTCCGTGTCGTGTTCTCCACCTCGCGCCGCACATTTTCCCTCTTCTCTCCCCGGCGAAGACGCCTCGCGTCTTCAGGCGACCTCGCCGGTTGATCCACACAGCCGCGAGTGTTCCGCCCTGGATTTCTCCGAGTCCGGTGAGTCTCCGCCGCCCCTTTTGGTGTCGTCGAGTTCGTCCTTTCATCCTCTACCTGATTCACTAACTCTTCTATCCGATCCGTCACTCCTTCTCTGTTTTGCGTCTCGTCTTCTCCAGCGCCGGTGAAGTAGCGCCGCCGCTCCGTCGTCGATCTCCCTCAGTCAACAGTAGCCGTGTGATCATCCATCGACGGCCAGATCTTTGCCATGTATACCGGTGAGTTCCCTCGAGCCAACTGCCTTGTTACTGCCATGTGTCGTCCGCGTGTTGCCTCGTGTATGCCACGTAATCGCCACCTCAGATCTAGCCCCGCGTGGCATCCCAGTCAGCGACACCGTGTCGCCTAGTCTTGCCTCATCAGCGCCGCGTGGTGCCACGTGCTAGCCAAGTCAGCGCCACGTCAGCCGAAAACCTGAGTCTAGCCACGTCAGCGCCAAGTCAGCTCCACGTCATCGCCATGTGTGCCCTCGTGCACATGTGTATGCCTCGTCACTGCCATGTGTCGCCCATGTCATCTTGCCCACGCCACCAAGCCCTAGAGTTCTCCCGTGAACTCGGTTCGCCGTGGATCGAGGCGATGACAGGCTGACCCCGCATGTCAGCGGTACTGTGTTCATTTTCTTTTTCCGATTATTTTCCGAATAACCGAATTTCTAGCCGATCCGAAGCCGACACGTGTCACCCTTCATTCTTTTTCTGATTTTCTCCCCCGTAGAACTTCCGAGAGCCCGTTCTCCTCCGTTCGAACTCCGATTCGAACGATTCAAAATTTTAAATTCATCTAAAATCAAGATCTATCTGTTGGTATATTTATTTTGAATTTTTGGATTTTATTTATTTTTGTCTCGTTTCGCGTGTTTCGCGTGTAGACGACGCAGCGGTTGATCGAGCGGAGCATCCGACGGAGGTAGCAACAGCGGGAGAGGTTGAAGGCAAGTCTCCCTTGACCATATTGAACCCAAGTTTATGAAATGCTATTTTGTTTTTAAATTATTGCATGCTTATTATTTGCGTATTGTACTTTAATGTCATTTTAAATGCTTAGATAAATGCCAAATTGTTATAACCACATTGATATTTATTTTGACAAACCATTGACACCCTAGGAAAATTAAGTACTGTTAATAATAATCATTTTTGTATTATGGGACGGTAGAAAATGCTTAGCCATGCTTAATCACGTCGGTACCTTACCATTTTGGAAATGCTTTCATATTTGATTCAAATTGAATTGTGAAAATATGGCAATTGATGTTGCCGGTATTAATTTGAAGAATAAAAGTGAAAAATGATTTAGATCGGGGCGGATTGGTTTTGCGGCGGGTGCGGGATGCACAAAATTCTGGAATGTGATTGTCCGCCCTAGTCAATTAAGGACCGGTCGTGTGTTACCTTGGGCCATGCTATACAGTACAACCACATGTCTATTATGGGTACGACCTGGCTAAGTAATTTGCATGTATCGTTATTTGACTTCGCCATTGGCCGTGCGGTTCTTGGGAGGGTACTTGCAAGGCGCAAGAGCGGGCTTCTGTACTGGGCGGTTAGCCCTAACAGCGGTGAAACCTTAGCGGGCGGAGTCGGTAGCGGTATTATGCATTGTAAAGGCCTTGTCACGATCTCCCTGTTGGCACACCAAAGGAAGTGTGTCAATAGCTTGGCGAAAGGGGTTGATCATGTCGTGTGGGTAAAGTGTACCAACTCTGCAGAGTCAAAACTACTTGAGTAGCCGTGCCCACGGATAAGGGCAAGCGTGGAACGCTTTCACATAGTAGATTTTCTGGTTTTTGGTTTTAAATGGAAAAATGATGATTCGGTTTAAAATGAAAATGTGGTTGGGAATCCGCGAGCGGCTAGAGCTCCCGGATTTTAGTTTGGCGGTTGGAGCCAACCAGGTAGTTGAACCTGGAAAATTGTTATACTTCAAATTTAAGTAATTATGCTATTTACATTTTTGTTAAATGCTGCTTTATGAAATTATTACTTGTATTTAAATTTCAATTTCGCTTTATGCAAATGAACCCTATATGCTTCCTTTGTTCAAGCCATGCATTTAGTTAATTGCATTTAAGTTTCCAAGACTTGCTGAGTATGTTGCATACTCACCCTCGCTTTTCATTGCGGGGCTGCTTATTCCATAAAGCAGATGAGGTGATCAGAGATGGCTATCCTAGAGTTGGCGATCCACCGTTCGACATCTGTGGTGAAGACTTTGATGAGGAGGATGACTCGATCTACTAGGGAGCGTACCCTAATCAGTTGCCTGTGGGCACATTGACTGGCTCTTTTGTTGCTACATTTTCTGCTGTTACTTTCACACTTAAGCCGTAAGGCTCGATACTTGTAATAATGTGATGATGTTTACTCTCTTTTGTTTATTTACTGTTAATTACTCGTGATATGTCTATGTTATCATCACTGCATGAGCTGTGTGTGCGCGGTTGAAGCACAGAGGGGTCGGATTTGGTAAATCCGGGTCCCCACAAAAAGTCTCCGCAAAGTCAAGACTCTCAACCTGAGTAAAGCCCTGTATAACTAGTCTAGCCTTGTTTCTAATAATAACCCCATGCATTATAACCAGATGGAAGCTCAACAGCTGTCATATCTTGTTCCTCTCAAAGTTCTCAAGTTCCTCATGCATAGCATTAATCCATGACTCATTGGATAATATATAAGAAACATCCTTCAACTCAAAAAAGGCAACAAAGACTGTGTAGAGGCAGAAACTGGACAAGCCTAATTTTGAGCGTGTGATCTGCTCAAACAGATCATCAATAATCTAATCAGGTGGATGAACTTTCTAATGCCCTCTTTGGGAGGACTGTGCTTTAGCTGTGCTTCAGCTTTTGACTCAAAGCTCCTCCAAACTGACTTTCTGTACAGCGGCTGCACAGCTCTTTCATAGCCAAAACACCCTCCACAGCCAAAGCACAACAGGAGGTGCTTCGGCTGCGCTGCCAGCCGCTTCGACGTTCCAATTCCCAGATAACCCTCCCGCGGTGCGTCCTCCTACCCCCACCCCGTAGCGTGGCCTCCTGCCCTTCTCGTCCTCTCCCCCACCCCGTGGCGCGGCCTCCTTCTCCCGCCCCCGGTGTGGCGCAGCACCTCCTCCTCCTCTCCCCTCAGCGCAGCATCTCCTCCTCCTCCCCTTACGGCTCAGCGACTCCCCTTCGTCCCTCGGTGGTGCGGCACATCCACTTCGTCCCCCGGCGGCCCGGTGCGTCCTCCTCCTCCTCCCCCGGTCGGCGCTTCCTCATCACCTGCGAAGCCCTCCACCTCAATAGGTGACTTCATTAATATCCATATTCTTGTTCTTGGCTGTCACATATATGGCTCCTATCGCTGTAGGCTCGTAGCCATTAGGAACTAATAAATGATGGAGTTTGATTAACGCTTAGGAAGGCTGCCACCGGCGACGGAGCATGGCTGGTGATGAGCTTGATAAAGCTTCAACAATGGCGATGGCCATTTTGGGAAGAGGTAGATTAGGGTAGGAATTACCAGATTTGGGGGTTCCCCAATTTCTCGGTTTGACTAGTAGCTTCCTCCATGAAACACCCATAATTAATACATAGAGTCAACACAATGGTCGGATTCAATTCGTAGTTTTATAGCAGTTTGGTGATTTGCTTTGTGGTTCATAGCAGTTATACCATAGAATCTTGGGTTCTGTTTTCATGGCCTATGAGTTGTCAATGAGGCCAACACTCACGTAGTTTACCTTAGCATTTCCTGCTTCTTCAAGAGCTTCTGTAATATAAAACGAGATGTTTGTCTTTTGGAGATTGAATTGGCTCTCTATTTTTGTTTGGCAAAGGAACAACTAAACAAGGATTATAATTTGTTGCAGCTGATACCAGGCTCTTTTATGATGTATTCATTGCTCTGGTTAAAAGATCTTTTCGGGTCTTCCACCATATGTTCAATTGTGAAGAAGTTGGCTGTTTCACTAGACCTGCTCCTTTTATAGTATCATATATTTTCTTTTGCAATATCCTCACTGGATTGGTAATGGCCTCTAGTGATCAAAATCGAGCCTTTCCTCATAAAGAGGACTGGTTCTATCCAATAGCAGACGATCTCAGCCTTCTACTTAAGTCATATGCACTGTTTTATTAATTTTACAAGCAAGATTTGATTAAATATTCATCTCGATTAGTGTAGGGCTCAACAGTAGTTAATGCTTTTCAGGTTGTTAACTTCAGAGGAAATGTTCAGACAAGGTTAAGGAAACTCAAAGAAAGGGATGTTCAAGTTACATTGTTGGCATTGGCTGGACTAAAAAGGTTAAATATGGTGGAAAATGTAACAGCTGTACTGTCAGTGGAAGAAATGCTTCCAGCTGTTTCTCAAGGTGCTATTGGCATAGCTTGTAGAAGCAATGATGACAAAATGGTAGGTGATATAATGTTCTAAATATGCTAGTACATTAAGAAACATAGAATGAATGTATAATGCCATATCCTAATTTGACTCCAGCTGCACTATCTCATTGTTTGTTGCTCTTTACCCTGACCATGTTGCATATTTTTGGATTTTCCAAAAATATTTCATTTATGTAATCCCTGATAGACTTATAGCACGCTTTTAGAATATTTCTGATGTTTGAGTGCATATTTCTGTTCTATTCAGTGATGTACACGAATGCCCTGTGCAGCTGTGCAAAGCACGCCAGGCGCTTACCTGAGCTGTTGAACCATGAAGGTACCAGATTAGCTGTTGCATGTGAAAGAGAATTCTTGGCAGTTCTTGATGGTAACTGCCGAACTCCAATTGTTGCGTATGCTTATCGTGAGAAGGATGGTAATTGTTGCGATGGGTAAAGATGCCGGCCATGAGCTGAAAGCAAAGGCTGGCCCTGACTTCTTTGATAGCTTGCAATGAAAAAAAAATAACCACGGTCCAAGTAGTGTGTTGAGTGGGTTATTTTGATTTTTCTTTTTCTCCTAGTTCTACTAGAGGCTTGTACCATATATTAAGCTGTCTCATTCAAATGTGTATATCTGGTTCATTTAGCACTGTGGGTTAGAACTTAGAACGTGGATCCACGGCTTGTAATACCTCATATTTCCATTGAATTCTGGATGAGGCTTCTGTGCCCAATTATGTTGTAACATTGTAATTTGATGTAATTTTGCAGATATTTAAAATCATTCAGTTCTGAATCTGTTGTTTGCTAAAGTTGTCTTCTTGATTATCCAGTGAAACCTACAATTTGTCAACCGGAGTTGAGATAGTTTATAAGTCCTACAAGCTATCAATAGTAGGTCATGTTGTGGTTATTGCTCAGTTATTCATCACTTATTTGGTACAATGGTGTTTATGTTTTGATTGGATTACTATAATTTATGCATATATGGAGGAAATTGATGGTCTTATATGTTGTCATGTACTTGCATCGAACAAAATAAAGAAAAGATTGATGAAGAAAAATAAGCAAAATATATGTAATAATGTGAAAAAATTAAATATAACTAATGCTTAGTTATTCATCACTTAATATTTTTACAAATATAATCCTAAAGATCAATATTTAAGTTAAATCAGCGTACAAACAAGCCTTCAGAACTCTCAAGGTCATTTCAGTCATTTAAACACCAGCTACAGCTGCAGCAGCCAACTTATAGCCACTTTACCAAACAGCCTCTTAAGAAAAGCTACATTACTTGACTCATAATGCTTCTGATTTCAAACAAGTCAAAATCACTTTTACTTTCAAACAAGTCAAAATCACTTCTACAATTAGTCACCCCCAAATAGGGCCTAAATATGGCAGGGATGACCAGAAGCAGAAGTGGCCTCTACCTCATGAACAGAAGAGGAAAAAATAAAGCCATTCGCTGAAAGAGGACCTAAAGGTATGTCAGAAGGTAAGGACTGATCTCCCTAAGGTGCAGCAATAGAAATAGGAGGCACCTCAAGTGTAGAGGGGATTGGATCAGATGGAACACCATCATCTTCATCATCCTCATCTTCTACTAAGATGGTCTCGGAGAGAGAAGAAGAACCTGATATATTAGGTCTAGCACCTGGGCTACCCTCGTCAAAAGTCACCTCTCAGCTCTTTATGATCATATTTGCATCGCAACTTTAGATCCTATAACTACGCGAGGAAGTCGAGTAACCCAAAAAAAATACCATCAGAAGAATGAGATTCAAACTTATCCAGGTTACCAGACTTCAAAATGAAATACTTGTAACCAAATACACGAAAATGAGAAACACTGCGCTTTTGCCTATACCTCAACTCGTAAGAAGTGTGCTACAAATGTTCTCTAAAGAATACACGATTAGAAACATAACAAGCAGTAACTATAACCTCAGTCCAAAACATTCTAGGAGTACTGTACTTGTCTAACATCATCCTAGCTATTTCAACCAAGGTCCTATTTTTCCTTTCCACTACGCCATTTTGTTGTGGGATGTAGGGAGAGGAGAATTAATGCTCAAAACTAGAATCCACACAGAAACTCTCAAAATAGGAGTTCTTGAACTTCGTACCATTATCTCTGCGTATAGCTCGTAGGGACTTGGGAGCTCAATAGACAACCTACTAACAAAACCCTTGAAATGAAAAAATGTCTCATCCTTCGAGGCCATGAAAAACACCCAAGAGTACCTTACAAAATCATTGACAATGAAAAGAACATACCACTTCTTACTTGTTGACTACACTCTAGCTGGACCAATAGTGTTCATATGTAAAAGTTGTTCTGGTAAATCGGTTAATACAATAGTGACTTGAGGATGAGAAGTAACAATCATCTTGCCATGTCAACAAAGAGAGCAAACTAAGTCTTTGACCATCTTGAGTTTAGGCAAACCACAAATGAGATTATAGTTGCTAACTTTGGTCAAATGATCGAAGCCAATGTAACTAAGTCTCCTATGTTAGAAGGAGAGACCATGAGACTCACAAGTAATCAAACAACGAAGAGAGTCTCTAGAAAAATCAAAAAAATTAGCACGGAAGGCTCCTAAATCTAGAAATCCCACAAACTAACCCTTCTAACAAATCAAGGATTCTATAGGCACTACACTTAAAGCTTACCTCAAAAGAGTCATCAAAAAACTGAGAAACAGAGAGCAAATTGTATTGCAGCTTACTCACTAAGGCAACGTCCTTAAGAATGAAATTATCATTAATGCATATAGTACCTTTAGCAATGACTCTACTTGATGAAGCATCCCCAAAAGTGAACAGCTCATCACCGGGGCTCGGACTAGGGATGAGAACCATCTAGAGTTTCCAGTCAAATGGCGAGAACAACCAAAGTCAACAATTTAAACCTCTCTCTTCCCCATCCGACAAATCTGATCAAGACATAACAGAAAGAGATGACTCAATATTGGGATAAAGTGAAGATCTGGGAACCCAATACTAAACTTCACGACGCCTCAGAGTGCTAGCTACAGAAGAAGAAGACTGAATTCTAGTATCTCTCTGATGTTCAACTTTCACAAAATCAAAAACAACATTTGTAGAGGATCTAGGAACTGAAACTAGGTTGGCGCGCTGTGGTACAAAGGCCGAACCATCTCAGTGAGACTGCTTGAATCTCCTACCAGAAACACCTCCCTTCGTTGATATCTACCTTGATGGAAGAAATGAGGAATATCAAGAGAACGGTGGATAAACTGACCACAAGCAGCTCCAGGACTAAAACTTGACTAAACAGCCTAAAAACCGAGTCCTAGACACTGCCCAAAACTAGACGATTCTCTAACAAGTCTAGAAGCAGTGTGTGCCTTAAAAGCACTCAGAGTCTGGGGATGACCCTGAATACCCCTAAGAGTAGCAACATGCTCACGCCTTGTGATTTTGACATGTCTGAAATAGAAATCTACTAGGTGACCATCCTTCTGATAGAAGGTGCATGAGTACTTCGCCTTGCTAGAGGCAGAAGAAGTAGGAGAAGCACCCTTCTGGTCAGAGATCTCATGGACAACCCCAGCAGACCTAAACACAGTAGTGCTCATCATGGGAGCAACTAGAATCTTTCCACTCTTGGAGCCATGCACAATGGTAGGAGAATGAGTCCTAACGTGCTCCAAGTAGTCAAATCCTAAACTCTGATTAAATCAGCCAATCTTGGATTAGTCTATAATGAGATTGAGCTTCTTCTTGCCTCGAACAAACTTCTCGAGAGTACTTATTAGATACTCACACTCCCGAAAGGAAGAGGCACATGAAGAACAGAGAAACGAAGAGGAAGAAGAACTAGAAAGAGAAGAACTACTAGCACAACAGAGGAGAGTTCAGCCCGAGGAATATAAATAATCTAGCGAAGCATATCACAATCGGTTCTCATTTAAGAAGCGACAGTGATGTGCACACACATCACTATCGGTTCTCACTTAAAAACTGATAGTGATGTGATCATGCATATCACTATCGGTTCTTCTGTGAGAAAAGATAGTGATGTTTATATACACATTTATTGTAAGAAGCGATAGTGATGTGATCACTATTGCTTCTTATGTTAGAACCGATTGTGCTGCATCACAGTCGCTTTTATAGTGATTATATTAACACCCCACCTAAGTCATCTACCACAATCGATTTTTCCTAAAATCTGAAGAACTGACCTAGATAAAACGATAGTGATGTTTCATTCTGTACTCCACTAGACTCTACACATCTTGATGGTTCTACTCCTTACGTGGCACTCGATGCTGGCGATTCTTATGTCTCACTTGTTAGTGTTGATCTCGGGCCAAGTCAATGCTTGACCGAGTCTTTAGGGGCTAACTGCCCACGTCTCCTGATCGGGGAGACAACCGACTAATCATCGCCTGGTCCTGGGTCACCCCGAGTATAAGAGATGAAGGAGTTCTCCTCCGGACGGTTGCACGATTAGAAACCCTAAGACACCCTCTTGATCAAGGTAACTCGGAAGTGGCATCAAGACCAACGCCAACCAAGGCCCTCCCTGTGCGGTGACCCTCTCCATCTCTGCGGCGAGCCACCTCCGTCATCTCCACCATTGGGAAGGACGCGACGGAAGAGAAGGAATCGCATCGTTGTGGATCTGCACCACCTCTGCTTCCTCTTCATCCGAGCGCATTGCTTCATCCTCTTCTCAATCGGCAATGGCTTCTTAATAAAGCTCCAACCCGCAAGGTATTCACTCAGATCCCCTCATCTAGGTGTTTGATTTGGGCGCTAAAGATCCTTAAGATTTAACAATGGTATCAGAGCAAGTGTTTTATGTGCCTAAACTCTAACCCTAGATGATGAACACTTTAAGTTAATGCCTTTCCTCGGGCTAGAACTCATGTGAAGCAATTAGAAGGAGAGGAAGAACTCTAGCAAGAAGAATAGATAAGAATCTTAGATATACAGCAAAGATGATGAGAGAAGGAACCCTAGATCGGTTTTATCCCCAAATCAGAAACCCTAGACTAATTTTTCCCCTAAACCGAAGAATCAAATCAAGAACAAACATTAAGAAAAGGAAGGAGACCTACGGCCTCCGTGCTCGTCGTCAGAGACGAGGAAGATCGATGGCCGTTGCCGCCTCCATGTGCTCCTTGTCTCGGGTGAGTGCGCAGCGTGTCTAGGGCACCGCCGCCAAAGCCGCTGAATGATGGCGCGCCAACCCAAGGTTGACGACGCAAGACCGCAAGAGGGGGCTGGGCGGCGCCACCACGTCTCTGTCTCCGTCTCGTCTCCCAGGAGAAGTCGCTCCCGAGCTCACGGGCATGAGGCGAAGGAAATGAGCTAGGGTTTGGAGTCCCGATTTTTCGGTTTTGTACCGAAGCACGAATGATCTCGGCCGTTCGTGGTGATCTGACGGCAGTAGTGATGGCGTGCGGTAGCCACCTTTTGGCCCAAGTGAAGCGAATATACCGAGCCCAAATTGTTGGGGCACGGTGCGGTATTGAAAGAGGCCGTTTGGTAGGAAGTTTAGGCCATGAGCGATGATGAACAAGAATCAATTTCCTCAATTTCCTTTTTAATTCTTGTTTTGGCAATGAATAATTAGTTTAATTGCTGTTTTATCTTTGTGAATAATAAGTTTAAGCACTAAGTTAAGGTTATGTATGTTTCATTTGCTAAGTTTAAGATTATTTTACGATTAAATTGGATCCAACGTGAAAATTTAATTAGAAAATTATATTAAGTTTGTTTCAGTATGGAAATTTCATCTTCTGACCAACGTTGATGATGAAATTTGCCATAATAATTAAGTTTAAAATTGTATTAAGTCCGTTTTTAGTATGGGAATTTTATCTTCTGACCAACGTTGATGATAAAATTTGCCATAAAATTATTAAGTTTATTCTCGGTGTGGAATTTTAACCCGACCAGCGTTGATAAAATTTGCCACAATATTTAAGTTTAAGTTTTGTTTTATTCTAATTACGCTAGCGGTGATTTAGAAGTAGAACAATTTTTCTGTTAAGAGCATGTTTTAACCGAACCAATGTTAAATAAAATGCATGAATTAATTAGAAAATAATCTAGTTTAGTAAGAAGGGCAATATTTATTTTCGACCAACGTTTGATTATAAATATTTACCACAACATAATGTTGTTTTGCTCCATTCTATTTACGCTAACGGTGATATAGAATGGAACAATTTTGGATGCTCAATAAGAAAGTTTCAAGTTTGGAAAAATGTGGTTTTGGGAATATTTTGTTTAAAGTTTATTAAGTTCATTAAGTAATGAAATTTGGTGAAGATGTTTTTTTCAATGTTGCAATGCATGCATGTTCATGCATCATTTAATTAAGTTTTGTGGCCCATTAAGTTGTGACTAATTAATGGTAGTTAAAGATGGCTCAGATATTTTCCCTAGTTGCTATTAATGATGGCTAATTTTAAGTGATTATATGGCATTTATATATTAAGTTTTCTCAAATCAAAAATGAACCAACGGGAAATTTTGATTTGGGATATCAGTAAGCGGCGGGCATTGATGTGATTTTTCATGGTTGTGTTCAAACGGAGCTTGCTTATAGCCATGAATTATCATGAGTCATTGCCCGCGCGCATATGATGTGTTATGTCAAAAGGCCCTATTCTTGGGCATGAGATAGAAAGTTTCGGTTTTACAAATTAGCCATAAGTGACTTTTATGTAAGTCAACTGATTAAGTAGTAAGTTTCCCTGAATTAAGTTTCAGGCTGGCTCTTGGAACTAAAATTTTGAGCCACATATAAACCTCAAGTGCTTATGGGGACTGAGCTGAGATGTAAGAGATTTAAGAAAAAGTAAGATAAGTATTGAGTTTTTCTTACGACAAAGTCAACGGTGATCGTGTGATCATGTAAGTAAGTATTGACTCTGATGAATGTCACTTTTGCTTGAGACTTGATAAGTTTATCATTAAGCTAATGGATCATGGCTATATACTGACCAACGTTGTTTATAGTCATGAGTCATATAATTGTTTCTTAGAACAATAAAGTCATATAATCTTAAGCATTTGTAATCATGTTTAAAGTGACTTTTAGTAAGTAATCTTTGATCAAAATGGAACCAACGAGAAGTTTTGGTTAGAGATGTAGTGTTGTTGTTGGGATCATTATATGGCACATTTTCAAGAGTTGATTCCAACCGTGTGTCATTCTTATATTTTTTCCCAAAGTAATTGAGTTGTCTCTAATTAATATGGAGCCAACTAAGACTCTTAGTTGAACTTGTAATGTCAGCATTTTGAGAATAAGATACGGCACGCAGATATCTTCTGACCAATGTTGATTATAATCCTGTGTCATTCACAAAAGTAATTGTATAGTTGTTGTTTTCTTCTTCACAACGATGATGCGAAGAAGAATCATTAAATTTTACATGGTTCTAATACCATGGAAGTCAATCTTTTAGCTTCATGGGATGTTGAAGTTGCCAGTTGAATATCCCAACTGTTATACAATAGTAAGTCCCTTGGATTTGTGCTTGAACCTTGGTAAACAAAGTCAGCTTTTCCTAAGTATCAGTACAAGGATTATGCGCACAATATACATCATGCCAGTAGGGATATGGGGAGAAATCCTCGGATCTGGGGGAGCAATCCCTAGTTCAATTCTAATAAATTTTAGATTAGCATCGATGAAGAGGTATTGATTGACATCAAAAGTAATGTGCGTGTGATGAAGTTAAGCAAATGCTAAGTTTTATGTGCATACTGATAGTACGTGACCTCATGAATAGTAAAATTTTCTAAGGTGAGGTCATAGAAGTGGAATATCAGCTATGAGATTTTATCGAAATATGGAACTGTGTTTGGTTCACATTTCGAGGGGGAGAGACAAATCCCATTAAGATGTTTATTCCACTTCTCTAGATTAAGAATTTTAGATGGATGATAAGTTGATGTTATCAAAGTCCATATCAGAAATTTTCTCCTGATAGAGCCAATACAGTGGGCTGTCGTGGGCTCACATTAACAAAGGTGACTCTAAAGGAGAATAGTTAAAAGGCTATGAGTCGCACTTGCTGCTCACAGACACCACCTTTGAATTCTCTTATGAGTTTTGGACTTGAGTGTCAATATTGTGTTTTACACTCATAAGAACTCTCATTAGGTGTACATTTTGTGAATGCTTTCGAAAGGCACTTCACTAAAGTAAGTAGGTAATTATGATGGTTACACCTATAGTAAGTTGCTAATTAACAGTACAAGGTTGAATAAGAATCTTGATTGGTCGACCTGTTGACCTTAAGTAATTGGGGTCTTACTGATAAGACCTGAAGTATTTTTCTTCAAGGGACATTGGTGATATCTTTAATATATGTTTTAAGATTCATCAAGAAAGGTCCAAATAAGTGGGAATATTCCCAAATAAGGGCAAAGAAGTCTCTAAGATAAATGCTGACATAAGTAATACAATTAAATATATTATGAGCCCTTAAAGTTTTGAAACCGGGATTTTGGCAAACTTAGTCCAGGATTGGACCCCTGGAAAATTATAAGTGATTTTAAGTTGCATATATGATGCAAATGGATTACATGCTCACATGTGAAGATGTTTGGCAACCGCTGAGTTATGCGTTGTCATGACAATTGTCTTGGCAAGGTGATTCTAAGAAATCCACATAAATCATCCTTGCGAGGGGGAGTCATTTGTGTGGAATGACTCTAACTCCATTAAGTTATGTCATCATCGTTGATGAAGACCAAGTTGTGGCATGTTTTTGAATCCATAAAGGTTTAATGAGCTTTAAGAGTAAGATTATAGTGTTTTAAGAATAAGAAAGTTGTCTTCGGAATAATGAACTCATCCCGGGGTTCATTAAGAGTGCAATTTTTGTTCAAGTAACATGTCAAGTGGTATTGCCAAACCCAGGATAATGTGAAAGATTGAATCCAGAATCAAATAGAAATATAAGTGTAAGATCTTGATGCTCAACAAGTAAGTGTTAAGTACAAGAGTTGAGTATCATATAAATTCAGTGTTGTGATGCCCAGGAAGAGTAAGTATTAAGTGTTAAGATGCAAGCACTGGGCATTATATTCAGTTATATGTGATTTTTTTTGTGGGCTTGCCATAAGTTGCCGGCATTAAGTTTTAAGGTAAGCCTACTGTTTGGAATAAATTGAGATCTCAAATCATGATTCTGGAAGCTTGTCTGTCTTTCTGATTTTGATGTGCACGAAAGAATATATAAAGACAGATTACACAACTAGACCATATGTGAATAGGCCATGTTCTAATAAGATTAAGAAGTTATCATTTTGAGATGGAATGGTGCACTATACTGAGAGATTGTATTAAGCATTCTCCCTGATAAGTGTGAGTAAGTGTCATGTCGAGATAGAATGGTTTGTCATAGATGTCGAGATTCAGTGGTGTTCATTAGCTGCTACAATACTTCATCTTGGTGTATCGTTCTATTGAGATTTAAGACTTGTAAGATGAGGCCTCTCGATCAAGGGGGAGAATGTTAGTGTTGATCTCGGGCCAAGTCAATGCTTGACCGAGTCTTTAGGGGCTAACTGCCCACGTCTCCCTGATCAGGGGAGACAACCGACTAATCATCTGGCCTGGTCCCAGGTCACCCCGAGTATAAGAGATGAAGGGAGTTCTCCTCCCGGACAGTTGCACGATTAGAAACCCTAAGACACCTACTGATCAAGGTAACTCGGAAGTGGCACTGAAGACCAACGCCAACCACCGGCCCTCCCTGTGCCGGTGACCCTCTCCATCTCTGCGGCAGGCCACCTCCGTCATCTCCACCATTGGGAAGGACGCGCACGGGAAGAGAAGGGAATCGCATCGCTGTGGATCTGCACCACCTCTGCTTCCTCTTCATCCGAGCGCATTGCTTCATCCTCTTCTCAATCGGCAATGGCTTCTTAATAAAGCTCCAACCCGCAAGGTATTCACTCAGATCCCCTCATCTAGGTGTTTGATTTGGGCGCTAAAGATCCTTAAGATTTAACATCACTGTCCTTCAAGCGCACAGAACCATTGTAGCCTTCAGCACGGAGTATTCCGGTGTATGGTATCCACGAGGAACTAATAGAGCCTTCTACTATAGTGATTGTGGCTAGGAAGGGAGTATACAGAAGGGGTGATAAAATAAGGTTTGTAATGGTGGAGTGGTCTATATATTGAGAAGAGCAGGAGCTGTGTAATTAACCTTCTAGTCATGGTTTCCAGATGATCTCCTTCCTGTGGTTTATTCCAATTCCTCACGGTTCTTATATCCTTGCTTCGGGATTTTACACCTAGCAGGCACTTTGAGCCGTTCTTGGCATTTTTGCTGTCACTGACCCACCGACATAATCTCAGAGTCAGCGAGCATTCTACAGAAATTTCACTAACCTAGACACCTCATCTAATTTGGGTAACTACTACTGTACCGACAAGTCTCACCTAGTAAAGCAAGCATGCAAACATGAAGAAAAACCACACATGATAATACTGTACCCTAAGTAATTCGGAACGTAACTGAGGTAGGACCGGACTAGGAGAAGAGTTGATTTACCCCATAGCTTGGGTTAACATTGCCAAGGGAAACACCCAAACCTTGGAGCACAGGCATTCCGGTCTCCATGTAGCACTCCCTCTCAATTTCCCCTCGATCACTAACACTCTCCCTAATGGCTACTAAACTGTTGGAGGGATGCTTTGCAGTTGATGGAATGAATGATGCAAATGAGAGGAGGGATCTCCTATCTACAGCTTTAGCCGGTTGGTGTTGGTTGGTTGTTCGGTCGGTGTATGTGCCCCTCGTGGTCGGGTATGGTTGACTTGCCCGGGCGGTGTTGGTTGGTTGGCCGGGTGGTCTAGGGTATGTGGCCAGTCAGTCGGCGTGTAGATATACTGCGAGAATCGGTCAAAGATGGCGTGAAGAAAGGTCCTCCATGCAGCAGGTTAACACACAGGCCAGCCGGTGGACCAAGTTGGCCAGTCCTCACGTGGACTAGGCGTATTGGTGGAGTCTTTGTTCGCTGCACACCGGGTGATTAATTGTGACAGAGGTGGCATTCGGACGGGGCTTTTTTTTTTTTTTTTTTGCCAGCCCGAGACACAGCGACACGGTTTGATCTAAAGCCTGGCACGTCATGAAGTGGACCGTGTTGATCCGGTATGACATTGTAACACAGGCCGTGCCTGGCCGAAGAACTGGGCATAATGGGTGACATGGCAATGCACAAACTGTAGTATAGGCTGTGCCGGGCCGATGACCCAGGGCTTAAGGAAAAAACCTAGTATGAAGGTCATCAACCCACAGAGTATGAGTGCCATGCACGCACCCAACAGCATGGATGACACCCTCATCGTCGACACCTAAGAGAGACAGGCAAGAGGGGACAGAGAGCTGAAAGAAATTGAGAGATGGCACAAGAAGCTTTTCTCTCTCATCCGCCCCTCTCAATCTCTCTCAGCTCTCTTACACCTGTGTCTCTCAATCTCTCCCTCTCTCGCCTGTCTCTCTCAAAATCTCTCGCCTATCTCCCTACCTCTCTTTCTTGCTAATTGCCCCATTTCTTACCCGTGTTCAGCACATCCCCCCGATCTGTGTATCTGTTCAATAATAAATAAATTTTAGTTCTTTTCTCTATAATATCTGTGACCACTGACTCAACTCCATGCACTTTCGGTTCCTTTCCTGTCATCGCAATAGTGCAAATGGGCCGGGTCTAGGCCAGCATTGCACGAAGCGCAAATAGGCCATGCCTAGACTCGCCGAAGGTGAGCCAGGCCTACATTGTACGGCACGGCAGGCACGACAGGCCGTCATGACCCAACAAGGTTTAGGCACGAAGTATGATGAGCCTGTGCCAGTCCGAACAAGCATGGCACAATGCATACCTCTAATTGTGTTGGTCTAACCAATATGTAATACTCCAGTCTATTACTGTGGTGGCCCATATAGTCATGTAGAGTTGTTGTGGTTGAATTATTCCTGTATTGTTTGTCTAAAGTTGTTATGGTGGGCTAACCGTTGTTAGGGTGTGTTTGATTGATGAGATGAAGTTGAATGGAATAGGATGGTCTTTATCATTTAGTTCCATTGTTTTGTGTGAATGAAATGGTTCAGTATCTATAGAAAATATTTCTTAAATTTATATCACACCGTCTGAGACGAGACAGTTCCTTTTAAGTAACCAAACATATCTCTACTAATATAAATTTGTAGTTCGTGGCAGCGGTCCGTTCTTCCCAACCCCCCTCTCCCCGCCATATCTCCAATAATGGCCAGTTATTATAGCTAATTATTCTTTCCTGATTTACAGCCAGCCATATCTCTCTAAATATGGCTGATTATTATAGTGAAATCCCTGATTATTGCTAGTAATTAATAGTTGGCTAATCATTCCTTTTGTACTCTATATATACTGTACAGTTTTCACAGAATCAATCATGTATATATACTGTACAGTTTTCACAGAATCAATCATGGGAATTCATTCAAGATCTCCCATGCCGTGCCGCCGCAGCGAATGAACTCGACGAACTGATCAATAAGTGACAGACCGACGTACATGGTCGCGAGGCACAGGAGGCCGAGCGCCGCGGTCAGTAGTAACTACGGCTAGAAGGACAGTCAGAGC
This sequence comes from Guadua angustifolia, assembly GCA_036346375.1. Classification (NCBI taxonomy): domain Eukaryota; kingdom Viridiplantae; phylum Streptophyta; class Magnoliopsida; order Poales; family Poaceae; genus Guadua; species Guadua angustifolia. Next base: position 12,540,900 of record CM070511.1, on the reverse strand, counting down.
GCGATGCCCACCGGGTGCCGTGATCCCAGTGCCGACCAATTGGACATGAACAAAGCGTACGACGCTTCGGCGTGGTTGCCCGGCCACACCGGTGGGACGTCGTCAGCATTGAGAGAGTCATTGGGACGTCAGCATTGAGAGAGTCATTGGCATACCCCTTGGAGATAAATGGATTGATCCAGTTGAACGTCGCAAAAGAGGAACGACACGGTGGCGCACGGCGTGGTGGGTGCCTCGGCGTTGGTGTTTTCTGGTTCACCTTCATAGGCTCCGGCGTTATGGCCGGTGAAGCCAGTAATGGCTAGGTACGCCAGAGGCATGGAGACGAGTAGGCCCGCAAAGGTGAGAGGTCATCTGGGAAGAGCAGCGAACCATCGGTGCAGCGGATCATTGCCGAAGCGGAGAAGAATGCGGCAACAAGGGCGGTGGCGATCCAGAAGATGAGGAGGTGCAAAGGCTGGATGGCGGCGGTGGCCCCTTTCTCCGAGGTGACTGACCACGTGACCATAGCATGTGCGACGAAGTAGGCGGCGAGGAAGGCAGACTCCACAGCGTGCCATAGCGTGCTCGGTGGGAGGAAGAACGCGAGCGCGAGGAGGATGGCGGACGCCCTGAGCGCAACCGCGTAGTAGCCAGTGGTCCGGAATGGCGGTGGCTTCGGAAACAGCACCTCGTGCTCGGGGGAAGCCCCCGTGTCACCCCTGCGAAGGTGGTGGATAACGAGGACAAGCGAGGCGACGAGGAATACGAGGTCGACGGCACCGAGGAGCGCGCGCTGTGGGCATGGCGAAAGGAAGAGGAACACGAGCTGATAATATAAATTGCAAAAAGGGATAAAAATGGTTGATTGATTTTTGAGATTGGTAATATATATTGCTACGTACAATATATTTGATTTTAATTCATACCGGAGAAGAAACTATAAAAACTTTTGTAATTGGGAGAAATAGATGTTTGATCTTATAGCACAATTTTCTTTTATTGTTGACCTTTATATTTCGTTACTAATTTTATTTTTCGTAGCAACGCACGGGCATTGATCTAGTAGATAATATTTTTTAACCATTTTATACATGTACCACTTGGTACAAGCAAGCAAACACGCTTAGTGTACTGACCGGCCATGCGAACGTGTCAGCCAGCCGGGGTGAGCGAGTTGGCTAGTCGGTGTGAACGAGTTGGCAAGTCGGTGTAGGCGTGCTGACCGGCCGGTGTACAATAGCTTGTCCTACCTTGGTGGTTGCCATGTTGTTTTCTTCCATCTCTTGTCCAAAAATTAGAGAATTTTGCTGCACACCATTCCGACACCACACTAGAAGAAACATTCAAATAAAATGATGGAAATCACGTGAGGACATGGTGATACCTTGCCTTTTTGTTTGGGAAATGAGGGCATGTTGGTGTGTATAAACCGAACCAACAAACACCCCCATGCTTGGATCTTTGCTCGTTCCGAGCAGAGTAAGGCCTCGAATCCAAGTGGAATTAGTAGTTGCTTCAACGATTTATGCCTCTGCAAGCATCATGAATCGACCCAAGTACTACACACCCAGTAAATGTTATAACAATTGGACAAACATACTTTTATTCTATAACTCAAACACCGGTCGGGCATATATGCTCAGTAATCTCAAGCACTACGTCAAATCGGCTGTAAATCGGAACGGCGGTGTAATATGTCTTGTGCACTTCGCCTGTTGACGTCTCTTCCCACAATCGATAGGTGAGAAGTAAATTTCCCATAACTGTTTGTCACTCCTTTCTAGAGACTGGTTTAACTCTCGATCACTCCAATTGCGAATTTTTTTTTAAATAATATTATTTTAATTCGAAATTGCGACATAAATACACGTATTTTAAAAATTGCAGAAATAATATCCGGTCGCCAAACCGTTTGGCGATAATAGGGTAGTCGCCAAACGGTTTGGCGACTATACCGTAATCCCGCGTGTCAGCCCGGTGACAGCCAGTTGTCGCCAGGTGAGGTAGTGGTCGCCACACCGCTCGGCGACTACTTAGTAGTCGCCAACCGGCTTGGCGACTACTGGTAGTCGCCGCACCGCTCGGCGACTACTAGTAGTCGCCAACCGGCTCGGCGATAATACTGTACATTTTTTTATTTTTAAGTAAATTTTGTTGTGAACTGTTTATGCAATAACTGTTATATTAAACAGGAAAAAACTAAAAAAACTCCTGTCATGTAATAGACGGGAAGAATTATTTTAGTTCGTTAGTGATACGCATGTCACTTTCAGATTTTCATAGCCCCATGGATAGGCGAACACGGTCTAAAAAAGACGGAATAAATGAAGGCCGCCTCACGCAAAGCTTGGCTACCACTTACATATGGGCGAGATAGCAAGACGTTCCTCCGGCATTTTGTTGCGAAAGTCGGAAAAGGCACTTACGGCTACCAAACCACGGAAATCGTGGGCACTAAGGGGTATTCGTTGCCCCGCGGGACAGGCCAGACACGGTCCAAAAATTACGGAAAAATTCAAGGGCGGCCTACGCAATGCGGGCTACCACTTACGTATGGGCGAGATAGCCAGACGTTGGGCCGGCCATTTGTTGCGAAAATCGGAAAAGGCACTCGCGGGTAGAATCAGCGAGCACGTATAAAAATTAAATTGGACAACCACGACGTCGGAAAATTTTGAAATTTTTTATGGAGGTTCCTGATAAATCAGTGATATTACCATAAAAATTTCAAATAATTTGAAGATCTGAATAATGTTTTTAAATTCAAACAATAAAATTTGATTGTTGTGAACATTTGAAAATTTCATTTTTATTGTTATGAACATGACAGACATGAATTTTCAAAATTTTATGGTCGACAACAACTCATGTTATGAACACTTAAATTATTTGTTGAACATATATAAGGGCACATACACCGAAAGTTCTGATGATAAAATAAGCAGTAGATTAGATTATATTACATTACATGGGCATTACAACAGTGACGAGGTTAATAAGGAAAGCACTGTTCGTCGTGGTGGAACAAATGATCGTTCCGCCTATCTAGGTACAGCCAGAATGATGTCATACATTTTCTGCATATTACCTGACCCGTTCTAGTATTGCGACCAGTCATCGGACACCGCTCAATCCCTACTATGAAAGAACTCCATGGGGTTCGCGAATGCTCCCGGTATGCCGCCCATTGGGTGGCCTATGCCGACGTCTCGGGTGTATAAGACTTAAATTTTGGTTGTTCTTTATGTGGATTTCTGCCTCCCATATGGGTATGTCATCCCGATTCGGCGCCCCTATGTTAATACCACGGGTTCCCGGTGGTCCGCAAGAACGCCGAGGATTTGTTGCGTGGTGCGGACCTCGACCGGCCGCTTCCCTTGTCCCTTCTTCTTGAGAGGAGGAACCCTCTTGCGCCTCTCTTTGTGTTGGCGTTGGCGGAGACATGCGAGAGACGCTGCCTCTTCGCTCGCACTCCACTATATGGTGCAGGAGGTGTGTGTTGGGCTTATGCTTGACAACCGAAGCGTGCCTGCGATCAATGCAAGATGCCGCTTTGGTGGTTGCATAACACCGTAGACGACTCGGTCCGCTTTTTCGGGCGGTAGTGGCACCACGGAGAGGGTTGCTCCCCGGTTATCCCATGCGGTTGTTCGAGATGTGGGTGGTACGTCTCGGGTCCACCGGTTGAAGTACCAAAGACCGCTCATCCTCGGCCAAGGGCACCGGTAGAATCGCCGGTCTGCTAGATCACCGTGGCAGGTATCAACCACTGCCTCAAGGCCATGTACGCAAACGTCGGGGCTTTCGGCTGGCCCTGGAGGAGGTTCCTCCGTTGACTTGAATGTCCTTTTGAACTCCTGTGTGCGATGAATTGGTTTAGCACTACTACTTTGTGAGTTTAACATGAGTATGTCGCATGAAACTCACCGATCGGTTGGCCCCTTGCACACCGGCCCTAAGCTCTGGTCGATCTAGAAAAGGTACATATCCTGGCGGCCTCTCCCACCGGGTGAAGTTCTCGGGCGAAGCGGGTTTGGCGTCGTGGCAGTTGTAGAGAAATTCAGTAGTCGCGTCGTTCCGCCCGCCTATCCATTGGAAGAAGCAACACGGTCCTTGTCCCGAGAAAAGAAAGAACGAAGCATGAGATAGTAGTGTTACCTCATTGTGTGGACACCAAGAGGTTTACCTTGTAGGTGCGCACAAGAAGATGAGTGTGTGGCGGCCGCCGCTCCATGGGTAGATTGCTCAATCTTCGCGGTAGGTTGCAATCGATTTTGGTCGGGCAACTCCGCAGAATCGGGCGCCGACGCCATCGGCATCCGGATATTGAGGCGGGATGACTTCGCTGTCAAGAGGCGGCAGAGAACGACATTGTGTTAATTTGTGTAGATTCAGCTGACGTTGATTGCTGGTTTGGCTGTGTTGGATGTCTACCCTTCGGCCATGTTTTATAGTGGTGGTGAGGGGTTACTCCAGACGATGTGTCACCCATCATCAAAGCCGCGTGTTGTCGTCTCAGTCTGAAAAGCGGGGTGCAACGTGTTGTCGTCTCAGCCAGAGCAGCGGGGTCCGGAGTGTTGTCGTTTCAGTCTAAAAAAGCGAGGTGCAGCATGTTGTCGTCTCAGTCTGAAAAGCGGGGTGCAACGTGTTGTCGTCTCTGCCCGAAAGCGTGGTGCTGCGGTTGTCGTTCGACCGAAAAGCGGGTGCAGCGTGTTGTCGTCTCAGTCTGAAAAGCGGGGTGCAGCGTGTTTTCGTCTCTGCCCGAGCAGCGTGGTGCAGCGTGTTATCGTTTCAGTCTGAAAAAGCGGGGTGCAGCGTGTTGTCGTCTCAGTCTGAAAAGCGGGGTGCAACGTGTAAATACAGATGTTGGTGTGACTAGCTTTGGAACCCAGTTTGGACAGCCATATGACACGAAAATATTATAATTAAAGCCTGCTTAACATGTAACATACAGATACATGAAGATATGATATCTGGAAACCACTTCGAAAGACATGCGTGACCAACTCTGCCCCCTTTGCACGAAATTAACTACTTCGCAAGAATAGAGTACAATACAAGAACGATAGCCACATATACAATCTTCTCTAACCATTTCATATGATCTAAAATGCGCTCCATCTTGAACATCAGCATGTTCAGCCTCTGCTCAAGCATAGGGTCCATCCTCTCCTCCATAGAAGGCTGCTGCATCCTCTGTGGTACAATGGTTGTAGGACGCTCCCTCGAGGTGTCCATGGTGTCCGCCCACTGGAAATATTGGCACCCTACAGTCTACATGATGACGTAAATAAGCATTCAGGGCGTGGGAAGAAATGAGATATCGCAGAACAACTACACAACTCGAATAGAACAAATAGTGTGCACAAGAAAGAATCAAACAAGCTTTTCACTTACAGAGAAAAAAGGGCACTTGTAGAACACTCGCCCATTATTTTCGCGAGTGTTAGCGTACAACACATTAGCTTGTACGTGGCAGTTGGGACATTCGACCTGTCTTGCATTGGCAAGTGCACGAGCTCTCCGATTTACAGAGCTCGCCGTTTCAGACATAGTCTTTGGGGGCAAGGAATGGGATGAAGACGAGGATATGTGGTAGCGGAGGTGGTATGAAAGCTCTTGGATTTGTGGAAGGATTGCGGGGTTCCGGGGAAGAATGTTCAACGAGAAACTGAGGTGCTTTAGGCTCTCCCTGAGAGTCCTCTTATAGCCACGCCCCCAAACGAGGGCGTCCCGTGCCCTGACCGATCCACCTATGACGGGCACGTCTTCCCTTTACACGGGACGTGCCACAGGGATAGATTTCATGATGCGAGAAACTGAATGCAGCGTCTTTGTGGCCTCGCCGAGAAAGCTGTGTTGTCGAATCGATCTGAAAAAGTGGGGTGCGGCGTGTTTTGAATCGGTCCGAGAAAGTCGCAACGTTCAGCGTTGTCATGTCGCATTGATATCGGAAGGTAAAAAAGCGTGAACATCACTATTAACATTGTAAAACAAGACGAACAAAGTAACAAAGCGAGAAGAACATTCTAAACAATGTAGAATAGTACAAAGCTAGAACAAAAGTATGACAATGATGACCTATCAACAAGTCCCTAGTCGGCCCCACCCTCCCTCGACGACCCTCTTCGCCTACGTCCGAGGCCGGTGCATCGCCAAGAGGGCGGGTGAAGCGCTGCGATGGCGCCTTTGCTCTGCGATGGCACCGCCGCCTGTAGTCCGGCGGGTCAGAACGCCGCACCGGCCGACGGTCGCGGGAGGCAACGTGTGCCGAAGGTACCGAACTCTGGCTGCGTGCTCGTGGTCGGTGCAGGGGCTGCGTGGTCTGTGGTTTGCAGGGCGTCGCTGCGTCGGTGCTTGCAGTGGCAAGATCTAATCGTGCACCAGCCAAGAACCGGTCGCGAAGAACTCTGCTCGGCGTGCCCGAGGAGTGCGTGGATCGAGAGGCGGCCTCCACCCTCAACGAGCTCGCGCGTTCGAAAATACCTTTTAATTGTAGTTCGTGATGCAAAAACTCAGCGTAAGTAGCTCGACTTACTGGCGTGGGGACCATGGTGTGAGCGCGTGGTGCTCGCCAGGACCCTCACCACGCGCTGGGCCGGAGGCAAAGGAGTGTGGAAGCTACACTCCGCCTCATTTGTGTAACGAGGAGCCGGGTCGTGGGGTGTGTAGGCACGCTGGGCGGTCTCGAGGTGGCACCAAGCGAGCGTCGGCGTGCCGACAAGAACCCAGCCCACGATCTCGCCAAAGCCGCCACCATGCGCCCCCGGGCCTCGCCATCTCGTCGGCGAGATGGCAACTCCGCCCCGTAGCTGGACAAGACATTTGGACCGTGCGTGTGCATCTCCCTAGCGTGGTCCACCGCCACACACGAGAAAGTGATATGCATATGGACATAGCGTCAAGAATACACAATGTAATTTACAAAATTAATACTTACCATGGCGTGCATGGCCGCCTCTGCTCGCACGGGTACAAGTCACCACGCTTAGGAGCGTCTGCGGGCGGAGCATCCGCCACTAGTAGGAGACGACGCACGTCCCGGCACGTACCGGTCAGTCTTCTCTGGTGGGACGAGTCGTCGAAGGTGTGGCCTCATCGACGACGCGTGCTCTGCGCCCGACCCCTCAAGGCCACCCACGGCTCCATCTTCAGAGCAAGGTGACCGGGCTCTTGGGAGGGCCATGGGTGTGGACCACGAAAAAGAAATCCAAATTATTAGACATCTGACTAAACTATTTCACATATTTTAGGTCGGCTAACTCACGTGTATCGCCGGGCGTACACGATCCCCCAAGGAACAGGGACCACTGTCAGAGGGCGAGCTGTGCTCGAGGACTCGGTGCGGCGCGTAGTCCTCCACGTAGACGTCGAAGACGATCTTCCTCGTCGTGAGCCAGTAACCGTGGTCCCTATAGCAAAGCACCGAGAGCCCAGGGAGCCCACCGGGCGGGCTCATCTGGACATGGCGGCTATAAGGGTCCCGGATCACCGCTCGCGTGCGGTGGTCGAACGCCTCCGGAACGCAGTGGTACGCCCGACGCATTCGCACTCTCGCCACCGTGGGCCGCAAGAGGAAAAAAATATGTTGAAGCACATGCGACTGCAAATAAAATTTGATAAACGCAAGTCAAGAAAGTAATTACCCGTCGCCGAGTCCAAAGCGAGCCCATGGTCGGCCGGTCGATGTCGTCGCCCCCGTACATCTCGGCGGTGTACACTGCTGGAAGACCAAGGGTCGACCCATCGAAGCGCCGAACGACCAAAGCCGGAGGAGTAGAGGCATCGGTCGAGTTGGAGTCTTGTTCGACTTCACGCGCGTGTCGCAAAGGGCGTGGTACGTGCAAGAAGAACCGCCAACCCGTGACACCGCCGGACTGGACTGGTCAAGTCGGCGGCGTCGCGATAGCCCGTCGTAGGTTATTCACCGTCGGCGCCGACGCTGTCTCCGTCGCGTGGTCGTGAACATGACCATGCCAAACAACCAAAGCAGTAGGCCTCAAGTGTCGGTCCACAGTACGGCGTGGGGTCCGCCGCCATGTTTGCACTGTGACAATTAACACATAGTAATATGTTAATAATGTTACAAAAATTAGAATAACATATACGTGCAAGCACTCACCTCGAATCGCCTTGACCACCTCCTCAACGGCCGTGCTTCTTCCTAGCGAGGGGTATCGCCGGTCGGTGTGAGCCACTCCGCGAACCTCTCCTGCAGTCACTGCCACTCATGAGAGCCACCGAGGGTCCGATCGGTGCCCGCCGATCGGCAACCCGGTAAGCATGGCGACGTCCCCGGGGTGACCGTCACCTCCCGAACAGCGGTGGAAAGTGTGCGTCTCCGGCGCCAACGGTCCACCAGACAAGACGATGAGGCTCGGCCGAACGGAAAACACCGTGACCGCTCTCGGACCGTCGTCGCCCTCCGCAGATCCTCGGCCTCGGCCTCGGCACGTCCTCGGTGAGGCCTCGATCATCTTGGCGAGGGAAGCAACCCAAAGCCGCGCCAACCTATCGACATGTAAATTCAATTGTTAGAAGAAATGCAATTGTGCGAGCAATGAAACCTGTAAATGTAGTGCAACTCACCGGGCGTAGAAGGCTGGGTGGAGCCGCCAAGGTCTCGCTGGCACACGGACCCGCAGCAGAGGCACGTGCTCAAGGCCCCGTGTGGTGTGGACGAACGCACGGTGCCGTCGGTCCAACGAAGAGTCAAGGAGTGACTCGGGCTCGGGGTGCTCCATCCCTGCAAGTAAACAGGAAAACAGTACGATTAGTATGTAAATCAAAAGACTGAAGAGTTGGACGTAAATAAACAAACGACAAACATATTACGCAATTCAATAGAAAAACATGACGAAAGGTACAATCGTAGATAAAACGATACACGCATGTAATTCAATACAAATTACATAATTCACTACATAAACATGATGGAAGGTCCAACATACTCGCAAATACCTAACATAGGATAGGATGGTACATATTACACAATTGAATACACATTACATAATTCAATACATAACACTAATGGCATTGCGCTGTTTTGTGCCCGTACTCACCGTGACCGAGAACACCTCCTAACAGGCCACCCACTTCAGATTCATCCATGTCATTGCGAATGCGCTTAGATGTGGACGCCACCGCCTACGGTGCACATCTCCACAAATTTGCATCCGGTAGACACATGCGCACATCTGTGTTAATGGCAGTGAAATCACCTTGTGCTCGAAAACCACGGAACTCACCGGACCAGGTATTGACAGCATGACCCTTCAAGTAGAAAGTGGACACGTGTTGCGCGTGTTCATCCCAATTTGTCCACAAGCTGCGATCACATGCGCAGCAGGAATATGAAGAAGTCTTGGCTTGTTGCGGTGCATTCACACCATCCAAAGGCCCCTTGGCCTAAGTTAACCTCATGTGTAATAACCGCGTGTCGGTTCCCAATCCCCTTTACACCGGAGAGTCACTTGAGCGGTACTCGGTGACTCGGCTACGCACCATATGCGGTGAGCTTTCTTTGGTGCGTTCCTCCATGTAGGCCATCATCCGCGCAAGACTGGCGTTTGCAATGTCGTGGCATACTGATCTGACCTCCGCATGCCTTTTCTCGAAGTACCCGATGCGCCGGCATGCCTTCCAGATGGCCACAAGTGGTAGCGACGCAGCCTCGATGACCCAATTGTAAACCTCGGCTATATTCGTTGTCATGACACCGAACCTGTTCAAACATATCGATTACCACGATAACTCCAATTGTTCAATCGTCACGGCTATGTTAATTTAGTATACTAACTTTGGCGCCCAAAGGTCATGGAGCAATGCCCACTTCTCCAACGGCTCGCTCTATCCAAAGTCGAGAAACACTTAATGTTTCTTGACGATCGTCTCCTCAAATTTGAAGGATCGGCGCTCGAGGGGTGATAGCCTTTTGGGTGGGCAATCGTTCGGCGTTCTTTGGTTGCTTCTTGACTCTTCAATCATGCGGTAGTGTGCTTGTCCAACTCGCCAATATCGCTGAACATACGTGTTCGGTTCGCTTGCATAACCTCTTAAATAGGTTCATCGACTTCTTACTCTTGAACCGCTGAAAAATTTGCTCCCAAATGTCTCATGCACCACATTACGCATGTCACGCCATGGAAAAGGCTCATCAAGGTCCTCTGTAGAGTCTTAATTGACTAAATGATACCTTTATGGCGGTCATGGATGATGCACACGTTGGGCGATCACTTAACTACCCGAACTTCAAATGTCCGAAAAACCACACCACTATCCGGTTCTCACCCTCAACAAATGCAAAGGCCAATGGAAGTATGTGGTTGTTCCCATCAATTGCAATTGCCGTTAGAATCGCCCTTATATTTCCCTACCAAGAATGTACCATCGACGATAGCAATGGACGGCGAAGACTGAATGACGCAATGCAAGGACCCAGTGAAAAGAAAGCTCGACGAAAATATCGAGACCCCGTTACCATCCGCTTCACTTTCTTCAAAAGCGGTGTACGTGCCCGGGTTGGTTTCCTTCAAGACATCAAGCACATGAGGTAGGTTACAATACGAAGCCTCATATGTGCCAAACCTCTTCTCTAATGCCTTTTGCTTCGCACGCCAGGCCATCGAGTAACTTATCTGGTACTTAAATGTTCTCAAGATTGCTTTCTGAATATAAGAACACTCAATGTCCCGCTTCTCGATGATCTCATTGAACATCACGCTAGCGATTACAACCGCATTCAAGTTGCGGTGTTTCACCGTAACATTTTCTAGTGCGCATGTGTGCCCATCTACTCGTGATGCTATCCAAAATGTCTCGCACTTCGCTTGTAAGCATGTACTGAATTCACATCCTTCGGTTCTCGCACTTCTTTGTGTATCTATCTCGATCGACAAAACAACTCGAACTCTCTCTGCTGCGATAGTGCCCACAGCCTCACCGCCAACTTCAACTCGTAATTGTTTGCGAAAACTTGATTCAAATTAACGGCATTGCTACCATACTCCCAACGCGACTCATGCCCCCACAAAACTTCCATACTAGCTTTGTTTTTCCTGCTCCACTCGCCGTGATGGGTACATCCGTGTGCCCAAGATTACTATGCATTTCATCATCTCCTCCCTCTTCCTCATCTTCGCCGATGTCATCATCACACTCCAACATTTCAGTTTCATCTTGCCTCGCCATATGGTCCACCAACTCCAATTGATCAACAATTTGCTCGATTTCCCCCTTCATCTCGCCCGACCTTCGCGTGTCTTTGCATCCTGTTATCATCCTCCGCCGCTACCTCGGTAGGCACCACTACCGAACTTGACCATCAGAGGCGACGCGTTGCTTTCGCCACGCCGCTAATAATCACCTCTTCTCTAGGGCACGCTCGCACCAAAGATTACACATTCAAGGCTAGATCCCTTGCACCACCTTAACCATTTCGCCACAAGCACGTCCGATCTATTTTCTTCAACTCCCACAGAGCGGGTCACCCTTACTACGCGTGAATACGACTTGAATGGTAACAGAGTAAACACTTGCATCCAGGAAAAATATTTGGTCAACCAAAGCTTTATATCACGGATGCTAACTATATTAGGACATAAGTGTTCGCTATTGTGACCGCAAAACCGCTCAAATCAACACCATTTTGCCCAATTTTTATTTCACCGCCGCCATAATATACCCTAAATTTCATCAAGATCCGACATTATCATGATTTACATAAACAAAATTAGTTTCTAGATCACCACTAACATTTAATATCACTAACTAAACAAAATTAATTTTTATAACACTCCTAACATTTCATATCGCTAACCTAAACTAAACAACGCTAATTAACAAGAATATCTAACTACAGTGACAAAATTTTATCACTAATTAACAAGAATATTAACTAATTAACGAGTAATATCGCTGACTGCGAATATTTCTAACATTGAATATCTAAATCGCTAAAATTCTCGCTAACATTGAATATCTAAATCTCTAATATTCTCGCTAACATTGAATTTCTAAATCTAAATCGCTAACTAATAGCTAATTCACAAAAATATTAACTACACATCTAATGATTTATAATAGCCACTATCAAATTAACAAAAATTACAAATTGCCGAATTTACCTTCTTTTTTCTCTTCTTTCTTCTTCCTTCTTCTCCCTCTTCTTTCTTCTTCTTCTTCCTCCCTCCTCTCTCTCCACCTCTCCCTCCCGAGCGATCTCCCTCTCTCTCCCTCCTTCTCTCTCCCTCCCTCTCTCTCTACCGCGCTCTCTCCCTCTCTCTACCGCGCGCTCTCTCTCCCCTTCCTCTCTCTCTCTCCCTCTCCCTCTCCCTCTATTTTTCTCGCCGCCGCCGCCGCTCGCTCGCTCTCTCTTCTTCTCAGATCGAGCCGAGCGCTCGATCGATCGCGCGGCGCGAGTACTAGTCACGAGTAGTCGCCACACCGCTCGGCGACTACTAGTAGTCGCCACACGGCTCGGCGACAACTAGTAGTCGCCAAACGGCTTGGCTACTACTAAGTAGTCGCCGAGCGGTGTGGCGACGACTGCCTGATCTGGCGACAACCGGGCATCACCGGCCGACACGCGGGATTATCGGTATAGTCGCCAAACGGTTTGGCGACTACCTATTATCGCCAAACCGCTTGGCGATTACTATATTATCGCCAAACGGTTTGGCGACCGGATATTATTTCTGCAATTTTTAAAATACGTGTATTTATGTCGCAATTTCGAATTAAAATAATATTATTTTAAAAAAAATTCCTCCAATTGCTTGGTAGTAAACTAGTAATCACAAGTCCAAAGGCCAAACTTGCCCAACATCTACTTGAAAATGTACACCATCTATTAAGGCCTTGATTGGTAGAGCTTCATATCCTAGCTCCACCTCAAATTTAGAGATTATAAGCTAAAATAAAATGAATTAAGTTTATATTTTTAGTCTAAAATGAAAGCAAGATGATCCACCTAAACACTCTTAATATACCCATAGCACTAGCTACATAAATTTCTAGAGTTAGAAATACCCTGTTCTACTAACTCTACGGATTTTAGTGGAGCTGGAGTTGTGCCAAATACCCCCTAAGTTTGTGAAGGGCTAGTTTTTTTTTTAGCTCAGTAAGGCGAGCCTCTATCCTGGGCTATTGTAAAATCAAGAGACCATCCAATTAGTCACAATAATCCTTATCATTCTGGCCATTGGAAAGTTGGTGTGAATGGAAGGGGGAGAATGAACACACGCCGAAGGAAAGAAGACTACTGCAATTGCAAAGTATCCCAGGGCACAGATGTGCGTCCCTGTTATCGGATTTGTGCAAGGTGCGGAAATAGTTTTGAACCAAAATATACGCATGAATATGGCCTAAAAGTGCCTTTCCATCTCGGCAACATATCCGGTGCAACCCTCCTCCTCCGTGAAACCACCGTGCAACTGAACTAAAAAAAGTTTCAAAAAATTCTGAAAAAAATCATGGATGTACATCTCAACTTACCCCACCTACATATAAAATTTCATGATCAAATTCATCCTATACTAGCGGTTACAAAAAAAACAAGCAGCAAAAATGAATAGTGATGAACAGTAAAAATCACTGTTCATGCGAAATTTGTCTTTTTTGTAACTGCTAGTATAAGATGAATTTGATCATGAAATTTTATATGTAGGTGGGGTAAGTTGAGATGTACATCTATGATTTTTTTTCAGAATTTTTTGAAACTTTTTTTAGTTCAGTTGCACGGTGGTTTCACCGGGAGGGGTGATTGCACAGGATATTTTTCCTTCCATCTCCCCTCATTGTCTCTCTTTCATTTTTTTTACTCTTCTTTTTTTTCTTTTTTTTTACACCTTTCTCTTTTTTTTCTAGAGCTGGGACAACGGATAGCCTTCCGCAAGGAGGTAGGAATGGAATAGCTCATTGATGAAGAGGAGGGCACAAAGACCACACAATAATAATGTGCGCGGCTAGATATGGAGAGACTATTGATGGGTTCAAGGGTTAACATAAATGGCTGAAATGGTTTGCAGGGCGGAGAACTCGGCAAAGTTTGCATGAATCAAATACGGAGAAAACAATACCGATTATAAGGGCATTCTCAATGGAGAGTTTCTTTTACTTGTTTCAAAGACATCCATATCACTAAGAAACATTAATTTATACAAAAGTTACAATGCATTATTTCTTAACATGGTTTTATCATTTAATATTTAACTATTACTTTTTCATCACCCTACGTATGCATAAGAAACCACCATACCCACAATGCAGTTTTTTATGGTTTCTCAGCCAAAGCATTTAATGAAGAAATCATTTCTAGTTTAAGAAACTCTAATCTTCTCTCTCTGCATTAATTCATTGCCACCTAAGCTTTTTATCCTACATGACATATGTAGAAACCATTAAGAAACTCCCATTGGAATTGCCCTAAATGGCTAGCAATTAAGAGGATACGCAAAAGGAAATGACCAGCTTCTAAGAGCATGTACAATGGGTTGACATCAGCTGTCTATAAGAGTTGTCATGTCACCTATTTGTTGATGTGGATGAAAGAAAAAGAGGAAATAGAAAGAAGCTGTCTATATATTTGCAGTCGACTGTAGCACGGGAACTAAGCTGGTTGTGTGTAGAAATGAATTGATTGTAGCACGGAACCAAAAAGTGATTGTCTGTACCATTGTATAAGGTTACCTATAGATGACATGATAATTTGCTATAGACAGTAACTGTCTATAGTATTGTACATGTCCTGGACTATGACCTATCAAGATATCAAACTTGACTGAACTCGCTAGTAATAGCGAACCGCAAAGAACTAGTATGGTAGGATGACACTTTTGACAGGAATTCTCGAAGTAGCAACAAACCATTTTCTATGTAATGAAGCTTCAAGCCAAACATGAGCCTCCTGAGGGATCTTGCTAAGTTGAAGTGCATAAATAACAATTTAAAGTTTCATATCTCAACCCGTCATGGTAGAAAAAGATTAAAGACCAAAAAGATTTTGATGCCAAATTTCTCTAGCCCTACTGCTAGCACCAAGATTTGACCAGTATAGCGGATTTTGAAGGTAGAGTTTAAATCTGAATAATTTTGGTATGTTAATTAAAGCTTTGGAGAAGATTTATAAATATATGACCAATTTGGGGCAATAAGTCAAATTTGGAATATCTAGCCAATACCGGTTCAAACAAGGAGATTTACTTGCATGAAGTGGAGGCCGATACGGGTCATGGTAGGCAACACATCAGAGATTGGTACGATCGGCGTACGTGCTATAAATGAGGTCAAAGGCTAGCTGAAGAAATATCCAGCAATCAATCAATCAACTCGCATCAACTTTTTATCTATTTTTCCTATCAACTAGGAGTAGTTTTGTAACTTCGATTACACCAGGTTTGTTTTACTCTGATCTTTTTGCACATCGTTTTTTTTGGAAAAAAATCTACCTTTATCAAATATCTAATTAGTCGTAATAAGCTATTTAGATTTATCGTTACTTGCAATCTAATCAGTTTTGAATGGATGTTTAGATCCCTTGCTGATTGCAATATTAGATTAGCTTTGAGCATTATTTCGATCTATCTTACCAATTGTAGGACCAAATCAGCTGGCACACCATAAACCAACTAAAACACGATGTTTGCGTGTGTTTGAGGCAATCAATCCTTCATCATATTTTTTGGCACCAACACACTTTTGGCACGCTCAGTGGGACAACATGTCTTCTTTAGGGAAATCAATTCCCCTATCCGATATCAACTCCAATGCTATAACTGCCTCGACACTAAACAATTTGATCAAGAATAGTGCAAGGAAATTTAAGATCGAAAAGGTACGCTTGAGGAGATGATGCTAAGCTGTTATCAAAAAACTCGATGTGGAGTCACTCAAAACACCGTATTGCCATCGGTCAATCCCATCAGTAATATGGAGGCCGCTGTTGCACCCAGCGCCGCCCCTGAGGGGGGCGAGCGTGGCAGCCGCTCCGGGCCCCCCCAAACCATAGGGCCCCACCCCTGTACATGTACTAGTATTAGTATATTGTATATATAACAGTATAATACGTATAGTTAGTAGTACCTAGGAAACGAAAGCTTGATATGAATAATTTTTTTGGATGCACCTTGAGTGTTTATTAGTAACACTTATATATATATATATATAATTTAGAAGGGCCTCTATTTTAAATTTCGTTCCGGGCCCCTAAAATCTCAGGATAGCCACTGGTTGCACCGGACAATAGGCCGATAAGTCATGACATGCTTGCACAGGCTGAATTATCTAGCATGATTAATCAATCTATGCACCATGCTTTGATCAACTAGTCATAGGCTTTAGTAACTACTCTCAAGTCGATGACTGCCAATAGTGTTAATGCCATAGCCCAAGAATTGGCATCGGCCGAAAACTTGCTAGATCTAATGTAGGCTCTACCAAGTTACCTGGTCTACTCAATACTGACAAACACATAGAGTTTTAATCTGATAGCCGATCCCAAATGAGATGTTCTGACTCCGACTATTATGTTGACCCAGCTAACCCGTAATCCTACCCTATGAACTAGGTGCGAGTGCAATTCCACATTACCATGCACATACCGACAGCGCTAAATTAGAATCTCAAGCCATTTTGCCACAGTTGCCCCATTTTACACATTCCCTAGTCGGTTCCGTAGTTGTTGGCATATTTCACCTGACAAGATCCTGTTAACGGAGTGGCTACTCCCTAGACAGAAAATATGGTTCGGTAGGAGGCATCTTCATGGCTGGAAACCCTAATGTCTCTCAACGATGGATCTCGAAAATCCACAAACTAATGGACACAACAGTTTTTACCCAGGTTCAGGCCCCCAGAGTGGGTAATAGCCCTACGTTCTGCTGGTTCTTTGTTGAGAAAAATGTGGAAGTGTTTACAGGGGTTCTCTTCTATGTCTGCTTCTCTATGCTTTCTGCTCTAGCCGGTCGGCCCCCTTCTCCATGCATCGAGGCGCTCTTATATAGACGAGACGGCCTGGGCAGGGGAGACGGTGACGCTAAGCTTATCTACAACACATTAATTACATCTATCATTCCAACCTCCACGTCAACCCATGACTCATTTATTAAGCACGCATCTGTGGCCTTGTCCTTCGAACCCCATTTAATGTCGGTGAGAGGCCTCGCCCGGTCCGCTCGGGACACGACGCTCCTGCGACGGGTTTGGTAAGAGGTGTTAGAGAGATGAGCCGTCGTCGTGTCGATAGTAGAGTCCTTCACAATTAATGACCCTGACACGAGGTGCCAGGGGAGGGAAACTTCGAGGCGAAGCCTCCCTCTTATTCTTTTGGTTGCCTTCGTGGCCTGACAAGGGGGGCCCGAACGCCCGCCCACTCGCCAGGCCGCCACGTGGGCCGCTCGCCCAGCGAGCAGGGCGTGATCGCCAGGGTGCTCACCAGGGGGCCACATGGGCTCCTCGCCCGGCTGTCCGCCACGGCGCCAAACTAGGCCAGGCCACTTCTTGGGCCTGTCATTTCTATGGTGGAGACGGTACCCCGGTGCAAAGTACACCGACAGTAGCCCCCGGGGCCATCCTGGAACGTGCGCCAGTTGCTTTTCAGACCTTATTTAATGCCGGTGCATTCCTGGATGGGCCCACCACCTCTGCGCACGCAACCGCTTCGGTCCTCCCCACTTCCGCCGATTTTTCTTAGGACCCGAAACGCCGCGCCTTTTGCCTGTTCGTGAACCATCTTCGTGGGGTTTCTATATATATGCACACACCCACTCAATGGCTCACGCCTTCTGATCTTCTTCACATCTTGCCCTTTGCTTTTTCGCCTCCTTTGCTTGAAAAATTTCGCTCCTGCTACGATGGTGCAGCCTCTTCTCTCTTCCACCGTCGGCCAGAGCCGGGTGGACTTCGTCACCAGGATGGCACCTGAGGGCACCCTTCGCCCTCGGCAAGGTGGCACCTGAGGGCACCCTTCGCCCTCGGCAAGGGACGGCCGTCCCATCTTGCGAGCTAGGGGAGATTATCGTCTTCACCTTGGGGCTTATGGCAGGCCTGGTGCTGCCATTCTCTGAATTCTTCCTCACCGTCCTCCATTTCTACGAGATCCACCACCTTCATCTTTCCCCTAACTCCATCGTCCTTCTTTCCGCCTTCGCTTACCTCTGCGAGATGTTCGTGGGGGTAATGCCCAATCTTCCCCTCTTTCGCTACTTCATCACCTATCGCATCACTCCCGATAGTGGGGTCGCAGGGAGTTGCCACTTCCGCCTCCATGATGGGTCGACCCCCTGCTACATTCCCTTCCAGCCACGCTCCAACTGGAAGAACTGCCGGAGCGATTGGCTCTATGTCGGCGACGACAGCGGGGTCAACCTTGTTGGAGTACCTTGCGCGCGGGTGGTAGCCCGCGAGAGTTGGAGCTCGGCCGTCGAGGAGACGGCAGAGCTCCTGGCGATGGTGGCCCGCATCGATCGGTTGCGGGGCGTCGGTCTGATTGGGGCGCTGGTATCCGAGACTTTGTGGCTCGGAGGATCAGCCCCCTGCGTCGTCGCACCCGCCCTGCATGGCAGTATACAAGGGACGATGACATGACGCGCATGTACCCAGGTAGTAAGTCTTCTTACTCTTCTTCTTGAATGCATATTCTTCTTCGCAGTCTTTGTCATCTAATGCTCCTGTCTTCTTTTGGCACAAGGTGAGGGAAACCTGAATGGTGCTGCCCTCTCCCGGTGGTTATCTGTGCTGATTCTGCCGATGCTGAGCGGCCTGGAATTTCTAGCTGAGGCCCGACCGCTCTGTGATCTGGAGTCCTCAGAACGCCTCCAAATCATCCAATCTTTCCCGGCGATGGACTCCACTGGTCCCGCCGTGGTGTCGGCCCGCGACCCCTTGGTGATCAGGGACCAGCCTCGGGCCGCCGACCGGAGCGCAGGCAAATGGCCGATCACTCCGGACGCTTCGGGCACAGACCCCAAGAGGGTCCACACCGGGAGCCTAATTTTTGCTGTCGCCGCTTCCGCCACTTCGCCAAGCACGCCCGAAGCGGCGACATCTTCATCTGGGGTTATATGCCAAAGGAAGTGTATGACCAAAAAGAGTGAAATATCCCTCGCGAGTAAAACGTGCAAACTCTGCAGAGCAAACAAACTATTCGAATAGCCATGCCCACGGTCAAGGGTGGACAAAGGGCGCTGTCACATGGTAGATTTCCCCTATTTGGTTTCAAAATCAGATTTTTTATAAAATGAAGCACGGTTGGAGCCGTGAATGTTTTGGTTTGATAAAAGTCCGTGGTTGGAGCCATGATGAAAAGATTTCAAAAGAAAACCACGGTTGGTGCTGTGGAAAAGTATTCTTAAAATAAAACCATGCTCGATGCCGTGAGTTGGTCTATGTTTTCTTTTGCCACGGTTGAAGTCGTGTCCTGAAAAGTTTGAAACTCTTATTTCTTAAAAGAAAATATCTTTGAAAACTGCTCTTCAAAATTCTAGGATAAAATCTTAAAAATTGGCTTTTTGCAAATTAACCAATGCCCTCCCTTGAATTAAACTACATACTGCATTTCTTTCCGGACTTGTTAAGTATGTTGCATACTCACCCTCGCTTTTCATTGCGGGGGTGCTTATTCCATAAAGCAAAGTAGGAGATCAGGGATAGCTATCCAATAGCCTGCAACCCACCTTTCAACATCTGCGATGAAGGATTTGAAGAGGAAGATTTTCAAGACGTCTAGGGTCGCATTTTCTCCAGTCTTTGCCTGTGGTGTTTCGGACTTCATTCCGTCAAGTTTATTTGCCAGTTTTATGTTTCCGCAGCTGTATGACCTTCGGGTCCAACTTTTGTAATATTGAGCCATGTTGGCCGGTACTTTGTAATACTTTTTAATTATCACATGTTTATGGTCCATACTGTTATGATCTGTGTGTACTAGCTATTGATCTAGGGACTAGTATAGGTAAACACAGCGGAAGCCCGAATCCTTTCTACGGGTTCCGATAGAATGGTATCAGATCCAAGACTGTAGAACGTAACCTAGCAAGATGGCAAAGCCTTAAATATGATTATTTATATAAAAATATATTTATGAACTTCTAAGTTCCTTGCTTCAATCTTTTCTATCTTAGCATCTTTCTTTTGTCTTATCTTTTATCTAAAATGTTTTACTGATCTTGCCTTGTTTCAAAATTTCGCAGATGCCTTGCTATGCCTCGTTCGTCGAGAAGGAAGGAGGTTTTTGTGAGGAGCTGTCTTTGATGCTTCAGGAGCTAGGCTACACCCATCGCCCGGAGTATCGTTGCCTTTCTGTTGCTGGTTATGGCATAAACATGTGGAGGGTGAGCTGCTCATTTTTTCCAAGGGGCACCAGGAGGGTGACTGCCCTCATTACATCACAATGGAGCGGCAGAAGCTTGGTGATGCTATGCAGGATGTTGCAAGATAGGATCTCATTCATTTGGGCAAGATCTATCGTGACCAGCTGGATGACACTCCGTACCGATTTTTTCCCTATCTTCAGGAGGGGGAGAGGTACAACCGGTTCAGGAGTTTAGAGGAGTCGGACCCCACCATTGTGCAAATGGGATCACTCATCCGGGCGTAGGATGAGGCCTATATCCACATGTATCTTGAGCTTTGGGATGCTCAAAAGGACCTTGCTGCAGCCAGACTAGAGATTTCCAAGATGAAGGAAGCACTGCAAGAGGCACAGTAGCCAGCACCACCCCCGCCACCCCCTGTCCAAGAGGACCTTCCACCTCGAGGGTTGACCCTAGACACCCCGATGGTCAAGCATCATAGTGGCCCGTTAACCAGGCTTACAGCGCGCAAGTCAATATGCCCAGTAGTGGAGCATTCTAAGGCATCGACTGAGCCTTATCTAGGATTCCGGGTTGCTCTTGGAGAGCCAGGGCCATCTCACGTTGCAGGAGGGGTCTACATCAGCAGTGATAAGCCTAGTGAGGAGGATCCTTCCCCTCGTGTTCCTGAGGAGGGTGAAGGGAGTAGTTAGTTTCAGTCTTTGTCAGTAGAATCTTGTGGTTGTTTACGCTAGAATATTGAATAATTCGTGTGATGGACTGTATCGTGCTTTATGCACTTGTGATATAGCCATCTTGCCAAAAGCTTTTGTTTTATATGAGATTTCTATTGGTGTTTCTTTCTATGGTGTTGTCCTTGTCCTGGTGTGGGATGATTGCTTAGTTTCCCCTATTTTCTTAACTTTGTTTTCCCTCTTTCCTTGTGTTTTTCCCATTCTCAATTCCAGATGGTGAATACTCGTAGCAGAGGCCATGGTGATGTTGGAGCTGGTAGCAGTGGTATTGGTCGTCGCAGAGGTCGTGGGCAAAGTCAACACCCTACCAACACACTACACCATGACACCAAATTAGCGTCAGACATCAGTTGGCAATAATACATAATTACCGACCAACTATCTGTCGCTAAAACTTGGTGACGGACTAACTGTCGGCAATAATACTTTTAGGGTCAGATGGTGCATTGGAAATTATTTTGATATGTAGGGACACACTATGTGTCGGCGATTCTCATTTTCTAGGTCAAACTATCTGACGGTAAAGGTGTGGCAGCAGATTAAATGCCGGCAATATTGGGTACATGATAAAAATGATATATTCTTAAATAACCAAATGAAAACTTTCACTGAGCCGTGGCAGACTCTGGAACGTCGAAGTCTACGCGTAGCTCGATAAAAATATAGCAAATAACAACTTTTAATAAGGACAAAAAGAAATCAGATGGAAAAATCAAATAGAAATCTACTACACAAAACATGTGTGATTTTGAGTTTTTAAAGTGTTTTGTTACGAATTCAAGATGCAAAAATTATTTGGATTTAATTAAATTAAGACATAAATCGTCATATGGTAAGTTTTGTGCATCGGATGTTTTGGCTAAATGTTTTTATTTGAATTAATTTAGAGAAATGAAATGTTTATCTTTTACTTTTTCTAGATCTATTTTACTTTCATTTTTGAACCCAGTTGATATATAGATATTTATTTATTTTCATTTTCTTATCTTATTATTTATGCTTATTCTTACTATTTATTTATTTACTAATATTATATATATAATTGCTTTAGTTTATTTTATCATTTTTTTGCCAGTCCGGTTTTCTTTTGGTCTAGCCAGCCCGACTGATTCCCCTTAACCCTAAATCTACTGCATCCCTTCTCTCCTCTCCTACACCTAGCCGCTGTCGCTACTCCTCTATTCCCTCTCTTTCTCGGCCTCATCTTCTTCTCCTCTTCGCGGATCACACCAGAGCCTAGCTCTCTCGCAACCGCTGCCTGCTCCGGCCCTCTCCCTACACCGGAAGCCGCCGCCTGCGCCTCTCCACTGAGACGGTCGCCGCCTTCTATGCGTGGAGCGCCACCAGATCCACCGTCCTGGTGGTCTCCCCCGGCACCGGCACCCCTCAGTCGCCTCCTCCTCGCACTCTCTCGCGCACGACGCTACCGCCTCCTTCTGCGCCGGGCGACGCCACCTGCACCTACCCGGATCTGCCGCACATCGCCGCCTCCCAGTCGCGCTCGAGCCCGAGCTACAGGTCTTCCCCTTGCCTCTCTCTCTAATACTCACCCTCTTTACTTCTTCCTTTTTATTCTACTCATTCCCCTTTTCTTTTCCATTCGATTCCACCCTAGGTCGCGGGGTTCGGCCCTAGCACCGACACCCAAAACCACCGGCCCCCTCAGTTCTGGCGGCGCAGTAGCCATCTCAGCACACAGCACGGCACCGACAGCCTCAACCCCTTCAACTACGGCTCGGCTACTGCTAGCGCCCAAGCTAAGTATCCAACTCTTCTTGCGAAATACTAGTGTACCATTAATTCTTGTTTCCAAACCTTCATTAGATTGATTTCCTATTTATCTGTGATTACTAGCAAGAGTTGTACATTAGCTGACATTTAAGTTGAAATGCTTGTGCTGTGGTTCTTGCTCAATTTGATTGTGAGTATGGGTTAGATCCTGGTCGAGGTATATGCATGTCAGTTACTGGAGGGTTCAATTGGAGGTGGTTATTTTTCATTTTCAAGTTGGATGACATTTGTCTATTGTTTCTGTATGTTTGTTTGCTAAGTTGTTGTGTGATGAGTATGAGCTATTATCTGGCTCTAGTATAAGCTTGAATGCTTCGCTATTATGATGTTTAAATGCTAAAGAAGGGCATTGGCAATATTATTGATTTAGAGGATGTTAGAGTTGAATCACTCAACTCTCCTCTCTCTAATGTTGGGAATCACTCCCTCTGTCTCTCTCTCTCGAATGTTTATCACAAACACACGCACACACTCTTCCTTCTCTGGATACAAGCACAAAGAGATACACAGGAGAGAACAAAGAGCATGGACACAAATGCAACTAGCTTATCGCTTATTGTTGAGAATCACTCTCCCGAGAAAAACAAAACGAGTACAGGTATTCATAGAACGTCTCGACCTCCGCCGTTCACGCACACGACTCGATCGTGAGCTACCCGTTCCTTTGCTTGATCGAGTACGTTCGCATGCAACTTGATCGTGTGCCTACAAGCCAGAAGACCAAGTAGTACTCCACTCGTGAACTACTGCTAATACCCATGCATGAGATGATCACAAGGTCGAGCTGCCGAGTCTCACGCCATCCTCTTGACCACGATCTGCTCCCATGCATGCACATGCTAACTACTTGACCCATGCAACTAGTAATCGCTCTTGTTGCTAATTAATTAACATGCAACTAGACGAACTTCATTGTAGCGACCTCTTGCTCATGGAGCAGATATTGGCACCCCATCCTGCCAAGATCTCACGGCTCTTGGTAGCACTCGGCTCAAGCCTCCACACTTGTATCGTATCGCACGCGACGCCTGTGCATCTTCTAGTGCCACACACTACTAACATATGCAAGGCCCTATACAAATGTTCGCTACATGCATATGAATGAAAATATAAACATGCATATGAATTAATCAAGATTAGTTCTAACAATTTCCCCCTAATCTTGATTCTCAAGTCTTCACAGAGCTTCAAAGGAGGGTTGGTTCATCGTCCCTTGTTGCCATGACAAGGAATGCCTTCTCCTTCTTTTTCTCGGGACATTCATAAGCAAAATGGCCATACTCTTCACAATTATAGCATTGTACCTTGGATTTATCCCAACCTTCACCACGGCCACGACCACGCATCATGCCATAGCCACGACCTCGCCCTCGCAACGAGTCATGCCCTCTTATCATGAGAAGTTGCTCTTCCGTTTGGGCCTCGCGCCCTTGAGCGATTCCTCATGTGCCTTGATGACCCAATAGCCTCCTCCATGGCCATCTTATTGATGTCCCGAATAGCGATAGTGACGAAGCAACATTGATGAACTTGACGGAAGCGGCTCGCAAGAACTTCTTCACGACGTACTTCTCTTCCATCGCTTCTCCAAGTTCACGGATCGTCTAACGAAGCGTCGTGAACTTCGCCGCCAAATCATCCACGGACTCTGCATCACTCATCTTAAGGTTATCAAAATCCGAGCGCAAGGATTGGATCCTTGCCTCCCGGACGCGCTCAACGCCCACATGCATGGAGCACAATGCCACCCACACATCGGAGGCTGTCTCCTTCTCCGCGACACGCAGCAACGTCTCATCGTCGATTGATTGAGAGATGATCGTCAAGGCCAGCTGGTCCTTGCTCTCATCAATGCCCTCGAATGCCTTCTCAGGATCAACAGCGCCCCATACGCCATTGGTTCGTAGGAGGTACTTCATCCTCATCGCCCATGCCGCGTAGTTCGTCCTTGTCAACATCCGCATGCGGAGCCTTCCATTGTCATCGTCGTCGTTGTCGTCGAGTCACCCAAACCACTCTTCACAATGGCTCCGCTCGGCGAGGCATCACTGCGCGGCATCATCTTCGGCATAACCTTGAAGCTTTGATACCAAATGTTAGAGTTGAATCACTCAACTCTCCTCTCTCTAATGTTGGGAATCACTCCCTCTGTCTCTCTCTCTCGAATGTTTATCACAAACACACGCACACACTCTTCCTTCTCTGGATACAAGCACAAAGAGATACACAGAGAGAACAAAGAGCATGGACACAAATGCAACTAGCTTATTGTTTATTGTTGAGAATCACTCTCCCGAGAAAAACAAAACGAGTACTGGTATTCATAGAACGTCTCCGACCTCGGCCGCATACGCACACGACTCGATCAATGAGCTACCCGCTCCATCGCTTGATCGAGCACGCTCGCATGCAACTTGATCGTGTGCCTACAAGCCAGAAGACCAAGTAGTACTCCACCTCGTGAACTACTCGCTAATACCCATGCATGAGATGATCACAAGGTCGAGCTGCCGAGTCTCACGCCATCCTCTTGACCACGATCTGCTCCCATGCATGCACATGCTAACTACTTGACCCATGCAACTAGTAATCGCTCATTGCTAATTAATTAACATGCAACTAGGCGAACTTCTAGAAGACCTCTTGCTCATGGAGCAGATATTGGCACCCCATCCTGCCAAGATCTCACGGCTCTTGGTAGCACTCGGCTCAAGCCTCCACACTTGTATACGACGCACGCGTCGCCTGTGCATCTTCTAGTGCCACACACTACTAACATATGCAAGGCCCTATACAAATGTTCGCTACATGCATATGAATGAAAATATAAACATGCATATGAATTAATCAAGATTAGTTCTAACAGAGGATAATGGCAAAATTGACATAAAATCTGTTGGTTTTGGTTTAACGAAGAATACTCCCAAGTTCAAATCCAACTATGCTCTCTAGTAGATTTTCCAGCTTATTTAGTAATTGTTGTTCATGCTTCAAGGGTTTAGCTTTTGTGCATAGTGTCCGGGAGGGTGTATGCAAAGTGGCTATAGGTGTTTGTTTCCTAAGGATATAGAATGGTGTATGTTATCGAGGCTTTGCATAATCATGCTTAAGGCGAGAATGTACTTCTTTTGCATGATTCAATTCAACCGAGAGTTAAGAATTACTTATCGCCATTTGATCATGAGCAGACTATTATATATTAGCTCAATTTGTTAATGGTTATGCAGGATCCTTCACGTCTTTGGACATCATTGGAAATTCCACTATTTCGCACATTCACACCAACCAAAGTGTTATCGACAGATGACCATTTTGGAGTACTCTCTGAAGGAGTGGGGTAGCTTCCTTCCGAGTAGATTCATTGGACAACCGAGCTTGCCATCTTTTGCTATTACTCACCTTTTCAACTCCTCAAACAAAGGCTTATCGCCACCGAATGCTCATAATTGTCTAACGAGTGTTGGGTAAGTGAGCAACTAGGATTGTGCACAAATGTTTGAGAATTGGTCAATGACATGGAAGCCGTGAACCCATCTGAATTTGTGTGGAATGATGATGATGGCAACGATCGGGGCATGTTGCATTGGCTAGAGAATCGAGTCTCGAATTGAACATTTGAATTCAGGATTCTATAAACCACCGATAAGCTCGGTGAAAGATCAAGTCTTTACAAGTTGGAGTAGCATCTTCCATGTCAAGGAAAACTATGTAATATATCAAAGGTTTTGTCCTCGCTTATTTCGGTAGTCACCTTCTTTTCTCCTCCACTATTGTGTTTGTTACGTGGGGCTACTTACGATGAAATTTGCTTATAAGCACACCATTGTTTTACACCTATGTTAGTACGGTAGTAATTTATTGAGCTTACGATTGTTGACCGATAAATGGAACTAGGAGTGGATTGCTTCGGTTTTATGTTCCAGTACCATGTTTCTCTCGTGTGACAGCTTAATTAGCTCTGAAATTCTGCCTTTTAAGTTTACAAGTTTAAGCATAAGGATTTGATTTTCCATCCTAACTCTTCTACAATGTTATTTTGTACCAAAACTGAACGGTCCAATTGATAAGTGAATTTTGAAGATGCTCCATATGCTTTTTCCCGATTTTCCGTTTGTTTTTGAGTTCATTTGCATGTGCTTCATTGTCACTACTACATTCCATCTATTAGAATACCTGTGCTTGTGTTTCTTGATCTGTTATTGCTAGATGGGGTGTTGGCTGCTTCTTGCTGCAACAAAGATCCCATTTGATGGTTGGGCATGCTTGCTAAAGTTCTGTTCCCCCTCCCTGTTAGTTCATGGTTCCTTCACAAGGGGAATTTCTAACTACTAAAATATTCTTTTTGCAGGCAAAACTGTAAGGACCTATGACGTTCAGTGTTCACGCCATGATTATGACATCGCGGTTCCTAACCTATAGTTTGTGGAAGACAACTAATCAATAGTGTGCTTTGGTTCAGAATGACCAATTGGATATATGCTAAATGATCATTTTGTATACATGTAACCTGATGTGTGTGGAAGACTAATAGTAGGGTTAACTTTTGTAAGAGAACTTGATATGTCAGTGTGGAAGACATTGACCCTAGTTTGGTTAGTTGATCAGAACTTTGAGCTTTTGGACAGGTATTGAATTGGAGCTATGTTGCTGTTTAATTAATGAACATTGAGCATATATATATATGAATGGATGAATTATGTACTAGCCAATTCGGCAAAGATGAATGAATGGATGAATTACTGATTATGTGAATTGAGTGATTGAATTAATGAATTACTATTGTTTGATGTGTAATGTGTCAATTACCGTTTGTTATTAATCTCTCAATGCATCCATTCATTCATCTGTCGGCAAAGCATTATAACAAAGTATCATGACAAACAGTCTTTCGGCAAAGATTATTTTTACCAACGAACTTTCTGTCGGCAATTATAGTATCTGTCGGCAAAGATATTTCTGTCGGCGAAAATATATCTGTCGGGAAAACTTCGTCTGTCGGTAGATCTCTCACTAATGTGGTCAGACTATCTGTCGGTAATAATTTATCTGTCGGCAAAGGTCTTTACCGGCAGGACTTCAGCCGACTGCTGTTATCTGTTGGTAAAACTTTTGCCGACAGATAGTGTGTCGGCATACAGGGCCTTTGCCGACAGATATTCTGTCAGTGTTATTGGGGCATGGTGTAGTGACAATCAATCCTTCGCCGGATAAGGAACCCAAGACAAATTCCTTCCTGTTGGAGAGCCGATTATTCAACACCACGACCATGCATCTTCAAGTACTTCAAGGCATAGCCAACAACTTCAATAATCAAGCCCAACCTCATCAGCCGCAGTCCAAGTTCGTAGAGTTTATGCGCACAAGACCTTCTACCTTTGCGGGGTCCACTGATCCACTAGTAGAAATGATTGGATCAAAGAAATGGACCGGAAGTTGACATTAGCTCAGTGTGATGACTATGAAAGCGTCAACTTCACTGGACATCAACTGCAGGGTAGTGCCACTGCCTGGTGGGAGAACTTCTGTGCTTCCCATCAAAATGCGCCTGCCATTAATTGGGAAGAATTTGTTCAGACTTTTAGGGATGCTCATATTCCCAAAGAAGTTATGGAAATGAAGAGGTGAGAATTCCATAGGCTTCAATAGGGTAATATGACCATAATTGACTATTTGCATAAGTTCAACCAATTGGCTCGATATGCTCCAACTAAAGTAGCCAATGATGCTAACA
The DNA here is from genome assembly GCA_036346375.1 of Guadua angustifolia. NCBI lineage: Eukaryota > Viridiplantae > Streptophyta > Magnoliopsida > Poales > Poaceae > Guadua > Guadua angustifolia. The sequence continues at coordinate 12,512,356 of CM070511.1, read as the reverse complement.
AGATTTGGAAATTCATGGAGGGGATGGAACCGAAGATCAAGGCTTGAATGGCTTCCAATGATTATGCCACTTTCCAACAACTAGTGAACAAAGCTCTGGCTCAAGAGGACATACAACGTCAGCGAAACAAGAATCATAAGAGAAAGCTAGCAATTCAAGGTCAACATGTAGCCAGTGGGTCCAGGCCAAGGTTTGGACAAGTTCAAGCTAGCAAGCCACCGATTCAACAAGTGCAAAGGGCTATAATATTTGTACCTTGTCCGATACAGCAGACACCCCATCAAAACCTAGTTACTTAGCCAGCAAAAACTAATAATACAGCAGACGTGCAGTGCTACAATTGCCATCAAATGGGACATTATGCAACCAAGTGTCCTCAAAAGCGCTCAAACATAGCTCCAGTTCCATTCAACATGGGATCAGCTTCAGTCTGTGCACCAAGTCAGGGTCGTGGTAACCCTCAGACTCCTAGAACCCCAAATCGAGCTGGAATAAGCCATGTGAACCATATCTCTGCTAAAGAAGCACAAGAAGCTTAGAATGTAGTGATGGGTACATTTCTCGTAAACTCTGTAGCTGCTACAATTTTGTTTGATTCCGGTGCATCTCATTCATTCATATCCAAGGGTTTTGTGGAAAGGAACCATTGGGATACAATGAACCTAAAGAACCCTATGATAGTAAAATCCCTGGAAAAAGAAATGAGGACTAAAAAGGTATGTCCCAAGCTAGTAATAGAAATTAATGGGGTAAAGTTTCTAGCAAACCTTATCCTATTAGATTCCCAGGGAATAGATGTAATACTTGGTATGGACTGGTTAACCAAACATCAAGGAAAAATTAATTGTGCCAACCATACCATATCCCTTGTCAATAAAGATGGAGGCTGTGGAGTACATGACCCTTGGGTATCTACAAGGCTGGCCGAACGGACCGTCCGGGAGAGGATGGGCCAGGCTGGCAGCATGAAGATGGGTACCACCTGGGCTGCTTCCAACGTACGCGACACGAGAACTCTAAAGATAGCAACCGACCTTGTTTAGGTAGGATACGATTATAATCCTGACCGTTATCATGTTCAACGGATAAGAAAAAGAGATACGATCTCCACCTTGTAACCAATCAGGACTCTCCCTTGTAACCGCACCCCTCTGCTATATAAAGGGGGGGTAGGATAACATCATGAGGAGAAGATCATTAGCAATAGGCTAAACACACATGATTCTAGAGCACAGGACTAGGGTATTATCTCCTTCGTGAGAGCCCGAACCTGTATAATTCCTACATCTTGTGCTACCATCGAGTTTGGATCCATCGCCTAGCCCCGTTTTCATTATTGCCGACAACAAACGTTGACAGTTGGCACGCAAGGTAGGGGGTGCGTCAGGATCGATCTCATCAAACTTGATGGCGATCCCCGTAGGAGTTGTTGACACCTTCGCGCCCGCCCAGGCCTTTCGCTTCGGGAGCCTGGACTTTGTTACCGATAACCTCGGTAGGCCCACCCTTTCGGATTCAGACCAGATCCAATCTAGAAGGGGTTCCATTGCTCCTTTACCTGAACAACATTTCGGATCGAGGAATATCATGGGGTCTGCTCCTCGACACAGACGTGGAAAATTTCCGGTCAAGGACGGGTCCTGAGTGGTGGGCAACATCAACAACAAATCACTCGGATACGAAGATAAGTTTAATATGTCCCCTTCTTCCTCTGACTCAAAAAGCAGTGGGGAAGCTATCAAGGCTTTCGCGACATCTTCATGATTGAAAACCATCGGACTGAGTCCCAGCAGCAGAAGGATGCCGTAGATGCTGCAGAGGCAGAGCGCCTTCGTCGCGAGGCCCAGGAGGTGCGGGCGAAGTCTCTCGAAACCACAAGCCGCAACTTCAATGAGGACATCCTGTAGACGAAGATTGGGAACCAATCGGTTTTCCACAACCCTCAGTAGAATATCGTCGTCTCAAAGACGCTGCTTGACACCCTGGGACCAATGCTCGGTCCCGACAGCCCAGCTGCCCCGATCGTGGCCCAAGTCAAGGCCATGGTGACGGCGGCAGCAATTCAACACAACCAAGAAGAGCCAGCAGAGAAGGCATGCTCTCGCGCCCGTACAGCCACTCAGATTGCAAGCAGCCATACTGCCCATAGTCGATCCATGCGCGACCGGCAAGAGCTTCATCAAGGCAAGGACGCCCGTCAGAGCATTAGCCGTGATCTTCGCTTGGACCTTAATGCCAGGTGACGTGAGCAGGAAGATGATGAGTGCTGTCGGCGTGAAGACAGCTATGAGCGTTTCGGCATTGTCCGTGATGGCCGGGACGATTGCAGGGATCTACACCGCCGCGGCCGGAACAATGACGAGGGCCACCGAGTTAGAACGCCACCTCAATGATCTCCGCACTGACGTAGTGACAGGCCCATTGATGGTGTCCACGCTTTCACTTCCCGGCTCCGCCGAGTGATCTGGCCCAAAGGTTCAATCCTAAGGGCATCACCAAATTCGATGGGGAGAGGGACCTAGAAGCTTGGCTACAGGTCTATTCTCTCGCTATCAAGGCAACCAAAGGTGACCACAATGTGATGGTGAACTATTTGCCGGTCACGCTCACCCCGTCGGCTCAAGCTTGGCTCACAGGACTTCCAGAGAACTCTATAGATTCCTGGGGAGATCTTTGTGACCAGTTCATCGCCAATTTCCAGGGCACCTATGAGAGACCTGGATCCCCTTGGGACTTGTACTAGCTCCATCAGAAGAAAGATGAGTCTCTTCGAGGGTTCATCAGGCGCTTCATGCAGAAAAAGAACATCATTCGGGATATCTCTAAAGCGGTCATCATAGCAGCGTTCCAGAAGGGCGTCTGCGATGCCGACTTGATCAAAAAGATATCTCAGAAGCTGCCATCTATGGTAAAATAGATGTTCGCCCTAGTAGATCGCTATGCCACAGCCTCGGCTGCCCTAGCTGCGCGCCAGGAGGATTGTCCACGACAAAGGAACAGAAAGGACCACGCCGAGTCCTCCAAGCAGAAGGACAGGAAGCGGAAAAGCGAGGAATTGGTTGCGGTAGCTGAGCACAATCGGCCTTGCGCGCCCCAGACGAATGACTACGATACGGTAATGGATGCAGTTTGTCCTTTTCAGACCAAGGGGAAGCATGCCGCCAAGGACTACTTCACTCTTAAAAGGTTCGCGAAGGAAAGCAACAAGCGAGCAGGCCAAGATAAAGGAGAGGCGAGCAAGAAGCAAGACCGCCCTGAAGATGATGGAGGCGAATACCAGATGACCGAGCGCAAGCTCAACTACATATTCAGGGGCTCGGCAGCGTATGAGTCCAAATGGAGGTAGAAACTGACCGCTCGGGAAGTCAATGCAGTTACGCCGGTAACTCCCCAATACCTGAGATGGTCCGAGGTCCCAATCACATTCAACCGCTCAGATCATCCCGACCATATTCCTTATCCAGGTAGATATCCTCTGGTACTCGACCCCGTTATTCGTAATGTTAGGCTCAAGAGGGTGCTGGTCGACGGAGGGAGTGAACTCAACGTTCTTTTCTCCAAGACCTTCGACGATATGAAGATCTCCCGCTCTGAGCTGAAGCGCGGATCGTCGCCGTTTCACGGGGTAATCCCTGGTACCGTCGCATCGTTGCCATTTCACGGGGTAATCCCTGGGACCTCGACGGTACCACTTGGGTAGATCACCCTGCCAGTCACGTTCGGGACCGAGAACAACTACCGAATGGAATGCCTCAACTTTGAAGTAGCTGATTTCGAGATAGCATACCATGCCATCTTGGAAAGGCCGGGCCTAGCCAGATTCATGGCTGTGCCTCATTATACTTACCTTGCGCTGAAGATGCCAGGACCAAAGGGCATCATCACAATTCGTGGTGACGTCAAACAGTCCTTTGTGTGCGACAAGGAGAGCTGCGAGATGGCTGAGAAGAAGGAAGCAGCGGTTGACCGAGAGAAGATTCGTTTGGCAGCTACGCTCCACTAGAACGAAGGAGACCTTCCAACCAAGAAGCAGGCCAAGCAGAGCATGAAACCCGATGAGGGAGTCAAGAAGGTGATACTTGACCCGTCCAACTCAGCCCAAGCGGCCCTGATTGGGACAGGGCTCACAAATAGGAAGACGTTCTCGTCACTTTCCTTCAGGCGAACCAGGACATTTTTGCTTGGAAGCCATCATATATGCCCGGTGTCCCTAGGGAGGTGATCAAGCACTCCCTCAATGTCGACGAGAAGGCGAAGCCTATGAAGCAGTGGCTTTGGCGGTTTGCGCAAGATCGCCGTGATGCCATCAGGGAAGAGATCACTAAGCTTTTAGCCATAGGATTCATAAAAGAAGTGTATCATCCCGACTGGTTAGTGAACCCAGTTCTTGTTGGCAAAAAGAATAAAAGTTGGCGCATGTGTGTTGATTATACCGATCTCAATAAGGCGTGTCCAAAAGATCCATTCGGATTAGCTCGCATTGATCAGGTGGTGGATTCAACCACTGGGCATGAGCTCCTGAGATTCCTAGATGCCTACTCGGGATATCACCAGATCAAGTTGAAAGAAAAAGACTGCATCAAGACCTCGTTCATCACCCCGTTCGATGCCTTCTGCTATGTCACAATGCCATTCAGGTTGAAAAACGCTGGCGCAACTTATCAACGCTCGATACAGCGGTGTTTTCACACTCAACTCGGACACAATGTGGAAGTATATGTGGATGACGTCGTTGTCAATTCTCGTGTAAAGGAGGACCTCATATCTAATTTGGCTGAGACATTTGAAAGCCTGAGGGCCTACAAGATGAAGCTCAACCTTGAGAAGTGTGTCTTCGGAGTCCTTTCGGGAAAGCTACTCGGATTCATCATGTCGCATCGCGGTATCAAGGCAAACCCGGAGAAGATCAACGCCATCCTAAAGATGAAACCCCTGACTTGCCAAAAGGACGTCCAGAAACTCACAAGATGCATGGTGGCACTCGGCAGATTCACTACTAGAAATTTGGGCTTTTGCCACGAAACTTTTTACAACACCATAAATTCTGTCGCATTAGAGTGGTGTTATTGCCTCGATTTGGAAAATTGTGGCGATACGTCCAATATATTACCACAATTGCGTGCGCTGCGATATTGTTAACTGTCGTGGCAAAAGGTTGGTCGTATTGCAACAAAAAATAAAATCGTTGCATTAAATAAGATTTTATTGCCACGGGTAAATTTTGTTGCTATAATATTTTATTTTGTGGCGATTTTTAATTTTATAGCCACGATTTCTTTTTACGTGGCAATAAGTCTACATACGAGTTTTGGGCTATCTATACATGTATTGGGCTATATGTAATTGGGCCAGACATGTATACATGTATACAGTTGATTAGGGTTTAGAAATAGGAGAGCTACCTCCTGGTTTGAGTGCCACGCAGAAAGAAAAGAAATAAGGTCTCAGGACAGGAGACGGCGCAGAGAAAAGAGCCGGCGGTGCAAGGTCAGAGCGGCGGCACGGTAGGCGGCGACGTGCTAGACAGGTGCTGCCTGGAGATTCCAAGGCACTATTTTATCTACTGGGAGCTGTTGATCAATGGCGCAGAGTGGCGTATATTCCACCGTGCGTAGTGCGCAAGCAAGCAATCAGACTGCGTACGCAAGCAATCAAAGAGAAACTGCATGCAAGCAAGGAAACAACGCATACGAAAGAGCCAAAGATCGAACGACAGAGAGAGGTAAAGCGAGCAAGAGAGAGTGCTGATCTGATAGCTAGTATGCATTTTATCTGTGCACTTTGATACATACAAGGTTTGGATTGATGCTTCTGTAGACATCATAGTTTGGTTTCTTCCTTCATATAAATCATGTACGTTGTCCTGCATATTCTGATCTTACATAATTTTAGTCGGTAATACAAACTCTCATGCCTTGTTCTTGAATTACCAGTCCCATTTGGTCTCTTAGCCAACTCAATGTTAAGTTCTTGAGTTCTATTCTGTCTAGTGAGATTGTGCCAGAATCTGGATCATAACAATTGGTTTTAAACCCTTCAGTACAATTGTAGAGGAAAAATGAACACAAAGAAATTCCATTCTTGTTCATGGTAAATTTCATTGACAGGAAATATCCAAGTGCTCTAATCACATTGAATGACATGTAAATCATAATAGGAAGGGTTGGGGGCTTAGGGCAATCTAACATCAGCAGTGACTATAGAACTGACAAAGACAAATATTAGTGCATAGGTACTTTATCACCTTTTGCTTTCCTTTTTGTCTTCTAACTTCAGCTCATATTGTCTGCTTTAGTTCTCCTTGTGTACATGGTGTTTAAACTTGAAATTTATAGAATCCTAGATGGATTTTGCATCACCTGTTGACGAGGGCTGGGAGATCCTTGGCCGGTCAACGCACGGTCAATGGGGCTCCCTAGCTTGGCTACTTCGACCACGACCTGGACCATTCTGACCCGCGCACCTAGAGCTCGTGCGACCTCGAGGTCGGGCCCCGCACGACCATGGGCTCGAGTTGGCTCTTGTTCGGACGGCGTCCCCTGGAAAGCCGGAACATGTGTTTACTCGGCGGTTACCAAGGCGTGGGATCGTGGAACTGAGGCAGGCATGCGCGGAGTGTCCGGACGGTTACTGCCAGCCATCAACACGCATGAAGACCAGTACCCCGGTGTAACATCCCAAATTTCAGTCTTTTGCCTAAAGTTAATTTAAATTAATTAATTTCAAAATTTAGTTTTTCCTTGCTGTTATAATTAACCTGGCATCCATATCCTTCCGAAATTGAAGTTCAATCCTTTACCGTCCGCATAATCAAATTCTCAATTCCGGTCCTTATTCGAAATTTCACCCGAGTTTCAAAATACTCTAAAAATCTCAAAACTCATATAATTAGGTTCCAAATATTCTAAAATGTTTTTGGAAAATTTTCCATGATTTTTGGAATCTCTTTGCTATTTTATCCCTCGCGGCCTTTCATCAAAATCAGTATTTTTGTTCCGGAATAATCTAAATTCCAAATTTCATCAAAATTCAGTGAAACTAATTTTATTGGGTTCCAAATAATCTCTAGTATTTTTAGAAATTTTTTCAAGATTTTTAGATTATTTTAGCTATTTTATTCCTCGCGCTTTTTTTCCTTCATTTCTTCGAACCAATGAGAAAGTGACACGTGTCCAGAACTGTTCATCTTCAACCTCCAGCCATGCGCACTGTTCACATTCCAGCCCCATTTGCAGCCCAAACTTCAAATGCTCATAACTTTTGCAATTCTCAATGAAATTGAGTGAGGTCAGTTGCAAATCGTCGGTCTAGTTAAGGGATTTAATTCTCCTATAGTTTCCCCCTCTGAAATCAGGTGAAACGGAATCTGCGAGCACTTCTTTGCCGTTTCTTGTTTTAGCCATAACTCTCTCGTTTCTTCATCTCTCCGAGCGTGTGAGTACTCCATACGTGCGTATCAACGTCCTCTACACTGTGCTCACCTTGCCCCTTTGGTTCTATGTCGTTTGCCATCCCAAAATTCAAGAAAACAGTACGCCCAGCGTCCTCCAAAGACACCGGCGAGCCATCTTTTGCTCTGGTGAGTTTTCCGGCGAACCAATCGCGTCACTTTGTGCCTTTTGCTTCTAGGAACCCAACCATTCAATCGGATTTGATTTTCGTTGCAGTTTAACCCCAGATTTCGAGTTTGTTCGTCGTCAACCGTCGTTCCGTTCGTCGTCGATTTCTCCCGATTGGGTAAGAATCAATTCAATTTCTTGCACCTGTAGACTCCCCTCGATGCTAGCTATCCGATGCTCACCTTAGTTTCAAGAAATTTCAAGTTTTTGGGAGTTTTTGACCGTCGTGCCGTCGGCTCGTTTTTGATCGTCGGTTTCATTTCGCCGTTGCCATTCTTGTACCCCTCGCCGCCGGCCAACGTGAGCATGGGCTTTGCCTCGCTTCACCGCACCCCCGCCGCACCTTTGCCGCCCCCGGTTGCCTCTGGCTTTGCCTTGCCATGCGCCGCCGCCGTGTGCCCGTGCGCCCTGCTCCCAGCCTCTGTGCGCCGCTGCTGCTGCTCCTGGCGTCGCCCAGCCGGCCGTCGCTGCTGCCCTGCACCGCCGGCAAGCCTTCCCCTCCCACCGGCGAGCTCCCTTTCCCTCTTTTCCCTTGGCCTTCTCTTTAATCCTTCCATAGTGCTGCTTGCTGCTCTTGTCGTTTCTTTTGGCATTCCCTGTACAGGCAAATGTTGAAGAAAGCCTTAGGCAATGACGAGTGGGCCTAGCTGTAAGAGACTCAAGAAAAATCAGAAATGCTGGAAAAAGAAAGATTCCAGGAATATTCTCTCGTTTTCCATTTTTCCAAACCGACAGACTTCAAACAATTGTTTCTCCTCCGTCGTAACTCCGAATCGAGTGATTCCAATTGATAAATTCATCTAAATTCATCCTCTATCTGCCAGTATTTTTATTATAATTTTTAGTTTTTTTAAATTTATTTTATTCTTTTCGTGTTTCGTTTTGCGCGTAACCGAAGAAGCGGTTGTAGTCGCCAACGAAGGAGAAGACTTTCAGAGTAGCGCATCGCACCTCGTCGACGAAGGCAAGTCGTAGTCCTTTGACTATGTTGTACCTATGTTTGCAAAAGTAATTTGTTTTATACAATTGCATGCTATTTGTGTATCCATGATTAGTTTACGGGAGTAGCTATTTACCTGATTGCCAGTATGCCACCTTGATTATTGGAATGCCATGTATCCATTGTTAACCTTAGGTTGGAACATTACTAGTTGGACATAGTCGTAATACCAACATTGGGTTAACGTAGCTAATGCTTAGACCTGCTTAATCGTACGTTGGGTTTCATAGCACCTGTGAACTAATGTTAATCTTGACCTAATGAGATATGGAATTGTGGTCGTCGACCACTGTTGTAAAACTTGTTGTACCATGGTAGGAAATGCCATTGGTCTTGGTTGAACAAAATGTTTTCCCTCGGGCAAGTGATCGTGCAGTAAAGGGGGAGCTATCTGGCACATTGGGATGTGGTTGTCTTGCTTGAGATGATTTAAGGACTTAATCTTGTGCGCCATTGAGCTGGGCCTAACCGTGCAACCACAAGTCTGGTATGGGACAGACCTAGTCGATTAATTTGCAATGTTTAGTCTTGAGTACTGCCAAATGTTTGTGTGGGTTCCGGGTTGTACGGGTAGATTCACATGGCTCAAGAGGGGCCCCGGGGCTAAACCTTAGAGGGCAGTACCAAGTTTAGACGTGCATTGTAAAGACTTTGTCATGATATCTCTGCGACACACCAAAGGAAGTGTGTTAATATCGATTGCACTAAGAGATGTTCATGTCTTGTGGGTAAAGCTGTACAACCTCTGCAGAGTGTCAAACTATTCGAATAGCCGTGTCCGCGGTCATGGACAAGCCCGGGGATTTCACACGGGGTATAGAGTGTTTAATGAAATGTGGAATTGTTGGGATGTGAGCAGGAGTTCTTGTTATTTTGTTGTCTCAAGCTATCTTGTTGAATTGTGTGGTTGATACTTGTTTGAATGATGTAGGGTGATGCCTCGTCATTACTGTTCATGTTGTCTACCATTGATTTACCGATTATTCATTATTGTTTTCATCAATATGCTTTCAATCTATTTCTTGTATTTCAATTCAAGTTATTGCTTTACGCAAAAGAACCATATGACTATCCTTTGTCAAGCCGTGCATAAATATATTGCATCATTTCCCTCGGCTTGTTGAGTACGTGTTGTACTCACGGCTTTATGCCCATGTTGTTCGATGGTGAGGAAGGACAAGGTAATGAATATCAAGAGGAGGAATACTATGAAGACTACGTGGACTAGGAAGGCGTTCTCCAGACGATTGCCTGTGGCATGTCGAATGGCCTAAAGTTTTTATATTTCCGCTGCAATAGTTTTATTTGTTTCTTAAGCCATGAGGCTTTGGTGTATGAACATTGACCATACGGTCGATTGCTCTATTCAATAATAATTTGCTTCTTCTTAGTTATTTCGATGTATGGAATGATATGTCATCTATGTTTCCACTGTGTGCACTAGCGTGATCCTGGACTAGTGCAGTATACACAGAGGGCTTCGGATTTGCATATCCGGGTCCCGACACCCGGGAATCTCGCCCGTCCGTTACAGGCAGGGAGGATATAAGGCTAAGGACGGTGCAATCTGGGGGACGCCGCACCAGAGTTCGAGCATTAGACATCGTCATTGTTGAGCTTGAGCTGTAACTCACCCCTGTACACAAAAATAGCAGAGATCACCACAGCAAGGCAACTGGAGTAGAGCTATTACCTTCGTAGGGGCTCGAACCAGTATAAACCCCCGTGTCACGCTCGTTGTTGTCTTGCTCCGACCACCAGCACGGCGAATCTGTTCCTCCGTTGAGCAAAGCACAGCTCGGGTCCCTAGTGTCACTAACCCCCCTTTTCATTTCTGCGGTTGGCGATCCCGATCGTCGACAGCTGGCGCCCACCGTGGGGCCCGATAGCTTCGCTCTCTCACAGGAAAGACACCAAGATCGTGGGAGCATGGAGCACCTCATCGACAGACATTCCTCGGGCACAGGTTCGGGCACGGACCCTGACTCCGTGTCCCTGTTTTCGCCCTCATCGCTGCCACACGAGCAGCACGTCTTGATGGCGGATAGCCATGGCGCGGGCATGGCGGCGGATGGTCGTGATCCGCAGACCCCTGAGGACGCTCGCCGGATGGTGCACGTCGCCATCAACCAAGCCATAACTGCCCTTCGGCGGGAGGACCAGGAGAATGCTAGCGCCTCGTCTAGGCATCCCAGACTTCCTCCTTCGGGAGAGCGCCTCCGCGCTATCGCCCGGATCATGGTTGATCCCGATAGGGTGAGATCGGAACTCTTTGGCCGAGCCCTGGCCAAAGAGCTCGACCGGGCTGCGACCGAGGTCATACCTCCGCAGCACCAAAGTCACCGCTCGGGGACCCACTCCCTGAGGAGTGATGACAACTCGTCACACCGACACCAGCACGCTCGTCGATCGCCCCCCGGGCGGAAGGCGCCTTCTCGCCAGCAATCTCGGGAGGTAACTTTGACTCCGCCACGTCGCCATCCCGCGGGCACCAACCCAGGCAGGGTCAGGTGCGAACCAAGCTTCACGAGCTCCGCGTCGACCAGCAGTAGGTCTGGGGGTCTCTTCCCTGATGTTCCGCCTAGGCGCCGCCGGGTCCAGGACCGCCTGCGTTATCTCCCGAGCGACTCCCGTACTCGTCGTCATGGTCGTTCTCGCCACAGGTCGGGCCGCCGAGGCGGCCTCGATTCCGAATCCAGTAGCAGCGAAGGCCTCCTTGGCGACGACCTCTCCCGACGCGCACCCGTCCAGGCCTACGGCTGCTCGGCATATTCCGACGACCTCCGTCAGTGCGTCGGCCGCTCGATTCAATGGTGGCGATAGAGCGTTCAGCGGGACCAAGAATCCCGACGAGTTCCTGTCTATATACTTGATCGCCATCCTGGCGGCCGGGGGCGATGAGCTCGTGATGGCCAATTACCTTCCGACCGTGTTGGACGGTGCCGCATGAACCTAGCTCTTCAACCAAAAGCTTGGTTCCTTCAGATCTTGGCGTCAAGTCCAGAGCGCCCTCCACTCCAACTTCGAGTTGCTCTGAACGGCGGGAAGGAGAAAAACACGGATCGCGTCATCGGGGTAAGAACGAAACGCCAGCGATTTTGTGCGGCGGTTTATCTGCACGAGGAACTTGATCCCGAGCATCTCCGATGAGGCCGTCATCAAAGCCTTCAAGTTTGGCGTCTGCGACCAGCGCCTTACCGAAGACCTGGAGATCACATCGAGGCTCAGCGTCAACAAGTTGTTTCGCATGGCGGAGCGATATGCGGACGCAGATGACGCTGTCCGCTGGAAGCGCGATTACGACCAGGGGAAGCTTGGTCTAACCCCACGTAGGCTGGCCTGTCCAACTCCAAGGGCGACGACCACGGCACCGCCACCAAGAAGCGGAAGCGCGACCGCAGGCACGACGGTGTCCTATCGCGAGTGATCGTTTCGACAGACGGACATCGCGAAGTCCTGGAGGTCCGAGATCACGCCCGCGAAGGGGCCTGACCTCGCCAAGGTCGACCTCGACCTCGCCAGACGCCGAACCGGCCCGATGAGGGGGCGACGACTGGCCTCGGCGAATGGCCTTCGGCCGTCAGAGGGGCGCGAGGGCGCCAGGTTCGATGAAGCGAAATTCGCTTGTTTCACAGGCGGCGGCCACGACTGCGGACTGTAGGGCTGGCGAGCAAAATGGATGCCTTCTACGATGGACGCGGAGAAATGCCCGAGCTCCCGAAGGAGGACGACCAACCGGACAGGGTAAACGCTGGGACGGACCATGGCGACCTTGACCTAGAGTTCCAGTAGGGCGAGTGCCGGATCGATGTCATCTTCGGCGGCTCGTCAGCTTACCAGTCCCGATGTGAGCTCAAGGCTGCCTCACGAACCATCTACCAGGTCACCGCCGGGAAGCCCATCGAGCAACACTGCAAGTGGGCTGGGGCCACCATCACATTCTCTCCGGAGGATGCCCTCCAAGGTATGGCCCGTGACTTGAAGACCACCTTGGTCGTGCCTCCAACCATCAGCAATACCATGGTCGGGCGCGTCATGGTCGATGGCGGCAACTCCTTAACTCGCTTGAGCGGGAGCGCTCGACCAGGATCAGATTCCCGGTCGAAGGTTAGGAACATAAACATCCCTTCTTGGGATTGTCCTGGGAGCTCGACCATCCCCTTGGGGCAGGTGGTCTTGCCTGTCACCTTCGGCGACTCGAACAACTTCCGTACCGAGCTGATCACCTTTGAGGTGGTCGAAGGAGACCTCCCGTACAACACCATTCTCGGGCGGCCTGCCTTAATCAAGTTCATGGCGGCCAATCACTATGGCCATCGGTGTATGAAGCTGCCCGGTCCCAACGGTGTCATAACCGTGCGGGGCGATCTACAGGCGGCACATGGATGCGAGACCAAGGCCTTAGCCCTTGCCGGCATTCTGCCCCAGCGAGGCCTAGAGGCGACGGTGAAGAACGCTCGTCAGAGGGCGGCGATCCAGCTCAGCGGGGTGACGAAGGCTGTGCCGCTCGAGGAGGGTGACCCGACCAAGTGTATCCATGTCTCGGCCGAGCTGAGTTCCAAATAGGAACTCGAGCTCTTCACCTTCCTTCGCGCCAACAAGGGCATATTCGCCTGGGAGCCAGCGGACATGCCCCGCGTCCCGAGGGAGGTGATCGAGCACAAGCTGCAGGTCGAGCCTGTTGCTGTTCCGTCTTGGCGAAGCTGCGTCGTTCTCTCGTGAGAAAGTCGCGATCATCGAGGAGAACCTTGACAAAGCTGGCGAAGGCTAGCTTCATTCGCGAGATCGACTACTCCAGTGGTTGGCCAACCCGGTCATTGTCGTAAGAAGGGGCGGCGGAGGATGTCGTGGACCACGGGGTTGAACTCGGCTGCCTGAAGGACAACTTCCGCTCCGCGCATCGACGGATCGTCGACTCCCGCTGCGAACGCTAAGATGTTAAGCTTCTTGGATCCCTATTCGGGTACCATCGAGATCAAATGGCGATCGGCGACAAGAGCAAGGCGTCGTTCATCACACCGTTCGGCACCCTCTCGCTACGACCATGTCGTTTGGTGCGCACAATCTTTGGAGCCATGTGTTCGGCGTCTGATGACCAAGACGTTCGACCCCCAGATCAGCCGAAACCTTGAGGTCTACGTGGATGATATCATCGTCAAGAGCTCCACCGAAGGCGACCACGTTCGGGATCTCGAGGAAACATTCACCAATCTGAATAGACATAACATCAAGCTCAACCCCGAGAAATGCGTGTTCAGCACTGTATCAGGGAAGGTGCTCGGCTACATGATCGGAAGCTCGGGGGTTGGCCCGAACCCGAAAAAGATCGAGGCGATCGAGAACATGACGCCCCCGACCTCAGTCAAGCAGGTGTAGTGCCTCACCGACCGCATGGCCACCCTCAGCAGATTCATCTCGAGGCTCGGCGAGCGTGGGCTCCCGTTCTTTAGGGCTCTGTGCAAACAGGGGAGTTTTGAATGGACCCCAGAGGCGCAGCGGTCCTTCGACGAACTAAAGGTATACCAGTCAACCCCACCCCTACTCACAACTCCGTGGCCTGGAGAAAGGTTGCTGCTCTACCTTGCGGCCACCACCCAAGCTGTCGATCTTTGTCTTGGTGGTGGCGGGGATCAGCTGACACCGATCTATTATGTCGACAAAGTCTGCAAGACGGCAGAAGGAGCGCTACCCGCAGGTACAAAAGCTATTGTATGCCCTCCTAATGGCTTCGTGCAAGCTTCGTCATTATTTCCAGGAGCACTCCGTGGTCGTCCCGAGCAACTTTCTGCTCGGGGACATCTTAAGGAACCCGGAAGGCGGCGGGCGAGTCACCAAGTGGGCTATGGGTGGCGAGATTTGGCGCCCGGTCGTGGCTTCGACGGCCATCAAATCGCAAGTGCTCGCCGACTTCGTGGTCGAGCAAACGTCGCAGCCCTCTCCCGAGATCGAGGTCGAGGAAGAGAAGCCCTAGATCATGTTCTTCGACGGTTCGAGGTCCTTCAAGCACTCGGGGGTTGGAATCCTTATTCTTACCCCGCGCGGCGAACAGTTGAGGTATGTGGTTCGTTTTGGGTTTCCGGCGACCAATAACATGGCAGAGTACGAAGCTCTCTTGGCGGGCCTGCGGGCTTGCAAAGCTTTGGGCGTTCGCTGGTTGGTCGTAAAGGGCAAATCCCAACTCGTCGTCAATCAGTACAACAAGGAGTACCAGTGCTTGGGAGGTTCGATGGCGAAGTACCTTGCCGAAGTGCGCAAAATGGAGAAGTGGTTTCAGAACCTGGAGCTCAAGCACATACCCAGGAAAGACAACTCCAGTGCCGACTTCCTCTCCAAGCTCAGGTCCTCCGATGACGAGAACCCCTCCGATGTCATACTGGAGACGCTAGCAGCCCCCTCGATCTCCGATCAAGAGGTCTTGCTCGCCGTGGTCGAAGGTATTCCCTCATGGGCTGAACCTATTCATTGTTTCCTTGCAAGGGGCGACCTACCGCCCGACCCTGCTGAGAGAAGCAGGATCAAGCGCCGGGTGAGTTTATACACGCTCGTCGAGGGGAAGCTCTACGGGCGGAATGTGTCTGGAGTACTACCAAGGTGTGTCACCACGGAGGAGGGTAAGTACCTGTTAAATGACATCCACTCAGGCCTCTGTGGAGCGCACTCTTCATACCGGACGATGGTCGGCAAGGCCTTCCGCATGAGGTATTATTGGCCGATGGCGCTTCAGGACGCCCGCGATATCGTCTGCGCCTGTCGAGCAAGCCAGTTCCACGCCCGGAAGTCGTTTGCTAGCGTCTAATTCTTGCGCCCAAGGTCACGTTTACCCCCCTTGCGGACCTCTTCTCGACTTTGCAGGTCATAGTCGTTTGCTAGCGTCTAATTCTTGCGCCCAAGGCCGGCGTTGCTCGAGCTTGGACCCAATGGGGGCTGGATAAGGACATACCACCGGCAAGCGACCTAAAGCGCATATCTAAGGGTAAAAGAGGCGTGCACCAAATATCCTCGACCAAAGAAAGCTTGAAACAAAATGCGTTTGACGTCCCCAAAAGAAGTATAGCCCCATTAAAAACATTTTGTCTTAGTGTTTTTTACAGGTTATGCAGCCGAGGCCCATCTACAGATCGGCCACCTCGCGGGCAAGCTTCTCCTGCTCGAGCTCGGCGACCTTGGCCCTTAGGGTCAACAGCTCGCTCTGATACTGGAGGGCTTCTTTGGAGGCATCCGCGGCACGGCGCCGCTCGTCCTGGAGTTGGGCCAGTGCGCCCTTCGCTGCTTTGCTGGCTCGCCCAAGCTTCTCCTCGAGCTCCAGGACCTTGGCCTCAAGCTCGGGGGACGCCTTCACCGAGGAGGACGCTTGCTCCGCAGCGGCCTTCACCAGCTCTTCGACCTTGGCCCGCTCAGTTTCGAGCGCCATGGCCGACCGCGCGCGCTCTTGCTCGATGGCCATGTAGGCGTAGTCCGCTCGGTGGCCCTAGCCTGCTCGAGCTCGATCGCGTGGGCAACCTCCTGCGCCTTCATCGCCTGGCGCAGGTCACCGAGCTCTTTGGACCTCTGCTCGGCCTCTTCTTGCTCTACTTCCAGGGTCTAGATGAACCTGGAGTGCTCGATCTCCCGCACCTCCACCGCGTTCAGGATGCCTCTCAGCACGTCGGCGTGCTCATGAAGGCCTTGTAGTCCTTGGGAGACGCAGCGGATCGCCTTCGTGGCAGAAAAGGTGGTCCAAATAAGAGAAGCATCAAAGAGAGCTTAGGCTAACGTACTGTAGGATGCGCGAGGGGGTCCTTACCTCACGAAGATGGTTCTCAACGCGCGCGCGGGTAAACTCTGCGCGCTCGCCACCCGATGTTTGCGGGCCGGTGTCAACCTCGACCACCGTCGGGACAATGGGGTTAGGACATTCGGGTGCCACGCCAGTGGCGACTTGGCGTTCTCCCGCCGCCCCCTGGGGGCTCAGCTCACCGCTGGGGGTGGGCTCGGCAGCAACACCGGTCTCGACCTCCGTGGCTAGGGCTCCGTCCCCCTCCGGTGCCAAGGGAGCGCTGGCCGGATCCATCGTGCGATCTCCGTGGCCTTGGTCAACATCGGTGACACTGGGTGCCACGACTTTCAAGCACTAGCGCAGAAGCAGGCAGCAGGCTGAGGTGCTTCCGTAGCCCTTAACTTGGGGTGCCCAAGGCAGCTCCTTCCCAGTCGGAGGCCGGGCAACCCTTGGTCGGTCAGCAGACAGTCAACCAGCCCTCTAGCCCGTGGGTCCTCGACCAAAGACTCGGATCAAGCTCGAGGCCACTCGAGCTAGGGCACAGTATCCCCGAGCTCGTGGCCCTCACAACTCTTTGCTCGGGATGATTCAAGGTCAGAGCGTTCCTTGATCCGGGCAAGTTATCACTGGCGATTCTGAACGTGGGATCATGGAGTAATGCAGCGCCATGCGACGGATCGGAACAGTTACCACCGGCTATCAATATGCATAAAGGCCACGATCCGAGGGTTACTCTTAACGCTGCAAGAAGAATGGGTATAAGATCAAGCTTTGTAAACACCGAGGGACCCAACCCAACACATGTACACTTGAGTTCAAGTCTAGACTTAGCATCGTCAAGATTGAGCTATAATCCTCCTTTGTACTCACAAAGGCAAGAAACACCGCCACAAGGCGACCGAGTAGAGTGTTACCTTCTCGGGGGCTCGAACCAGATAAATCTCTGCCTCGTCCGTTGTCTCCTTGTTCGACCATAGACCTCCTCGACCTCATTCCTCTGTTCGAGCAAAGCGCCGCTAGGTCCCATTTCTCATCGACCCTACCTAATTTTCTGCGGTTGGCGATCCCGATCGTCGACAATGGGCGCCCACCGTGGGGCCCGATTGCTTTGTTCATTCACGGTGAAAAACTCCGAGGTCTTAGGAGCATGGCGTTTCCATCGATTTAACACTCTTCAGCGTGGGATCGGACGCGGGGTCCGCTCCGCATCACTTTTCGCCTTCCCGCCACCGTGAGCCTGACGTCCTCATGGCGGATGCTTCCGTAGGGACGCGCAACGGCGGATCACGACCCACAAACCCCCGAGGATGCTTTGTCGGATGGTCCACGCCACGATCAATCAAAGCCATAACGCGCCCGACGGAGGACCAGAAAGCTCCCTCCTCGGGAGCGCCTTGCTATTGCCCGGATCATGCTCGATCCCGATAGGAACAAAATCGAGCTCTTCGTAGGGCCTTGGCCGAAGAACTCGACTGGCTGGCAATCGAGGTCATTCCTCCGCGGCACCAAAGTCACCGATTCAGGACCCTTCCCCGAGAAGCGGCGACAACTCATCACGGCATCGCAGGCGCACCCGTCGGCCGTCGCCAAGGCGAGAAGCGCCTTCGTCTCGGCAACACCCTCGGGGCAAGACCCCGACAGCTGGACGTGAAGTAAGCCACACGAGCTCCACACCAACTGGCAGCAGGTCACGGGGACTTTCCCCCGACATTCCGCCCAGGCGTCGTCGCGCACAGGACCGCCTGCAATACCTCCCAGGCGACTCCCGTGCTCGGCACCATGACCGATCTCATCAAGATCGGATCGCCAAGAAAGCCGGGCTCGGATTAAAGACAGCGGTGGAGATCTCGTTGGCTGCGATCGCTCGCCAAGACCCGTCCCCACCACGGTTGCGTGGCGTACTCGACGACCTTCGTCGCAGTCTGTTGCTCTTTCGATTCAAACCCGCTTTGATCGAAGCGCCGACGGAACCAAGAATCCCGACGAAGTTCTGTCCATCTACTCGACCGCCATTTTGGCGGCGGAGGTGACGAGTTGGTCATGGCCAACTATCTCCCGACCGCTCGGCGGCGCCTCGAACTGGCTCTTCAACGAAGCCGGTTCGCCTTGGTCGTGGCGCCAACCAGAGCGCCCTCGCCCAACTTCCAGAGTCTATTCTGGCGGCGGGGAGGGAGAAGGACTTGGATCGCGTCATCAGGGCAAGAGCGAGCCTCTTCGTGATTTTGTGCGGCGGTTCATCCGCACAAGGAACCCGATTCCAAGCATCTGTGATGAAGCGGTTATCAAGGCCTTCAAGTTCGGCGTTCGCGACCGGCGCCTTACCGAAGACCTCGAGATCACGACAAGGCTCAGCGTCAACAAATTGTTTCGCATGGCGGAACAGTACGCGGACGCGGACGACGCCGTCCGCTGGAAGCGCGATTATGACCAAGGTAAGCTTGGTTTGGGCCACTCTGAGGCTGGGCCGTCCAACTCCAAGGGCGCCGACCAAGACACCCGCACCAAGAAGCGAAGCGTGACTGCAGGACCGGCGGAGGTCAGCCACGGGTCATCGCTCTCGGACGGCCGGCGGAGGTCCTTGAGGTCCGGATCGACTTCGGGACGGGACCCGACCACGTCAAGGTCGGCCTCGCCCCGCCAGCACTGAGACCGGCCTCGAGAGGGGCGGCGGCTCGACCTCGGAGGACCGACGCCGACCGCGGGAGCCGAAGGGCGTCGGGTACGACGAGGCGAAATTTTACTGTTTTACAGGCGGCGGCACGACCTGCGGTCTGCAGGCTTGGCAGGAAAGCTTGAAGCCTTCTATGACGGACGTGGTGAGATGCCCGTGTTCCGAAGGATGACGACCGGCCGAAGGGTGAATGCCGGTCGAGCACGGCGACCTCGACTGGAATTCCAACAGGCGAAGCGCCGGATTGACGTTATCTTGGCACTCGGCGACCTACCACCCAGCGCGAGATCAAGGTCCGCTCGGACCATCTATCGTTACATCAGAAAGCCCGTTAACAAAGATTGCAAGTGGGCTAGGCCACCATCACCTTTTCTCCGGAGGATGCCTTACAAGGTATGGCCCGAGACTTAAAGACCGCCTTGGTCGTGACCCCGACCATCAGCAACACAGTGGTCGGGCGTGTCATGGTCGACGGCGGCAGCTCTCTTAATTTGCTGCAGGCGGAAGCACTCGACCGGATGCAGATTCCCCGGTCAAAGATCAAAAGCATCGCCATCCCCTTCTTCGGAATCGTTCCTGGGAGCTCGACTACTCCCTTGGGGCAGGTGGTCTTGCCCGTCACCTTCGGCGGCTCGGACAACTTCCGCACCGAGCTGATCACCTTTGAGGTGGTCGAGGGCGACCTCCCGTACAACGCTATTCTCGGAAGGCCTGCCCTCATCAAGTTTATGGCGGCTAATCATTACGGTCATCGGTGCATGAAGCTCCCAGGCCCCAACGGCATCGTTACCGTGCGCGGTGACCTGCAGGCGGCACATGGCTGCGAGACCAAGGCCTTGGCACTCGCCGGCATGCTGCCCTAGCAAGGTCCAGAGGTGACGGAAAAGAACGCCCGGCAGAAGGTGGCGATCCAACCCAGCGGGGCAACAAAGGCCGTGCCGCTCGAGGAAGGCGACACGACCAGGTGTGTCCACGTCTCGGCCAAGCTAAGTCCCAAATAGGAACTCGAGCTCGTCACCTTCCTTCGCGCCAACAAAGGTATATTCGCTTGGGAGCCTGCGGATATGCCTGGCGTTCCAAGGGAGGTGATCGAGCACAAGTTCTGTGTCGAGCCGATTCTAGACTCAGGCGTCGAAGCTGCGTCGCTTCTCCCCGAGAAGGTTGCGGCCATCAAGGAAAACCTTGATAAGCTCCTCAAGGCGGCTTCATCGCGAGATCGACTACTCGAGTGGTGGCCAACCCGGTCATCGTCGTGAAGAAAGGTGGCAAGTGGAGGATGTGCGCCGACCATACCGGGTTGAACTCGGCCCGCCAAGGACAATTTTTCCTTCACAAGATCGACGGATCGCCGACTCCACAGCCAACGCCAGGATGCTAAGCTTCTTGGATGCTTACTCAGGCTACCACCAGATCAAGCTGGCGGTCGACGACGAGAGCAAGACTGCCTTCATCACCCCGTTCGGCACTTATTGCTACACGACCATGTCGTTTGGTCTGCGCAATGCGGGGGCAACATTCCAGCGTTTGATGACTAAGACCTTCGAGCCGCAGATTGGGCGAAACCTTGAGGTCTACGTAGATGACATCATCGTCAAAAGCCCCTCCGGGGGCGACCACGTCCGTGACCTTGAGGAAACATTTGCAAACCTGAACAGGTACAAAATCAAGCTCAACCCCGAGAAGTGTGTGTTTGGCGCGGCATCAGGGAAGGTCCTTGGATACATGATCGGGGGCTCGGGGTTGGTCCAAACCCGAGAAGATCGGCCATCGAGAAGATAGAGCCCGACCTCGATCAAGCAAGTACAAAGCCTCACGGTCGCATGGCGCCCTTAGTAGATTCATTTCGAGGCTCTACGAAGCGAGGTCTCCCATTCTTTAAGACCTCGCAAGCAGCGGGACTTTGAATGGACTCGATAACAACGATCTTTCGACGAAATAAGGTATATCTGTCATCCCCACCCTCCTCATAACTCCATGACTGGCGAAGGTTGTCGCTCTACCTTGCAGCCACCGCCCAAGCCGTAAGTGCTATCTGTTGTTTGCTGGGCACAAAGAAGATACGATTTACTATGTCAGCGAGGTCTTACATGGCCCAAAGGAGCGTTACCCGCAAGTGCAGAAACTGCTGTATGCTCTTCTCATGGCCTTGCGCAAGCTTCGACACTACTTCCAGGCGCATTCCGTGATCGTCCCGAGCAACTTTCCGCTCGGTGACATCCTGCGGAATCCAGAAGGTGGCGGGTGGATAGCCAAATGGGCCATGGAACTGGCGGCGTTTGACATCCAGGTCGTGGCCCGAACAGCTATCAAGTCACAAGTGCTCGCCGACTTCGTGGTCGAGCAGACGTCGCAGCCCGCCCCTGAGCTCGAGGTCGAAGAAGAGAGGCCCTGGATCATGTTCTTTGATGGCTCGAGGTCATTCAAACGCCGGGCCGATACTTATCCTTACCCATGAGGCACTCAATTGAGGTATGTGGTTCGTTTTGGCTTTCCTGCGACCAATAACATGGCAGAATATGAAGCTCTCTTGGCGGGCTTACGAGCCTGCAAGTCCTTGGGTGTGCGACGGTTGGTCGTGAAGGGAGACTCCCAGCTCGTCATCAACCAGTACAACAAGGACTATCAATGCTCGGGGGATGCAATGGCAAGGTATCTCGCCGAGGTCCGCAAGCTAGAGAAATGGTTCCAGAACTTGGAGCTCAGGCATGTCCCTAGGAAGGACAACTCCAGTGCCGACTTTCTCTCCAAGCTCGGCTCTTCCGACGAGGAGATACCCCCCGACGTCATCCTCGAGACGCTTACGGCTCCGTCTATCTCCGATCAGGAGGTCGTGCTTGCTATAGTGGAAGGTATTCCCGCATGGGCCGATCCCATACACAGCTTCCTGGCGCGGGGCGACCTGCCGCCCGACCCCGCTAACAGAAGCAGGATTAAACGTCGAGCAAGCTTGTACAAGCTCGTGGATGGCAGGCTCTACAGACGGAATGTCTCCGGCATCCTAACTCGGTGCATCTCCACGGAGGAGGGTAAGTATCTACTCAACGACATCCACTCAGGTCTCTGTGGGGTGCACTCTTCGTACAGGACGATGGTCGGCAAGGCCTTCCGTCTGGGATATTACTGGCCGACGGCATTACAGGATGCTCGGGATATTGTCCGGACTTGCCGAGCATGTCAATTTCACGCTAGAAAGGTACACCAGCCGGCCTACTCCCTTCAGACCATTGCGCTTGCCTGGCCTTTCTCGACCTGGGGGCTCGACATCCTCGGCCCCTTTCCCCAGGCAACCGGGGGGAGAAAGTTCCTGTTCGTGGCCATCGACACATTCACCAAATGGATTGAGGCTGAGCCGGTCTCGACCATCACTGCTTGGGCCGCTGTTCGTTTTTTTCGCTTGTCCGTAGTCACGTGTATGGGGTCCCATGCAGAATTATCGCGACAATGGTACTCGGTTTACTGATGAATTATTCCAGAATTCTGCGAGGACATGGGCACCAAAGTGTGCTTTCGCCGGTGGCTCATCCTCGAGCAACGGAGGCGCAGAGAGCGCCAACGACAGATCGTCCAAAGGCGCCAAAAGGCGAAGTCTGAGATGAGCTCAAACGCTACGGCAGACGACTCGGTGGACGAACTTCCCACCGCCTTATGGTCTATTCATTACCTACAGTCACCGAGCAATAGGGTCCACACCCTTTCAACTCGTGGTTTGGTATGAAGCCGCCCCGCCTCCGGAGGTAATTTGGCTCCGCCAGGTCGGTCTGTCGACCACGCCGACTTCGAGCAAGAACGGTCTCTTGACCTTGCCTCGCGGAAGAAGTAAGATGTCGTGGCTTTCGCGACGAGCGCATTACACCGCAAGCTCTTCGCAGACATGCGTCTCGGTCGATTCGACCTAGGAAGCTCCTTGTTGGGGACTTAGCCCCGAGACGGATTGTGTATTGTCCGGCACCAACAAGTTATCCCAGGTGGGAGGGCCCCTATAGAGTCGTTTCAACAGATCGCACGGGCTTACAGGCTAGCGATGCCCAATGGCGAGAGCTTTCTAGCTCGTGGAACATAGATCAACTTCATAAGTTTTATGTGTAAATCTCTATACCTTTAAAGCTTCAATAAAAGGATATTCTCCGATTTCTATCATTCATGTCTTTTTCTTTGAGCGCCTCTATAATTTTTCTTCGACACGACTTTCGCAGATTCGCTCCTTAGTCCGGGTATCACGAGCTTTACGCTCACCCCCAAGTGGTCGAGCTCAACGTAGCCGAAACTCTTCGCGAATCACTCACCCCCCCTAGCGTCCGGTTTGAACTACAAAGCTCGTGAGCCTTTGGCTATTAAGTGCGTGCATGGTCGTGGTCGTGGAGTTGGAGATTTATTCACCGGGTTCGCTTTTGCATTTCTTTTTCGCGAGTACTCCATCTCGATTATCACGGTCATGGTCATTTGCTCGTTTTATACTTAGGTTCAAGGTCGGCGTTGCTCGACCTTAGACCCAACGGGGGCTGGCTAGGGTGTAACATCTACGAACGACCTATGGATCTTGATCGCGAATAAGAAGCGCACACTTCAAAAAAAGGTAACCCAAACCAGTTGATAACATCGAATGTTTTTGCAGGATCAAGGATGTTTGAGCTACAGATCCTCCATCTCGCGCGCGAGCTTCTCTTGCTCGAGCTCGGCGACTCTGGCCCGCAGCGTCGAGGTTTCGGTTTGCCGCAGGAGGGCCTCGTTGGTTGCGTCCGTGGCTCGGCAACGTTCGTCGTTGAGTTGGGCCAAGGCGGTCTTCGCCGCCTTGCTGGCACGCCCAAGTTTCTCCTCCAGCCCCGCGACTTTGGCCTCTAGCTCAGGAGACGCCTTGGTTGAGGATGATAGCTCGGCAACAGTCCTCTCCAACGCCTCGACCTTGGCACGCTCGTCGGCGAGCGCCGTGGCCGTAGCAGTGGTTTGCTCCTTGGCGACTTCCTCAAGTGCCACGACCTTGTGCGCTTCGTCGCCAGTTAGCGCTGGTCGCGGGCGGCTTGTTCTCGCGGCCTTCTCAAGGGCCTCGATCTGGCGCGAAGGGTCTCGAGCGCCGAAGTCTGAAGTTCGCTCTGCGGCGGCCTTCTCCGGCTTCGACCTTGGCGCGCCCGCATCAAGGGCCTCGATCGCATGGTCGCTCGAAGGCTCGTGCTCTGCGCCTTAAACCCATGCTCGCGCCGGAGGATCTGGTCCTCTCGAGCTCTGCGGCATGGGACACCTCAGCGCCACCATCGGCGACGCAGATCGTTGAGCTCCGGCTGAGCCGCCGATTTCGCAAGGTCGGCTTCAATGGTCGCCAAGAGCTCGAGCGCTTCGGTCTCCCTCTCTTCCACGGCATTCAAGATTTGGCGAGCACGCCGACATGCTCGCGGAGATCTTGAAGCCCTCGGGTCACGCTGCCAACCGCCTTGAAAACAAGGAGAGCGATCTGGTAAGAAGTTGTCAAGAGCACACAACTTAACATATTACAAGACATATAAGGAAGGCTCCTACCTCATGGAGTCGACTGGTGACGCGCGCGCTGGAGAACTCCTCGTTTAGCTCGTCAAGGCGAGCTGCGTTGATCTCAAAATCTTCGCCCAGGTCCCCGTGACCTAGGCCTTCTTCGATCCACCGCCAAGACACCTTGACCGGGGCTCACGGACGACGTGCTTGCGCGGCGACCGAGATCCTTCCACATCACCGCCGGATCGGACCCCCGACCAGAGGTACTAAGCAATGAAACCGGACCCGACCTCCGTGAGTCGTGGTTCCGCCAGCTCGAGGCGGGGAGTTGCTCAAAGAAGAAAGATCCGACCCAATCTCCGGGGTGGGCGTTGTATTCCCGGGGTTGGAAGTTCGCAAGCCGTGGCTCGGGGCTGCGGTCTCGCCATCAAAAGCGATCTTGGTCGGGGTGGGGCCTTTTGACACGGCCACTGACCAACGATCGGGCGGTGCCATGACTTGAGGGGCCCGGATGCCTATACCTCCCTCAATCTCGGGAGGATCAACAACCGTAAGGGAACCCGTCTCGCCGGTGCTGTAATCCTCGCTGATCGCAGGTTGGGGGTCCGCCTCGTCCGGGCTATCAAGGCCTTGGTCGAACTCCTCGACCGGGGCCCAACTCGAGGCCCCGGCAAGAGCACGCCTTTGTCCTGAAGACCGGCGCGGGGCCAGCATGTAGGCGTCTGCCCCCTCCTCGGACTCGGACTCGCCCTGAATGACAGGCATTGTCAGAGTGGGCAAGCTCGGGTCTCGACCACTCAAGGTCTGCAATCAAGGATAGGCACTAAGAGGCGAAACACGGGAGGATGGAGCGGGTTGCAAAGCCAGGGTCTTACCTGGGTCGGTGGCCTTTGCCTCGTCGATGGTCGGCGATGGTCCTGCTGCCCCGAGCTCGGAGGAGGAATCCGCTTCCTTCCTCTGGTCTGGGGAGGCCAAGCCCGTGATGAGCCCGCACCACCTGGCGGGGGGCTCGGTGGTCTGGCGGCGGCCACTGCGCTTCGTTGCTGCCAAGTAAAGAAACTTTGTTAAGCCCTGAGAAGTCAAGGGCGCGAGCTCGGGAAATTGGCTATGATCGTCTTTACCGTGGCGCGATCACCCCATTTGACGTGAGGCCTCTTCACCCCCTGGTGGCCAGCTCCGGTTGAGGGGAGTCTTTTCTTCCCCTTTTTGCTCTTGCCCTCGTCGGGCAAGGGGAGCGATCTCGGTCGCTGTTCCCACAACTCTTGATGATCCTACAAGCAAGCACGGTCGAGCAAAGACATACGAATGTTTGGATGAGGCTATACGTCGTGAGGGCTTACCTCGGGCCTCTGTCAGAAGACATTCTTCGACTGGGTCGTCAAGAGTATACTCATACGCCCGACTTCTGAACATTTCTGCATCTGGCGCGACTCAGACTCCTTCACGCCGCATTTAACAAGAGCCATCAAATGAGGTCGAGGAAGAAATACGAGGTCAAGCAAAACCTTGGGATCAAGACCTTACCGGATGAGCTCGTGGGTCGAATCGTCGCGTCCTTGATCTGGGAAAAGCGGATGTAACCTCCTCCGTAGGGGAGACACCCGATTCATAAAAAGTCGCTCGCGATCGCTTTGTTGGTAAGGCCGCGTGTGGCGCAAATGTGGATGGCGGCGATGGCTTGCGTCGGCGTTGAGGTCCTCGATCTCTGGGTCTCCACCTTCCCAAAGGACGGCTCCCTCAGATCGCAGCCTCCCGTTCTCCCCTTCTTGAGGTAGAACCAGCGCTCTGACCATGGACCAAGAGAGTCCCGACTAGGGATCTTGGGCAAGCTCCACTTAAGCCCGGGCCGCTGCCGGAAGTAGAGGCACCCGACCACGGGGTCCTTCAGAGCGGAAGAGGGAGAAGTAGCGGAAGAAGAGCGAGGGTGGGAAGAATCCTCAGAACCCCTCGCATAGATGGGAGAAAGCGGCTAGGGTGAGGATGGAATTGGGTACAGTGTTGATCACTAACTGCAACTGCCGAGGATGTCGGCCAGAATTAGCTCTCCGGTCTGCACTCAAGAGGGAATCTTTTCGATCTTGACGATCTCGTCATCTCGGGGATGAGGTTCGGTCTCGCCCGGCAACCGCCAGTCACCGATCCAACAGCCCTGTGGCTCGAGCTCCTTCATCCTCGTGGACCGACAAGGTGCTTTTCCCCGCTTGGCCATGGCAAAGCGTCGGGTGAGGATGGAAAGGCGGCCGCTTTCGGGCGAGAAGGTTCGGAGGAAGGCGAAGTTTTCAAGCTAATGATCCAGAGCTCGAGGTCCTCCACGACGCTCTTAGGATTTAACCTCCTACGGCACCACAAAAGGTGCGCCTGGCATGATTAGACGGGTGCGATTAAGGCACAGGCGATGGACTCGGTTACTGCAGTGTCCACATTTGTTGGCGTCCCAGATTACTCAAGAGATCAAAAGTCGCCAGTGTCTCGCCTGGGGTTCACTGCGATCTCCGCCGACCTCAAACAAAGTTCCAAGACCTTGCAAGGGTTGCTACCAACGACCTGTCTGGTGAGGCTCGAGGCCATTCTTGGTACTCCTTCTACGACCTCGAGCCTCGGGGGCTAGGCTGCTTGAGGCCGGGCAACCCTTGGTCGGTCAACAGACAACAACCAGCCCTCTAGCCCGTGGGTCCTCGACCAAAGACTCTTGATCAAGCTCGAGGCCACTCGAGCTAGGCACAAGATCCCGAGCTCGCGGGCCCTCACGACCATTGCTCGATGATTCAAGGTCGGTAGCGTTCCCTTGATCCCGAACACGTTATCACTTGGCTATTCTGAACGTGGGATCATGGAGTAATGCAGGCGCGCGCGACGGGATCGGAACGGTTACCACCGGCTATCAATATGCATAAAGGCCACGATCCGAGGGTTACTCCCGAACGTTGCAAGAAGAATGGGTATAAGACTGAAGCTTTGTAAACACTGAGGGACCCAACCCAACACACAGACACTTGAGTTCAAGTCTAGACTTAGCATCGTCAAGATTGAGCTGTAATCCTCCTTTATACTCACAAAAGGCAAGAAACACCGCCACAAGGCGACTGGAGTAGAGCTGTTACCTTCTCAGGGGCTCAAACCAGGATAAATCTCTGTCTCATCCGTTGTCTCCTTGCTCCGACCATAGACCTCCTCGACCTCATTCCTCTGTTCGAGCAAAGCGCCGTTGTGGTCCCATTTCTCACTGACCCCTACCTAATTTTCTGCGGTTGGCGATCCCGATCGTCGACACATTCATATCATGCCTTCAAGCATTCTACAAACCATGAGTTCCATCGCTCATGTTCGACTACACAGACGAGTACTCCAATACCCATGTCTTTTTCCCACTCCCATCCCATTCCTACCAAATCCTTAATACTCGCCCAGTGACTGACAATTCAAGAGATTGTCCTTAACCATAGACGCGGCTATTCGAATAGTTTAAACTCTGCAGAGGTACGACTTTACCCACACGACACGTCACACTCGTAAGCCAAGCTATTAACACATTTCCTTTGATGTGTCGACCGAGGTGAACGTGACAAACCATTTTCCAGTATGCATGGTAGTGTATCTAAACCATCCGGATGATCGTGACCTCGATCCGTGTGCCCGAAAGGGTGTGTGTGGATCAAGGAGTACATCCGTTGTTGGACATCCCCGACTCAACAAAGTCGAGGGACTCCAAGGACATTCCTTGGCGCCCACTAAGCCCAAGGAATTTCAAGCGGTCATTCCTTGACGCCCACTAAGCTCAAGGAATTCGAGTGCTCATGGTTTACATAACCTAGTCATACATAAGTACTTGGTTACGCTGGTCCCATAAACGGCGGTGGTTCGCACGATAGTTACTCAAAGAGACGCCACCAGATTTGATCCTTAGGGTCCTTAACCAACATCTCTACACATTAACCAACATTTGTAACCATCATCATCATAATAATTCTCAATCATTGCACCAATGGACTAAGTCCATCTATCGCGTTTCTAACGATGTTCTAAGCATGGCTACAATTGCATTTAACCCATATAATAAGAATAATAAACCAACCACCTAGGGCTAAAAAGGAACACGGAAAGAACATGATAAGGGATAACATCACAATGTGGTGATAGCTAAGTTTTCTACCCAATCATAATTGTAGTTGAAAGTAAGCATGCAATTGATAAAATAATTCCAAAACATAAACTTCAAATAGTAGGAGCAATCATGGTCAAGGAGTAAAGTAGTGCCTTGCTGCTCGTTCTTGATTTTGAAAGCGTAGTCGTACTCGGGAGTGCCCTCCGAAACGTCAACACCTAACGAGAAAACCCGATTCAATAAACACCAAACAAGGATTCAAATAGTGCACATGAGTAAAAGATGCATGACATGCTCATGATGTGTAATACTAATCATAATATGCAAGTACTAATTGAGTTTTTGCGTCAAAAGTTCAAGTCTTAGGGCTTCTATCGAATTATGTTCGGAGTATCCGGGTGTCACTTCTGACCGTCCGAGTGGACCTCTCGGTAGTAAGTTGAATTATGTCTGACTATCCAAATTGTGCTCGAGTGTCGAGAAGGTATGTTCGAGTATCCGAGGGTTACCTCGAATGTCCGAGTAGGCACTCTCGGTGAGCCCATGCAGCCCTCAATCTACTTCCTATTCGGACTATCCAAACTTCATTCGAGTATCCGAGTGGTAGGTTCGAGTATCACGAAGGTTACCTCGAATGTCCGAGCTGGGCTTCTCTGCTTCAAAACGACAACGATACAAAGGGTTTCTACACCTCATAGGGATGGACTAGGACTTCAAGAGTATGGACTAAGATAGGAACTTACCACTACAAGGTTGTTTTTGCACAAGGTGGATGTTGGTTTCGGCGAGTGGATGATGAAAAATGTCACAATGCCGGTTCTTCACGGTTCGCCTCCTCCTAGCCGTGTAGACGATAATGCCGCCATTTGCTCGCTTGCAGCAACAACTAGCCCTCCTCCTCAACCTTCTTTGCGACATGTATGGCCCGAGTCAGGGTGTGATGATGGATCCCATGGAGAAGATAGAAATGTGTTACAAGGGGCAAAATTTCAGAACATAGGAGGAAAGAAAAACGATTGCTACTCACCCAAAACTTGGTGCCTCAAGAATCCATTTGGATGGATTTGAAGCTCTTGATCTTGGCTTCAAGGTGGTATAACATGCACAAGCTCAAACTCAAGAATGGAGGAGCTTGGTGGGGGAGAATGGCAAGAGGTTGAAGAAGGTGTGCTTGCTGTTTTCTGGGTTGGGGCTGTGCAAATGAGCAGAAAAAAGGAGGAGAAACCAAGGTTTGGGCCTTATAAACGCTGCCCACTCATGCCTTACATGTGGGGCTAGGTCCCACATGTCATAGGGTGGGTAAAAGGGTGGGTATGGGTGATTGAAGTGAGAAAAGACATGGAGAGGATGTGCAGCCCACAAGTTCCAATGCAAGGTAGGACCTATGTGTCATTGACTTGTTAGGTATATAGGTAGAGGTGAGTAATGTAGCAACTAGTAGGGTAGGTATGTGCAGCCTTCACTCCACTCTCTTACGAATATGGCCCACATGTCATTGACTAATGTAAAATAACATGTGTGCAGTTTGGAAAATGATTTTCAGGATTTTGTTGCTTCCTCTTTATGCAAGATGAATGTCCTAACACTTGTATGATTATAGTTAAGTGAGGATGTAATTGTACTATAGAAGACGTTAACATGACAAGCCTCACTTACCGTATTAACGAAAATTGGGCTGTTACAAGCCTCCCCCCTTAAAAGAATCTCGTCCTCGAGATTACACCGCTTCATTGAAGAGGTAGGAGTATTCAGATCGAAGATAATCCTCACGCTCCCATGTGGCTTCGTCAGGGGTGTGATTACTCCATTGAACCTTAAAGAATTTGATGGTGTGATTTCGAGTAACACGCTCCCTCTCGTCGAGAATGCAGATGGGGTGCTCTTTGTAGGATAGGTCAGGTTGTAATTCAAGAGTGTCCAGCTCTGAGGCTTCAGTCGGGACACGAAGACATTTCTTCAATTGAGAGACATGAAAGACATCATGTACATCGGCTAGTGAAGAGGGAAGCTCCAATTCATACGCCACCGTTCCTCGCCTTGCTAAAATCCGAAAAGGTCCGATATAACGAGGGGCTAGCTTTCCTTTAACTTGAAACCGACGAACACCTTTCATTGGTGAAACCTTGAGATAGACGTGATCACCAACTTCAAATTTGAGCTCACGGCGGTGACGATCTGCGTAGCTCTTTTGACGAGACTGCGCGGTCCGCAACCGCTCCCGAATAAATCGAACTTGCTCCTCTGCTTCGGCGACTAGTTCGGGACCAAAGAGGGGTCTCTCTCCGGTCTCAGACCAATTAAGTGGAGTTCTGCAAGATCTCCCATAGAGAGCCTCGAATGGACTCATTTGGAGACTAGCTTGATAGCTATTGTTGTAGGAGAACTCCGCGAAGGGTAGGCATTTCTCCCAATTCTTACCGTAGGTAACGGCACAAGCCCTAAGCATATCCTCGAGAATTTGGTTCACCTGCTCAGCTTGTCCATCATCATGGATGCTATGCGGTGCTGAAGGAGAGTTGGGTCCCCATGGCCTTGTGGAGGCATTGCCAAAAATGCGAGGTAAACTGGGTACCTCGATCTGAGACAATCCTTTTGGGAACTCCGTGAAGAGAGACAATTCGATGAAGATATAACTCAGCTAACTTGCTCATCAGATCCGCTATCTTGACAGAAGAAAATGAGCCGTCTTCGTTAGTCGGTCAACGACACCCATATAGAATCAAAACCTTTTTGCGTCTTGGGCAACCCGTGATGAAATCCATACTAATCTCTTCCCACTTCCACATGGGAATGGGCAATGGTTGAAGTGTGCTCGCTGCACGCAAATGGTCGGCTTTACCGCCGACATACGTCGCACTCGGCGACATGGGCAATCTCGTTTCATCCGGGTCCACCAAAGTCTTGGCTTAAGATCTTGATACATTTTTGTACTCCCGGGATGAATAGAGAATGTGGAATTATGAGCCTCATCAAGAATCAAGTGCCTTCAATTCCTTACAATTTGGCACCACTAGCCGCTTGTCAAACCACAAGACACCTTATGAGTCCTCGGTGAAGCAGTTGGCCTTACCTTGTTTGATGCGGGCTCGGATGAGTGCCATGCCCTTGTCTGTCTTTTGAGCCTCTTTGATTTGGTCCAATAGATTAGATTTAACTTCCATGATAGCAAGGAATCCCTCCTTAACCATTTCTAGGTTGAGCTTCCGAAACTCGGCGCACATGGCGTCCGATTCCGGTTCTACCGAAATACGATTGCATTGAGATTTTCGGCTCAAAGCGTCGGCAACAATATTGGCCTTTCCAGGATGATAATGGAGTCCCATATCATAGTCTTTGATCAATTCGAGCCACCTCCTTTGCCTCAAGTTCAGATCGGCTTGAGTAAAGATATACTTCAGGCTCTTGTGATCGGTGTAGATTTCACAACGATTACCGATGAGGTAATGTCGCCAGATTTTTAGAGCATGCACCACTGCTGCCAGCTCTAAATCATGGGTGGGATAATTCATCTCATGAGGTCTCAATTGTCTTGATGCATACGCCACAACTCGGCCTTCTTGCATAAGTACACAACCCAGCCCGAGGTGGGATGCATCGCAATATATGTCGAAGCCCTTGTGAATATCTGGCAGGACTAGGATGGGTGCAGTGGTTAAGCGAACCTTCAACAATTGAAAGCTTGCCTCACACTCCGCTGACCATACGAACTTGTTCTCCTTCTTCAAAAGTTCGGCCGCTGGTTTCAGCGATTTTGGAGAAGTTCTCCACGAATCGTGTAATAAC
This sequence comes from Guadua angustifolia, assembly GCA_036346375.1. NCBI lineage: Eukaryota > Viridiplantae > Streptophyta > Magnoliopsida > Poales > Poaceae > Guadua > Guadua angustifolia. The sequence goes on along the minus strand of CM070511.1, from coordinate 12,479,965 downwards.
CCACTAACCCGAGAAAACTTCAACCTCTGTGATGTTCTTAGGCTGCTCCCAATGAGTCTGATCTGTATCTTGCCGGGTCAGCTGCAACTCCGCTTTCGAGATCACATGGCCCAAGAAGGCAACCTCCTTTAGCCAAAATTCGCACTTGCTGAATTTTGCGTAAAGCCGGTGCTCTTGTAGCTTTTCCATGACTGCCCGAAGGTGTACTTCATGCTCCCCTTCGGACTTGGAGTAAATAAGAATATCATCGATAAAGATGACAACGAACTTGTCGAGATATTCCATGAAAACTGAATTCATAAGGCTCATGAAATAGGCTGGTGCATTGGTCAAACCGAAAGACATGATGGTATACTCATATAGACCATAACGAGTGGAGAATGCCATTTTTGGAATATCTTCCGATCTAATCTTGATTTGATGGTAGCCTAATCTCAAGTAAATCTTGGAGAAAACACGGGCTCCGGTCATTTGGTCGAACAAATCATGGATCCACGGAAGTGGATACTTGTTCTTGACCGTGACCTCATTTAATGGACGGTAATCAACACACATCCGCAAGCTATCATCTTTCTTCTTCACAAATATCGCCGGGCATCCCCAAGGTGAGGAGCTTGGCCGAATGAAGCCCTTTTCATGCAGCTCCGTAAGTTGTTTCTTCAACTCTATCAACTCATTTGGAGGCATACGGTAAGGTCGCTTCGATATCGGAGCCGTTCCGGGTAGAAGCTCAATAACGAACTCAACTTCCCGGTCAGGTGGCATTCCTGGCAATTCTTCGGGAAATACATCCGGGTAATCACATACCACTGGTATGCTACTTATTCCAAGGAATGGCTCACCCTTCAAGGCATAGAGGTGAGCATAATCTGGACTCGACGCAAACACGACTTGTTTGCCGCTTGCGTTGGTAAGTGAAATAGATCTGCTTGCACAATTGATGCATCCTTGGTGCTTGGATAGCCAATCCATCCCAAGAATAACTTCAATTCCCTCCGTTTTAATCATTATCAAGTTAGCTAGGAACTCTACCCCATTAATTTCAATCTTTACTTCTCGGCAGACTCGATCGGTCCTTAATTCCGATCCAGGGGTTTTAATGAGAAGTGATGGGTGCATAGGTTGTATAGAGAACTCATGATGCATAGCAAATTTCCCTTTAATAAAAGAATGAGATGCTCCGAAATCGAATAATACGGTAGTCGGGTAGGAGTTGACAGAAAGCGTACCCAACACCACTTCCGGTGCATTCTGAGCTTCCTCGACAGTCACATGGTTGATGCGACCACGTGGTTGGGTTGGTGTGGTTCTTGGAGGCGTTGGTCGAGGTGAAGGTGTTGCTGCCCCCGGTGTAATAGTGGGTCGAATCCCGGACGTTGCTTGGTTCTTTTGTGGGCATTGGCGTGCAAAGTGCCCCGGTTGTTTGCACTGGAAACAAACCAGAATTGGGCGAGCATGAGTGTTGGTTCCTTGCTGATTTCCACCTACAGTTGGTGGAAGACTTGGCTGCGGTGGGCGAGCAATGAATGTTGGAGGCCTCAGCAGTGCCGGAGCTTGATAGCTTGGAAATGAGGGGCGCACCATGCGCGATGGCTGCAAGTTGCCACTTGCTGAATTTTGTGCAATCCGCTTGCGCTTGCGCGAATCCTCCAACCTTCCCCATTTCTCCTCCACCACTATAGCCTTGTGGACTAAGTGCTGGAAATTCCGGAAGTCATGAGCAACGAGCTCCAGCTGCAACTCTTTGGAAAGTCCCTCCATAAAGCGCTCTTGCTTGCGCTCATCGGTGGAGATTTCGTTAGGGGCATAACGAGCCAAATAGTTGAACTCGTGAAGATAATCCATGACAGTCTTGCCCCCTTGCTTCAATGTGAGAAATTCACGCTTCTTCCTTGCCATAACGCCTGCGGGAACATGAGCCTCGCAGAAAGCCGCGCGAAACTCCGCCCAAGTAATAACATGATCGGCGGGCTGCATAGCGGTATAGCTGTCCCACCATGCGCACGCCGCACCATCGAGTTGATGTGAAGCGAAGAGGACCTTTTCATGGTCCCGGCATTGAGCGGCGGTTAGCTTGCGCCAATAGTTGAAGCCAATCATCGGCCTCGAGCGGATCCGCAAAGACAGAGAACGTTGGCGGCCGTGCGAAGAAACTTCGCCGAGTCCGCTAGCAGCGTGATGTCTGCCCCTCGGCTCCTCTAAAAGGGCTGGGGCATAGGCCGTGTTACGGGCGATCTACTGCAGGATCAAAGTTTGATCTTGCCGGTTTTGCTCAATCAGAGCGAGGACTTGAGCCATGGTAGGAGGGGGTGGAAGTTCCTCCTCCACGCGAGCGGGGTGCTGATTTTGGTGATGCGAGGACTCTGGGTGGTTATGAGTGACCCCCTGAGTCGGATCCTCAGTCGCTTGGGAGCCGGTGGATGGCGGCCTCGCCTCACGCTGAGCTTGGGAACGAGTGGTAACTCCCGTCATCTGTTGCCAAAACCAAATTAGCAACAAGTAACAGGAGAGCCACAACAACGCTGAATTTGAATATTTGGACAGTAAGTCATACAAATTTGAATTCTACATGTATGCAGCAAGAAAACATGCACCAACTCCAAAAGACGTCAAAAATAAAAAGGTTCTTAAGCCACAACATCAATCACGAAAGCAAATAACTGGGTTCCGATATGATAGTACAAGTTCACAACCCGTAGGTCAAGGATGACAACCAAGGGTGATAATTCCAAATATAAAAGCTAGCATAGGTTCATAAGGTAGCCTATTACATTAATTAAACCAGTTCAGCTCATCTCTACTTTCCCTCCATGATGAGCTTTACAGAGACAACTCAAATGTCTCTAAGGAATCCTTGGGGAAACACATCCAAAAGATGGTATCCCGGAGATCCAGTGTCTTCGGGGTCCAAGGGGTTAGTGAGACGCTGTGGTGATCCTATGTAGATCCTAGGTACCCCTGGAGATTCCCGGGCACGTCGACGCATCACACCTCCCGAATTGATGCGCGCGGCGTTGGACACAACGTCCTCAGTCTCTATCCCGGACACATGTGGAAACTGAAAGGCGGGTGGGGCTACATCGTGTGGCGTCGTGGAGTTGCGCCCATACAATATGTCCCTCGGCACCAAGTTAATCTGGACAAATTGGTGAAGGTGCCCTTGTGCCTCATGAAGACGGGCACGAGTCTCCCACAGCTCATGGACAAGGCAACAATTAGCCCGATCCAAGGCACGAACCAAGCCCGACAACTGGCGAACAGAAGAGTCTTCTCCCATCTCGATTTCAGCAACACTATTGACTTCATCGGTTGATCCTCGTTGAGGGAAATATTGATACGGAGGTAAAGTCAGCTCCCACAAGTCATGGCGGAGATGGCACATGGCAACATACGCCACCTCTTGGATAGCCATTCCTACGGATGTCCCCCTTGCTCGAAAGTGATAGGGAATGCTCCCCGTCACCATCCTAGCAATGATGTGAACCGTGGCAGTGTAGGTCTTCAATCCGGGTCCTATGGCACGACCATAAACCGCGTACTCGGTGCATAAGTGAAATTAGCTCTCCACACAGATATCCTCAGAGGGAAGGATAGCCCTCCACATCTTCAGCGCGGGTGACTAAAACCAATGGCCCAAAATTCATCTGTCACGTTGAAAAGGATGAGAGGGTTAGAAACTCATTTGCATAATCAAATGAACATAAGGGTAAGATACAGAACTAAGAGGGGTAAGAAATAAAGGAATGAACCATGTTATCAGTTCTGAAATTATTTGATAGCAAAATAGTTTTTGACTCAAAACATCTTCTAACTAGTCGTAGCATGGCCGTTCTAACCTACATCAAGATGGCTCGATACCAAGCACATGGGGAACCGCCCCGGACTCCACCGATTCACCCAAATGCGCGGCACCTCTCAAGTGAATCAAGGGAACCTCGGGCGTTCCACGATTATACCCGTGTTGGTCCCAGGATAGTTTGCCAACACGAGCATTCTCATCCAACAGTTGACATCACAACACATACACAATTATCGGAAACATAAACGTTATTACATTCCAAAAGTAGGACTGCTGTCCATAACGACATATTTAGAGTTATTACATCAAGTAGCAGCGGAAATCATAAGATAAACAGCAAAAGGGCCAGCATGGCATGCCCCCAAACCCTCAGGCAACCAACTGGGGCAAGAACGGCGACTAAACGTTAGAATCACCGAAATCTGCCCGGTAAAAGTCCCCGGGCAGTGCCTCATCCTCACCTGCAGCAAGTGGACAATCCGATTGAGTACAAAGAGTGTACTCGCACAATAATATAAGTTGTATGCTGGTTTCTAACTACATGTGGTTGCTACAACAAAGGAAGGCAAAATGGCAATTTCAGCATAAAGCAATGTTTGGAGTAAATCGTAAACATGTATAGATTGAAAAGAATTTGCATTTCGTAAACATTTGCAAGATCTAATACATATTATAACATCATCATAATCACATTCATATCATGCCTTCAAGCATTCTCCGAACCATGAGTTCCATCGCTCATGTTCAACTACACACACGAGTACTCCAATACCCATGTCTTTTTCCCACTCCCATCCCATTCCTACCAAATCCTTAATACTCGCCCAGTGACTGACAATTCAAGAGATCGTCCTTAACCATGGACGCGGCTATTCGAATAGTTTAAACTCTGCAGAGGTACGACTTTACCCACACGACACGTCACACTCGTAAGCCAAGCTATTAACACATTTCCTTTGATGTGTCGGCCGAGGTGAACGTGACAAACCATTTTCCAGTATGCATGGTAGTGTATCTAAACCATCCGGATGACTGTGACCCTCGATCCCGCGTGCCCAGTGCTCGGTGTGTGTGGATCAAGGAGTACATCCGTTGTTGGACATCCCCGACTCAACAAAGTCGAGGGACTCCAAGGACATTCCTTGGCGCTCCACTAAGCCCAAGGAATTCTGGCGGTCATTCCTTGACGCTCCACTAAGCTCAAGGAATTCCGAGTGCACATGGTTTACATAACCTAGTCATACATAAGTACTTGGTTACGCTGGTCCCATAAACGCGTGTGGTTATACGATAGTTACTCAAAGAGACGCCACGAGATTTGATCCTTAGGGTCCTTAACCAACATCTCTACACATTAACCAACATTTGTAACCATCATCATCATAATAATTCTCAATCATTGCGACCAATGGACTAAGTCCATCTATCGCGGTTTCTAACGATGTTCTAAGCATGGCTAAGCAATTAAATGCGAACCCATATAATAAGAATAATAAACCAACCACCTAGGGCGAAAAAGGAACACGGAAAGAACATGATAAGGGGATAACATCACAATGTGGTGATAGCTAAGTTTTCTACCCAATCATAATTGTAGTTGAAAGTAAGCATGCAATTGATAAAATAATTCCAAAACATAAACTTCAAATAGTAGGAGCAATCATGGTCAAGGAGTAAAGTAGTGCCTTGCTGCTCGTTCTTGATTTCGAAAGCGTAGTCGTACTCGGGAGTGCCCTCCGAAACGTCAACACCTAACGAGAAAACCCGATTCAATAAACACCAAACAAGGATTCAAATAGTGCACATGAGTAAAAGATGCATGACATGCTCATGATGTGTAATACTAATCATAATATGCAAGTACTAATTGAGTTTTTGCGTCAAAAGTTCAAGTCTTAGGGCTTCTATCGAATTATGTTCGGAGTATCCGGGTGTCACTTCGGACTGTCCGAGTGGACCCTCTCGGTAGTAAGTTGAATTATGTTCGGACTATCCGAAATTGTGCTCGGAGTGTCCGAAGGTATGTTCGGAGTATCCGAGGGTTACCTCGGAATGTCCGAGTTGGCACTCTCGGTGAGCCCATGCAGCCCTCAATCTACTTCCTATTCGGACTATCCGAAACTTCATTCGGAGTATCCGAGTGGTAGGTTCGGAGTATCCGAAGGTTACCTCGGAATGTCCGAGCTGGGCTTCTCTGTTTCAAAACGACAACGTATACAGTGGCTTCTACACCTCATAGGGATGGACTAGGACTTCAAGAGTATGGACTAAGATAGGAACTTACCACTACAAGGTTGTTTTTGCACAAGGTGGATGTTGGTTTCGGCGAGTGGATGATGAAAAATGTCACAATGCCGGTTCTTCACGGTTCGCCTCCTCCTAGCCCGTGTAGACGACAATGCCGCCACTTGCTCGCGCTTGCAGCAACAACTAGCCCTCCTCCTCAACCTTCTTTGCGACATGTATGGCCCGAGTCAGGGTGTGATGATGGATCCCATGGAGAAGATAGAAATGTGTTACAAGGGGCAAAATTTCAGAACAAAGGAGGAAAGAAAAACGATTGCTACTCACCCAAAACTTGGTGCCTCAAGAATCCATTTGGATGGATTTGAAGCTCTTGATCTTGGCTTCAAGGTGGTATAACATGCACAAGCTCAAACTCAAGAATGGAGGAGTTTGGTGGGGGAGAATGGCAAGAGGTTGAAGAAGGTGTGCTTGCTGTTTCTGGGTTGGGGCTGTGCAAATGAGCAGAAAAAGGGAGGAGAAACCAAGGTTTGGGCCTTACAAAGGCTGCCCACTCATGCCTTACATGTGGGGCTAGGTCCCACATGTCATAGGGTGGGTAAAAGGGTGGGTATGGGTGATTGAAGTGAGAAAAGACATGGAGAGGATGTGCAGCCCACAAGTTCCAATGCAAGGTAGGACCCATGTGTCATTGACTTGTTAGGTATATAGGTAGAGGTGAGTAATGTAGCAACTAGTAGGGTAGGTATGTACAGCCTTCACTCCTCTCTCTTACGAATATGGCCCACATGTCATTGACTAATGTAAAATAACATGTGTGCAGTTTAGAAAATGATTTTCAGGAATTTGTTGCTTCCTCTTTATGCAAGATGAATGTCCTAACACTTGTATGATTATAGTTAAGTGAGGATGTAATTGTACTATAGAAGACGTTAACATGACAAGCCTCACTTACCGTATTAACGAAAATTGGGCTGTTACAAGCCTCCCCCCTTAAAAGAATCTCGTCCTCGAGATTACACCGCTTCATTGAAGTGGTAGGGGTATTCAGATCGAAGATAATCCTCACGCTCCCATGTGGCTTCGTCAGGGGTGTGATTACTCCATTGAACCTTAAAGAATTTGATGGTGTGATTTCGAGTAACATGCTCCCTCTCATCGAGAATGCAGATGGGGTGCTCTTTGTAGGATAGGTCAGGTTGTAATTCAAGAGTGTCCAGCTCTGAGGCTTCAGTCGGGACACGAAGACATTTCTTCAATTGAGAGAAATGAAAGACATCATGTACATCGGCTAGTGAAGAGGGAAGCTCCAATTGATACGCCACCGTTCCTCGCCTTACCTCGGCCTTCCAGCGAAGTACATTTTTCGGGACAAGGGTGTCGATGGCATAATCGTGCGCCCCATTCCCGAACATCTCGTTCATCCTGGCAGCAACCCAGGACTCCTTCGACGCTGCAAGGAAAACGACCATAAAAAAAGACCCAAGATCGAGCTCGAGGAAGGCTTCAAGACGAAAAAGGCTTACCAGATGTGCCCTCTCGGGTTGGGTTGTCACGCCCCCTTATCTCGAAGAACGGGTGCATCCTCCTCCGTAGAGGGGACACCCGGTTCCGCAGAAAGTTGATGGCGATCGTCTGCCCGGTGAGGCCGCGCGTGGCACAGATGTGTATGGCGGTGATGGCGTCCTCGTCGGCTTCGAGATCATCTGCCTCCGGGGTCTCCTTCCCAGTGACGGGGGCCCCCTCATACGTCAGCGCGCCGTGTTCCCCTTTCTTCATGTAGAACCACCGCTCGGTCCACGGGCCAAGGGAGTCCCGAGAGTGGATCTTAGGGAAGGCCCACGAGATCCCCGTCCGTAGCCGAAAATAGAGGCACCCGACCACAGGATCCTTCCCCGAGCGGAAGAGGCTGAAGTACCAGAAGAAGAGCGAGGGGGTGGGAAGGATTCCTAGGAACCCCTCGCACAGGTGGGAGAAGATGGCGAGAAGGAGGATTGAATTCGGCACCAGATTGACGAGTTTGATCTCACAGCTAGAAAGGATGTCCGCCACGAACTCGCTCTCCGGGGTCCGCAGGGCGAAGAGTGTATAATGCTCGGTGCAGACGATCTCGTCGTCCCTGGGGTGCGGCTCGGTCTCGCCACCCGGCAACCGCCATGTACCAGGTCCAGCAGCCCCAGGGTCTCGAGCTCCCTCATCCTCACTGATGACATAGTGCTCCTCCCAAACTTGGCCATGGCGGTCGTTGCAGGCTTGGTCGAGGGAAAGGGAGAGAGAGACTTGCTCAGGAGGAAGGCTAGAAGATGAAGGGTGCAAGATCGAGAGTTTTTTTTCAACAGTCACTGTGGACTCGGATTTATAAGCCGCGTCGCCGCTAAATCCAGTCCACGGCATCTCAAAAGGCTCGCCGGCCATGATTCGATAGGCGCAATTAAGGCCTGGGCCACGGGCTCGAGGCGTCACAGGAGTCTGCTGGCCGTTCGCATCCGTACCAGCACCGTGAAGTTCGAGGGTCGCCAGGTGTCGAAGCCGAAGGTTCCCCTTCGTGCTCTCCGCCCGACCTCGGCCAAGGGTTCAAGACCTACGGAAGCCTTTTCCGTGCTTCCGCGAAGTGAGGCTCGAGGCCGTTCCAGGTGTCTTCTTCGACCTTGAGCCTCGGGGGCTGGCTGACGAGGGCTAGGAGACCCTTGGCCGGTCAACGCACGGTCAACGGGGCTCCCTAGCTCGGCTACTTCGACCATGACCTGGACCGTTCTGAGCCGCACACCTAGAGCTCGTGCGGCCTCAAGGTCGGGCCCCGCACAACCTTGGGCTCGGGTTGGCTCTTGTTCGGACGGCGTCCCCTGGAAAGCCGGAACGTGTGTTTACTCGGCGGTTACCAAGGCGTGGGATCGTGGAACTGAGGCAAGCGTGCGCGGAGTGTCCGGACGGTTACTGCCAGCCATCAACACGCATGAAGACCACTACCCCGGGAATCTCGCCCGTCTGTTATAGGCAGGGAGGATATAAGGCTAAGGACGGCGCAATCTGGGGGGACGCCGCACCAGAGTTCGAGCATTAGACATCATCATTATTGAGCTTGAGTTGTAACTCACCCCTGTACACAAAAATAGCAGAGATCACCGCCGCAAGGCAACTGGAGTAGAGCTATTACCTTCGTAGGGGCTCGAACTAGTATAAACCCCCGTGTCACGCTCGTTGTCGTCTTGCTCCGACCACCAGAACGTCGAATCCGTTCCTTCGTTGAGCAAAGCTCAGCTCGGGTCCCTAGTGTCACTAACCCCCCTTTTCATTTCTGCGGTTGGCGATCCCGATCGTCGACACCTGTCTAGAAATTTTTTTGAAGCTTATGTTATGACTGAGTGGACACTCCACACCTGGAGCATGCATGCACTGTATTTGTAGGAAGCACTAGATATTACTGCTTTCATTGATGTTGAAATAAAGAAGTTCAATGTTGCTGCAACCCTCTTGTGAAATGTATAGCATGGTAATACATCAATGTTTGCAATGGTGTGGTCTAATCTCAATACCAGCAAGAACTCTAGAGACTAACATTTTTTCCCATTTTGCGTCTATTAACTACGATATTTATAACAAGGAAAAAAATCTTGACAAGTATAAAGTTAACTCTCCACTCAGATTTAATCCAGGGGTGCACTGTAGCTGAAAACAACTTCTCAAGCTTATACCTGAAGAGAACTATTCTGAACATATGATTGAGCACCCTTAAGTGATCCTATTTCCCATAAATGAGATGAACTATTCTGAGCTATTAAGCACCCATAAGTGATCCTATTTCCCATATCTGAGATGAACAATGTGCAGCACTTAGAAGATTGGTTTCTGAACATACGATTAATAGTTCTAAAAATCTTTTGACCTGCTTTTCTTGTCTGGATTGCATTCTTGTTAACTTTATCACCCTTAAGTTCTCTGTGGTTTGTGCTAAATCCTTATAAGAAACTTTAGGAAATTGCTCACCAGAAGAAGGCAACGATAACTGCATTATTAACACCTTCCTTTTGAAGATGGTAAAGGAGATCAGAAATATGAGTGACAAAATGCCTTATATGGGGATCAACACTCTAACCAAATAGTGTCGCCATCCAGTTCTCTGAGTAACAGTGGGGCATGATGGCATATTTAAGTCCAGTACTCCTCCACAGAGCCGCCAGTTGCCCTTAAAGTAAAAGTTAACCAACATGTCAATTTCATGCTTAAGTGATGCAACCGTTGTTTCCTTCGTTTATTCATTCCTTGCATGCTTTAGTAAGATCGACTGAGTAGGTGTTTAGTTTAACTTGAGCTCATGGGCTTTGTCGAGTCCTTTCACTTGATTTGCTAGTATTTACAATATGATAGCCTATAAAATTTCATCTTGGATTTATTTATGCTCAAAAGAATAAACCGTGCTTTTATTCAATAGGAGGATACAATTTGAGCGGAGCGTCCAGTCTCATGACATGGTCAAGTCAAGCAAGTCTACAATGTGGAACAACCTATTCTCAAGTCACTAGTCAATAGATTAGTTCTGTTATCGCAATCTTAGTTGAGAAATTTATAGTTTTCGTTCAGAGATCACTATGAAATTGTTCTATTATTGGTCTCTTTTGCTTAATGTTTGTACATATTGAAAAGATTGTTACAAATGCTCTTATATATGATTTGATGGCTATAATTGATATTTCTATTTGTGCAATTTCTAATTTGAGTACATTTCTTTTGCAACAACGGTATACAAGCAAATATTATTGCAATATGCATTGATGCCTCGTTGTGAAAAAATGAATTGCCACAAATATAGATCGTTGTTATAATTTATTGCAACGAAGTTTTTTAATTGCAATACATCATATTGCCACGAAAATTATTTTGTTGCAACCTCACTTATTGCCATGGATTGGTTTTTGTTGCAACTACAGTTTAATGCAATGCCTAAACGCGTGGCAATAGAGACCTCTATTGCCACGGCAATAAAAAATATTGCCACGATATTAAAGTCATTGCTACTATCTAATGCAACGCATGAGAGCGTGGTAATAGAGACTACTATTGCCTCGGTAATTGAGACTATTGCCACGTCAAACCGTCATTGCAATTACAGACTAATACAACGCATATTCCCATTGCAATTAGCATTGCAATTGCAACAAAACATAAATCGTGGCCCAAACTTTGGACCACGCAACTAATAGCTACACCTACCAACGATAGTGACATTGTGGCTATTGGTACATATTGCAACAAAATGAGCTCTATTGCAATGATTTCTCACCATTGCAAAAGCCCAGAATTCTAGTAGTGATTCATTTCCCGCTTGGGATTGCGGGGGATGCCGTTTTTCAAGCTCCTAAAGAAGCAAGGCATCTTCTAGTGGATTCCAGAGGCGCAATAGGCTTTTGAGGATCTTAAGGCATTCCTAACTATGCCACCGGTATTGGTCTCACTGATGCCCGAAGAACCCCTTTTGCTCTACATAGCAGCAACGACTCATGTAGTCAGCACCACAATTGTTATGGAGTGAGAGGAGGCAGGACACCACCAGAAGGTTCAACGCCCAGTCTATTTCGTTAGCGAAGTGCTGGCCGAGTCTAAGGTACGGTACCCGCAAGTACAGAAGCTACTATACGCCGTACTACTTACCTCTCGCAAGCTTAACCATTATTTCCAAGAACATAGATTTCGGTGGTTACTTCCTTTCCGATTGGGGACATACTTCACAATCGGGAAGCCACTAGGAGAATCGCGAAGTGGGCGGTCGAGCTCGGAGCTTTTGAGATCTGTTTCAAGCCACGAACTGCCATCAAGTCCCAAGTCCTCGCCGACTTCACCACCGAGTGGATAGAGCTGCAGAATCCCACAACCATTGAGCAGCTCGAGTACTGGACAATGTACTTCGATGGTTCCCTCATGCTCAGCGGCGTGGGGCTGGTGTTGTGCTCATCTCCCCGACAGGGGATCGGCTGAAGTACATTCTTCAAATCCATTTTTCGGCATCAAACAATGCCGCCGAGTATAAGGCACTCATCCACGGGCTCCGTATCGCCATATCGCTCGCTATCCGATGATTCACGGTTCGCGGGGACTCCTAGTTGGTGATTAATCAAGTGTAGAAGGACTGGTCGTGTGTCGTTGATAATATGGCAGCATATTGCTAGGAAGTGCGCAAGTTGGAAGGCAACTTCGACGGGTTGTAGCATATCCATGTGCTACACTGAGACAACGAAGCGGCACACGAGCTTGCAAGATTAGGCTCCAGTCGGGCGACAGTCCCGGCTGGCGTATTCGTCGAAGAGCTCCACAAACCCACGATAAGCCGATAGCAGGAATTGTTCAAGCCAGAGGAAAAGCCAGGCGAGGTGGAGGTTTTAGTCGTCAAGCCTGACTGGACAACTCCATTTTTGAATTATCTGTTGAAAGACGAGCTCCCCGAGGATAGCGTGCAAGCAGAGCGCGTCACGCACCGAAGCAAAAGTTACGTGGTGGTTGGTGAAGAACTCTTTCGGAAGAGTGCCTGCGGAATCCTAAGACGCTGCATATCAGAGCAAGAAGGGAGGAATCTTGTCAAAGAAATCCACTCGGGAATTTGCGGACATCATGCAGCGTCAAGCATCCTAGTAGGCAAGGCTTATCGTCAAGGCTTCTTCTGGCCGACTGCTATATCAGATGCGGAAGACATCGTTCGCACCTGTGAAGGGTGTCATTTCTTCGCTCGACAAATACACATGCGGTATAGCAGAGTTGCGCACCATCCCGATCACCGTGTCGTTTCGCAATCTGCGGCTCGACATGGTTGGACCCCTGAAGAAGGCCCAAGGTGGTTTCACTCATCTCTTCGTCGCCATCGATAAATTTACAAAGTGGATCGAGGCCAAGTGTAACATCCCAAAATTTGGCCTAATTTAAATTTTTGGAGTTATTTGAATTTTTGTGAATTTTTGGGATTTATTTGGATTTATTTGAGTTTAATTTGAATTTATATTTCTCTGGAATAATTAAATATCAAAAAATTATTTATCAAAAATAAATAAAAATATTTTATTTAAGTTCTAAATGCCATGAAATATTTTCTAGGATTTTTCTTGAATTTTTTGGGTATTTTTAGTGCCCTAAATAATTAATTTGAAATTGTGGATTTATTTTTATTCGAAAAGTCTGAAAACTTCGATTCAACAGTGTTGGGCCGAGACCAACACTGTGCTCGTCGGTCGGCCCAAATAACTGAAACCCTAAAACTATTTGACTTCACACCGTGCGATCGCAAGCAGGCGGCTGAGATGGAGCCACGTCGCGGTTCCATGGGAGACGTTGGATCATGGCTGCTTGGACGACTCGGATAGCGCCACGTCGCGCGGGAGTTGAACAGTCGGCGCCGCCGTCGCCATTACAAGGTGGTTGGCAGCCGTGTTAATGGCGGCCGTTTTGCGCGCATATCAAAGCGTCTCCGTGCGTGTGAAATACCCCCGTAGAAAGAGTTCTCCGTTCCGCACCCGTAGCACACTCTCCCGTACGCCGTAGAGCTCCATAGCTCGTGCTCTTGCTCACCGGAGTTGGCTCTTGTGCCGCTTCGGTTTTGGCCTTTTTCCGCCGTCGTTCACCACCCTCCGCCGTACCCAAGACCCACCCCGAGTCCGCCGTGTCAAGCCGTGTCGTGTGGAGCACTTCACCTCACCAGAGACACTCGGAAACGCCGTCGACCCGAGCATCTTCTCCAAGTCCGGTGACCAAGCGCCGCCGCACCACCATCAACACCCGCGAGCATCCTAGACCATCGGATCTTCATCGTGCCGTTCTGGTAAGCCCACATAGTCGTATATGATGCGCTTGAAAATGTCCGTTAGATCTTCATCGTGCCGTTCCGGTGAATCCACGTAGCCGTTTAAAGATACGTTTGATAATGTCCGTTGGATCTCAATCCAAGGGCTCGATATAGACCGTAGATTAAGCCAAGCCGGGCCGTTAGATCTTAGATCTGTGGCCAAGATCTTGCCACGTAGCTGTCCAATAACCCTAGCACAGCCAAATCATAGCCGTCGATTTCAGCGCACGGTTGTGATCATGCCGCGTGTCCGCGAGGAATCCAAAACGTCCCACCAGCCGCTGAGGCAAGATCTGTCCATTAAATTCAAATGAACGGTGGGGATTTTTCCACGTGTGGGATAAGACCGACTGTTGGATTCGAATCCAACAGGCGGGAACTTTGCACCGCATGGACCAGTATCCGAGTGCCAAGTGTCAGCCAGAGAGCGGGTGTCGCCGCTGTGTCTTGTTCGTGTGACGTCACCATGATGTCATGCGTGGGTCCCACCTGTCAGTGTGGAAGCCGTAAGGGCTGACGTCATCCGAGGGGCCCACAGGTCAGTGACACTATTCGGTGGACCGAGTCCACAGTGAATCCGACCTGAACCGTGAGCCTGGTCTATAGACCAGAGCTGACGTGGCCCACTCTGGTGCTGCCACGTGTTGGCCAAAGGATTTATCGGGATTTTCCAGTAGGAAAATAAATAGATTAATTCGGGTTTTTCTTTTATTTGAATTTACAAACTTGTAATCGCTATAACTTTTGTGTCTTAACTCCGAATTGGGTGATTTCAGTTCCTAAAAATTTGTAAAAATGTGAACTATTTATTGGTGAATTTTATTTTATTTTTAGAGTTGATATTACTATCTATTTAGTGTATTTATTGAATGTCTGCTTATTCGAGTAGACGTTGATTTGCCGGAAAACTTCGAGGGGGAATTTCCAGCACATGACCAAGCTCCAGATCAGGATCAGCCACTGTTTGAAGGCAAGTCATGTTTTGATCATTTTGCTCCTAAGTTTTGAAAATATATTTTGATTCAAACTATGCATGCTAATTTAACAAAAAATAGATTTAATTAATTTGGGTGAATTAGTTAAGTAACCTATTTGTTATTGCCACCTTGTGTCTAATATTTGTATGCCATGATTCACTTGACACCCTAAGTTGATAACATTAGTTGGATGCAATGATATGCCAACACGGGAGGCTAGACCGTGAATAGTTGCTTAGCCTTGATTATGTCGTGAATAATCTTTTATTATACAAAAGCAATATTGACTAAAGGAATAGTGAATGTATTTTGGTAAATGGTGGAATGTGTTGGTAATGAAGTTGAAGTGTGGAGACCTATGTGGTTCTACATGAATGTTGATTTGCTGGCATGTGTTGCACCGTAAAACAACTTGGGGTAGGAAATGATTTAGACTGGGGCAAGTGGCAAGATGGCTTCGTGCCAGGTGGGCCTGTGTGGCAACGGAATGAATTAAGTAAAATGAGATGGTTGTGTGCCGAACCTTTGGAAGGAAGTCTTGCCCTGGACAGTTAAGGACTTTACCTTGCGAGCCTTTGAACTGAGTTACTCGTACAACCACATGTCTAGTATGGGACAGACCTAGTTTAGTAGGGTTCTAATATCTTTCCTTTGACACTGGGGCGGTTACACAAAAGTGTAATCGTGTGGGGAGCGACTGCATACGGCTTGGTACCCATCCAACAAGATTCGCTTGTTCTAAACTTTGGCTCTGAGTGAGGGAAGTGTTAGAAAGGCAATGCTGGGGAGGTTCATAGGTTTAGATGTTGGTTTCTGAAAGACTTTGTTACAATCAATCACCTGTGTGGTGAGCGACTGTATCTTGTGGGTAAAGTATACAACCTCTGTATAGTGTACAAACTATTCGAATAGCCGAGTCCACGGAATTGGACAAAGCTCGGGGATTACAATCAAGGGGTAGATCTTTGAAAATAAAATGGGATGAAAGGCTGTGTGCCTGGGATAATGGTGAAATTGATTAAGGACTGTGTGTCCAATATTATGTGGAAAATAATTGGAGAAACTTATTATATTAATATGGTTTTGCTGCTTTAAAACTAAATAAATAGTAAGTTAAAATATTGATGCAATGCAAAATAACCAATTGAGCCATTCCTTTGTAATAAGCCATGCATGCACTACAAGAAACAGGGGAAAATTCGTGGGTTTTTTAAATTCATGGGCCAAAAAAAACCCACGAATTTATATATTTAAATTCGTCGGTTTATAAAAAAACCCACGTATTTAATTAAATTCGTGGTAAAAAAACCCACAAATTTATATATTTAAATTAAATGGGTTTATAAAAATACTGCTAATTTAATTAAATTGTAGCCAAAAAACTCACTTAATTTATTTTTTTTAAATTCATCGGTTTTTGTATAATTTCGCACAAATTTAATTAAATTCGTGGGCCCCTATTGCCCACGAATTTAAAAAGGGTTAACCTAGCTACCCGGCCCCTTCTCTTCTCTCTTCTCTCACTCTCTCTCTTCTCTCCCTCTCACCACCCCGCCGCGCTTGCTTCGTAGTGCCATGCACCATACACGCCGCATGCCACCGACGATTCACACGGTCTCCCCACTTCTTCTTCCGGCGCCGACCGATCCCTCTCCTCTTTGCCTGCTGCCATCGCTCCTCCCTCTCCACTTTGGCCATGTTCTTTGCTCCTCCCCTCTCCTCTCTGCCCGCAGTGCTGCTTCTCCCCTCCCTCTTGTGCCCTCGGTCGCTCGTGCGACATCGCCTGGTGGCTTCAGCCGCCGCCTGCTGTTTTCATCGGGCCAAGGCCTTCCCGGTCCGCGCCTCCCGGTGACCTCACCTCCTCCCGGCCAGCCTCGACGTCGCTCACGCCTCTCGTCAAGGCTCCGCCGCACCCTCCTCTCCTCCGCGGTGTGCACCTCGAGCCGGCAGCCCTCCCCCACCTTTCTCCTTCCTCCTCCTTGAGTCTGTGAAGGTATAGCTTGCTCACCATGTGTTCGATGAAATGCTTAAAAGATTTACGTTACGTAATTTCAGTCGATCTCTATTTCTTGTTGTTGTGGTGCATTAGATAACTAATGCTGAGGATATAATGCTGAGTTGTATCATAGCATATCTTGTTATTACTACAAGTATACTACAACAAATTTTGCGTGAAATCAATGGAATTGTAGAGTTATAGCCTACAAGAAATGACCTTTGAATTCTTTTCTTGGTATTCTATCAATGATGTTGGAAGAAACCTGTTTCTTGTTCAAAATAAGGGTTGGCGATTTTAGTGGGGAGCAATACTCATAGCATTGCTGATTATTTCCATTCCTTTTGATGGATGTGTGGTTATTTTCTTGTTGTTTCATATATTGAAATTCATTGGTGACGGTGCTTGCTGGTAAGGAATTTATAATTTGAGGATTATGCGTGAATTGCTATTCGTTAGTTGGGTTGTAGTGGCATTGCAAGATCGGAGCCTCAGATATTGCATGAGTTTTCTTTCAAGAAAACAATGTGAACTTTTGCGTGAATATGATAATATATTCCACTATTTTGATAACTGTGGTTGGTGTTCTTTCATTTTTCTTCCTGAAGGTGAAATTAGTCAATACATGGAAATTCATGCTTGTTCCTTTGCTTACTTGATGAATTCTGTCATGTACAGTTCAACATAGAAATCTAGAACATGTCGATGGTCCGATTAATCGATAGCAATCGTAAGTTTATTAATCTTAATTAATGTGTTGTGTACTTGATTGCAAGTGCTTTATAATGAGTATTGCATGATGGAGCATCGCTCGCTTATTGTTACACTTAATTGCCTTATTGAATGCATGTGTTCTATTACCACGATTACTCAGGAATAGGATTAGAGTAATGACCTTTGAGAACTCAGTAACTGTAGAAATGCTAGAGTGCTAATTTTAGTTTTTTTAAGGTTTCTTTGTAACAAAGTCTGGTTCAATTATATCTGGTTTAAGTCACTTATTTTTGCTTACAAAATGGAAGTGGTTTTCCTTTTGTAGGTTCATCCCTGTGGCCAATACCGCAAGAATACTGTAGTGGGCATTCTGCAGGCTGAGCATGGATTGACGCCCTTATTCCGTATCCTTAGCTTCAACTATGCCATCGCTGAATAGTGACTTTCACTATCTTTTTAATCTGCTCCCTCTATTTTTGATTTTTACCTCAATTTATAGACATGCTAGAATTCCTTGACCATCATTATTATTTTGGCAGCAAAGGCATCGGTTAGATCGCTTAGTTTTCGCCTCCTTATTTTTGCCAAAAATGCCGATAGAGTCGAACGCTTGAGCAACGGTGATATTAGACACCATGATGGTATTCACCTTTTTTATCGTCATGTTGATCATGCGTATCGCATTCAGCATATCATTCTCATTCATTATGTGTGTCTACTGATGCACTCAGCAGTATACGTTGTTCATTGACATATTTTTTTACACGCTTTATTTGAGTACTATTATCAGAGATTGAAGCCGGTTTTTGCAGTAAAGAATATGTAGCCAAGGTTGTTGGGGTATTTCGATGGTGAGGTATGTCATTTATATAGTGTCAATAGCTCAAGATGTCGTGGATTTCATTGATCCAGAGCAAAAGTTGTTTCATTGTAACATAGCTTGAATAGACTTTGGTGTTCTATCTACTTTAAAAATATTTTTTTGCATTGTTATCCTGAGGTTTATGTTATTCCACATGTTCCAATTCTTAAGATTCCAAATTTGCACAAACATTTAGAACATCTCGAGATCTTTAGTGTTTGAATTGAGTAACTTAGTTTTGGATTAAATCACTCAAACATCCAACAAAAAATTCAATCATTCTGAGTGGAGCCTTTAGCTTCATAACCGAACAACTAAATCCCATATGTTGGGCTCGCAGTAGAGCATTTAGATTGTTCCTGAATGCTAGCAACTGCAATTACTTGGAGAGGAACTTCTATTTTTTAGCAAATACTAATCATGTAGAAGCTATGGGACTCGGACATGTCTGAACCAATGATGGATGCCAAGATTAACCATAATTATTTTGTTGTAGAATAAAGAAGAGCAGGAAATTCATTCAATTGCCACTTCTTGAAAGTTATAGGAGAGTAATAGATTGAGTTTGCAAATGGTCCTTCGGTTTTAAACACATGCAACCTGTGCACAAATGAAAATGAAGTTTGTTCAGGAACAGGTTATTGTCTAGGAGCCACTTTGAGCCATCCTGGGCTAACTTGATGCAAGCAATATTCTACCTACAATTACTTCATATTTTACAAAGCTGCCATCTCCTTTAGTTTCTTAAGAACTACAAACTATCCACGAGTTTCCTAGGTACTTATGCGCAAGAAACTGAATCAACAATGATTTATCTGTTTCATAATGCAGAATGGTCTGTTACGGTGTTACCCTCTCTTGAATTGGTTACTAAGATGATAGAGGATGTGGAACTTCTTGAAGAAAAGGCTAAAGTTGCAAGCGTGAATCATCTGTTCTTTGGTATAGGCATTCTCACCAAAGTTGAGGAGCTCAAAGAAATGTTGGATCATGCAAAGGAAGCAAATGATATGGTTTGTTCTATTCCCCGACTTAATATTTTATAAAAGAGGAAACTTCGAAGTTTTCTAGCCTAAAGGAATCGATTAATTGTGCTATATACAAAGATGTTTGGTGAGGTTTTTGGTGAGAAATCTATTTTAACCACAAAGGCACAGGAGCTTCAATCTCGACTTCAGAGGTCACGATGAGAGGAATAGTTATCTAGCTGTAATTGAAGAGGTATTATATTAATTTTTTTGCCAATACCAACTCAGTATTTAATTCATATCTACTATCCTACATGAAAACCGAAAGTGAATTGCCCTCGTAGTTTATAGTCGCATGATGTTAATTCTTTGATGGTGGAAGATGTCGTAAATTTTTACTTCGACTAAGCTTCCTACCAAAACATGGAATGGATGCTCTGCAATTCCTCATTTTTCCGGGTTGTCTTCAATTGTTATCTTCTTTAATCGACGCAAATTAATTTAACGTAAAGACTCGTAAAATCAAAATTGCCGATATGTAAAATAACTTGATGTTGGACACATATAGTCGATATTGCTTTTTTAAAAAAAATTAAGTTGAATTGAAGGTAAAAGTGATCTTTAATTTTAATCTATATAGATACGCCAAACTCTTAAGGAAAGATTGGCAACTGCACAACAAGAAATTGAAGCAAATGAGAAGGAAAAGATCGAAAAAAAGAAGCTTCGCCAGCGCTACTTAATGAACAGAAAAGAAGATGAATTCTATTGTTGAAGAATCAAGAAAGCTGCAGTATGAAGTGCATTTAGAATTTGAAGGTATTAATCTTCACCTTTATGATCTATAGTATTGCCATTTTGTCTATGCATTATTTTCTTGAGACATGCTGCACTACAACCGATGTATATTTATATATTTATTCATTCTAATAAAAATGTTGTGTGGATAGTTTTATTTTTGAGAAATCTATGCACATCGTGTCTTTTAGCAATCGATAAAAGTAAAATGACCTGTGTTTAAGGAGAAACAATATTATGAATGACCGGAATTATTTTCAATTACTAATGTTGTATCTGTCATCGCTGGATTGACAACTCAAGGACTTCTTGGTTGAGCGGGTCGAATTGTTGATACATTGCAAGAAGTTCTTTTTTGTATAAATGTCGATAAATTGCGGGTACCATGAATTTAAGTTAAATAAATGGTACCCATGAATTTAAGTTAAATTCGTGGGTACCCATGAATTTAAGTTAAATTCGTGGGTACCCATGAATTTAAGTTAAATTCGTGGGTACCCATGAATTTAAGTTAAATTTGTGGGTTTTTTTCAGCTCATTTAATTTAAGTTAAATTTGTGGGTTTTTCAAATTTCATTTATTTATCAGCTTAAATTCGTGGGTTTCTTCAATTTATTTAATTTATCAGCTTAAATTGCGGGTTTCTTCAATAACCCATTTATTTAATTTAAATTGCGGGTACCCACTAATTTAATTGATTAATTTCATCGAGTTAAATTTGTGAACTAAATTCGACGATTTGCCCACGAATTTAACTTAAATTCGTCGGTTTTGGCCTAAATTCGTGGGTTTTTGGCCCACGAATTTTTCCATGTTTCTTGTAGTGATGTAGTAATAGAACTGCATTCTGTGCATGACTTGTTGAGTACGGTGTGTACTCACCCTTGCTTACAAAAACATATCAGAGGAAGAGTCTACGCCTGCTTGGGAAGAGGAGTTTAACGAGGAGCCGGAGAACTAGGGAGCAAGCCTTGTCAGTAGCATGTGGTAAGGAGATGGATCTCTACGATGCTTTATTTTTTGCTGTTATTTTCCTGATACTCTGATTTATGTAAGCCCTACGCGGCAAACTATTGTAAGGTGACCATAAGCTCGTACAACTCATTATATATTCATGTCTGCGGTACTTTATTATTATTCCGCTGCGTATGATTGTGATATTTTAACCCTGTTTAGCCTGTGTGCAGTAGCGTGATCCTGGACTAGTGCTAAATACACAGAGGGTCCGGATTTGCATATTCGAGTCCTGACACCAAGCCAGTCGCCACAATCACAGTGGTGAAAGCCAGGGAATTCTTTTAGGAGATTGTGGTCAGATTTGGCGTACCGAACAGGATTATAACTGATAATGGCACTCAATTCAGAGGTGAAGAATTTCAAGATTGGTGCGACAAGCTCGGCATCAAAGTCTGCTTTGCTTCTGTGGCTCATCCCCGGAGCAATGGGCAGGTTGAGCGGGCCAATGGCATGGTGTTGCAAGGACTAAAAGTAAGGATCTTCGATCGTCTCAAGCCATACACTACGCGAGGGGTAAAAGAATTGCGTTCGGTTCTTTGGGGGCTGAGAACTACCCCCAGCAAGGCAACCGGGCAGTCACCTTTTTTCCTGGTCTATGGATCAGAAGCGGTCTTGCCGACTGAATTGGCATTCGGATCCCCACGGGTTTAAAGCTACAAGGAAGCCGAGTCGAAGGAAAACCGGATGGAAGATCTTGATCGATTGGAGGAAGCCAGGGACTTCGCAGCAATCCAGTCGGCCAGGTATTTCTAGGCTCCGCGTCGCTATCACGATCGGAATGTTCGAAATCTCTCTTTCTCCAAAGGAGATCTGGTCCTAAGAAGGAATCAGAAAAGTGAGCATAAGATCTCGCCAAGCTGGGAAGGCCCCTACATCGTTGATGAGGTGATGCGCCCGGGGGCTTACAGACTCAAGCGTGAAGACGGCGTGGTTATCGCCAACACATGGAACATAGAGCAGCTACGTCGCTTTTACTCTTGAATTTTGTACATTAATCATGATTACTATGAATAAAGTTTTTCTTGACTTGCTACTTAATTGATACTCAATTAAGCAGTAAGTTGGGGGCTACACCTAATAGTATTGTGCATGCGCAACCCGTCCGATGTGTCGTCTTTTACTTCTCCTTCCTAAACGATTGCGATTGAGCCCGAGTGCGCCAACTTCAAGTAGCGAAACTCTGACCCCATGAAACAGCGAACTCCCGACGCCCGATGTGTCGTCTTTTACTTCTCCTTCCTAAACGCATGCCTGGGAGAAAGAGCCATGAGCCGACTCCCGACGCCTGGGGGCTAGACTAGTCGGGCAGAGCGCTTAAGCGAAAGATGATAAAACCACTCGGGCAAACTCAAAGATCAGAAGGGAAGAAAGAGTAAACGACATTAAAATCTCATAAAATCGAACATTAGGTCCGAGTATATTATTACACTGCATAAATTTTACAGGCAGCTAAACCTAAGCGTGGCGCGCACGGCCTACTGCTTCAATGAGGGTGTCCCTCGCTACGACAAGCTGCGGGATGACCTCGATCAGCAGGTCGACATTGGCGGCATCACGGGTAGCGGCCTCCTGTTCCGTGAGCTCAGCCACGGCTAGCTCATATTCGGCCCAAAGCTCGGCGAGGAAGGCCTCCTCATCGTTAGGTGCCAGGGGCACCTCATCTTCAAGGTCAAAAACCAGCTCCTCCATTGAAGGAGGGGACGGCGGGACTTCGTCGACCAGCGAAGAAGAAGAACGAGACGAGGAAGCCATCAAAGGTTGGCGGAAGAGGTCGAAGGCTGTCGAGCGAATGAAGATTGGGAAATGGATTATCGCTCTTGCAGCGGTGACATCCTTATATACCCGGAATACAAAAGTCAAAGGGCTTCGAATAAATGCTAGCACGGGAAGCCGAAGCAGTTCCGTGTCAGCATAAAAAGCTAAATCGAATGAGAACGAGCACGCAAGTATTAATTCGAGGGCCTCTCACGAAACAACAAAGCCATCATGGTCAAGAGTTAATTCCAGGAGACAAAAGTTAATTCCAGATGATAGGGTGGAGTAATTACAATCAAAATTCCAGACAATACATCATGCAAGACTCAAATCCATATTTTCTACCAAAGAGGCGGATGCGTCCTTGACTTCCTCGAAGAGGGCAGCAACTTGTTCATCATCGACAGTGCCAGCAAAGCCCTCTTGGATAGCTTTGAGATCCACTCGGGGATACAAGGACTTCACGATTGACAGAGCCTGACTAGCGCTTGTGGTCACCATTTCCCGAACATGGGACTAGAGCTTCTCAGGCCCCTCTGTCAACCGAAGGATGATTTCATCCTCATTGCTCGGTCCTGCCTCTTCAGGGTTCAGGAACTTCGCCATTGCCTCGGAAGCTTCTCGGAGCCTTGCACACGATGCGTCGGCAGTCTTGACTCTCTCGCCAAGGACGCAGATTGAGCTTGTGTCTTCCTCCGATATTCTGCAAACAAGCCAGATCGACGCCAAAAGCGCTACAAATGTAAGGAAAGATAAACCGAGTTGAGAAACATACCTTCCAGCTCCTGCTCTAGCTTCTACGAGTTGGTTCGGGCTTGGAATTCGGTGCGTTTTAGCGCCTTGAGCTGCTCCTCAGACACCTTGAGCTCTTCTCGAAGGCCAGTGATGGTTGAGTCCAGGGCTGTAGCAGGGAAAAGAGTTAGAAGACAAGCAGTCAAAGTCCTACAACAAGATGGCTGAAGACATTTACCTCAGAGGGTGCCTGCTAGGTTCAGCTTTTCCACCTCCAGAGATTGAACTTGGGCCTAAAGCTTTCGAAGCTCGGCTTGGCCCTCACTCCGGACCCATTCGACCTCAGCTCTGCCCTCGGCACGTGCCCGCTCGAGGTCGGTGTCGTGCTCCTGCCGTAGTTTAAGCTTCGGGAGTACCTCCTGGAGGATGGCATCCCTCTTCTCGGAGTTGTCCCCTATGGCCTGAGGATCACAAGAAAGAAGATTAGCAAAAGACATACCGACCGCCATGGGCAAAGAAGAAGAAAGGGCTGATAAGCTCACCCGGATCAATCTTGTGCTCTCAATAGCATGGTGGTAAAGCTCCTCCCGCATCTTCTTCTCGTCCTTGTTGCCAAAAGACTCCCACTCATCCTCTTCACTGCGTAGTATGATTCGTACTGGAGGCTTGGGGCAAGGGGGAAGTTGCGGGGGCTCCCAAGGGATTTCTTCAACTGGGGAGGAGAAGGAAGCAATCTCTAGGGCCATTGGCCTCATAATTGGCCTAGGCGGAATGTTTGGTGGCGGCGGAGGCATCTTGGATTCAGCAGCCACCTTGTCACTCCCAGGTTCAGTCCCGGTAGTTGGCAAAGCGGACTCGATCGGACTCGGATCGAGTTCAGCCCCCTCGGGTGAGGAAGCAGTCGCCGAGGCCCTCCTTGCTTGGCCCCCAACGCTCTCGTTGCCAGCTCCCTGGGCCGACTCGGCTGGAGCATCCACGGGGATCTTGTCCGATGGAACTCTGTAAAAGAAGAAAAGAAATCAAGACACAATCCAACAGATCAGGAGTATGGGTCGATAGGGAAGCTAACCTGTCGAACTTCCTTATTTTGACCCTGGATACTTTTGGTAGAACAGCTTGGGGAAGCATCTGATTTCGTGTTAGACCTAGGGCAGGGAAGAGTCAACCACGCTGAGGGTTGGGCCACAGGATCCTCGATCGTGGAGCTCCTAGACGCGCGGGGTGGTCCCCGAGCCTCTCCGACCACCGGCTCCTTTCCTTTCCTAGCGCCTAGCACGGCGCTGGGCTTTGGAGGCGCCACGTGAGATGCCGACTCTACCATGTGCAGCGCCGAGGGCTCCTTAATGGTAGGTCCTCCAGTCGGGTGCGAAGGCGTGGGGGCCTCCTCGGCCCTTGGCCTTTTCTCCCACTCGGCGCTCGGCCCTTCAGCAGAAGGACCAGCAGGCTACTTCCGCTTAGCGCCTTGGTGCCGGGGAGTGGGGGAATGGGAGCGTCGGACAAAGAGGCAATCGAATCCTAAAGAAGGTGGCGAAGCGCAGATCCAGTTAGCATTCAATCAAAGGTCACCAATCAGAAACTAGTAAATGCAAAAATGCTCACCGTAGGAGGGGGCGCTTCGCGCAAAAAGGCGTTGGGCGACCCGTGAGCAGGATCGTAGTGCCGGGGGAGAAGAAGTCATTCATCTGATCGACCAGTACCTCTTTGGGAACGGCTTCAGGCACCTTGCGGGTGGGATCATCCAGCCCGGTGTGCTCAAATCCTAGGTGGATCCTCTCCTTGAGAGGCTGTACTCAGCGCCGAGAGAAGTTGACAGCAATATCAACCCCGATCAGACCCGTCACCTTCAAGCCATTGATCAGCTTCAGAAGATCTTCCACTTGGTCCATATCGCAGCTTGGAGGAATCATGACCCAAGAGGCTAAGAATGTGGGCGCGAGTCCGATGCAAGGGGGAAGAAAAGGACCGGGATTGGAGCAGTAGAACCACTCTTGATGCCAGCCCTTGTTGGAGGTTTTGAAGGGGATAGAGAAGTAAGCCTTCTTCATCCCATCGCGCAACTGGAAGCCAGCACCTCCAACCACCTTAGGAGCATTCTTGCTGAGGTAAGGTTTGAGAAAAAATAGGTGGCGGAAAAGGCTAAGATGCGGGTGAATTCCAAGAAACGCCTTGCACAAATGCACGAAGATGGAAATTTGGAGAATGGAGTTGGGATTCAGGTTAATTAATTCGATTTGGTAGAAATGGAGAAGGCCACGAAAGAAAGCGCTGCTAGGGAGGCCAAACCCACGCTGGAAAATAGGTTTGAAAACCACAATCTCATCAGATTGAGGAGTGGGGGCGGATTCACCTGCGGCTGGCTACGCGCAGATCATCGCCGAAGGAGGAAGAACTCCAGAAGCGACAAACTTCTCTAAGCGCTCCTCCGTTGTTATTGAAACAGCCCAATCCTTGGGTGAGGGCTTCACGGGAGCACTCTGGGAGGAGGAAGAGGAAGACATCTTTGGAAAGGTTTAGCAACGGCGCAGATTGGGGAATGCGGCGGCGGTTAACCCTAGTGACGGAAATTGATGCGGAAATATCTGAACTCAGAAGATGAAGGGGGCAGGTGAGAGTAGTGCGCAGAAAGCCTCTTTGTCTGCACCAAGCCTTATATTTATAGGAAGCGACGCTGAATTTCGCCTTGAGCGGGAAAAGTCGTTTCGCCTTCCATATTTTGTCTGGACTCGACCTAGGGTATGCCCTTGATGGGCCGCCAGCTGTGCATCACAACTGTCGCGCACAAATGCACTTAGGCCAAATTTAGTTTGGGATGTGGTGCGCCCCATGATGGGCCAATTGCCAATAACTGTATTGAGCGGAATTTGGGCACCTTCCAAACAGAATCATAATGTCTTCTTGTGATATGCCTCATGATAGGTCGTATGCTGGTTACCGCATAAAACAGAATCAGATATCACAAGTTGATTCAAAACAAAGATTCCAAGGGTACGCCCCATGATGGGCCGCCAGCTGTGTGCCGTGAAAATCGGATACAGGTACCACTCGGATAATCCATGATACGCCTCAGGATAGGCCAAAAGCTGTGTGCCATGACAATGGAGCACGAGAACCATTCGGCTAAAGCCAACCTGTGCAAGGGTATGCCCCAAGCCGGGCCAACTACCAATGTCCCAATAATTGGGCTAGGGTACGGAATGCTAATTGCGTCCTCTGCAATCTCTTTCCCTACAGCATAGCACTCAGCACGAAGAAGGAACCAGTCGGGAAACCATGGCAAGAACCAGAAGCACTCGGCATAGAATGCGACTTGGCCAAAGTGCAACTGGGAGGACGGCAACTCGATCACAGAGCACTCGGGGGCTACTGTGGAGTACATGACCCCTGGGTATCTACAAGGCCGGCCGAACGGACCATCCAGGAGAGGATGGGCCAGGCTAGCAGCATGAAGATGGGTACCACCTTGGCTGCTTCCAACGTACGTGACATGAGAACTCTAAAGATAGCAACCGACCATGTTTAGGTAGGATACGATTATAATCCTGACCGTTATCATGTTCAACGGATAAGGAAAAGAAATACGATCTCCACCTTGTAACCGATCAGGACTCTCCCTTGTAACTGCACCCCTCTGCTATATAAAAGGGGGGGTAGGATAACATCATCATGAGGAGAAGATCATCAGCAATAGGCTAAACACACATAATTCTAGAGCACAAGACTAGGGTATTATCTCCTCCGCGAGTGCCCAAACCTATATAATTCCTGCGTCTTGTGCTACCATCGAGTTTAGATCCAGCGCCTAACCCCATTTTCATTATTGCCAACAACAAACGTCGACAGAGCCCGAGTACGCTTCTTATCTGACCTTGCCTCAAGACCGACCAGTCTGTTGAATCAATTAAGGGAAATAACATTGGAATCAGTACCAGTAGCAAAAGAATACCCGGATGTCTTTCCTGATGACTTGCCAGTCATGCCACCAGATCGAGATATAGAGTTTGTTATTAACCTAGTTCCTGGCACAACCCCAATCCGCCAGAGACCCTATCGGTTGTCTGCTAACCTATTAATGGAATTAAAGAAGCAAGTTGAAGAATTACAAAAGAAAGGCTTCATTCACCCTAGTTCATCACCTTGGGGAGCTCTAGTTATTTTTGTGAAAAAGAAGGATAATACCCTGAGAATGTGTATAGATTATAGATCTTTGAATGAAGTGACAATAAAAACAAGTACCCATTACCAAGGATCGATGATCTATTTGACCAACTCAAGGGAGCTTGTGTTTTCTCAAAAATAGATTTAAGATCAGGGTACCATCAGATTAAAATCAAGAAGGAAGATATTCATAAGACTACCTCCACCACTAGGTATGGACTTTACAGTTCACCGTGATGTCCTTCGGATTGACCAATGCACCAGCCTATTTTATGCATTTGATGAACAAGGTGTTCATGGAATTTTTGGACATATTCGTAGTTATTTTCATCGAAGATATTCTGATATACTCCAAAGATGAAGGAGAACATGAAAAGCATTTGCGTTTAGTTTTGGAAAAACTCTGGGAACATAAGCTGTCGGCGTATTTCGCCTGACAAGATTCCGCTTACAGATTATCTACTCCCTAGACGGAAATTATGATTCGGTAGAGGGCATCTTCGTGGACGAAAACCCTAATATCTCTCAGCGATGAGTTTCGGGCGACAGCAAGCTGGTGGACACGCTGATCTATCTAGGTTCAGGACCCCGGAATGGGTAATAGCCCTACATCCTACGAGTTCTTTGTTGAGGAAAGGGGGAAAATGTCTTACAAGGGTGTTTCTCAATGTCTGCCTTTCTATGCTTCTTGTTCTAGCCAATTGACCGGCCGGCCCCCTTCTTCATGCACCAGGGTGCCCTTATATAGATGGGCCACCCTGGGCAGGAGAGAAGGTGGCGCTATACTTATCTACACACATTAATTACACCCATCATTCCAGCTTCCACGTCTACCCATGACTCATTTATTAAGCACGCCTCTGTGGCATTGTCCTTCGAACATCATTTAATGTCAGTGAGAGGCCTCGCTCGGTCTGCCCGGGACTGGACGCTTCTACGTCGGGTTGGTGAGAGACGTCAAAGGAATAAGTCGCTGTCGTGTCGAACGCTGGACCATTCACAATTAATAATCCTGACACAAGGTGCCAGAAGATGGAAACTTAGAGGCGAAGCCTTCCCTTCATTCCTTTGGTCGTATCCGTGGCCTGACAAGGGGGGCCCAAACACCCGCCCGCTCGGCAGGCCGCCATGTGGGCTCCTCGCCCGCAAGGGCGCGGTTCACCCACTACCCGCCAGGTGCCACGCTGGCCGCTTGCCCAGCGAAAGGCGTGATCTCCACCGCTTGTCGGGCGGTTGCAGGCTTTGCACCCACGGCAGTGGCATGCTCGCCGGCTCGCCGGCCGCCGCCAGTATGAACGCTGGTCGCCGCCCACGAAAGGTGGCGTGATTGCCACCGCTGTCGGGAGCCGTGGGCTTTGCACCTAGCGGGTAGGGCGTGCTCGCGCAGCTGCCCGCCAGGGTGCCACGCGGGTCGCTCGCCTGGCGAGCAGGGTGTGATCACCAGCCTGCTTGCCGGGGGGCCGCGTGGGCTTTAAATTGTGCCAGGCCACTTGTTAGACCTATTACTTTTGTCGACAGAAAGGGTACCCCGGTGCAGAGTACACCGACAGTAGCCCCCTGGGCCGTCCTGGAGCGCGCGCCAGCTGCTTTTCAGACCTTAATTAATGCTAGTGCGCTCCTGGATGGGCCCACCACCTCTGCGCATGCAACCGCTTCGGTTCTCCCCACGACCACTGATTTGTCTCGGGACCCGAAACGTCGTGCCTTTCACCTGGACGCGAACCGTCCTCGCGGGAGGCCTATATATGCATACACTCCCATGCAACAGTTCATGCCTTCTACTTCCTTCAGATTTTGCTCTTCGCCCCTTCGCCTTCTTTGCTTGAAAGACTTCACTTCTGCTGCAATGGCGCACTCCCTCGCTTCTTCCACCGCCGGCCCACGCCAGATGGACTTCGCCAGCGGGGTGGCACCCGAGGGTGCCCTTCGCCCCCGCCTGGGGACCACTACGGCAAACTGCGAGCCAGGGGAGATTGTCGTCTTCACCTGAGGGCTTATGGCCAGCCTGGTGCCGCCCTTCTCTGAGTTCTTCCTCATCATCCTTCACTTCTACGAGATTCACCATCTTCATCTCTCCCCCAACTCCATCGTCTTTCTCTCCATCTTTGCCTACCTCTATGAGATGTTCGTGGGAGTGATGCCTAATCTCCCCCTCTTTCGTTATTTCTTCACCTGCCGTTCCACCCCCGACAGTGGGGGAGTCGCTGGGAGCTGCCACTTTTGGCTCCACGATGGGTCGGCCTCCCGCCATATCCTTCCATTTCACAGAATCGAAGAATCAAGGGCGATCGGGCTTTATGTCGGTGATGACATGGGTCGACCTTCTTGAGTGCCTGGCAAGGGCGGCAAGCAAAGCCGGAGCTCGCTCGCCGAGGAGACGGCGAGCTCTCTGCAATGGTGGCCCACATCGACGGGTTATGGGCGGCGGCCCGATTAGCGCCTGTGGTCCGAGACTTCGTGTCTCAGATAATCAGCCCCCTGCGTTGTCGTCGCCGCCAAAGATGGCAATACACGAGGATTTATTTACATGACGCGCGACGCACCTGTAGTAAGTCTTCCTGCCTTTCTCCTTGAATGCATATTTTTCTTAGTGGTCCTCGCTATTCAGTACTTCTGTTTTCTCTTGGCGCCAGGAGAGGGCAACCTGAGCAACGCTGCCATCTCCCAGTGGTTGGCCGTGTTGATCCCGCCAGTGCCAAGCGGCTTGGAGTTTTCGGCCGACGCTCGGCCACTTTGTGATCTGGAGTCCGCGGAGCACCTCCAGATCATACAGTCCTTCCCGGTGATGGACTCCACAGGTCCCGCCGAAGTGCCGACCTGTAGTCCCTTGGTGATTAGGGACCAGCCCCGAGCCGCTGATCGAAGCGCAGGCAAAAGGCCTATCGCATTGGATGCCCCTAGCGCGGACCCTAAGAGGGTCTGCACTGGAAGCTTAACTTCAGCCGCCGCTGCATTCGCGACTTCACCAAGCGCGTCTGAAGCAGCGACGTCTTCTTCCGGGGCAGCAATGCCTGCCGCCCCTCCATCGGAGCCGGCTGCACCAACGCCGACTTAACTCTCGTGGCGCCGCCTCTGGCGCTTATTCTACCGTGCAAGGCCAATGGCGCCGAGCCCAGCCACCACTGGAATCCGCCCGAGCGGGCTAGCGGTGGCGCCCACATCCTTTAGCTTCAGATCGCCTCCGAGGGCGAATCGCCCAAGCGCTCCGCCCGCGAAGATGTCCACGACGCCGATAGCGCAATAAAACTCGCCAGAGCACTGGCAGCCGAGGTCGCTGGGCCCGATGTTGCTGGGACTAGCGCTTCCGCTCCTCCCGCTCCAATCGCCCCCGCCGCCCGCGCCACCGACCTGCGACGCCTCACACCAAGCTTGGCAGAGCACTCGCCGCAGCCAACGCCTTCCTCACGGAAGCCACCCAGCGCGAAGCCCACTTGACACAGCAAGTGGAGACGCTGCGCAGGGAGCTAGGGAGGGCAAAGATGCAGCTGGCCCAAGAGAGGGCCACTGGGGTAGCTTTGCTTGCCTAGGCGCAGGAGGCCGAGACGGCACTGAGGGAGGCAGCGGAGACGCAACAACGAACACCGCACAACATCGCGACCATGCTCCGTTCATCCTACCGACGTAAGGCACGGGTCTTGACGCCGCTTGGGGTAGATTTTCACGAGCCGTTGGAGCCTACGGCCATGCAGTATGCCCACTGTAACACCCGGGTGGCTAACGCGCTCTCAGGTCTGCCGGCCGTCATGAATGCCCGCTCCATCCAGGAAGGGCAGCAAGTCGCCAGAGTCACCGCCACCTTCGTGCTCGCCTGCTACGCCATCCGCGACGCCGCCTTCAACCCAATGATCGTCGCAGACGGCATTGAAGGAGACGAAGCCCAGGCGCAGGCGCGCGTGCAATAGGCCGCGGAGCGCGTTGTCAACATGATGGCGGTAGAAGCTCCGAACCTTGACGCGGCGGCAGGAGAGCCAGAGGTCGGGGATGATGACGGGGCATCGAAGTCACCAACGTCGACTGATGACCCGGGCCGCTCCTTTTGAATTTGTTTCTTTTTGTTCCTGCTTATCGTATGCCATAACAATATTAAGAATTGTAAATGAAGTTGGCATATTTTGGTTTCACCTGGGCATGTCATCTGTTCGCACTTTAGGTATGCTTGCTTTAACTCAATTTTCGGGCGATCAGCCCCCAGCCTCGCCATGGCATAAACCTGAATTCTCATGTTAGGTCGATACTTAGGCATTATGTGAGTAATTGCAACAATGCAGACAGGGATCATGCGGTGGATGAAGGGCACAATCAAACAAAGTTTTAAATTGCTGTGTGACGGTATCACTGTCTCCTGTCCTTTTGGAACTTATATTCCCGTGATCTTATGGAATTTTACCGCAATGTTGCACAACAAGGAGGTGAGCTTACAGGAGCGGTACTGGACTTGCGGTGTTCGCGGAGATAGCCAGCGGGACTACATGGAGTTAACCCGGGCGCACGGGTCACGTTTGAGCCACTATGCCATACTCGCACTCCTAGTCACACACCCTTGCGGTGCAAACATTGGGTATTTTCGTTTATCAACGAGAAACCATTAGGTCATAAGAGCCAGTGATAGCCACACATGCTTCAACCCATTAAGGCGCAAATGTAGGAAACAAGTTGGTACTGCCAAAGCAAACAACTTATCTTCACCATAGGCCATTAGGCGACCAGCTCCTTAACCGGTCACGAAGGCCAATACTTTGGTGAGCAGGGCGTGGTCGCCCACCTGCTCGCCAGGCGGGCAGAGCGCGATCACCGGACCGCCCGCCGAACCATCATGTGGGCTTATCGTTGAGCGAGCAGGGCTTGATTGTTTGCCCGTTTGCTTGGGGGCCGCGCAGGCCACTCGTTAGGCGAGCAGGGCGTGGTCGCCTACCTGCTCACTCAGCCGCCATTGGGTTATCTCAACTGCCTGAGCGACAGGCGCATTCAGTATTTCCTCTGCATCCACGCATAGCCACTGAAAACACAAGTAGGCATTGTACAAAACATGTAGAAAACACATTAGGGGGCGTAAGGCCCTGCACGAGTATGTCATGATTTCCTACGCTGAAACTTAGGCTCCTGTGATTTGGAATTAGCCCATGGTTCCGCGCGATATGGGAATAGGTTCGCAGGAGGGATGTTGGGCTTATGCGGTGCTCGCGGAGACAGCCATCGGTGCTCCGTTGAGCTGAACCGAGGTGTGCGGGCCGCATGTGAGCCACCGTGCCAGGTTCGCACTCCTAGTCGCCCGTCCGAGCTCAACGCGAAGGCCGGGCACCACTACGGATCAGCAAAGGGTAGCCAAGCCATCAAGACACATGATATTTCCGCGCAAGCTTTCCCGTCAGGAGACAAACAAAGGAAATAAAGCGAAACTTCTTAAAGTAAACAACTTTACGCCACAGCGCGATCCGCCTGCTGGAAAGCCAGTGAGGCAGGGTCTTCTTCTTGGTCATCATCGCGGGGACGGCCCTCCTTGAGCCGCCGCTCGACCACCTTATTTACAACCCGGCAATCCTCCAGGCCATGAGAGTTGGTCTAGTGGATTGGGCAGAAGGGCTTGCCCTCCTTGTTCTCACGGCGGTCATTCCTCCGACCACGGTGGTCACCACGCCGGCCTCGGCGGTCGTCCCGCCGCTCGCGACGGTCATCCCGCCGGTCACGGCGGTCGCGCTTCAGCGGCCGGGCATCTTTAGACTCGCGCCGGCTGCCAGACCCGCCGAAGTCTCGATCGCCGCGTGCATCCGTGTCCTCTGCCGTGTGGTCGTGGCCCTTGAAGTCCCTGCCATCCCCGCCGCCCTCGCTGCATCGATGTCGGCCCCCGAGCCTTCGCCGCGCGCAAGACTTGAGCGATAAGGAGAAGAGCTTCGGAAGTGGTGGCGACGCCGCTGGTCACCATTTTTTCTCAGATCTTGCGGTCGCAAGACGCTTCGAAGGCAATGACGATCGATCGCTCGAAATCCGGGAATCGATGCGGTAGTGGCGTAACCACCGAATAAAGTCACGCAATGACTCCTCTTTCGCTCGAGGGCATGGAGATCATCCTCCACGCCCGGCCACGCTGATCGCGCTTTGAAGTTGGCGACAAAGAAGTCGCACAACTCCTCCCACGAGTGCACCGATCTCGCGGAGGTTCAATACCAGATCGGGCGGACCCGCCAAGACCGCTGGGAAGTACTGGCCATGGTCTTTCCTGCACCGCTTAGCGCACGCACTACGCTGGTGTAGATCTGCAGGAACTCCTCTGGGTTGGTGGTGCCGTCATACTTATCGATGAAGGCCGGACGAAACCTCTCGGGCCACACCACGCAACGCAGCCGTCGAGAAAACGCCTGGCATCCGACGCCATAGGGGGGATCCCACCGTCCGCCCCAACCCCGGCCTAGAAACCGTGCCGGGGGGTGGCGGAGCGTAACTTCCCAAAGAGTCGGAGGAATGGACCTCCTCCTCAGCCTGAAGGTGAGAGTCATGAGAAGAACTCTCACCCCCAAGGGCCATTCGTCCGTCGCGAACGCGGCCGCGCTGCAGGCTATCACGTAGATCACCACCGCGCAGCTGACACCGGAGCTCCAGATGGGACCTTAGGTCCCCACGGCTCTTTGCGGAGCTGGGACCTTCATCTTGCACACCCTTTCCCTTACTCTGGCCCGCCTGGCCAGAGCGCTTCTTGCTAGGTTGACTAGAAGCTTGGGTGCGCTCTACGGGCACCTTGGGGCGAGGGGAACCGACGGCATTAGACCGGTCGGGCATCCCTACGCAGAGCTGGGCCGCATCCACGAGGCCCGCGATATCCCGCAGCCACAGAGTGGCCGGGGTGTCTCCAGCAAGTTCCACCGAAGGGTGGTCCAGGAGGAGACGGACTGCATGCAGGTTCTGAGCCAGAGTGGTGGCCTCCAAGGCCAGCCGACGCCGAACCAGAAGCCCGGCTGCCACCACGGAAGCGCCACTACCCTCCTGCTGTGGCGGTGGGAGGTGATCCCTCGTCTGACGAGAACGTCGGGACGTATTTTGGGAATCACTAGCCTCCGCCACGTCCTGTTGCTGCGAGTGTGAACCCGCCATCACCAGATGCGATGTCCTTTCGGACGGAGAACCGAAACTCGCCGGAGAGATGGCTGGATGAGCCGACCACTAGCCCCCTACCTGGCGCGCCCCTGTCGGCGTATTTCGCCTGACAAGATTCCGCTAACAGAGTGTCTACTCCCTAGACGGAAATTATGATTCGGTAGAGGGCATCTTCGTGGACGGAAACCCTAATGTCTCTCAGCGATGAGTTCCGGGCAACAGCAAGCTGGTGGACACGCTGATCTATCCAGGTTCAGGCCCTCGGAATGGGTAATAGCCTTACGTCCTGCGAGTTCTTTGTTGAGGAAAGGGGGAAAATGTCTTACAAGGGTGTTTCTCAATGTATGCCTTTCTATGCTTCTTGTTCTAGCCAATTGACCGGCCGCCCTCCTTCTTCATGCACCAGGGCGCCCTTATATAGACGGGCCACCCTGGGCAGGAGAAAAAGTGGTGCTATACTTATCTACACACATTAATTACACCCATCATTCCAGCTTCCACGTCTACCCACGACTCATTTATCAAGCACGCCTCCGTGGCCTTGTCCTTCGAACATCATTTAATGTCGGTGAGAGGCCTCGCCCGTCCGCCGTGACAGACGCTTTACGCCGGGTTGGTGAGAGACGCCGAGAATAAGCATTGCCGTGTTGAACGCCGACCCTTCACAATTAATAATCCAGGCGCCACGCTGGTCGCCGCTTTGGCGAAAGCAGGCGTGATCGCCACCGCCACCGGGGTGCGTGATCTTTGCACTGGCGGGCGGCGTGCTCGCCTGGCTGCTCACCAGGCGCCACGCTGGTTGCTCGCCCCTGAAAGGTATGTGATCGCCACCGCTTGTCGGGGGCCGCATGGGCTTTAAATTGGGCCAAGCCACTTCTTGGACCTATTACTTTTCACGGCGGAAAGGGTACCCCGGTGCAGAGTACACCGACATAAGCTTTATGCCAAGTTCATCAAATGCGAGTTGTGGATAAAAGAAGTCTCTTTCTTGGGCCATGTCATTTCAGCTGGAGGAGTTGCTGTTGACCCGAGTAAAGTTAAGGATGTACTTGATTGGAAGCAACCCAAATCAATAACTCAAATTAGAAGTTTTCTTGGTTTGGCTTGATATTATAGAAGATTCATAGAAGATTTCTCCAAAATCGCGAAACCACTTACACAACTATTAAAGAAAGAAAAGAAGTTTGAATGGACCCTATCATGCGAAGATAGTTTCCAAGAGCTCAAGAAGAAACTGGCCTATGCTCCAATATTGACGTTACCAGATATACAAAAGGACTTTGTGGTTTATTGTGATGCTTTGAAGCAAGGCTTAGGTTGTGTGTTTAAGCAAGAAGGTAAAGTGGTGGCCTATGCATCTAGGCAGTTGCACCCTCACGAGGAAAATTACCCTACTCATGATTTGGAGTTAGTAGCCATGGTACATGCCCTCAAAATTTGGAGGCATTACCTCATCGGGAATCGAACTGAGACATACACTGACCATAAGAGCTTAAAGTAATATTCACTCAACCAGATTTAGATATGAGGCAAAGAAGATAGTTGGAGCTGATAAAGGATTATGATGTTAGAATCCATTATCACCTTGGGAAAGCTAATGTAGTGGCCGATGCTCTGAGTAGGAAAAATTATTGTAATAGTATATTAGTTAAGGAAAGCCAACCAGCTTTGCATGAAGAATTCAAGAAAATGAATTTGGAAGTGGTGGAGCAAGGATACATCAATATAATGGAACTACGACCTACCTTGGAGGACCAAATTTGAGAAGCTCAAAAAGAAGATGCAGAGGTTTTGGAAATTATTGAGAGGATGAACAAAGGAAAAGCCCCAAGATTTTCAATTGATGAAAAAGGTACTCTCTGGTTTGGGAAAAGAATTTTTGTACCCAATAAGAAAGAAATCCAGGAAATAATCTTAAAGGAAGCTCATGAGACTGCCTATTCCATTCATCCAGTAAGTACCAAAATGTACTTGGATATGAGAGGATTGTACTGGTGGACCAGTATGAAGAGAGAAATTGCAGAGTTTGTTGCTTTGTGCGATATCTTCCAGCGAGTGAAAGCTGAGCATCGAGACTCATGGGTTACTACAACTGCTAAAAATTCTTTAATGGAAATGGGAAGAGGTAGGAATTGATTTCATTACTGGATTACCAAGGACTCAATTTGGATATGATTCAATCTGGGTTATAGTTGATCGTCTGACTAAATCTGCTCATTTCATTCCTGTTAAAACCACCTACACTGGAGACAAATTGGCAAAGTTGTACATAACAAAGGTAGTGTGTTTGCATGGAGTACCTAAGAAAATTATGTCGGATAGAGGTACTCAGTTCACCTCAAAGTTTTGGTAAAAGTTGCATAGTTTATTGGGCACGAACCTTAACTTCAGCACAACATATCATCCACAAACAGACAGCTAGACCGAAAGGGTAAATTAGATTTTAGAAGATATGCTCAGATCCTATGCTTTGACAAACAAGACAAGTTGGGATAAGAGTTTGCCTTATGTAGAGTTTTCATACAACAATGGATATCAATCAAGTATTCAGATGTCACCTTTCGAGGCATTATATGGACGCAAGTGTCGAACACCACTTTATTGGAAGGAAACTGGAGAAGGAAAAGTGTTTGGACCAGATGTACTCAAGGAGGCAGAAGAACAAGTGAGATGGATCCAACAAAAATTAAAAGCTGCTCAAAGCCGATAGAAAAGCTATGTTGATAACCGACGTTGAGACCTGAAGTTTGCCAAGGGCGACTTCGTATACCTTAAAGTTTCACCGATGAAAGGAATCAAACGATTTCTGGTTAGCGGAAAGCTTGCACCTAGATATATTGGACCGTTCAAAGTTTTGGCCAGAAGAGGCGAGGTAGCGTATCAGCTAAAATTACCACCACAACTAACTGATGTGCGTAATGTATTTCATGTGTCACAGCTAAGAAAATGTCTTCGAATACCAGAGGAACACATGTCCTTAGAACAATTAGATTTACATCAGGATCTTTCTTATAAGGAATATCCAATACAGATTTTGGATGAGAAAGTTCGTAAGACTCGCAGCAGAAGTATCAAATTCTGTAAGGTGCAGTGGAGCAACCATACTGAGAGGGAGGCTACTTGAGAGCGTGAAGAGGACTTACGAGCAGAATTCCCAAATATTTTTCCAAGCTCTACCGAATCTTAGGGCCGAGATTCTGTTTAAGGGGGTAGGTTTGTAACATCCTTATTTTTCATAAAAACTAAAATCACGCATGTAGCATTTGTAAAAAAATATATATAATAATAATAAAGTAAAATTTTAAAAAATATAATAAAAACATTTGAAATATGAGAATATTCCTTTCAAATATTTTCAAAAACTTGACTTATAAATTAAGTTTGTTGATTTTATAAAGATCAGTACAAGTGTTTGATTTACTAAAAGAATTTTTGCAGAAAATCTATATATCCAAAAATTTCAAAACCAAGTTTATTAGGTTCCAAATATTCCCTAGTATTTTCAAGAATTGCTCCAAGATTTTTAGAGTCTTTTTGCTATTTTAACCTAAGCGCTTTTTCCTTCTCAACACTATTCAAATTCAATTAAAAAAACATGTCATGTGTACTGTACGGGCATCGTCAACCTCTAGCCAGAGAAGTTTTTCCTCTCTCCTCCATTAAAGCAAACGAAGAGCTCCCAAATCTTCTCCAATTAATTACCAAAAATTTAACAAAAATTATATTCGGAATCCACGTCGTATCCTCATCAATCCATAGCAGTTTCCCAATTAAATCTTCCACTAATTTGTGCATAATCACGAAAGAAATGTTAGTGCGTCCGTTTTTCATTTCCACTATGATTTCTAGCCCTTTGGTCTCCCAATCGCACTATAAGAAGGGGCACTGGG
Source organism: Guadua angustifolia (assembly GCA_036346375.1). Taxonomy (NCBI): domain Eukaryota; kingdom Viridiplantae; phylum Streptophyta; class Magnoliopsida; order Poales; family Poaceae; genus Guadua; species Guadua angustifolia. The sequence continues at coordinate 12,441,150 of CM070511.1, read as the reverse complement.
AGCCTCTCTTCGTCGCCAACCCATCCCTTCCCTTCCCGAGAGCTCTCTCATGCTCGTTCCGCTGGATTTTGCAAAAGATTGAGTGCGTTCTTGTTTGGGCGTACTGTTTTTCGACTGCCATCACCGATTAATCATCCCTCTGCCACCGTCATGTCGCCAGTGAGTTCGCCGTGTTACGCCGTCACCACTCGGTCGGTCGGCCAGCCCTCTAGACTCCTCTTCCTTCACGCTGGTCATCTTCTGATGCTCTCTGTGAATCGTGCATGAACAGTAGCGATGCACAGTAATCGTGATGCTACAGTGAGAATCCATCTGTTAGTTTGTACATGTTATTTTCACTAAATTGTGGTTTTTGAGATTTTCGTTGCAAACTCGTTTTAGCTCCAAATTGCTTGCAACAAATTTTGTTAATTAGCAAAAATCAATAACTATTCACAATAATTTTTCAAAAATTGTATTAGGCCATGCTGATACGCTGAGTGGGTGTCCAATATCGTACATGTGATGAAGAAAAATGGTAAATTAAGGTTATATGTCGACTTTAGGGACTTGAATAAAGCCACACCAAAAGATGAGTATTCGATGCCAATAGCCGATATGATTATCAATCCTGCCTCAGGAAATAAGATTATCAGCTTTTTTGATGGAAACGCCAGAATAAGCAAATATTCATGGCGGAAGCTAATATACCAAAAACTGCCTTCATATGCCCTAGTGCTCTAGGGTTATTTTAGTGAACAGTGATAACATTCAGACTAAAGAATGCTAGCGCAACTTATCAGCAGGCTATGCATTTAATCTTTCATAATTTAATCGGCCATATTGTTGAAATCTACATTGATCATGTTGTTGTAACATTCAAAGTTGATTTGTAGCATTTAGCCGATTTAGAGACAGTCTTCAAGAATACAAGGGCACATAGCCTAAAAATGAATCCTTTCAAGTGCGTATTTGGCATTTCAGCTGGACAATTTTTAGGTTTTATGGTCCATGAAAGGGGAATCGAAGTTAATCAAGAAAGAGTTAAGGCTATAGCCAAATCAAAGCTGCCGACGTGCAAAAATGACTTGCAAAAGTTGATCGGCAAAACCAATTATTTACAGCGGTTCATCTCAAATCTTTCAGGCTGTATCTGTGTGTTTACTCTATTGTTAAAGTTGAAAGATAATCAAGAATTTGTTTGGGGATCTGATCAATAGAAAGCTTTTGATGATATTAAAGAGTTATTGACCAATCCTCCAGTGTTGGCCGCACTGCGAAAGAGGATTCCATTCAAGCTATACATATCGGCTAAGGAGGAAAATATCAGAGTTGTTTTGGCATAGGAAGTTGATGGCAAAGAAAGGGTAATCTTTTATCTAAGACGATGATTGTAGGACGCTAAAATCAGGTACCCCTTTGTAGAGAAACTATGCTTTTCTTTGTATTTTGCATATACAAAGTTAAGGCTTTATATTTTAGCATCAGTTTGTAAAGTGGTCTACAAAACCGATGTTATAAAATATATGCCGTCAGCTCCGATTTTGCAAGGTTGACTTGGTAAATGGGCTTATGCATTGATTGAGTTTGACCTATCATATGAATCGGCTAAGGCGGTTAAAGAACAGGTTATAGCTGATTTCATAACAGGATGGGCAACGATTGTTGATCTAGTTTCCATCACCCCTTGACAATTATATTTTGATGGATCGGTATGTCGAGAAGGTGACGGCTTTGGTATAGTGCTCATCTCGCCTAGGGGACATAACTTTGAGTTTTCATTCCAACTAACTAGCCAATGTTCTAACAATCAGGTAAAGTATGAAACGTTGCTCAAAGGCCTACAGCTACTAGAAAATATCAGAGTGGACACTATTGAGGTCTTGGTGATTCTTTCTTAATTGTGCTGCAAGTCAAGGGAGAATACCAATGCCATGATGAAACACTACTCAAATACTTAAAACAATGCCTTAATACAATCGCCTCATTCACTTCATTTTATATTGACCATATTCCTAGGGAAATGAATGATAGAGCTAACTTGTTAGCTCAGTAAGCATCATGCTATAAGGATTTTGGTCAATCTCAAGTACCTGAGCCGATTGAGAAGGCGGTAATGCGCACTAATGTTGTCGACTGGAGGACAAGGATAAAGGATTACCTAAATGATTCATCCAAATCGATAGAACGCAAAGTTAGGCAATAGTCTCTAAAGTATGTTGTCCTGGATGGGTTGTTGTACTATCATACATTAGAAGCGTTGCTGCTAAGATGCCTTTGATCCTGGATGGGTTGTTCTACTATCATACATTAGAAGTGTTGCTGCTGAGATGCCTTGGAGCCGATGAAGCCACAGTAGTGATGGGTGAGGTACATGAAGGTATTTGTAGGTCTCATTAATCGGCTTACAAGATGAAGTGAATGCTTAAATGCATAGGATATTTTCATCAGTATCGGCTTTATCAAGCCTTGGCCATTCAAAAGGTGGGGAATAGATGTAATCGACCAAATATTTTCTGCTTCAAACAAACACCACAAATTTATTATTACCGTGACCAATTATTTTTCTATGTGGATTGAAGCCATACCCCTCAAAATGGTTACAAATATTGAGGTTATTAGGTTTGTTAATGAACACATCATTCATCGGTTTAGTATCCCACAAACCATTACGACCGATCAAGGCATTGTGTTCATGTCCAATGGATTTCAAGGTTTTCCTAAGAGTCTAAGTATCAAGCTGCTAAATTCATCACCTTATTATGCTCAGACTAACGGACAGGCCGAGTATCTAATAAGACGCTATCAAGTTGATTAAGAGAAAAATCAATGAGAAGTCAAGGAATGTATGGCAAAACGAGGTGTTAAGTGTTCAAATATACTTACTAGGTTGTTGCTTCTCAATGTCTGACAAAGAGGGGCTCTGAATCCCCAGAGTACAAGATGTGTAGCCTGTGAGGCCAGTCAATTTATGCGGTCTTTTGGAATGTTGGCCGCTACCCAATGGGCATGTGGCAACCTTCTTCCCTACGGGTTTAGTCTGAAAAAGAGATAGAGAAGGCTGATTAGTAAAAGCACTGGACAAAGAATAATAGTAATAGAGATTGGATGAAAGCCGATACCTCTCTAGTAATATCTACTAGACTTTGTACTAGCGTATCCTGAAGAGCTAGTTTCATTGTTCGAGTCGCTGTCAGGGACTACCATTGGCTCAGGGAGATTTGGAAAAAAACACATTAATAATAGCCGAAGGTGTCTTCTCTGAGTAGAGTGCCTCTGCGATAGATGACCACCAAGAAGAGAAGTGGCTTGCCCAACGTGTGTTTAGAAAGAAATGAGGCAAGTCAACAATCGGTCGCTCATCGGCTATCTCCAGCACAATGTTGGCCGTAGCTGCGTTATGAACCTAAGCCCTTGGCGACAGGTGATCTAACAAAGGAAGGCTTGGGATGACTTGGCCAAAGCCTAGTTGCCTGGCGTAAACAGAAGGATGATAGAATTCATAAGACGGTTGAAACGTCTAGTTTCTTGTACTAAAGCCAGCATGGAGAATACTCAAAGAAATGAAAATCTTGTAAAGATCCAAAGTGTCTTGAGGAATCAATGAATTGTCGGATTCTAGTGCAAGAATGATGGCCGAGAAAAATCGGCCACTCCATTATGACTAAAGAAATCTTGTTGCTGGAAGTCTTTGTTGTCAAGTTGAAGAAAAAATGATAGGTACTTTGTCGAGCCGATGGGCATAATCCATGTCTTGTTCCCAGAGCAAATCATAAATCTTTCACCATGTGATCGGCTAGCTTTGAACTGAGGAATGCTACCCTCTAGGGTGTCTTCTCACGGGAATGTAGTTTCTTCAGAAGGGTTCAGAGCGAATGGTCGACTGAACAAGCAATACAGCCAAATCTAAATGAACCAGAGTGGCCCTCCCACATTGCCAATAGTGAAGTTAGCAAAGTCTGTGAATAGCCGACTCCATATTATGAAAAGCATTTGATACACCGCTCCTAATAGCATCTTTCCAAGGGCTAACTGATGACCCTCTAACAGTTGCTCTGCTATGAATTGATACACCTGAGTTGGCCCAAGGGAGGCCCCGCAGAAGAGGTATCTGTCTAACCAAAGGTTCAAGAAAGCCACATGCTCTTCATCCGACACTGGTCCAGCCATCTTGTTATTGTTAATATACTTGGCCCATCCTTCAGCTTTGGATCTAATAAGTTTGTACATGGGCTTGGCACTATAAGCCAATATTTGATCTCCATCTAGCCTAAGGCAGCAGAGTTGGGCTACATCCAGGAGAGTTGGGCCAATGAGACCACTACGGAACAAAAAAAGTGTTCAGAGTATCCAACCAGAAGTAGCAAGCCATGGCCACTAAGGGCTCATTGGCCTCTAAGTCGGCTAAACAGAGAGGGAGGCACTCAACTATTCTTATTCTCTCCCATACTTCTCTTTTATGAGCAGGCACTCGGATATACCGGTTTCTCCAACCTTTAAGTGCCATCGGCCACGCTCTGAAGCTCTTACTCCACCACTCTAGGTTATATCCAGAAGTCGATAGGGGAAGATGCACAATTTCTTGATTTATCACCGTATCAGCGTCTATGTTTCCTATTGGGCCTAGGTAATACTGATCATTGCTATTAGGAATCAGAATAAGTACCTGGCTAGAATCCATTCAGTTGATCTTGGTGAAAAGCCGATTTGACGATTGGGGAGTTGAGTGGTGAAGCTTGCTGGTCAGAAGGAAGAAACCAATTAAGAACGTTCGGAGAGCTCAAGCATATGAAAATGACTATGTGGGGGCCATATATTTATATGAGGGGTAAAAAAGGTTTTCACCTGTTGAGATTTATATGAGCGGTAAAACGGTGGGAAGGATTTCGAAGTGACACGTGCAGTTAAAACACACGATACGCCTGTTGAGATTTTTATGACACCATTAATGCAGCGGATACTGGTGGAGATACCCTGTTAAGCCAATGTCGTACAAGGCGATGGATGAGAATTTTAGAAGATAACAAGTTATCTCCCAAAAATAGGGGGCAAAACCAAAATTTGCCAGGTATAGTCAAAATCGGTAGGACAAAGTCAAACGGATCATGATTGATGTGTGGTATTGAAAAAATTAAAGATATTTGGTTGCGGTAAAGATTTTAAAGGAAAAACCGTCCGGATTAAGGCCGATAAGGATTGTGTTCTATAACGTGTTGGAAAAGGATAGAATCAGCCGATGGGTATAAAAGATAGTCATGGGCAGGCGAAAAGAACACACATAACCCAATCAGCAAATACTCTACTTTTATTTTCCCCATCAACTAGGAGTAGTTATTGTAAATTAGACTCTTTGTCGGGACCCAAATATGCAAATCCGGACCCTCTGTGTATATTGCACTAGTCCAGGATCACGCTAGTGCACACAGGCTCAACATCAGTGAATATCACAATCATACACAACGGAAATAAGATAAAAGACATTATATATTAAATATTACTAGTGGAATGACCTTTGGTCAACTTACTTAACAATGCCTTACAAGGCTGAACAACCAATTGAACTGCAGCGGAAATGAAGACGTAGATAACCCCTCAGTATACCACAGGCAACTGACAAGGCTCGCACCCTAAACATTCGTCTCTTCATGGTACACCTTCTTCAGCACTGATGATGTTGTAGGCAAGGGTGAGTACATAAAGCACGCAACAAGTTGTGCACAGAATGCAATTCTATTATAACTATATGCAAGGCTTATTCCAAAGGAAGGCTAAGAGGTTCATTTGCAGTAAAGCAGCATTTATAAACAAGTACAATATATAGATTGAAAAGACGGTAAAAACAAATAACAGTAATAGATAGATTCAGCATTTCTTAAGTAAACCAAGTTTTCTCATCCTAAGTCAAGATTCAACTTTCCATGGCAACTTGCCATCCATCCCAAGTTTTATTTTGCAAAAGTCTAAACCCTTGACTGTAATCCCCGAGCTTTGCTCAATACCGTGAGCACGGCTATCCGAATAGTTTGTACAATCTGCAGAGGTTATGCACTTTACCCACACGACATGATAATCTCTTTTGTGTCTGGCCATTAGCACACTTCCTTTGGTGTGCCGGCAGAGAATCATGACAAAGCCTTTACAATGCTCTGTCTTAACCCAGTACTACCCTCTAAGGTTTCAACACTGGTGGGACTGGTTACCACATCCAAGGCCCCCCTCTTGCGCCATCTGGGTTCATTAAAAAGGATGAACCACACCACCACGATAGTACTCAACCTAAGACATTGCAAATTAGTTAGCTAGGCTGCCCCATAACAGACATGTGGTTGCATGATTGACTCAGGTCAAAGGCTCGCAAGGTGTCCTTAGGGTTGATCAAAGCAAGACATAAACATACCCTCTGCCCATCGGGCCCACCCTGGCATCCTGCCCTTGCCACTTGCTCCGATCTAAAGTCATAACCACCCCAGTTGATTACCAAGCACCACGTGCCATCAACAATTCAATATCGTTGCGTGACATCCATTGCCACCACAACTCAATCTCATCGTGTGACCACACATGACACACAAATTCAGAACATTGTTCCATATTTCATTAGTCAAGATTATTTATCAAAGATTCGAGTACATGTGATGTCGTGGCATGGCTAAGCAAGTCTAATTCGATCTAACCATCCATGTTGATTTCGTTATTACCCAACTATAGTGAACCAACCTAGGGTGACAATAGATCATGGCATACAAATTACAAGGTAGGGTATAATTCAAAGGGTACATTAGCTAATCCCAAATTTAAGTTGAAATCATTTATACGCATAAAATGTCATGCAATAGAGTAAATCAAAATAGCAACTAATCTAGCTATCGGTGCAACATGATCAAAGCACAACTTGCCTTGGTTAAGTTCCTGATCTTGGTCTGAAAATAATTCTTGAGTTGCCAATTCTTCCTTCGAAGCCTTGCACAATTCAATGTCTACGCGAATCAAGAAGAAATAGCAAATAAATACCAAAACCAAAGAACAAATAAACTCAAAAATTCAAATAAAAATCACCATTGGATAGATCTCAATTTTACAAATTTTTAGGAATTTGAATCACCTCAATCGGAGTTCGTATGCAAAAGTTATAGCATTTAGAAATTTAATAAATTTTGAAATTAAAAATTTTGAATTTCCCGAATTATTTTTATAAAGAAAATACAAATTTTTCCCGCCCCGACTGTACGGACGACACGTGGTGATATCTAGACCAATGAAAACCAATCCAACGATTCCTCTTTAAGCACCGACGTGGCGACACCATAGCCATCCGATCCAGAACCGACGGCCAATTCTTACCCATGCGGTTTACTGTGCACATAAATGACGTGGCTCAATTTCGACCATGCGATTCAAATCCGACGGCTAAGAACTTACCTGAGTACTTCACTGTGCATCGAAATAACGTGGACAACTCCTAACCCTCCGATTTCAATCCGACGGTTGAACTTACCCGTGCGATCCACTATTCACCGGGCGACGTGGATGATCCCTGGCGCTCCGATGAAGATCCAACGGTTGGTACGCTTCGATCCCGGCGATGGCAGTGCGGTGGTGCAGGGCTACCGGACTTGAGGACGAAGACCAAGGCGACGGCGGTTCAGCACTTTCCAGCGACGAAGGGGTAGGGGTTTCGACGCGACTCGATGTGCTGAGCTCGAATCCGAATTCCACTCGATGGAAGAAGTCCCCGACGGCGATGTAAACTCGGCGCAATTCCTCGGCGAAGCTTTGCTAACTCCGGCGAGGTACCGCAACGGCTTCGATGCTTCTCCGGCGACGACACAACAGGGAAGATGTGCGGCGAGTTGTGGGGAATCTCAGACAGGGTCTCGGGCCCTTAAATACCCAGCAAGGGCGCGGAAAACATGGAAAGAAGGACGGCGGCGACGTATCCAACTCGGAGACAGCGGCGCGAGAGGTTGACTCGGACACGATGAGCCGCAGCCCTTCGATCTCGATCTGACGGCCATGATAGATCGTAGGTTTCCGAATCGGTAAGATCTAACGTGGACCGTGCGATGAGAATCCAACGGCCGTTAGTGATTAGGGTTTCCTTAATTAACGTGGAGTGATTATGGCCATTGATTCCCGATCCAACGGTCAATATTACCCCTCCCAAATCCCGATCGGTCCGCACAGTAATTGGGCTTCGGCCCGTTACTGTTCACGGGAATTTTCCGGGTTTTTCGATTTAAAATAATCCGAGAAAATAAATTGATTTATTTAGGGTAGTAAAAATACTCTAAAAATTCCAAGAAAAATCTCAAAAATACTTTGAGACATTCTGGACTTAAATAAAATATTTTTGGTAAAACTTTATTTTCATCTTTTCTTTTTAAAATTATTTTTTGACAAAAGATATTATATTTTAATTCCAAATAATACAAATAAATCTCAGAAAATCCAAATAATTCCAGAAAATTCACAAAAATCATAAATTGCAATAACACAATATTAAATAATTAAAATGTCAAAAAATGGGATGTTACACTCTTGTAACCTGATTTTGATCAATAAAGTTGCATATCGCCGATTGTTGATCATCTTCTGTTACGCCTATCAGGTTTGATTTTCTCTGATCTTGTTGCGCATCGCCATTTTCGAAGTTAAGCTACCTTTATCTTCCGATTAGCCTTAATCAGCTAATTAGGATTACCATTATCCTTGATTTAATCAGCTTTTAGCCGATTAGATCTAAGTTGATTGCATCCCGAGATCGGTTTTACGCATATTTTACATTTTTCTTACCAATTGCAGGTTCAAATAGGTTGGCACGCCTTGAACCCGGTATTCGTCCGGTGTGTTGTTGCCGATAAACCATACTTCAAATTTTTTACGCCAACAATAGCATTGAGAACAAGATTTCCATTTGTAAAAATGGAAATGGTGTATAACATGCAAATGAATATTCTGTAAACTTCAATTGGACTTCCCACTTCGAACGTGCTCCAAGATTTGTGCGCTGCCCCGTCCACTTCCATCTCCGGCGAGAACGTCTGTAGGCTGAGAGCAATGAAGTGACTTATGTATCAACTTTGCCGGTTTCAGTAATGGAACTTGCACACCAATATCTGTTGATGCCCTTTTGATCTTAAGAAAAAGAGCAATGAAGTGACGCTACTGTGCAGGATCATGGAGAAGGCAGCGACGCAAGGGGAGTAATGAGGTGCGGGACAGTACGGCCAGTGGCGGTCCTAAGATTTTAGAGACTCGGAACGAGATTTAAAATAGAGGCCCTTCTATATATATATATATATATGGCAACGTATCCTGTGCACACAGGCTTCCCGTGTACACACTGTGCACACCAACTAACAAAAGTCATGAAAAATTCTGAAAAAATTTATAGATGTACTTCATAGATCACTCTACCTTTGTATAAAATTGTAGATTCAAATTCATTATATATCAAGAGTTACAAAAAAGAGAAAATTCTGACAAGTTTAAACTATTTAAACTTGTTAGAATTTTCTCTTTTTTCTAACTCTCAATATATAATGAATTTGATCTTGAAACTTCATACATAGGTAGAGTAATCTATGAAGTATATCTACAATTTTTTTCAGTAGTTGGTGTGCACGGGAAACCATATATATATATATATATATAAGTGTTACCAATAAACACTCAATGTGCATCCAAAAAAATCATATTATACTGTTATATATACAATATACTAATACTAGTACATGTACAGGGGTGGGGCCCTATGGTTTGGGGGCCCGGAGCGGCTGCCCCCCCTCTCAGGGCCGGCCGAGTACGGGAGCTCCGGTGACCCTCATCGGTGCAAGAAGACGCGCACATCTGAACTCGGCTTGTGGCGCAATTAGGGCATCGGATTTGCATCCGGTTCAAAAACATTGATTGTATGGAATCAATTTTTAGTTGAGTGATACATAGTTAATTCCTTAAAAAAAGAACAGAGAAGAATATTTTTTTTATTATTATGTTATTTGATAGCAACCAGCAACACCGATCGATGAGCTTCTTTCCAAGAATGGTGGGGGGAGAGCCCTCTCTCCCTCTCCTTTCACTCTCTCCCTCATCACCTTCTTCTCACCCTTCTCATATTTATTGGTTATATCTCGGAGGATCTTTTCAAGCAACAAAACAGAAAAGATCCCGTACAATAGGATAATTTCTAATCAAACCAACAAAACTACAAAAACAAATGAAAAGAAAAGAAATAAAGATTTCTCCTGTCGGTCATGCATGTACACTTACAATCATCTCATGCTCTTGATATGCGCTCTTAATCGGCCACCAATGAATTGTTCTCTTCTCCACCTTCTTCAGATATATTCCTCTACTTAGGAGGTCGGTCACACTTTGTTGAAGCATGAGTTGTATATTTATGCACATTCCTTCCTTCTTTCAAGATTATAAAGTCTTTAGACCTTTTTCCAGTTTAGAAGGTTGCACTCCAGATAGCATTCTCACTCTCCCCGCAGCGCTGATGGACTTCCTTGATCCGATCTGCTGATTTGCATATGCCGCTGCAGCTCCAGTCGAACGAGGCGACGCACACGTTGCCTGCCTGCGCCTTCCATTCGCAATCTGCATAAAGCCACAAATATACCACGCACAGTTAGATCAAATATGTCCAAAATTTGACAGAAATTATTTCCATTCGTCAACTGGAACTTCTGCACACCAAGAAAAAAAAAACTGTCGAAAAACTGTAAGCAGTAAATTTGGTGTGCATGTCAAGCAGCAAAAGTGGTTAATCATGTCAGTTGATAATTCTACTCTGAAACTACTATTTGACAATAACGGGGCTATTTGGTTCACAGTCAAATTTTGCCTCTTATTAAGTTAGGTAAGTTTGATCAAGTTAAGTATCTATTTGGTTTATAGTTACACTTATGGCAAGATTTTTTCTTGTCATCTAGGTCCCACGCGTCAGTGACTCAAAAAAATGTGATAAAATTTATTTTCCTATACTTGGAAAAAAAATATTTTCCTAGCTAAAATGTAGCTTCAATTTTGATGACCTACCCTTAGTTAAGTTTGACAAACAAAAAAAAATAATAACAAAACATAGCAACCTTATCATATGAACCAAAGAGTTCTCCTCTGAATTAGTTTCGTGACGGTCATGCAGCACCCACCCCTATTCCGTAGTATAGCAATTCCTTTGTTCGTACTTGAGCATACATGAATATATCATGCATACTTGACAGTGCAGTATCCCCGGTGGAAGTGTATTTTACTACTATATAAATACAAGCACTACTACAGAATCGACCTTCATAAGCGGTTTATTACAAGCGGTTAGTTGCGCACCGCTTGTGCTCTCTGCGCCACAAGCGGTTCGTAGGCAACGGACCGAAGGGGATCTCTAGAAGCGGTTCTAGACACGAACCCCTTCTAGATCCCTAGCTCTAAAAGCGGTTCGTGTCCCGAACCCCTTTTAGAGATCTACAAGGGGTTGGGGACACGAACCCCTTCTAGAGCCCTAACTCTAGAAGCGGTTCATGTCCCGAACCCCTTCTAGAGATCTACAAGGGGTTGGGGACACGAACCCCTTCTAGAGCCGGCTCTAGAAGGAGTTCGTGTCCCCAACCGCTTGTAGAAGCCCAGTTTTCGAAATAATAAAAGGAATGCATGCCCTACTCTATCAAAGAGCACGCGTGGGTGGGTTGGCTAGATGGGTGAGACGTGGGTCACGAGGAGGGGTGAGGAGGTCGTGGATTCGAATCCCAGTCCTCACAATATTATTTGTCTTTTGAAGTGATCTACAAGCGGTTATAAAACTGCTTGTGATACTGATGGGAGTATCCCTCGCGGTTGCTTACAAGCGGTTATAAAACCGCTTCTAAAAACGTTTTCGAACCACTTGTGATAGTCCCATCTGCAGTAGTGAAGTGAGCTAGCTATGTTACTCGGATACTTCAGAAAACTGATGGATCAGTATCGGATCGATACTGTCAAATATGTATCCAACTGGTATCGGTGATTTCCTATTTTTCCAAAAAAAATTCCCGATACTTCTCTGATACTTGCCTGATACTTCCCTAATACCTCTCAAACATAATACCTCTTATCAATACACAAGGAGACACTAAAATCGTTTATTCCCATCCTGTGGTCCCTTCTCGCTCTCATCCCATGCCCTACGTCACCACCTCTACTCCTCTCTTCCCCCAGGCTCCTACGCCAATATTCATCTCTTCCTGTAGACAGTGGCACGTAGCATCCCTCTCCCTACAAGCACGATGACGCCACTGGTCCTCATGTACAATGAGTCCTCCCACTAATACTCTTCTTCACTCTTGACTGTGGTAGTGTAGTATACTCCTATGCAGCCAGTGGCAGCCAGAAGCTGGTAAGGGTGGCAGTAGACTAGATGCTCTAAGCCTCTTTCTATAGGCTGATGAGCCTTAAAATAATCTAGCCCATTTGCTTTTCTTTGTTATTCTCTTTTATGTCTATTTTGCGTATAACATACTATATCTCATATATATTTCTCTATTATTTTATTTTTATTATATATATATATACACATGTATCGCCGTATCGGTGTTTTCGAAAAAATGGCGTATCGCGGCATATCGTGTATCCATATCAGTATTGACGTATCCGGGCATCCTCGTGAGCCAGGATAAAAAGGAAATCAGCCACATCTCTTTCTTTCCGCCTACGTCTGCTCCCTCTAGCTAGGCCATTATCCAGTTCTCCCTCCTGGTGGTAAATTAAAAGTGTAATTTTAATTTTTTAAATATGTAGCATGATTTAATTAAAAATATATTTCTATTGTAACGTACGGACAATTAAATAGTCTAAAGTGAAGTGTTATTTGCTTAGAAGCGCCGGTGAAAACTTCGAAGGAGGAAGGAGAAGTGGCCTTCTTAAAGAAAGGTCAGATGTCTCGTGTCCTGAGTCCTGACAGACTACTACATGATTAACACGAACAATTTTGACAAGCACATGTTTCTGACAGCTCATAGCACACCTACTTATTGAAGCTGACTGACAACCTCCCAACTACGCATCGTGAGCACGCTGTTTCGCCAAATTATTCCATACTGATCAAGTAAGCTATATGCAAAACACCAACTGCCCCGCACAGTTGAGAGTGTTAACACCGGAAAGTTCTACGATGCATTATACTGATAGTAATAATAAGTGGTAGAAATCAGATCTATCAATTGATTTGTGAAAAATATTTCTACTATTCTATTACCAGAAGAAATATAAATAAATACTAACTAAATTTATCTGCTGATAAAAAACAATTGAATTTAGTGTACCATAATTCTGGAGCAGTAAGCAAATCTTTTGGACAGAGGGGAAGGATTCAACAGTACCTGGTGGTGTGCCGCAGCAGAGGCGACGGTCATCGATGTGTTCGACATCAAGTCCGATGAACCAGGCTCCTAATGATACGTCCTCATTAGCATATTTGTGTAGAACATGCCTGAAATATCACCATCTAATCATGGTCAACGATGGGTAGCTGTTTGACATAAAAAAATTTTGGAGTAGTAGAAGGGAAAACAATGTCTGAATAAATTGCTTACTGGTTGATTGATATGTAAGAGGCCAGATCCTTAGAAATAGCATACAGCTGACCGGTCGCGTGGCGGAAATACTTGTTCCCCCATTCGCCAAATTTCCAGTACTCAGGCTCATGGTATCTTACACCCCTGAAAAGGAGAGAATGTGACGTTTTAGCTGCAGTTGCAAGATGTGGAAACACCTAATAACAGCAAGGGAACTTACTTCTGAGCAAGGACTGGGCCGGATTTCATGCAGCCGATGTAAACTCGAGGCTTCGTACGATGCCTAGACAGTATGTTTCCAAGAGTTGCTGCAGTATGGTAGTTATTTCATTATTAATGAAGCAGAATCTGAAAGTATACAGCCGCTGAGCTATCGCTCCAGAAGCTACATCTCTGAAGACTCTAAAATGTATGATTTTTTTGTCAACTCTGCAAGCTTAATTTCACTTTCTTGACATTTTCAAAATATTGGAGAAAATGTAAAGTAAAATGGTTTGGATGCACAAATGGACTGAAGAAGGCAGGAGAGATGTGAGATCAGAAGGTAATAAATTGCACACCTATATTTACATGTACATCGTCATCCACCTTAATGTAATACTCTGCATCCCACATGGACACTGCTGTGACGAAGTACGATTTGGTCTTTGCGGCCAGTTCCAGGTACCCTTCAACATGGTCCTGAATGATTGGTAAGTATTCCCAATATATTTCAGTTCAGGACATGCAAATAGACAGACTACTAATACTGTACTGCATCCAAAGGAAATTACCAGCCTCATGAAGTCACCATGTTTTCTATCTTCTGCGTCAATTGCTCTATCAAGTATCCCACCAGGTGTTGCACTGTCGAATACAACGAAGCACAAGTTTCCGATTCAGTAAACTCAAGTTGTAGTTTGGAATTGCTGAACCATAATAATGCTAAATTGGTAACTCTAGTAGTACAAGAAACTCTCTTTGTGATCATGTTATCCTGAACAGATAGTACAAAGTGCAGGTTTTGATGAACTAACCTATGACCGATGACAAAACGAATGATAATGCCCTTCTCTTCCTCCAGCTTCCTTCTTTTCTCACCTGCAGTAAATCCCACAAAACAGGTCAGAAAACGAAGTCTTTACTGAGGCAGGGAAATTTTGGAATTTGGAAGCACAACAAATGCAAAACCTTGAGGCATCCATGTAGCACGAACTGAATCTCTTCGTTTCCGACTGCTGAACGCGGTGTTGATGCCAATGACCATGAAGTGCTTCCGTTTTCCTGTCGATTCTGATAATGGTGCACCATTTAGCATGGAATCCTGTGATACCTTCGCTGAGGCTAACTCCATTTCCAGGTTTGATATTGTTTTGTCCAATGTCCTGATCACAGAAGAAAGTATTGTAATACTGAACAGAAAACATAAGTTCGATGTCAAAAAATCAGCACTATAAAAACAAGGCCATCTGTTTCAAAACTTTGGATACTTACTGTATAGCATCTTGAGTTCTTGGGACCTCTCCAACAACATCTTTCTGCTCGTTAATCTGTAGTATTTGCAGAAAAAACAAAGTAGAAATATTTGCGTGAGATCATAAAACGCAATGACTGACATTATCATGATTTAGAGACTGAAACGAAGTGCCAAAACACCGAAGTAAAACGACGACAAATTGTAGGACTGGTCATAAGCTTACACTTCTCTGAGCGCAATCATTAGAGACAAGATTCATCTTGTCCATTTCGAGGGTCGACCTCTTGATGATCTCTTTGGGTTCTGGCATTGTCCACATCCTGCATCAATCAGTCTATTTAGCATCTGGGGATTCAAATCGCTACACTGGTTTGCAATGCTGAACAGAGGCACAGTTGATGCAACCTAAACATCTAGTACTCAGAATTCCGAGAGGGGAACAATGAAAATGCAGCATCTTAAAAAAAAACTTGGGAAACGAAACAAAATATACTAGTTCATCACCAGACAGAAGTACTAAAATACAAGGTTTTGAAGGGTTGATGCTGACAAACACATGCCTAGTGCATGATGCATACTTCTTGTGCAGAAAAGGAATTGGGTGAGGATTATTCCCACTTAAAATAACCTTATATTTTCTGGCAATGAGCTAAGTATTTAAAGCATTGCCAAAAATTAGACACAGAAAATGTGAAATGCATCAATAACAGAGCATCGTTCCACGTTGGTTATGTCCCGGCCTCCCGCAGCAATTGCTCAAAGCTCTCCCCATGCTGCCGTCAGTAAGAGGATTCCTATTGAATTTTTGTCCGCCCAATTACCCGAGAGGCCAAACTTATTTACCAATCCCTGCTCGTGGGACCAGGACAACAGGAACCTAGGTAAACAAACAGGGTGCCACTATGTTGTCGGCGACAGGTAGACGCTCTATCAGATGTACGCTGACCGGTGGTTCGCGATTAATGGCACTGCTTTTACCTGCCTGAGATGCAACTGCAATAAGATCTTCCCGAAATAAAGAAGCATCACATCCGCTAGGGAAGTACACCGCCAGTGCATGCACCCCGAATTCCACATTCACCACGAGCAAGGTCGTGCCTTTTAATTCGGCAGATTTCTTTTTTTTTTCCTCTCTCCCATGAGAGTACGCTACAGCAACAGTCATGGTGCAGAGGGAGTAAAGTACACCAGCAATAGTTGTGGGAGGTACTCCACTGACCAGAAAGGAGAGGCAGCAGAGGAATGCAGGAAACTGATAGAATTCGAGTAAAGAGAGGGACCAACGCCAGGACAGGATCAGAACTGGCAGGAGCGAGAAAGGCCTAAACTCTAAAATCAAGCTTGAATCAGAACTAATTGCAGCTCAAGCACCCGAGAAGCCAACACGTGTACACAGTCATGCATATGAATGATCCAAGCAAGCTATAGCATGTAGAAAAAGGCAGACGATCAAACTGAATGAATCATCCAAACAAAATAACTCCAAATCAGGAAGAATAAGAAGAAGAGATCAAGAAGTACGCCGTGCAGTACCTGTTGGTGAAGATGAGGCCTATGCAGAAGCTGCCGAGGCAGAGCAGGAAGGTCCATTTCTTGGAGATAGTGCCCCTGAACACCATCTCCTCCCCTCCTCCCCCCAACCCCGCTGCTCCCCTGTTCTTGTTAAAGCTCATCTCCTCCCTCTCCCTCCTCCTCCCTGTCACTACACCCCCAGGCTCCCTCACCTCAGGACCCTGTCGCTTGCTCTCGGAAACCTCATGATCACAGGTCCAAGAACTCCAAGCCCAGCACCAAGAAATGCTCCCTCCTCCTGCTGCTCTAGCTTTTGTCAAGATCAAGTCTCTCTCTGTCTCTCTCTCTCTTTCTAGATTCCTTGGTTCTTGTTGCCTCCTCCTCCCACTGGTTGGTTGGTGCCTTTGGGGTGAAGGGGAAGGAGGAGGAGATTTATTCGACAGAGTAGGGTAGAGTCTGGAGGAGGGAAGGGATCTCGATCCACGGTGGTGCTGGTCCAGATTTATTCGGCACAGTGTTTGCTTTGCCGCTCGGTGGTCTGGTTTGGTCATTTCCGGCCGGACTTGGTGGTTAAGTTGGTTTAAACTCTTCTCCCTGGGCATTATAGTAGTGGCACCCTTAATGGGCTGCAGCTACAGGATGGGTTTGGATTTGAACTGGTGGACGGAAATGGCGGTTTTGCCCCTATGGTCAAGTCAATGCCCGATCTTATTGTTGATCTTAGCACCTGTTTGGCATGCGATGAACTCCGGCCGGCCTCCCATGTGTGCTGGGAATTGGATACAGTGGCTGTGCTACCTCCCATGACAGATTCTCTATCAAATTAGGATATGTAGACAAGTCGTTTATGTAATTTAATTGTAGTTTGAGTGGTCCCTATAGAAGAGATTACTATCTTTTAATTCGTCTGTGTGTTAGCAGGCTAAGCGTTGCAGTGTAGCACGACTACTACTGTAACAATCACTACTGTAAAACTGCTATTTCTATTTTCATGTGGAATACTCAGCAGTGCCAAAAAGTCACGATACCGTTGTCTGACCCCGGACGTTTCGTTGTAATTGGGCAAGGAATCTGGTTCCCTTCTTCACCACTACTGACAGTTTTTGTTCTTGAGAATTTCAGCAAAACAGCTGGCTAGAGCAAGTAATCTCGGAAACCAAAAGCTAAATTTTAAGTTATCACATTGTTCCCTAAATGCTATTACAGTTTTTTAGCTATTTATCAGGCACGTTAGGAAGAACATGTTGCACTGGGAATGGCTAGAAGTCCTTAGATACTAAGGGTCTGTTTGGATCCATTAGCTCTAATAGTTTTCTAGCTAATGGCTAATAGCTGGCTAACTATTAGCTGACTAATTATTAGCTGGGGGGCTGCTTGGATCTACTAGCTAATAGGTGATTGGAAATTTGGTTGTGAGTGCAAATGTTCATTGTACCCTTGCATTAATTAGTTGTTTGCATCTTTGTTTTGCTACTGTACAGCGGTGGAGGGGTCGAGAGCAAATTGGTCTGAGCTGAAATTAGCAGGGGAGAACCAGCTAATGAGATAACTATTAGCTAGGTTGTTGGCAAACTATTAGCTAGGATGTTTGGATCTATTTCAGCTATTTTTAGCAGCTAACTGTTAGTGTTAATGAATCCAAACATATCCTTAATTACAAAAGAGTATAGTGCAAGAAATAGAAACACAAATCCAAAGGATACCAGGGTGCTTCATGGAAGATCGGAAGTACCCTGATACCAGGAATGGCCATGTGGGCAAAAGAGCTGATCCAGGTTGGGCTGAGCCCAAAGTCCTTGGCACACCTCATGACACTCATGTGCGCTTATTCAATGATTGTGTGGATCATTATCTAGCATTTCTTTTTTTCTAGATCCAACGCGAGCACTTCAACTTGCCCTCATGTAGATCTATGCTATTTTGACCCAAAAAAAAAAAAGCAACGGCGTATCTGCACAAAACGGTAGTTGGACAAGAACATTATTCCTGGAGTATTGTTGGTTTAGTCTAGATCAGACATCTTCTCCATCCTACTTCACACACTTCAATTTGTAGTGCATATATACCCCTAAAACTTTTGGGCGTATCTGCACAAAACGGTTGTTGGACAAGAACATTATTCCTGGGGTATTGTTGGTTTACTCTAGATCAGACATCTTCTCCGAATTTTTTTTAATAATACATTTTTAAAAAAAAAATCAAAAATATACCATGAAAAAGAAATTACATAAATATACCTCTGTCGCCCGTTGGTTGGACGACATTTAAGGCGACAGTAGGCCACGTCGTACGATCAACGAGTTTTACAGCACGGAGACAAGTAAACGTAGCGCTTTTGTCACCCGTTGATCGTACGATATGGCCACCTGTCGCTCGTTGGTTGGGCGACATTTAAATGTTGCCTAACCAACGGGCGACAGAGATATATTTATGTAATTTTTTTTCATAGTATATTTTTGAAATTTAAAAAATGTATTATTAAAAAAAGTTCCATCTTCTCCATCCTACTTCACACACTTCATTTTGTCGTGCATATATAACCCTAAAACTTTTTATCATTCTTAGGAGATACCAAACATACATTGAACTAGTAACAAGATGAAATAAAAGTTTAAAGAGTGAATGTACCAAGAAGTACCAAGAGTTTAATAGTAATAGTAATTTGGTGGTACATTATAGTACGTCCTAAGGATGGGAAAAACTCGTATACCCATTCTCGCAACTAAGGATGGCTATAACACGTTTCCGGGGCTATTTGGGGCGGGGGGGGGGGGGTTGTCCTTTAGCTATGCTTCAGCTTTGAGCCAAAGCCCCCTAAACAGCATAACTGCAAAGCAGCTAGGAAACTAAACCATAGCAAAAGCACCCCCTAAAAACTACAGTCGCTGAGGAAAATCTTTTCAGTTATGGCCTCGCTCGACCATCTCCCACCTTGCACGCTCTGCCTCCTCGACCTTCGCCGCCCCATCTCGCCACATCCACATCACTTCCCTACTCAGTCGCCATTGTGTTTCATTAGATTGTTGCCTTCCCGCTCAGTTACCCCCTAAGAGCTACACCTACAGTAACCAGTTTGCCAAACGTCATAACAAGAAAAGACACAGCTGTCAGCTATAAATGTTTTACAGCCCACCAAGTTAAAAGCAGCTTTTCAGCTCAGCTATAGCCTCCCAAACAGGCCCTTATTATGTAAGTTTGAGTTAAAGAACTAAAATAAATATAAACAGGCTCCTAATAAGATGTCTTTTCGGTAGGAATAACATCACATTTTAACTTTGTCATTAGAGATGTTAACCACTAAGCTATTACACAGCTGTAAATATTTATTTTTGCATTTAGTTGGTCTGTACAGAAAAGTGGAAATAAATGTTGGTAGAAATTTCAGAATTAAATGGTCAGAAAACAAGCAAAAACGCTCTACTGCCATATTGCGGCTGCATCCGTGCATGTCTATATTAACAGAACGATCCAAAAATGCATGAATATCTGAGAAAAGAGGCAGCCTTTGTCAACAACAACAAAAATTCAGACGATGTCTGCATGTATGTACATCTTCAAATCCTCATGTTGTACTCTAATACCCATTCTTGCGCACAACACTACTAATCATATTAGAGTTATGCGATATGGTACGATCATGCATGATGCCAAGAATGAAGTTAATGAATCCCATAAAGAGAATCTAATAACGACATCAAAACAATCATGGCAGGACAGAAAAATTTGGCGAAGCCAATCGCGAATTATTGAAACACAATCTCACATAAATATGAGTTGTTATCACACTCTCAGAACCTTCTCGATCCTTTTAGAATCCTCGAATACTAGCCCTATTCAAAAATATTATGCTAAAGAACAACCTAACCCCAATCCTCTCGTGTGCCCCTTATTTTTGATGAGTTGGTTTGTGAATTAGGTTCCTGATGACTACCCCTTAATGGTTTTAAAGTGTCCCCTGGTTCTCTAAAAAGAAGAGAAACAAGAACACTACTCTAATTAGGGATCATTTAGGAATCCCTGTAGTACACATTTCCAAGTTTAAGGTTGTGTTTGTTTAGGCTGGTGCTGGAGGAGAAGCTACTAGAGCTGGAAAAAACTATTTGACCTGTTGGAGCTAGAAGAAACTATTTGGTCTGCTGGAGCTGGATGAGGATGTCAATTTTTCGTAAATAACAGTTAAGTTGTAAGGGTACTAGGGAAGTGGGATTTTCATAAGCTCCAGCCAGCCCGAGAAGCATTGTTTTTTCTTGCTTCTCTCGCGTAGTGCAAATTGGTTTGAAGCTTTTTTTCTCCGTCTAGCTGGAAAAATACTGTTTGTTTTGGCTTATGGTTTATAGAGATCTAGAAGCCAAATAAGCTCAAACTCAAGCCTAAACAAACATACCCTAAGTAGGTTAGGATATAAGTCACCATACTCAACAATCCTCACGATGACTCTTATCTATCGAAGTCACCATGCTCCTCCAAGAACTTACTTCTAGTTGGCTCCATCTTTTTTTTTCCTTTTTCTTGTTTTTTTCTCCTCCCACCTACCTTTAGGAGTGCCCCCATACCACAGAGGCTGTTGCACATCATTGTAATATGTATATTGGTGCCCAAGCCAACCAATGTAGACCCTACAAATGAGAGCTCATTTGTTGAGTAGTTTTGTTAACTATACCTCTTATTTCTACATCCCTCTATACTATAGGTTCGTACCACCCATGAGCTCCATCTGATCACCAATACCATATGATTGGTCCCAAGACGTCTTCCTTCTTCCAACAGTTTGCATTTTCGCCTCTGCAACTACTATAGTTTGCAGCTATGTTTGCAGTTTTGCACATAACTATAGATGAGATCTAAGAACCTACTGTTGACTATATAGTTTTCGGCTCCTAACTAGGATTTTTACTAGAGATCGCATTGGTTGTTCTTCCCTTACTTGCTATTTGTATGTAACTCGCATGACTCCACCTCCAAGTGATACCTCACAACCCACAAGCTTAGGTGACCTCACATATACTAATTTTTCTTTAAGCCAAGAGCACACCGAACTCTAGCCAATGTTATGCTCTATTATACATCTCCCTTGTAACCATTCCATCATAGTAAGTGTATACTCCTTGCATCCGCTAAGGGAATAATTCCATGTGTCAGACATAGAGACATATCAAGCATCTCTTGCACTGAACATATATTGAAGCAAAAACTTGAATCTAATATCCATTGATTAGAAATACCTGATGGACTAATAACAAGTACGTTCAAATCATCTTTTGCTACTACCACTAAGCATGCACCCCACATTTTGATTCAAATTCAGACAATCATTTATCTATGATCTTCCTAGTCATATAAATAGCATACACATGTGCATTTGCTCTAACCCTTCTTCCTATGACATTTGATTTTGCCTAGAACACCAACGGTAGGCAACGGTTGATCACTCGAGTATGAAGATTCTGATGGCTTCTTCGAGGACTCTGCCACAAATAGATATGCAACTGCCTTGTTGATGTTGATAGTGCTTTTTTTTACATGAATATTCATCACCAATTACTCCCAAGATGATGGTAGAGATGACACCAATATGCATGACGACCTTGTCATTCTCCTCAATTTTATCATTCACACTAGTTAAATGTGTGATATGGTTGTTGGATGGTCAATGAACTGTATGCCCTCCTTCATGCGCAACCTATATAGTTGTCACTTCGACACCCATCGGTTTGTCAACCATTTTTCATACAAAATTCTTTTAAATCACTCCATAATTTCTTTGATAAGTTCTCCTTGATAGCTGAGAACTATGGGGGTATTTGGCACAGCTCTAGCTCCATCAAAATCCACAAAGTTGGTAGAGTAGGGTATTTCTAGCTCTAAAAATTTATGGAGCTGGAGTTGTACGTACATTAAGAGTGTTTAGGTGGGTTATCTTGTTTACATTTTAGACTAAAAATATAAATTTAATTCACTTTATTTTAGCCCACAAGCTCCAAATTTGAGATGGAGCTAGAATCTAGAGCTCTGCCAAACAGGGCCTATATTGATAACCCTCTGCACCATCACCTTAGTCTTCAATGGATGTGTTTTCCTATTTGTTCCCTTCAAGAGCATCAATTAATCCTTACCGGATAAGGACATCTTTACCATACATTATCGCATGATGAAATTTTTTGGCACCATGGAATTCCTCTACTTGATCATGATTTTGTCCCACTTGACGCTTTAATTACCAACCTTTCGACAAATCAGATTAGTCTAAACATAGCTCTAATACCACTTGTTGTACACTAATACTCATCCTTATGCACAATAGCACCTAGAATGGATCAGACTTGCGAGATACAACAAGAGAGTACACGTTACCACAAATGAAGTTGATGAATCTCATATAGAGAACCAAATAGCGAAGCCAAAAAATCATGATAAGAGAAAAATATTTGGCAAATCCAGCCACAAATTCCTTAAAGACAACCTCAAAGCCAGCAAGGATGTACTCATCTTACCCCAAGTCGGCGATTGGCCGGGCCGCGGCGGGAAAGTCCAAGCCACTAGGGATCGGCGACAGCAGTCCGGCAAGCCATCTAGCGACGGCTTGCCCCTCCAAATTTCCCGCGCCTGGTCAAAGACAAAAGCGAAAAGCCAAGTTGTTGGTTGGTAGGGTGCTAACAAAAGATGCTCCCATGCAAAAAAAGGGCCAAGGAAAAATAAAGACTTACGGCCAGGGTACGTGCGCGTTATGTCGTCGTCGCCCATGTACTGCCATGCGGGGCGGGCGCGTCGACGGAGAGTGCTGATCCTCCGGGTCACGAAGTCCCGGGCCACCAGCGCCTCGGTCAGACCGGCGTCCCGTAGTCTGTTGATGCGGGCCGCCATTGCAAGGATCTCTGCCGTCTCCTCGGCGTGAGTTCCAGCTTCGAGGGCCTCCGCTTGCTGGCACCTCGTATGCGTCGACTCGCTTATCGTCCTCGATGTCTGACCGATCGCTGCGCCACGCCTTCCAGTTGGACTTGGGCTGGAAAGAAATGTAGTGGGAGGCCAATCCGTCTCGGAGGCGGAAATAGCAACTCCCCACCACTTCGCCGTCGGAGGAACCGCGACAAAGAAAGAAGTAGCGAAAAAGTGGAAGATTCGGCATCACCCCTATGAACATCTCACAGAGGTGTGCGAAGATGGAAAGGGTAACGATGGAGTTGGGGGTGAGGTGAAGGTGATGGACTTCATAAAAGTGGAGGACGATGAGAAAGAAATCAGAAAATGGCGGCACCAGGCCTGCCATTAGCGCCCAGATATGGATGACGATCTCATTGGAGAGGCAGCATGGCGTGGGCGTCCCTGCCCGGACATGAAAGGTGCCCTCGGACGCGATGATAGAGAGTGATGCCACTATGGTGGTGTCAACCGTGGAAGCGGGAATGTGGGGTGCCATGGAAGCAGAAAGATGCTGAAGGTTTTGGGCAAGGAAGACGAAGGAGCGAAAGTTAAAGTGCGCAAGAAAGTAGGAGGCGTAAACCGCTTGGTACAGATGTATCTATATAAACACCGCCCACACCGACGGTTCACGAAGACACAAGATCGTGCGCTGTTTTGGGTCCCAAGAAAAATTGGCGGATACGGGAGGGAACCGAGGCGGTCGTATCCTCATGAGTGGTGGCCCCGCCCAAGAACGCACCGGCATTTAATGACAGCCCCAAAAGGATCTAGCGACGTTCGAGTATGGGCCCGGCTATGCCAACAGATTTTATACTGGGTACCCTCTCCGACGACAAAGCAAGCGTGGCGTTCGGGCGAAGCGGGTGGCGAGACACCTGCCGCCCGGCGCCAAATTTCACGTGGCGGCTCCGGCAGCGGCTAGGGAGCACACCCGCGGCAGTGCCGCCCACGTGGCGTTCGGGCGAAGCGGGTGGCGAGACGCTCGCCGCCAAGACCCAATTTCACGCGGCTTTGGCAAAGGGCGGGCGAGCATGCCCGCCGGTCAGTGCCGCCCACGTGGCGTTCGGGAGAGCGGGTGGCGAATGCCTCGCCGCCCGACGCCCGGCCCATGTGGCGGCTCGGCAGCGGGTGGCGAAAGCACGCCCGCAGCAGTGCCGCCCACGTGGTGTTCAGCGAGCGGCGGGCGAGACGCCTGCCGCTTAACGCCCACCACGTGGCGGCACTGGCGGCGGCGGGCGAGCACGCCCGCCCACCAAAGCCGACCCACGTGGCGTTCGGGCGAGCAGGTGGGCGAGGACGCCCTGCTCGCCCGGCGTCCGGCCCACGTGGCGTTCGGGCGAGTAGGTGGGCGAGGATGCCCTGCTCGCCCCGCCGCAAGGCAAAAAGGTGGGGCGGGGTGGTTTCACCTCGAAGTCTCCTTCCCCTATCGTACTATGCTAGAGGCAGGCCTGCTGTGTCAGGTCCCTTGACTGTGAGGAATTCTGCTGCAAGCCCATTCCTCTGGCACCTCTCACCTACCCGTCGCAAGGGGGTCACATCCCGGGCGGACCGGGCGAAGCCATGCGTCGGCATTTAATGAAGCTAGAGGAACGGGACAGCACAAGAAGGAGTAATAAATGTATGAAGATCAGCATGATGACCCCCTTTTCACCTAACCATGTTGGCCTGGCCTATATAAGGGCACCCTAGTGCATGGGGAAAGGGGGTCGGTCGATCAAGAGAGGAGGAGAAGAGATCACTCGGAGAGCCCAAGGGAGAATTTGTAACCTGAGAGCTCTGTACTAGCTTCAAACACTCTATAAAAGATCTAGCAGGAAGTAAGGCTATTACCCTAGGTGAGGGGGGCCTAAACCTGGGTAAAAATCTGCGTGTCATCTTAGTTCATAGGCTCCGGAATCCTTCGTGTGGGAGTCGCTAGGGTTTGCCAGCCGCGAAGACGCCCTCCTACTGAACCAAACCCGGTCTGTAGACTCAAGCCTGTCAGGCGGAATACGCCGACAACAGCTATCGCTCGATTCTTCTTTCTTGCGCACGATCTCCATCTCTACCACATCTCCACTGTCTCTGTCGCCTTCTTTGGGTTGCTTGCTTTGCCCTCTTCCAAATTGCCAAATCTCGCACCCAATTCATCGCTCCTCCACCATCGATTATGTCATCTTCCTTGTCTCCGGTGAGTTGCCCCGTCGCCGAGTCGTTGGAGCCATAGAGCCTAGCTGAGCCGATGTGGCAGTTGCGTGGCAACCACGTTGTGTCAACATTTGTGCTAGGTCAGCCATTTTGCTCGGTTAGCCACTGTGCCACCTGTAACATGTCAACACCATGTGGGGCCCAGCTGTCGACCATTCTATTTCCGTGAAACTGGTCCACCGTGGACTAGGGCAAGTCTGTGGACCTGATCTATAGACTATGGGCCACATGTTAGCCTCTCTGCCTTTTTTAGATTTATTTTTATTTTTAAAAATCAGCTATGCTGTCAGCGTGACATGATAAATTTTTTTTTCTTTAGAGAAATAATTCCAAAAATGTTTGAAAATCCTTTCTCTCTCAATTTCTTAAATTTAAATTTTTTCGGATGCCCGTTCTCTTTCATATAAGCTCCGATTGAGTTGATTCAAGTTTCTAAATTTTTCAAAAATCAAGATCTTAATTTTTAAATTTAACAAATAAAAAAACATTTTTAAAATCCGAAAATCATAATTAATTATTAGAAAATCAAAAATTTTGAATTATTCTCTGAAAATTCACAAAATCTATTAAAATAATATTTTAAATTTTAATTTTTTTGAGACAAAAATTCTAGAATGTAACATCAATTCGTATGAGTTCTTCACATTTTGCGATGGGAAAGTTTAACCTTAAACATGAATTTGTAGTTAATTATTGGAAGGAAACCCATATGAAAAAGGAAGCTTAAAAGAGAATGAAAGGGGCGGTGCCTGCCGCAGCCACGTGCATGGTCACATGCAGCATGGCGATCACTAAAGCTCTGGCCCCGACGTGCACTGAATCGCAAGCTACAAGTTGTGGGGTACAGTCGGTTGTCGTCCCATGCCGACATCAACTACCTCCTGGGCTGAACTCAGAAAATGGTATCTGATTTCGTGTTGTTCTTGGAAAACTGTACAACGGATAACATTATGCAGTGGCCAGTTTTTTTTTTTTTTAAAAAAAAAACTGATACTAGTATCGAATCTGGTGTAACTAAATTCAATTGATCTCCATAAGTGTGTGGTTACGGGTGACAGATGTATATTAATAATTAAGAACCTAACTGAAATATTCTATCTTTTTTCTTACAGGGAATAGTAAGGGAGTCCCCTACGGTATAATTCTACCAAAATTATGTGGAGATAATTATACTATTTTGTATAAAATTTCTACATTGTGAACAATCTATTTTACATCATATTTTTGCATTTTACAAGGTAAAGTACTGCACGTGAAGGAGCGCCAAATTAATTTCACTTTTCGCAATCCCTCTTCTGAAAGCAGTCCTATCGCGGTCCTTTATCTGGAGCGAATGCAAATTCAGTCCTATTTTCGTATTACGAGAGTTTGTTCAACTACTGAGTCTTCGTCATTTAATTACATCGACGAAGTAGACTAAAGAGTAGCTAGCAAATGAACACACCATATAAATCCAAGCAAGAATCACTACTACAAAATGGTATATCAATAGCACTTCTTCATCTGGGCCGGTTCTTAAATTTTAGAAAAAAATGATTGTGATAGATGACTTAGAGAGGTAGTAAAAATAATCACTATTGGTTCTGAGGTTAGAAGCGATTGCGATGTAGCACCGGACACATCACAATCGATTCTTATATAAGAAGCGATAGTAATGATCATACACATCACTATTGTTTCTTACAAAAGAACCGATTGTCATCACTATCGCTTCTTATAAAACAACCGATTGTGATGTGAACGTGCACATCACAATTAGTTCTTAATAAAAAAGCAATAGTGATGTTCATGCATATCACTATCACTTCTCTCGTAAGAACCGATTGTAATGTGCATGATTACATCACTATCGCTTCTTAAGTAAGAACCATTCTGATGTGCCTCGCTGGGTTATTTATATCACTCGTGTTGAACTCTCCTCTATTTTTCAGAGGAGATTTCTCCACCGCCACCTGAGAAAACAACTCATATTCTGTTGTTGGAAGTAATATTTGGGTGAGAAAAATTGAAATCCTCAAGAGTGAGTGTTAAGAGGGTAAGTTTGAGGCCTAGCTGGAGGAAATTTTCCCTCATTTTGCAGAATTTATGGTTTTCTTAAAAATATGAGCATTCCTTCAACCCCTTCAATTTTGCACCACATAATTTAAATTTGGATATGTCGTAAAGAAAGTTTAGGTTGCACTAGTATTGTATATATATCCTATCATATTTCACACCCTTTATTTGACAAGCACATATGTATATTTAGTTATCTTAATTTGTAGTGCTCTCATATTAATATGAAATTATATTGATGCTGTCACATGATAAATGTTAGAGTTTAAGCTGTGAAACCTACGTCTCCCGTTCGAGGGTGCTTGTTTATAAATATGCTAATCGAAATGGCATATTTATAATGAAGCAGTCTCCAATTGTGAGGAATTACACTTGTTGGATCCATCATGGGGAGACTGGTAGTACCGTTGTGGTATGCAACGAAGACATGGTGAAACCCGATGACGAGTTGCAGTATGATATGTTTAAGGAGGCCAATTTGGAGCAAATGTTGTGGGATGTAGAGAGAAATTACACGGAAAGAGAGTTTGAAAAGTTTAAAAGCTTAATGCAAGACGATGCAAAACCGCTGTTCTCGGGTTGCAAATTAGAATACACCAAGCTAGGTTCGGTCCTTGCATTGTTCGAAATGAAGGCGAAACACCATTGGATAGATACAAGTTTCAATGCACTTCTAGTTCTTCTATCGGATTTGCTTCTAGAGGGAAATGAGTTGCCAACAAGCATTTATGAAGCAAAGAAGCTACTATATCCTATGGGAATGGAAATAGAAAGGATACATGCATTTATACATGCTTTGCAGTATCCTAAAGTATGTTTCTACAAAATTTCTAATAATTTCAACAATATATCAAAAAGTTATGGCCTTTTCTCTCTTTGATGAAATGCTAAAACTTCAGAACTTGCAAAGGTGATTAAAATTCAGAACATAGAAAGCTTATCAGAATCAGTTTCATAGTGAACCGACACAGATACTTTATTAGAATCGGTTTTCTTAGTAAAC
The DNA here is from genome assembly GCA_036346375.1 of Guadua angustifolia. Lineage (NCBI taxonomy): Eukaryota > Viridiplantae > Streptophyta > Magnoliopsida > Poales > Poaceae > Guadua > Guadua angustifolia. The sequence goes on along the minus strand of CM070511.1, from coordinate 12,412,490 downwards.
CGATACAAATAGAAAGCTTATCAGAATCGGTTTTCTTTGTGAACCGATACAGATAGTTACTCATCAGAATCGGTTTTCTTTGTGCACCGATACAGATAGTTCACTCATTAGAATCGGTTTTCTTTGTGAACCGATACAGATACTGTACTCATCAGAATCAATATTCTTGTGAACCGATACAGATAATGTACATCAGAATCAGTTTTTATTCTTGAACTGATACAAAATGCCTGGCTCGAACATTGCTTGCTCCCACGCAATTTCACTGGTAGCCCTCTCAAACACTAGAGTGCTTGATATGTCGCAAAGAAAGTGAGTGAGTAGCTTACTCGGAGTGACAAACAAAAATTTGTCATAATTATTTGTGTTAGTTTTTTGACTAAACTGATAGAGACATTGTGAGTGAGTAGCTTAAACTTGGCGTTAAACAAATTAAAACTTGACGTTTAACATAACAAAACTTGATTTTTAACAAAACGAAACTTGAAAAATAAATAGCATTTCCAAAGCTCACGCGATAGACAAATGTAGTTCATGCAATTTTGTAATAAACTCTATGTACTTATTTCTAATCCAACATTCATCGCTACAGAAGGATTCGTAGTCCTCCCAACCACAGGCCATTTTTTGGCAGCACCATGGGCCCTGCTCCGGTAGCATGGGCTCCTGTCTCCACACGCCAACCATATTCTTCCATACCAGGTTCTGGACCGTGGCGAGGGTGATTTTTCGGTAGCGCTTGCACTCCTGGTTAGTAGTTTTGGCCGTGTCACACATGTAGCCGTAGCGCCAGGCGACCAGATCACTCCCGAGCTGGGCGAAGTAGCGCTTGGTTAGATCGGTCTCAGCCCGGGCAAAGTAGAGGAGGCTGAGCACGTAAACCGCCGCCTTATCGCTGCATGCGGCCGCCTGTTCGTGACACGCGAGGCCACGCTGCATGTCCTCGTGCTCAGACTCGGAGAGCACGGCCTTGAGGCCGACAAAGAAGCAAGCCTCTGGATTGCCGGCCCTAGCCAGGTGGTTGACGACGCGCGAGGTAGCGCACATCTCCATCCACTCCATCGCCCATTCCGTAGCGACACCCGCTTGCCCACGTATCAATCCTTTGCCACCTTAGACAAGGTTTTGCAACTACAATATGCCAAAAAAGAAAAACCAATTAATTAATCAAATTGCTGATGGCGGGAAACTCCCACAACCTATCAATCAAAAAAGAAATGAAACAGTGATCAGTACGTGGCTCGTAGGCTGCAAAGGTCATCCATGGGGCAAGATGAACTCGAGGACACGAGGCTAACGATATGGACGAGGACAGCATCGGGAAGAATGACGTCGAGTGCCGGCGCCCTTGCCATGGCTTGCGGTTTTGCGTACGGTTGCTGGCTTGAAGACGAATGGTTGCACATGCTTGTTGCTTGAAGACGAATGGTTGCACACGCTTGTTGGCTTGATGACGAATGGAAAATGAAGAGCCTCTTGTGTTGCACACAAATTTATACCACCGATCGAGAAGACGAAGCATCCGACACAATCAGTGTTGGTTTCTTTGGGAAAACTGATTGAGATTGAATTTGTAGCGTCAGATACTATCAGTGTCAGTTTCTGCGAGAAAACCGATTGAGATTATCATCGGAATCGGTTTTTATCTGAACTGGTTCAGATCACTTGTCATCAGAATTGGTTTTTTGTCAAAACTGATTTAGATAGTCCTGAGAAAGATTTAGTTCGGCGCAGAAAGTGGTTCATCACGGACCCAGTCTGGGGTAAAACTCTTAGGCGCCGGACCAACCATGAACCAGTTTGTTGCACGCCATTAGAATCGATTTTATATGGGAACCGATTCAGATAACATGTAATCAAAATCGATTTTCTATGGGAACCGATGCAGATGACATTTCACCAGAATCGGTTTTGCTATGGGAACCGATTCAGATGACTTGTCATCAGAATCAGTTTTTTATGTGAACCGATTTAGATGACTTATCATCAAAATCTATTTTTTTGGAACCAATTCAGATAGTCCTGAGCATGAATATAATGTTCTTTCACGGTTCGCTCTCCATTTCATCTAGTCTTTTGCAGTTTCGCCTCCTTCCTTGACGCCGCCGCCTCCTCTCGTCCTATCCCCTCCCCACCACGCGCCCTCCTTCCCCGATGCCTCTGTCACCTCCCCCCACCACCGCCTCCTTCCTCGACACCACCACCTCCTCTCCTCCTATCCCCTCCCCACCACGCACCCTTCTTCCCCATCGTCTCCGTTGCCTCCCCCCACCGTCGCCTCCTCTCCCGACGCCACCGCCTCCTCTCCTCCTTTCAACTAGCTCAGAGTGTTGTTCCTTTGTGAGTATATATGTGTTGCAGATTGCTTTCTATCTATTCTCTGTTGCCTGTGGGATTTGCTCAATGATGATAATGGTATCTTGATGATTAAGGCAATTAATCTTGTGAAAATAGGTCTTGAACTGGTAGACTTGTATGTAAAGCTACTAGTAATCTGATTTTGGTAAGAAATTACTGAACTGTTATTTACATGCTGGTAGAAAATAGTTTGCTACAGATCTGTATAGTTCCTGGTTCGATTACAATATTATCGCATTTTATTCAACAATCCACATCGGGAGTTACCTTTATTTTTTATCTCAGCATGATGTTAGAGTTTAGGTTGCGTAACCTACGTCTCCCGTTTGAGAGTGCTTGTTTATAAATATGCCGATGAAAATGGCATATTTATCAGCAAGCAGTCTTGAATTGTCCACGATTTTTGGACAGTTCGAGGATATGTGGTTCGGGCAAGTTCTTGAGCTATTGTACAACTCTAGAGTAGATTTCAGTAGTGTCTCCCTAGTGTTCTTCGGATACACATCCCTCTTGACCTGTTGTCGAGACGTGTATCACGAGAACAACAGAGAGATGCTGCCGAAATTTTCTCTAGAATTGTACATCGGCTTAGGAACTAGCCTGAAGCACATATCCTCGAATAGGATTAGGACCTAACTTATTTAGAGATTAGAAGTTATTGTTGGTATGTATTTAGTTGGTCAACAGATATATTTTTCTTTAAGATCATTCATTCATCTCATACTCTACTGCAATATGCTAGAATAATTGTATGCTATAAATTATCCATTATGTTGTTGCTTCATATGATTTATTGTCAAGTTCACATAATAGCGACAAATTGCTTTCTCTCATATCAAATATATGACTATGTCAGATAAAATACTCAAAATGTCATAATTAGAGAGCATCGTCTCATCGCCAAACAGAGTTCAAGGTGATCCTGAGGGGCCGAGCCAAGTTCCAAGTGTTGAGCCAAGCCAATTTCCAAATGTTGAGGCTCCGAGTAAGGTGAGGAAGGCCCGAAGACCGAACAAAGGGGCCACAGGGAGAAGCCGTAGGTTCTCCACTTCAATGCCACAGGGGTCTACACAGATCCTCCCAAGTACAAGGGGTGATACCGATCATTCCTCGGTCAATTGGTGAGAGAGAGAATGCCTATAATGGTTAAGGATTGGAGAAAAGAAGTCAGCGTCGAGCAGAAGAATCAGCTGTAGGACGAGGTTAAGGGCAAATGGATCATAGAAGAGGAAGATGAATGCAATGCGAGGCAATACACCATGAAGAGGATGGGTGTGGTCATGAGGCACTTCAGGGTCCTCATGCAAGTTTGTACGTGCTAAAAGGCCATACACCATTCGAGAGGTATCGTTCGTGACTCCTGATGTTTGGGAGGAGTTCACGGGGATGAAGGGCATGCCCGAGGCAGAGCAGCTGAGAGAGAGGAACACCGCTATCCAGACCCGCACCCCCTCGGTACAGGCAGCTATGAGGGGAAGAAAGCAGAGTGGGTGCGACTAGCCGAGGAGTGCACAAACTCCGAGACGACGATGCCTTACTTCCACATATGTGAGGAGCGGGCACGCGACTGGGTATTAGTGAGGACAAAAAACCCACCGACAGGCAGCTTGTAGTTGCAAACCCCGCTACCGCGCACATCGTCTCCATCATCGTAAGATATATAACTTAGTGCGTTGCTGTAGATCCAACTTGTATTTCGGATCTAATTCATACTTGCTTATTGTAGGAGGAGGTAAGCTAACGGAAAGAGTAGGGGACCTTTCAGAGACAAGGGTCAAATGACATTCTGTCATCTGCGATCAGGAAGCCTGACCATAAAGGCTGGGTGCTTGCTGCAGGGGCGAGGCATACATAGAAGTCCTACTTCCAAGATGGTGCTTCGAGTGCTAGATTAAGATCATGGAAGGCACGTGTGGAGCACCTCAAGGACAAGCTTAGGGAGCAGCTGAGGGAGCAAATCAAGGATAAGATGAGGGGGAGATGATGGCACGTGAGGAGCACATAAGGGCCGAGATGATGGTGATGATCTCCTAGAGTCAGAGCCTGATGCCCTTGCCTCCCGTAGAGAAGCCTGAGCTACGACCCAGCAGCGGCGGTTCCAAAAATGATAACACTACTCCCCAGTTAAAGGTAATAATTAAATTTTTTTGACTAAAAGCTACGAGTATAACTCCTACAATATTTTTCCTCAAGTTCTGCACTTCTTACAGGCGCCTGCTAAGTGCCAGCTCACCCTGACGGAGGACGGATTTCCCATCAAGGCTGTACGCGGGGTTGCATTTTCATGCAAGGAGACTTACACTATGCATAGTCAGCCCTTGCCCCTTGGGGATGGGCTAACATGGGGTGCAAGTGGACTATGTCCACGAAGACATCGTATCACATGTGCTGTAGTTCCCCCAATGAAAATATCACCACTCTCAGGCAGGCACACATGTCGTTCATTAAGTGGCCCACCACAGGTGTCATATTGGTCAAGGTAAAAGTTCATCCCATCTTCTCTACTATTCCTGTAGTACCTCAACAAGTTACATATGCGTGTGCTTCGTAGGTTCCTACCGTACCTGCGCCTGCTCCTGCTCCTACACAGAGTGCAGAGCTCGCACATAAAAGGACTAGCATGACAACCACTAAAGCGCAGGAGGCCTCGATGACTCCTTCGAAGAAGGCAAAGCTAATAGAGGCCACAGTGCCCCCTCCAACACATGCAAAGCCCCTTGCCCCGACCTCGCAGACTTCTTCTACGCAGAAAGGAAAGTCGGCAGACAATAAGAAGACCTCTCATGATTTCAAGGCCTACGTATATGGAAAACCCTTGATTGCATCCAACCTATTGAATACTCTAGGCAAATTTAGTCGCTTGCTCTATAGATGGTACATTGATAAGGTCAAAGAGGACGAAAGTAGAGTCGACTTCACTGTGAGGTATAGAAAGGGACATTTCCACCGCGATGAGGTTGGGACATTTCCAGTTAGTTTTGAGGATCTATTCTGTGTGTACCAACTGATGGCCATTGATATTTCTACTTTACGATCTTGGACACTGTGAGTAACGCACCATACACCTGATGACTTTCATAGGATTTCGTATTATGCTTTCTAACGTTCAGCACGAGTTGCAGGGCAATGAGGCAGCAAGCCGTGACGCATCAACACCTAGTTGGTTTCATCGACCCCGAGCTGATGTCTACGACCGTGGCACGGCTTCAACCGGATGTCCTTGCCGACTACATCAAGCGGGCTTTAATTGCTGAGTCGAAGAACAACTTCATTCTATTTCCGTACCATAAGGAGTAAGTAGTACTTTACCCTTCAATTATTTGTATACACTTACACAATATGCGAACTTATTTCCTTGCACTACATGCTATTTAATAAGCAACCATTGGGTTCTACTCATCCTCGTTCCGAGTAAAAACACGGTCTACATTTTAAACTCGATCGAGAAGAGACCGATGGCCTACGCGATCAAGTCTCCTTTGGAGTAGTTAGTACATTATTGTAACCTAACACGTTCTGAATTTAACATCATTCATTTTTTTAACTCAATAGTATCTCTCTAATGTATGAAGGAGTTTCTCGGCCTACGTTGATGGAGGAGGGAAACACGTTGCTGAAAAGGGCAAGACACTGGAGTATAAGCGCTTTAGGGTACAAGTGCCTACCATATATACGATTAATTTTTTTCTAACATGTAATCTTTGTGTGTTAAATTCTTTCTCTCTTCACAGTGTCATCAACAGGGCAGCAATAACCTATGCGGCTTCTACGTCATGCACCACATGACGCTCCTGATCAACAGCTCACATCTTTTCCTTAAGGTATACATGCATAATAATACACTTAGCCTTTTACATACAAATTTTAAAATTTAAATTACTACACTACATTCTATTTTGCAGTAGATTAGTATCCCCCCGAAGAGCTTAGACAATAAAGCACTGAACACCATACGAGATCACTTAAGCTAATGGTACTAGCTAGAAGTTATTCAGAGGACGACAGGTTTAGAGATCTTGAATCATTATACTAGTCCATATGTAAACAATATTAATTAGTACTGATTGTTAAGCATGCTTATGTTGTATATTGTTACTGATTGTTAAACATGCTTATGTTGTATATTGTTATTGATTGTTAAGCATGCTTATGTTTATATATTGTCACCGAATGTGATATGTGTTGTAATTAAAATGTTTGTGTTCTATGAATGTCATATATGCATTATGTGTTCTGTACTGCGAATGATACATATATATGTGCATACTGTCAATATGTGCTATTTTGGAGAATATGAAAAAGGACATACCCCTGAGGGTCATCACAATCGGTTCTTATGTGGAACTGATTCTGATGATAGGGCCATCAGAATTGATTCTTCTATAAAACCGATTCTGATAATCCTGTCATCGAAATCGGTTCTTACAAGAAATCAATTATGATGACCATATCATCGCAATCGGTTCTTACATTAAACCGATTCTGATGATCCGGTCATCAGAATCGGTTCCATGTAAGAATCGATTTCGATGATACGGTCATCAGAATTGGCTCCATGTAAGAACCGATTGTCATGATCCCTTATCAGAGTCGATTCCTATATGGAAGCGATTACGATAATTGGGTCATCAGAATCAGTTCTACGTAAGAACCGATTGTAATTAGAGATCATCACAATCGGTTTCACATAACCGATTCTGATAACAATATCATCACAATCGGTTCCTCATAACAACCGATTCTGATGACCATATCATCACAATTGGTTTATAATATGAACCGATTGTGACGTGACTCTATCACAATCGGGCCAAAACCGACGTGATAGTACCCCCTCATCACTATCTAAAAACTTTGTATCGCCTTTAGAACCGACTGTAATGATAAAAGTGAACCGATTCTGATGTACAATCCTGTAGCAGTGAATTGAACACGAAAGTATATATTTCAACAGCAAAAATACTCAACAGCAAAACTACTATATACATATAGGACTAGTATTTACAAGCGGGCTTGATTAGCAGGCCTCATTCTTCAAAAAATACAGGATTCCGATCTTGATATAAAGCATCACGGATCATAAATACACCAACGAGTGCACTACTATGCATTCTGTTCATTCAGAAATATAAGTCGTATTTTGATTTTATACAAGGATTAAAATTATGGTAAAATTAGGAGGTGTATGAGAGAAAATGACTTACATCTCACTTAATTGTTATAGAAGATGACATGATCACTTATTCCATTTAAGTTTATAAGGTGTATTTTTTGAGTGATCTTGTCCATAAATATAGAATATATTTTATATTTTAGTACAAAATTAATGTGATATTCCCTCGATACCCTAATGAATATACATCTTACTTTATATTCTCTACATACATGCATAAAGTATAGCGTTTAGTGATAATAATTAGACGTAATATAGTTATTTTCAATATCTTCTTGTTCTATGTGTAGAAAAATGTGCTTTATAAATTTGGTTAGGGGGGATACTTTATGTGGGTGGTAGCGAATAATGCATATGGATGAAATTAACAGGATAAATAGAAACATAATAGAAAAAACTTCGTTAAATCTACATGCATGCCTTATATTTTTAGACAAGACTATTCAAATATAGAACTTATATATCTAAATAGTACCTCATGAAATTTACATACATGTCTTATATTTTTAGACAAGACTATTTAAATTATAGAACTTATATTTCTAAACAGTACCAGCTGAACGGTGATGAATCATTTGCGTTCGTCCGCTGGGTTTCTCACGTTGTTGCTTTGCCCATTTTACCCTTGCTTACATTCCTTTTGGTCTTTAGTTTATTGTAGTCGTTGTGGCGGAGGAAGCATCTAACGACTTATCTGAACTGAATGCACAAAGCAAATTAAAACACACATTTCACCGACCAATCTAGTTCCAGATGTCTGGTGAGTTGGCGAATGGAGATGCCAGTGCTCTGCTGAGCGTACGGAGACGCCTAATGCACTCGTTGGACATGACCGTTTTGCTAGATTAAGTTGTTGGATATAAAAGTGTCCAGAAAATTACAAGCTTTCTTCATCAACAGAAAGTACAGGCCTAATAGCACGCTATGTCAAATACTTTTGATTACTTGGTACCAGTTTGCGGTTGCTGCGCTATAAACTGGGGCGGACCCAAGGAACCTAAGCTGGGCTCTAGGCTTCTGCAGTCGGTCACCAGCAGCAGGGTTTACGTTACCGAAATGACATAGGAAATCGCCTTCGGCCGGTAGCAATTTTTGTCGAAAATCGTTAAAAACAGAAGCATTTCGAAATCAAAACTTTTGAAAAAAATTTAAAAAAATCAAAAATCGACTGACCAGTTGAACTTTTATTACGGCCTATGTTTTAAGCGATTTTTGTCGATTTTTGTCAAAAATCGAGCGATTTTCACCGATTTTTAACCGGTTTACGTCACATAAATTTTTTTCAATTTTTTGACCGGTTTACTGATCGGTTTCAAATACTAAGCTAGCTCAATACAATCAATTATCGCGATATTAGAGCCCATAATCGCAATATTGTTAACCCTGATCACTAGCACTCATGCAGTATTTCTGCTTCCACTACAAGAAACAGGGGAAAATTCGTGGGTTTTTTAAATTCGTGGGAAAAAAAACACACGAATTTATATGTTCAAATTTGTCGGTTTGCAAAAAAGCCCACGTATTTAATTAAATTCGTGGGCCATAAAAATACCCACGAATTTATAACCTAAATTAAATGGGTTCACGTGAATACCCACAATTTAATAAACTTCGTGGGCGCGTAGTCTACTTAATTTAACTCTTGTGGTAACCCCGCAAGACGTCTCCCTCTCTCTTCGCCTCTCCTTACCCTAATCTGTCTTTTTCGCTCCATCCTTGACCCCACCTTGGGTCACCTGCCCGCCTCGGCCGCGCCACCAGCCCGCCACCTCGGCCTGCTGCCTGCGCCCGCCAGCCCGCTCCGCCCCACCCGCCACGCTGCCCTCCTGACCCCAAGATTGCCGCCCGCCGTCGCATGGCGCCACCCCACCTCCCGAACCCCATGACGCCCTTGCCCCGTCCCCATGCAGGCCAAGATCAGACGCCCGACCCGCCTCTCCCCGTCCCTCGAGCTCGCGATCGGCGCTCTCCTCCTCCATGGCTGCTGGGCGGCTAAATCCTCCGTGGCGGGCGGTGACTCCTCCTCTGCGGCTCACCGGCTCTAGTCCTCCTTGTCAGGGTCCAAGCAACAGCGATTGGAAAAGTGAAGAAATTAGAGCCTGGGAAAGACTTTGACGGAAGAACAGAAGGGAAAGTAAGGTTCCAGACTAACTACTTTACTCTCATCGAGTCTAAGTATTGGGAAATCATATTCGATTCCATTTTTCCGAATGTTCGCTTTTATAGCCACTTTCTTACAAATGTAAAGGTAAAAAGTAGTTGAAAAGTAGCGATGCTTGAGAATTGAAAAGAAATTACATCTCAGCAGATAATTACTACTTGATTCTTTAACTTTTCATGCAAAGCAAATCTGATCCTCCATTCTCCCTGTGGTAGTCGGCTGACTTCATCATATTGGTTGTTGTCTTCTCCTTTCCAGCGCACTCGCTTCTACTCCTCTTCTTGACTGAGCACACCATTGGTCTCGACAATCCTCCGCCGACTCCTCGGCTCCTCGACTTCGGCTCCGGCCCTTGGCAGTGAGCAACCGAGCAATTGAGCAAGGTAATTCCTTTTGGTTGCTTTTGTCTAATTATCGTTTGTGAAAAGTTTGTGGTGGCTCCTAGGTTTTAGCTCATAACTATGAATTGGTAGGTAATCTTTGTGGTAATATGTTATATATGATACTTGTTGGATGATTTGTAATCTTTTGTCTGCTTGAGTGGATGTCCAGATCATTAGAGGAGGTCATGGTGAAATTTTTTCTAGTTAGCCCGCTAAGCTTTAAATGCTTTAGGGTTGTGCAAACGACTTTATGGACAATGACAATGTAGTAGTATTATTTATGGGGTTGCGCATGGCATGCAGACCCATTTTGTGATCCAAATTCACTTCACCGACCATGGGTAGGAGGTGGCGGATAGTGGGAATGCCCGTAATCCGAGAATGCCTTTTCCGCTTATTGATCTGCTTGTTGATGCGTCGGAAACTCTTGCTAGTTTAGTTTCATATGGGAGATCATTAACATAGGGTCATGTTCTATCAAAGCAATCAATTGTCTTGATATGTAGTAGTATAATCAAAAGCAGTCAATTGTCGCAAACTCTTTAGGAGAAAATTCATAAGCAAAATTGGTAGGGTAGTGATAATTGCAAATCATGTGTGGTGTGAGAGGACACTGAGAAGGTGTAGTTTCATTGTCCTGTTGAGCTTATGTCAGTTGATTTAACATTCTTGACACAACACACTATAATTCGGAGGGAGCTGTTGAGAACTCTGCTATTACCTTTCTTTCTCAAGTCGCTTGGCATGATGAACATTTTGCAAATGTGAGTTACCCGATAATTCAAGCGTAAAAAGTAACCAAGTATTGACATGTTTCCTTATTTGGGTCCATATTCCAGCTTGATCCTCCCGATTCTCGAAATCTGCGTAGCCTCCTTGATTTCAGAACATAAAGTGTACGGTTGGAATTTGGCTTATTTCTAGAAGTACTTTGGAGATAGCAGCATGATTGAAAATAGCACATTTTCTTTAATCCTGATAAGGTGTTATTTCGTTGGTGCATGATTGGCCTCTTTCTTATTGTCTAATTTAATCTGAGCTGTGAATCATAGCTTGTAATTGTTCCATGTAGAAACTTTTATTGGATACAACCAAAATATCAACATATTTTGCACAACTAGAATAAAGTTAATTGTCTTTGGCAGTCACATAATGTTTGTGCACTTGTCCATCATGGAATATTTCTTTCAACAACTTTTATATCCTTAGTGAAAAATTCGTGGGTTTGCATCGAATAGTAGAGACCCTAGGCGTCACCCGTTCGGGAACGGCGCATCTCACATTTGCTTGTGAGGTGCGCAGATTCGAATTATCGGCGTATTTTGGACGCCCGAGAATGTTGGTCGTTGCATGGGGCTGTGGCGTCGGCGATCGAGCGTGATTTGGCCGCATAACCTGTTGTTCTCCGACGCACCGGCTTCAGCGTGCGCTTGGAGAACTGGGGTTATATCTTTAAATTTTGTTCTTGCTCAGAAGACGCACACAGTCGCATGCAACGGCCTCCATTCTGGGTGGGTTTAGAACACATCTTTCCTACCAGGTTGTCTTTGTCACCTAAGCCACGCGTCAAATGCGTTGACATCGTTTCATTTGTTTAGCTTTGAGAATGGGTGACGATCGAAGGGCGATGTATGACGGATGGAGGAGTGATGGGGGCACACAAGGAATGGGGGCAGATCACGGATGCTTTCTTGAAGCAAGCATTATTTGGAGGAGCTGAATATGTGTATTGCCCGTGTACCCTCTGCGAGAATAATAGCTACTACAAAGAAGGATATAGTGCAATATCACATTTGCAAAAACGGTTCATGCCTAACTATTTGGTGTTGCACCGTCATGGAGAGGCCGCAGGCGTGCCATTGAGTCGGACCATGGGGAGGATGACGACCGGATGGAAGAGATCTTTGCATGATCTTGGCGGGGATTGAATTTAACTCGGGGAGGGTCACAAATGAGGAGGTTAAGGAATTCTATAGGCTACTTGGCGCCTCGGATGAGAAGTCGCATGACTTGACCAATATGACCGTCCCGCAGCGGTTACATCGCTTATGTCGATGAAGTCAAGTTCAACTTTTCGAATAAATGCTTCAACGCTTTGCTTGAACTTATGAATGATGTCCTTCCGCCTAACCACAAGATGCCAAAGGATTTGTACCAATCGAAAAAGTTGATGGCCGGCCTCGGGATGAATTACCAGAAGATTGATGTGTGCGAGAATAATTGCATGCTGTTCTGGAAGGACCATGATAAGGATATTCATTGTATGCATTGCAGTACGTGTAGATTCGTTGAGGTGGTAGATGAGGAAGGGGTATCAGTGACTACAAAGGTCGCGACTAAACAGCTTCGGTACATACCGATCACGGATAGGCTTAAACGATTGTACATGTCAAAAGTAACAGCGAAACATATGCGGTGGCACAAAGAAGGTAAACGTGAGGACCGAGACCCGAATATGATGGTGCATCCGTCTGATGGCGAGGCATGGCAGGCATTGGACCGATTCGATCCTACATTTGCAAGCGACCCTAGGAGTGTCCGTCTTGGTTTGTCCACAGACGGTTTCACACCTTTCAGCACAAGCGCTAGCCCCTACTCTTGTTGGCCGGTCTTCATCATGCCATACAATCTTCCACCTGAGATTTGCTTGAAAGAGGGGTTCATATTCCTTGCTCTTGTCATTCTAGGTCCTAAGCATCCAGGGAAGGATCTCAATGTGTTCATCTGGCCCTTAATTGACAAAATTTGAAAAAGTTGTGGCGAGGGAAAAGGCATCTGACAGCGTTTTGGTAGAGAATTTACCTTACAAGTCGCATACGTGGTCGGTCCATGATTTGTTGGCATATGGCATTTGGGCCTTTGGTGTGTTCATGGTCGCTTTGTGTTGTCCAATTTGTATGGTGACTCGATGCATTCAAAGCTCACACACGGTAAAAGATCACATTCTTCGATTGCCATCGACGGTGGCTTCGGCGAGGCACCTTTTCAGAACGATGCCAAAGCATTTGAAAAGGAAAGAAAGTTAAAAAGAGCCGCCGGCGACTCACAGAGAGAGAGATAGCTGAATGGCATAGTCGGCTTGAGCGATCTCTGAAGTGGGTTTCATCGGCTATGGAAAGGAGCACAAGCTGGACTCATATTTCTTTTCTTTGGGAGCTGTCTTACGCTGAAAGCTTTGATTCTCGCCGCATAACATAGATTTGATGCACCAAGAGCGCAATGTGGCGTAAAGCATCATAAGCATGGTGTTTGATGTAACCGACAAAACAAAGGATAACGTGAGTGCTAGGAAAGACATGGGTGATCATTGTGCTAGGCCGTGGCTCGAGGTTAAAGTTGGTTTAAATGGAAATGAGAGCCGCCACGAGCTCCATCTTGTGTGAAGCCGGAAGACCGTAAACAGATTTTGAGGTGGTTGAAAACTCTAAAGTTTCTGATCGCTATGCATCTAACATAAAACGCAGTTGTGAATGTCAAGACCTTTGGTAAGCTAAGCGGGCTAAAGAGTCATGATTACCATATTATCATGGAAAGACTTGTTCGGTAATGTTTAGTGGCTATTTTGATAATGAGTTGTGGAGGATGTTAGTGAGCTCGATTACTTCTATAAGCGAGATATCGCTAAGGAAATCTCAAGACGTTGATCTGAAGTTAGAGAAGGAATTCCTTTGCTTGTATGCAAGATGGAAAAACTTTCCCACTGGTTTTATGAATGTGATGCAACATCTGTTTGGTGCATCCGCCTTGGGAAGCGATGGTTGGAGGTCTGCTTGATTCGGATGGATGTATAGTCGAAAGGGAGTTGAAAAAGCTTAGAGCTACAGTGCGCAACAAGGCAAGGGTAGAGGGGTGTATCGCAGAGGCTTATGCAAGTAAAGAGATCACGAACTTCTCAACAAAATATTTCGCAGTCAAGCACAACGTGAGTGCCCCTACGAGTCGGTACCGTGCCATGGAAGAAGAACCGTTGTGCGAACTTAAGCTTTTTCAATGCAAGGGTCAACCTGTTGGGTCGTACACTGCACACCATGTTGAGTATGAGGAGTGGAACCTGGCCATGCTTTACATGTTCAGTAACATGGTAGAAGTTGAAAAATATTTTGAGTAAGTGACTTTCTGAATTATGTTTTCAACATTTCAATATAGTGTCCTTTTTAACCCAAGAATAAATGACGCAGAGTGTTTGACAAAGAAATTGGAAGTCAACTCGACAACCCACAAGTAAGCAATTGGATAACCTACGTCGTGATGGGTTGAAAGGCGGCCCAAGCTTCGTGCAATGGTTCCGTCAGCATGTAATTTGACTATTTATTCATTTTTTTAAAATGAATTGTTGTAGTGTATGCGTGATGCCTCCGTCCGTCAGTATGTAATTTGACTAACAAAGATGCATATTGCTATATAGTGTATGCGTGATGCCTCCGTCCCTGAGGATGTCCGACAGCTCTCACATGGTGATGTGACGGCAAGGAGCTATAGTCTCTATGATGTGAGCGGGTTCCGTTTTGAGCAATGAAATTAGAAGCTAGCCGTCCACTTGCGGCCACTTCAAACAATGGAGTAGTCACAGCGTCGTTCGATTCCAGCGGTGATATATTAGACTACTACGGTGTTGTACAAAACATAATTGAGTATACCTTTGGGGTGCCAAAGAACTGAAGGTTGTGTTTTTGATTGCCATTGGTTCGATCCACACAACGGCACTGCGTGTCGATGACTTTGGGATGGTGGAGGTGAAGCACGATTCGACTTCGAGGCCACATCAATAACATTGTGCTTGCACATCGAGGTTGAGCAGTGTACTACGAGCTATCCTCACCGTAGCTTGAAGGCTTGGTGGGTTGTATTTAAAGTTAACCCTGAAGTATATCCTCCTGGGGATGTTTCATATGTGCAAAGGAACGTAGAAGATGATGTGGGTGATGTATATCAAGAAGCTATGGGGGATTCTTTCCTTGTCTCCGACGGGGCAAGACTCGATCAATTACCTACCGATGCCACAGACGTAATAACAGATGAACCAGGCCCTTCACGGAAACGCCCTAAAAAGTCAGTAAGGATTGCACGTCTTCAAGCGTCGCCTCAATGAAATCTGAGTCGCAGCAGCGCAGCGCCGAAGCGACTTTTGATATGTATATTTTGTAAGATGTGCTTGATGAGTGGAAGTGGAATGACCTGTTTGATATCAGATGTTCTATTACAATTAATGGTACATGAGGAAGCGCAATTTTGGTCACGGTCACAAGAAGCGTCTCTTTTCTCTTAAGAGTGCCACTAGTTTATTCGCTTTCTTATGGTAATTTATCCTTTATTTGTTTCAATTTGTACCTTTGCACTAATTTTACGAAGATATTTTGTGTTTTTGGGTTTTAGAACCTTTTTCACATATTATGTCATTAATTGTTCATGGACTCGTCTGTTCTTTGCGAGTTGAAGTCAAGAAAAGCGATCTGAAAACATCGGGAAAGTGGCATCGAAGAAGCGTCGGGCTTTGGATCAATAGGAGAAATCGGAGACACATAGAAAAGGCCGAACCAACAAGAAACATCTTCCATTGCATCATCTCAAGCTAGGTATGCACATTTCAGATCTTAAAGAGAAGCACGGTGCATGATATGTATGCTTGAGTGCTTGTCTGTATGTATCTTCGGTGCACGTGTGAAAGTGGTGATATTGAATGTACAGAAATGACATATATAGCCTGCTTCATAACTCTGTTCTTACGGTGATAATGTTTTCTATATTGAAATAGAGAGGTTCTCCAACCTTGTCACATAACTATGTAAATAAAATATTGTTAATCTTCAACATGAATAGGATCTGGGTTTGCTAACACTCAATCTGCTATTTCTTTATGAATGTCATGCTTTGTATGCCTGAGTAGTCTGAAAATATGTCAGATTTTAGAGATAGAATGGTACCAGAAATGCCGTGACTAATTTACATTTAGTATTATGTTCTTTGCCATGATCTTTGGTGGAGAATAAATGGTACATTAATCTTGTATATGGCAATGCCATGATTCGGGAGAGAGGCTTAAAGCCAAGCAAGACACTAGCATGCGAGGCCTTGTATGGAGGGATCATGCTCATTACATTTTTTGGTTAATGCGGAGACGATTACTAAGAATAAGTTGAGGTCAAGAAAGTAACAGATTGAAAAGTCATTAGCATGCAAGAATTCTGAATTAATGCAACTCCTTCTTGGTACCTCAAATGCATGTTTCTTTATAAAAGAACATGCTTAGTATGAGTTGGTCAATCTAGAAAATGTCAAGTTCCGGATAAACAGATAGTAAATGTATTTGTTGGGCAATGCCCCTCTATGCTGCATGATCTATATTTGCCATGTCAATGCCATGCTGAGAAGAATGTCATAGTTGAGTTCTATTTCCTTGACAATATCTTGTTGCAAGTAATTGGTAAATAAAGAATAAATTGTCAAATTATCAAACCTGGTGTGGTTGATGATACCAAGTAAAGGACAATAACAACTATTTTTACAAGTTATTGTTGTCTCATTCATTTTGCAAGTTATTGAAAATTATTTGTAGACTGTGTACTAACTCTTGTCAAATTTGAGCAGATGAGTATGTTCGGGCATCGAGGTTGACAAGCTTAAAGGCAAGTTCGTGGTGTCGTCCTCCAAAAGGTCGAGGAGCGGGGTTCGATGCTCAGACTCGGCGGCGGCGGCGGCGCCATGTTTCTTGGGGCTGCGCATATTAGACAGCGGCAGGAGCAGCTCCAGAGGTGCTTCGATGAGCAGGCACGAGAACAGCTGGGGGAGCAACCACAGGAGGACGAGGGGCAGGTGGGGGTTCAGGACGAGGGGCAGGTGGGATGTGGGGATGAGGACTTGGGCGAGGATCCACGGATTCAAGCTGTCATCTATTTTTACAAGAGGGTGAAGAAGGTGAACATGAGAAGACCAGAGGCGAGGAGGATACACCTGACAGAACAAGAGTATCTCCAGAGCTCGGTCGATTGGATAATGAAGGACATGGAGGCTTGGAGGTGGATGTGCGCAGATTGGCGTCGGTGGATTTTCAAGAAAAATCAAATAGAAATCGAGGAAGAAGAAGTAGATTGGGGAAGCACAAGTACGGCGCAGACGGACACATTGGCCTAGAGCAACGCATGGTAAGTATCGGTATTGTAATTGTTAGTGAATTTGTCACTATGTTTCTAACTTTGCACCGTAGGATGCTGAAAGTGGGAGTACTCCCACTTTTGTCGAAGTTTACATCCGGGGCACCAAGGCGATGATCCACGAACCGGATGCTTTGTGCGGCGACAAAGCTCTGCGAGGATGGTAAGTATAAATGACACAATATGTTTGTGCAAATTTACATCCGGAGCACCAATATCTTTGTTTCTTGAGCGTCATATCTGAAGAAATGACACAACATCATGGGCGGAGTTTGATTGGAGGGCGCGCGGTCGATGTGGAAGCGTTGTACCACGTTGGAGGGGCCTAAAGCATGGGAGGTTCGTTAATAAAACTGATTTTATTGTTTTCGCTCTACGAATAACAAAAATGTTGCATGGTCACATTTCAGTATATATCGTTTGTAGGTGGGCCATGGGGGACGGAGTTGTGGACTGCGATCGTCGTCCACGAGGCTCGACTTCCTCACAGGGGAGTACTGCTCGCTCGTCGAGGACCACACGGGAAGCACAAGCACAGGAGGAGGCTCGTCAGGAAGCTCGCAAATTACGAGAAGACTCAGAATACATGAAAATGTATCTGCAGGTACAATCTCAACTTTAAACAAATCGCTCAATTGTACATTTGTGATTAAAATCTAACAAACAATCTATATGCAGACAAGCTGTCACAATCTCTTGGATCTCTTGGACCCTAACGTGCGGCGTTTCGCCCTCCTGTTATGCCCCAGGTAAAGATACTTGAGTTCATTACTCTCTAATTTACTTAGCTAGTAAAATCACGTTCCGCACATTTGCAGCCACCACCACAAGGAGAAGCATCACCTACTGGGATGCAGGCACCACCCCTAGGAGATGCACCTCAGGTTATATGAAATTCTCATGCATTCTTTATTTTTAAAAAACTCTATTATGTATACTTTATATCACAAACTATGATCCACAGAGCTCCCAGCCTCCTCGTCCTTTCTACATGTTCCTCCTGAGATCACCACCTTACAGAGGAGAGGCACCACAGTAAAGACGGATCGGTTCAATTCGTTATTCAAAATTTGAACTAATGATTTATATGTCGCATAATGTACCATATATGCCTTACTGGGGCTCCCGACCTCAAACCCGTTCTACATGTACCCACCACCTATGCGAGGCCAAGGAATGCCTATGTACTTCAACCCGTGGGCCTGTAGCCACCTCAGATGACACCTCGGGCGACACCACGGTATTTGTCTATTCACTGATGCTTAGGTGCTTATGATGGTATGAATATCAAACATCCACATCATTACTTTCTTTAATAGTATACTTCATTTGTACGGTTGGATCATTGTTGGTATATAGAATTGCTTCAAGCATATATCAATATAGCCAGTGGTTAAAATTGCTTATATATATAGATTAGATTGGTTTGTTAATTTAGATAGCTTGTGTCCTTAATTGCTATCAGATTATAGAACCTACCATTGAATACTAGTGCATCATTTTCCTTCATATAGATTGTTGCCACTGCTTCTATTGAATGCTTAAAAGATTAATCTTGAACTTGCAGGTTTCTAGGTCACGCCCTCCGGCATGTACTAACAGCGACATCATAGAAGACATCTTGAGCAGCGGCCGGTGGTGGTGGTAGCGCCACAACTCCAACAACCCCGAGGCATGAATTCCATTGTGAGCTCGATTGGTGTATGACCGTTGGACTTTATGACTTGTTGTGATGGATACCTTGTGAACGACTTATTGTGATGGACTTATTGTAATGGAATGTGGATTGTATCTATTGCGGTTGTAATGTGTTGTGCGTCATTGCGTAGTTTACAATTTGCCGTTGGATGTGTGATTGATTATCTAAGGATGCGCTAGAATGTCTCCTTTTGGTTTGATTATCTAAGGATCGCTAGAATATCTCCTTACGGTTTCTTTGAGATTGATATATATATTATAACGCAAATGTTTTTTGTCTGTGAGTGGATGTCCTATTTACTAGAGAGGTCATGCGAAATTTTGTACATTCGGTGACTTAGTATCGTATGGAATTTTGTATTTTGAGTGTTATGTGGCATGTCTTGTATTTTGGTTGCCAATCCATTTGAGATAGCGCAAGTGTGGAATTTGTGGTCAAATTGAGTAAGGAAAATATGAACATAGCTAAGGAAGACACTCAGGAGGAAAGTAAGTATCTAGCATCTACCTATTTTGTTGCTCTGAGATATGTTCTTTATATATGTTGTTCTATTTGCGAATACCACATTAACTAATTTATGTTGTGCGAGAAGCTTTATTGGAAAATATTAGCGGAGCTCCACAAGATTAATAACAAAGTTAGGTTTATTCCTCGATGCCATCTCAGTTCTTCTTTCCAAAGATGTTTGAGTTCAAGATTGTTTTATACTACATCTTGTGTGTTCCTTTCCTCGGTTGCTTATTGTACTAATACTACTAGAATCTTATTACTAATCACGAAACATTGATTTAAATTTTGTAGGACCACTGTTACTTCTTTGTATTTGTCCTTAATGGTTCTTTTCTTTTCCTTCTATTCTTTCTCTATTTGAAACCAGGCCTCAAGTCCATTGCAAGTAAAACATGCTGATGGAGAGTTGGAAAGATTGGGTATGAGGCTTTCTAAAATTATTTCATTCATAACGAATTTGTGTATCGGTCATTGCTCGGAGTATTATTTTGATCCTCATTAAATTGACATGTCTATCTTTGTTCCTTCAAGAGCACAAACTGTTCATTGGAATGCTCCCAAAAATGTAACAGATCTTTGAGATAGTGATTTGTTTACAAAATATGGGAATATCAAGGACTTGCAAATTTTGAGAGGTTCTATGAGACTAGCAAAGGTAAAATTTTCTTGTGGAAAGAGTTGCTTTTCCTATTGATTGAAAGGAAGATCATTTTTGTTTTAGACCTTACGCACATTTTCCTTAACAAGCTGTGGATGTTGCGGTAGGTGTGCCTTCTCAAGTATGAAACAAAAGAGCAAGTTGTGGCAGCTATTGAAGCTCTAAATGGGAAGCACCAAATAGAGGTTTGTGAAAAGTTAAGTATTCCAAATAATTTGTCTTGACTTGTGGGGATAGTCTTATGCTTGGCTCTCTGAAAAACATAATCGTACCCAACTATAATTGGGTTGTGCTTGTGTAGTCGATTTTTTTTAGTTGTAATCTTGCAAGACATCTCAAAAAGAAAAGAAAGGAAAAAAAAAAAAAAAAAAAGAAAAGAAAGATAGATAGAAAAGAGAGAGCGATCTTGCAAGCTGGTCCAAAAACTTTGCCAAGCACCACATTGTTAAAAAAATCTTGCATTTCTTTGTGCCATGGCGATTTTCAATATGTAAAGAAGAGTACTTTATGGAGCTTATGCAGAATGCAATTGAAGGGCTGAGAACGCTCATTGTGATTATGAAGATGCCCTAAAATGTTAGCTTGAAATATCGTGGTTGCATTCTTCATGCCTTTGCAGATACAATTTGGCATATATATTTGCTTCTTTATGCTCTAGAACTTGTACTCTTGTGTTACAAGTTGAATAGCCTACCATTTTAATTTATTTTTTTCATTCAAGCGCTTGCGTTTGATCGACACCTCTCTTTTCATCTGGTCATTCTGAGTTGCATTTTGCTATCTTGACATGGAGGATTCGATGTAAACACGAATGATTCTTTTCAGGATTCCACTAGAAGAGGCATACTTGCAATCTAGGCTAGTTTTCATGGCTCAACAGAAAGAAAAGGAATTAAGCAAGGAAGGCTACCAATTGATGGTTGCTTTTATTTGATGGGTACAACAGACCCCACAGAACTCTCCTACCTAATGAAGTTTGTGTGATCTTGTAAGTGAATGACATACTCTTTTGAATCTGCATGCACTTGGAATGCTTTTTTGTATGTCTCAATGATCCAAAATTTAGTAGCTTGACATTTAGTAGTTTAAATCTTCGCTATTACATCGGGCAATCGGTGTGTTTATTGTTAAAAAAGAATATCGAGAGAACGAAGCAACATCATTGATCTGAATTCTTAAGTTCGTTGACAAATGATAATATGTCTTTATGATGACTAAAATCTACAATAAAGCGATAACTTAAGATCATAAATACGTGTGGATATTTGGGGCTTCAAGATGTGAATTGCATTATTTTTACGGAGGAATATATCGTGGCATTCTTCAATTCAGTTGGTCAAATTTAGGTGACGGTATATGGCCTATAAGAGAAGAGCAAATTTGATTTTTCATCTATTTGTAATTAGAAAAATCTGTAAGAGATCTTTTGGATTATGATAAGGTTTTGATTTTGCAGAAAATATTAAGAACCTTTGTTCTTTAGCATGTCTTAGCCTCCTTTAAAACATGAACTAATATGCTATATGCAGGTATTAGTTATTTGAGAATTGTTGATGTTTCAAAGGAGGCCCTTTTATTGTTTTTTACTTTGTGTTCTATTAAACAGCGACAATGGACAGCTTTCTGGAGACGTGCTTGTATATAAACATCCTGGGTTACATTTTGGTGATATACATGTCTTTATTTGCTACTTCAGTCCATTTATGCAAGGTTAGCTTTATTTCATCATAGGTCTATTGTGCACTTGTGCTTGAGCTTTTTGTTTGAAAATGGCAGGGCAAAACTGTTTGAAAATGTCAGGGCAAAATAATGTACGTACCTAATAAAGCATGAACTGCAAAATTGGTTTTGAAACTGTTTTGGCTAGAGGGTACTCTGCAAAGTGCAAAATTACTTTGCAATGCCATTTTCTCTACTCTAGATTGAAGAGGCCATGGTTTGTTATCAGTAATCCGTCCCAAATTTAGTGGTGTGCTCGGTGAAGCACTT
Source organism: Guadua angustifolia (assembly GCA_036346375.1). Classification (NCBI taxonomy): domain Eukaryota; kingdom Viridiplantae; phylum Streptophyta; class Magnoliopsida; order Poales; family Poaceae; genus Guadua; species Guadua angustifolia. The sequence continues at coordinate 12,390,411 of CM070511.1, read as the reverse complement.
CGATATAGTTGCTTTCGATGGAGTGGTGATGTTGTGAGTTTTTCGTTTCATATATATTTTCTTGTTTTACGAGGTTCTGATTATATCCCATGTGTTGTCTCTTTAGCAAGTGGTTGACATATTTGTATAAAGAATTTTACACCTGTTTGGCACTTGTTTAGTAGAATATAGGAGTGTAGTTGGAGGAAACTTCACTCAGTTATAACTCAGTGTTTTATGATTTCTAATGTCTCCAGTGTTTGCCTTTCCCAATAAAATCAGAGCACAATTTATATATAGCGTACATGTGTTTTATGCGCATTGGTGTTATTCTTCGACTCTAGTTATATATTCCAAGTGAGGTTATTTATCTCTTTTTTAAATGATTAGTTGTCAACTGTCTCTGCATTGATTTACTAACCGTTCTTTTGTATTTTCAATACCCAGTTACTATGGAAAAATTAGTTCTAGAGCGGGCTAATAGCAAGTATGAGCTTGAGGAGAGTATGTGTTTACGGGAACTCGTGATAGACTTCCTATGGAAAGTCAAGGTAATGGGTTAAGAGAGAAAGTAATGGGAGGGCATCTTGGTAGCATTATGGCCGATGGGCGATGGCGGATGAGACTTGAAGTTCCCAATCTTTGAAGTAGTGAAATGCTTCCCTTGGCAAGACTTCTTTCACGAATCTGAGATCCGACTATTAGTTCTAGATCAAAGGTTCAATTTTGGTCCTGCATTTGTTAGTCCTTTTTCTTTTCCTTGGGTTGGACAAAATATTTGGTAGTATTTATAGTGCATTTGATGGCGAGAGCCATTTGACCATCCATCTATTTTCGAGAACTTTTTATGCAATGTCGCATTCATTGGGTTCAATCTTTGAAAGTCTTCGTGATCGGCTAAAAGTCTTGTACTAAAGCTAGTGGCGTTAGGAAAATGGCACCACGAGCATATAGTTTCATATATTATGTAATGCTATGGTTCCTTTATTACTATGATCTGCCACTTTAATTAAACTTTATCCTATTGCTTGCTCCGGGCATTAGAAATGTATCATGATTGGTTGGATGATGATACAATTGAGGATATAACTTTTCGGCTTAGCTGAACTAAGAGGTTCTTGGCGTGGCTCTTTTCATGCCAGTGGAGGAGGAATGGAGATACTATGGTGAGCATGTTCTGAATTGACTCTTAGATTTTTGCCCGATAATTATTGATGAACTCCTTATAGTGATCTTTCTGTTAAGACTTCTAGAACAGCAGAGAAGTGGCACGAGCCTACATGCATTTTGTTGAACTACATTAACCTCCCCTTTGTATTGTTCAACTTTATTTTCTCATTTGTTTTCCCCAACCTTGTTTCGTATTTGTGTTAGTGGCTTGTTTCCACTTTACATTCTTTGGTATGTCGATTAAAGAAAGGTTTTACATAAGCTGAGTTTCTAAATGAAGTTATCAAGACGGCAATCTTCTTTGAATTATTGTCAAATGTATCTGCATATCGTAAACATGATTTGTATTACTCTTATGTACTACTGGTGATTTTGATTTCAATGGTGAAGATTGGGAGTGGGGCACTTACAAGACCTGGCGTGTTCGGCATCTGGTTCATCAAACAATAATGATGGTGTGCATCTTGATAAGTTGTTTATTAGGAAGGATAATGCAACCCTTCATCTTGATGGATCAATTCTTGGCTCGCTAACAAATCTTCACTTTCTTGTGCTTAATTTCGGTTGGTCTTATACGGCTTTAGTTCAGGCTCTAGAATCATCAACCACAGACTCAATTCACTTTACGAGGCAATGGTTGACACCAATCAAAGGTATTTTGCACATGGAAGGAGATTTTAGAGGTACTCTTGCGAACCGAATGTGATGTTCAAATAAGACTTCTTGATGGCACTATTGGAGGCATTGATCTCGGAAGAAGCGAAGTATTAGCTTCGTAACCCCAACAAGCCGTTTTGTTTTTTATGCAAATTTTGAACCAACCATACAAAGTGGACATGTAAATGTTCAAGGTAGTATCCTGTTTGGGCGAAAGACAAAGGATCATCTAATGACATCGGTGAAACAAAAATTGTGAGAGACAAGCCCGAGGAGGGTTGGGATTTTCAATTGGTGAAAGCCTAAAAGGTTTAAGTTGGAATTTGCTAGAACCGGATGAAGTGAGGATAAATCTGAGACATAAAGGATGGGGGTATGATGTTGGTAAGCGTGACTTGAGTCCTTCATAAGCGGCTTCAAGGCTATCTTGATGTTCTCCTCCGGTGGCCCATTCTTGTTTAATTTCCATAATTCTATTTATGACAACGTATGATTACTCTTTTTCACATTTTTTAGTAGTGTTAAGTCTCCTTGTTGAAAATGTATGATAAAATTAAACTATCAAGCATTAATTTTGTGTTTATATATGTAGGTCTTCTGTTACACTGTGCAAATAATTTTCTTTCTTCCTTTTTTTATCTAATATGAAAGCAGTGCAATTGATCCTTTTTCCTTGTCTTTCGTGTCATTTGGATGAAAGGTTAAAGGCACAAAGCCTGTTGTCAATGGATCTCGCATCATTTCACGAGCAAGCTGTGACTTCTCCTTTCCTTAGGACACCAGCGACAAATTTATTTGGTAATGTTCATGTTATATCCAACACACTATGCATCAGTTCCATGGAAAGCGGGGTTGGGAGGAAAGGAGATTGTCCATGAAAGGACCCTACCTTTGAAAAATAGTGAGCCATCACCAATGATAAGATTGAGTTGAAATGTGAAGTTCTAGATATACGAGCAAAAAATATATTGAGGTCATTATTGCTACTTTATCCTTTTATATTTCGAAACAATATCTGTCCTTTTATATTTATAAACAATATTTGATGCAGAATTGCTGACTAGTGGCTTCTAAGGATGTAGTAATATCATGTGGGAAAAATATCCTGTGCAATCACCCCTCCCGGTGAAACCACGGTGCAACTGAACTAAAAAAAGTTTCAAAAAATTCTGAAAAAAATCATGGATGTACATCTCAACTTACCCCACCTACATATAAAATTTCATGATCAAATTCATCTTATACTAGCAGTTACAAAAAGACAAATTTAGCATGACAAAGTGATTTTTACTGTTCATCACTATTCATTTTGCTGCTTGTTTTTTTGTAACTGCTAGTATAGGATGAATTTGATCATGAAATTTTATATGTAGGTGGGGTAAGTTGAGATGTACATCCATGATTTTTTTTAGAATTTTTTGAAACTTTTTTTAGTTCAGTTGCACCGTGGTTTCACGGAGGGGGGTTGCACCGGATATGTTGCCTATCATGTGATCTGGTTGATTGTCTTCTAGAATTGCTTTTATAATTTTGTTATATGCCTTAACAGTAATCAGCTGGCCTGATTTGCATCTCATAAATTAATATTGACTGTACAATACATAAATTAATATTCATTTTTAGGCCATATATTTTATCTGTCGATGTGGATATATATATATTTTTTGTACAAATGTCTGTTAAATTCGTGGGCCCATAAATACCCACGAATTTAACAGTTAAATTCGTGGGTTTTTATTTGGCCCACGAATTTAACTAAATTCGTGGGTTTCTACTGGCCCACGAATTTAACTAAATTAAATGAGTTTTACGGCCCACAATTTAAATAAATGAGTTTTGGTGACCCACTAATTTAAAAATAAATGAGTTTTGGTGACCCACGAATTTAAATAAATTCGTGGGTTTTTGGTGGCCCATGAATTTAACTAAATTCGTGGGTTTTTGTTGGCCCACGAATTTAACAGTTAAATTCGTGGGTTTTGCCATTAACCCACGAATTTAATTTAAATTTGTGGGTACACACGAATTTAATTGATTAAATTCGTCGAGTTAAATTCGTGAACTAAATTCGACGGTTTGCCCACGAATTTAACCTAAATTCGTGGGTTTTTGGCCCACGAATTTTTCCCTGTTCCTTGTAATGTTCCTTGATGTATCATGAATTGATACGATTTTGTATCTCCCTGTTTGATGTTAATTTGTTATAATTTAATATTAAAGTATACTAGACTGCTTTCTGTGTTAGCTATCCTTGCATTCTTAAGTAGCACTTTTATAAGTTCTTTGATGAAATCCACATAGACATAATTTACATCAATAATACATTTGTAAGCCTAGCTACTTGAATATATAAAAAAATCATGGTACTAGCTCACGAGATTGCACGATCTAGAGGCAGGATTGCAAGGGCATTATCACCGGTTGCTTGTCCTTCTTTGCATTTAGTGCGTCGCAATTTAAACTACTTCAAATATTTGGCAACACCAGTACTGGTGCTATCGTTAACCTTTTTCTTTAATTTTTGAAAACTCTTCTCGCACTTTGGCGTCCATGCAAACTTGTTTTCCTTTTTCAACAACTGTGTAAGTGGTCTAGTAATTGTTAAGAATCCTTCAATGAACGGACGGTAATATCATGCCATGTCAAGAAAACTACGAATCTGGGTTACTGTCTTTGGTTGCTCCCAATACTTCATAGGCTTCTTTGAGTTCCTGAGTGGTAGTCTTCATCACATCCTCTTGAGCAATGGTGAACTGAGCAAGATGACTGATAGTGACATCTTCCTCATCTCTGATCCTAGTGTTGTAGCTGGCTCCTCCATGAGTGTGATATCTAAACACAGTTTGTAGTAGCTCATCAGTGCAGTCATGGACGATGTGTTGAAGTGCAAGATGTAAGGACTCCCGAATCCCCACCTCAAAATAAGACTTCCTCACAGTGATGTGAATGGGATGGCTCGCCGTAGTGTTCTCACAAGTGTAGATTGTGACCTTGCATATCGTACCACGTCTCCTACCATTATCCACCCAACTGGTACCTCTATAGATGGGTCAATCAAAGCCTCTAAGTACTTGTAGCATTTTCCACAAGTCAGTGGCATATCCACCTAGGCGCTCACCATAGGTATTCTTCATCCTTATCCATGGAAGACATATCTAGTGACACCTCAACTTAAAACAAAGGAAAAAATGGAAAATTTAGCAAAGGTAGGAAGTAAGAAAGATAGGATAAATAAAGAACTTATTGATCTTTAAGTTAATTTTTACTTCAAAAAATAGTTTTGGAGCTCCAAAGAACGACTAGTCCATCTAGGGCAAGACCTATAGTCAGTATGACTCTGATACCACCTCTATTGGGACCCGAATATGCAAATTCAGACCCTCTGTGCATTCTGCACTAGGCTAGGATCACGCTAGTGTACATAGTCTCAACATAGATGAATATCACAATCATACTCAGTGAAAATATACTAAAAGTCGTCAACTATTAAATATGACCTGTTTAACGACCTTAAGGTCATCCTTACACAAATACGCTACACCGGACTTAAACTAAGAAATGAATAAAACTACAGCGGAGATAAATTATTCATAGTAATCCTTCAATTTGCCACAGGCACTTGACAAGGTTCGCACCCTAGTTGATTGCCTCTTCCTGGTACTCCTCGTAAGCTGGTGTTGGCTCTTCTCCAACTAGTGATTTTCTATTGCAAGGGTGAGTACATAAAGCACTCAACAATTTTTGCACAGAATGTAATTATATTATAACTATATGCATGGCTTATTCCAAATGAATGGTTGAATTGGTTATTTTGCAATAAAGTAGCATTTACAAATGAATAACATAAATAAATTGAAATGACAGTAAAACAAATAGTAACAATAATAAATTTCTTAGTTATTTCTCAAATAACCTGACTCACAACCTTAAATCAATTTTCATACTTCTATAGGGACACTGCCTCTATTCCCATGTTTATTTTATCAAAATCTAACCCTTAACTGTAATTCCTGGGCATTGCTCAATACCTCGATCATGGCTATTCAAATAGGTTTGACACTCTGTAGAGATTATACACTTTACCCACAAGATATAATAAACTCACCACGTCTATCATGAATTGCCATACAAGAGTATGGAATGAGCGATCATAACAAAATCTTTACAATACTTTACCTAAACGTAGAGCTGCCGTTGATGTTTCAGCACCGATGAGACTGGTTACCATACTCAGGGCCCACCTCTTGCGCCTTGAAAGTCTACTTGTGAACCTGGAGCCCACACTACCATGATAGTACTATAATCTAGATATTACAAATTAATAAGCTAGATCTGTCCCATACCAGACATGTGGTTGTTTGTTCGACTCAGTTTAAATGCTTACAAAGTCAAGTCCTTAATTGATCAAGGAAATACTTTCCAAAAATCATAATAACTATTATCCATATCATCAACTTTTATTTATCAAAATAACAATACTACTGTCCAAATGCCACATTAGGCCACCATAATTCACAAATCTTGCCACTTGTCTCAATCTAAATCATTTTACCCCTCCGGTTGCTACCATACACCACGTGCCATCAACAATATCAACAGCATTGTGTGACAACACCTGACACACCTTTTTATAAACATATTCTATATTCCATTAATAAGATTTATTTTGCATTCTCAAAATGATATCAATAACCTGTTGCATGGCTAAGCAAGCTACCACGTTTTAACCATCCTATATTGACAATTAATAGTTACTAACAAATAAAGAACTATACTAAGGTGATAAATGAATCATGGCATATAAATAATAAGTTGATATAAGTTCAATTAGGTTTAATAACTAATCCTAATTTAATTAAAACAGTTATACTTTAAATTAGCATGTAATAGTTTAAACAATATAACTTTTAAAACATAGGATCAATATGATCAAAGCACAAATTGCCTTAAAAAAACTCTTATTCTTGTTTGTGGACCTTACTCTTGAGTTGGCTTCTCGCTCACGAACACCTCAAGTATATCAACATCTACGTGAAATGATTAAATAAAGTAATAAATACCAAAAATAGATAATAAACTCAACTCTAAAAATTAAATAAAATTCACTATTAAATAGAGCTTAATTTTATAAATTTTTAGGAAGCATAATGACCTTAATCGGCACTCGTATGAGGGAGAACAAGCTCTCTAAAATTTAAAATAAAAGAAAATGAACAAATCCCATTTAACCAAATTACAAAAATTTGGAATAATGATGTCATGGCTGATTTTGGTTTCGACCGAATTATTTTCTACGGTAAAATCTAATTATGACGTATTGCTAACATTAGCGATACTATTTACTAAATTAAGATAAATCTAAAATAAATGACATGTGAGACCACAGGTCTATGGACCCAGTCTGTGAATAGTGCGTGGTCTACCATAGAATCAATCCATGACTCCTCAACTTCCACGCCTGACATCATGGCTAACACATGTGGCTGACTACGGTTGCGACATGTGGCACGATGATCAAGACCGCAAGATTTGAATCCAATGGTTGGTAGTTCGGTGAGGGCAGTGACGACGGTGGCAACACACTATGCAATCTAAGCCATTTACTCTAGATCTGATGGCTAAGGTTGACGCGTGCAATGGCGATGAGCACAGACATGCATCGAGACTCAATGCATGAAGATCTAACAACTCACCTTGGATTTGATGGCTAGGGAATTTCACGAAGAACGATGGTGCTCGATGGTAAAATCCTCACCTGTAGCGAAGACGACGACCCCCACTACAATGCACAGGCGATGGATCGACTATGGCTTTGCACGGATCCGACGTAGCTTGACATGAGGAACTCGATGATGACCTCAACGACGGTGGAGCAGCAACAGACGACGAGGAAACAACGATAAATGACGGTGACGCATTGAGCAACTACGGTGAGCTCTCTTCAGTACAAGATGATGGTTTGGGTGATGTTTCCTAGGCAACAAGTGCAGCACAAAGTGGGGATTTCAATGCACCCTCAACAGGTGTATAACGGTCAAACATAGACTCCGAGTCCTAAAGTGATATGGCAGCGCAACGATAGTTCTATTTGGATTCGGCGAAATGACGCGGTGCAATCTTGGATGTTCGCTTAGATCAGATTGAACATTTAAGAGCGCTATGTGACACTTCAGAATGTCAGCTATTGGATCAAGATCTAACAGTTGAATTCTAGGGTTAGGGTTTGCTTTGATGGTTGGGCAACGGTAAAATGGGCCGGGCTCATTGGGTTTCGTCCTAAGAGGCTTTAGGTATTTTATGAGATAACAATTAAAATAATTCTAGAAACTAAACAAAGCCAAAATAAAAAGCAAAAATACTGAAAAAATTCCAAAAAAATCTGAAAAAAATATTCCAAGACATTGGAGACTCAAATAAAATATTCTTAACAAAACTTTAATTACCTTTTCTAATTTTAAATAGACTTCAACAAAAATCTTAATTCAAATAAAATCCAAAAAATTCACAAAAATATAAAACACACAGTAACTGGGCCAAGGGGAGTGGGGACCAGTTAGGCCAACTCAAATGGGAGTAGCGGGAAAGGCGGTCGAAAAAAGGGAAGCCGGCCAAGGGAATAATGGGTTTGGGCCCAAAAGGAAAATGGCGATTAAATTCGTTTTCAGATTAAAATATTATCAAAAAATACAATTGGCTTTGTAGAAAATAACAAATTGAATTTAAAAGTTCTAGAAAAATTATGAAAAATACATTGGAGCATTTCAACTAAGGAAAATTAATTCTTGCATAATTTTTTATTTATCTCGAATAAATTATCTCATTAAATATGAAAATATCAAAAATCATTACTTAAATGCTTAAAATTCAGAAAACACGAGATAAATGCTGAATTAATGAATTTGCAAATTTTTGGATGTCACATGAACGTACGTATTTAACATATTAGCTATCTTCTATGAAATAGTTCGTCTCTACTCGTGATTCAGTCTTGACTATATGTGATAGTTATCTAGCTGTGGTTTTTCTTGTTATACCGTTTGGCAAATTAGCTGTTGCAGCTATAGTTTTTAGGGGCCAACCGAGCGGGAGGCAGTAACCTAACGAAGCACAGTGGCGCCTGAGTGGAGAGGTGGCGTGGAGGTGGTGAGGCAGGGCGGCGGAGGTCGAGGAGGCGGAGCGAGCGAGACGGGAGGCGGTGAAATGAAGCTAAAGCTGAAAAGCTCTTCCCTAGCCAGCGGCTGCAATTTTGGGGGTGCTTCTACTGTGGGTTAACTTCACAGCTGTTTTGCAACCATACTGTTTGGGAGAGTTTTTGGTCTAAAACTGAAGCATAGCCCTCCCAAACAGCCCCTGAATGATCCAATGTCTGGTCTGATTTCCGGTCAGATAATACTGCTATATATATAATGTGCAAATATAAATTATCTAATAAAATAACAAAACATTAATAAGAACGTTGATACGTCCAAAATAAATTAGCTAACAAAATCACAACATTAATAAAAACGTGAGCTTTACTTAACTAATTGGTCGATAGTCTGCGTTCCGGAGCCTGTCGGTTCGGTCGGATCTGATAACACTGCTATGTATAACATGTGCAAATATAAATTTGTCGGCAGGAGTATTCCTGAATGTGTTCCAGGCCCGTCAGTTCGGGTCTGATAACACACTACTATATATAACATGTCCAATATAAATTAGCTATAATAAAATCACAAAACATTAATCAGAACGTGAGCTTCAATTAACTAATTGGTCTCATGAATGTGTTCCGGGCCTGTCGGTTTGGTCCAGGTCTCGTAACACTGCTACATATATATAACATATCTAACACTGCTACATATATGTCGTGCCCCGAATTTTCACGGATTCGGACACTCTGTACATTCTGTACTAGTCCAGGATCACGCTAGTACATACAGTATGAACAGGTTGAAGTACCACAATCATACACAGCGGAAATAAGTAATAAAGTACTTCAAGCATAATATAATCGAGTTACATGACCTTAGAGTCACCTTACAATACTTCGCCGCGCAGGGCGATAAATATCATCAGTATCAAGTTCATTCAGCGGAAGCAAAATACGGTAGTGAAACCACTCCTAGCCACAGGCTACTGAGTGCAGCTCAACCCTTAATCCTCCTGGCCTTCGACGAACTCTTCATTCCAAGCTGGCACGGCTTCTTCTTCTTCTGAGGTTTTTGTCGATGCAAGGGTGAGTATACAACATACTCAATAAGTCATGCACAATGCAGTTCTATTACTACATGCATGGCTTAGTCCAAAGAAAGGCTTAATTGGTTATTTTGCTCAAAGCGACATTTCTTTAAGCAGTAATCCTATTAGATTAAAAGCGATAAATCAATATTAATAATAATTAATTTCTTAATTCTTTTCAAGGGTTTGGCACACAGCCCTAATTTGATTCTTTTGGCACCTGACCACCCATTCTACATTTTATTTTGAAAATCTAACCCTTATTTGTAATCACCGAGCAATGTCGAAGATCATGCGGACACGGCTATTGAATAGATTCACACACACACTCTGCAGAGGTGTACACTTTACCCACAGGATACGATCGTTCACCACACGAGCGATTGATTGCAACAAAGTCTTTCGAGACTAACATTTAACCGTTGAACCCTCCGATACTTCCTTCTAACACTCCCTCACTCGAGCGAAGTTTAGGCGAGCAAGTACCGTTGAATGGGTACCAAGCCGTAGCATAGGTATGCGCTTCCCTCTGATTGCACAGTGTGCCTTTGTCACCCCGAGGTTTCAAAGGAAAGAGGTTAGAAACCTACTTAACTAGGTCCGTCCCATTAGGACAAGTGGTTGTACACGAACTTCAGTTCAAAGGCTCATAAGGTTAAGTCCTTAACTGTCCGGGCAAGACATCCATTTTATACTTCTCGGCACACAGCCTTCACAACCTTTCATACAACCCGTTGCCACACAGGCCCACTTGGCACGAAGCCTTCTTGCCACTTGCCCCGGTCCAAAACATTTCCCACCCCACTTTATATTTAAGCAACACATGCCATTGTCCACATCAATTCCCGAATAGCACCGCACAGGTCACTATTCTAATTCCATCACATGACATTATTGCACTTTTATAAAAATGTGTTCCATACTTGTTTAGTCAGTATTGATGTACCATTTAAAAGACATTCAGCGCATACAAGCAGGCTAAGCGACTAATCACGGTCTAGCCTCCCGTGTTGGCATTAATGTAGCAACCAACATAGTTTAGCATTCCAGGGTGACAAGGTGTTCAGGGCATACAAAAGTATTAACAAGGTGTCGTAAGCAAGTAGGTACTTTAGCTACCATTCCCATATGAGCAACATCGTTTTTACTTAACATAGCATGCAATATTTGAATCAAAATATAGTTGGGAAAACTAGGGGCAACATGGTCAAAGCATGACTTGCCTTCAAACAGCAGTTGGTTCTGGTCGAAGCTCTGCGGCGGGTCTTCAAATCCTCCTCGTGAATTCGGCGACTCGAGTCTCTGGCACACAAGCAAGCATACAATGGCACTCAATACAGACAGCAAGACCATCACCAAAAATAAAATAAAAATCACCATTAAAATAGCTTACATTTTTACAAATTTTTGAGTCTTGGAATCACCCAAATCCGAGTTAAAATGCAAAAGTTATAGCATTTTCAAGTTTCTTTGAAATTCAAAATGAATAATCGAGTTATTCTATTTATTTTTTCTCTTGAAAATCAGATTAATTCCCTCGGCGACAGCGTCGGCACCGAGGGGCGTCCACGTCGGTTTCGATCAGCGACAAGTGGCCGGATGACGTTACTGACGCCCGGCACCTGGCGGTCCTCCCGGCGACAAGTGGGCCGGTGAACGGTGCTTTCGGCCCACATGTCGGCCGCCCGACGCGCGTCGAGAAGCATCAAGCCACGCCAACCATTCACTCTCGGCCGTTGGATTCGGATCGACGGCGCAAAGACTACGGCGGTTCATCGTTATGCGAGCCTCGTGTCCTCGCCTTGGCGTTGGATGGAATCGGCGGTTTGTGGTTGCTGCGAGTCGAAGAAAAGCGGCGGCGGTTGCGGACTTGGGGAAGACGACACAGGCGGCGGCGTTTAGGGCTTCTCCGGTGGAATGAAGTGACCCACGGATGCGCCTTGGCTCGGTGAACTTCGGTGAGGTCTTGGCGATGGCGGAGAGTGGCGAACGGCGGCGAGCGCGATTTAAAACCGAGCGGAGGTGATTGCCAACTTCTGGCGAGCAAAAGGCGCTAGGAGACACGAGCTAATGGGCGAGCGGACGAATCTGTGAGGCGAGAGACCAATTTAACAAGCCATAGCACGATCGTCGAGATGCCTTATACGCAGCGTGCAAATCCCGGCGAATCGCGGCCAACAGAAGGCAGCGGTGCGGCGATCGCCGCGATCCGTGGCAGTCACGTCGGCCGTTCGATCACGATCGGACGGTGCGGAGCGGAAGCGATTAGGGTTTTCCACATGAAGCACAGTGTTGGGCCGCCCAACAACGTAGCTAGCCATTTTCCGGGTTTCTGAATAAAAATAAAAACGAAATTCAAAGTAATTGTTTAGGGCACTAAAAACACGAAAAATTCTAGAAAATATTTGAGCATTTGGAGCCTAAATAAAATATTTTCATTTATTTTTGATAAATACTTATTTTCATATTAATTAATCAAGAGAAGGATATTTTAAATAAATGTTAAGTAAATCCAATAAATCCCAAAAAAATTAGATAAATTCAATTAAATGCAAATAAAGGTTGGTTAATTCATAAAAATTCAATAACTCCAAAAATTAAAATCGAACCAAAATTCGGGACGTTACAATATAACATGTCCAAATATAGATTAGCTATCAAAATCACAAAACATTAATAAGAACGTGGTCTTAACTAATTGGTCGACAATACTATTATTCCTGAATGTGACCTATCCTTGTTGTACTATGCTGAAGCGCGCACATGTACAGAACAGAACGTCAACATCAGCTAGTACATGTTGCATTTGTCAAGCTAGCTAGCAACCCCGGCCCACAAACGAACCTCTAGAAGGATTCTTATAGTATGTATATATACATGAAAGTCATCCATGGGTTCACATGCATGGTTACACTTACACCCACGGAATGGAAGGAGAGGTATTAATACGGGGCCAGATCCAATTAATACGTTGTTGGGGTTTGTACTATAAGACAACCATGCAAAGGGCTAGGAAGTTTAGTCTCCGGCGGTGTCCGTTGCACCCGACTCTCATCCCTTGGCCTGTATATTACTCTCCCTTCGTATTTACTCGTTAATTTTGATTTTATGTTATTAAGCTTTGACAAACAGTCATTTTTAAAATATCTAATAGTATTACATAGAAGTTATATTATTAGATTTATAATCAAAAGTGCGTTAGGGCATTTTCAATGGATCATTTCTTTGATCGTTTCTTAGAGGAGAGATAGTGTATTAATTGATATTTAGAAACAATGGCTCTCAATGCATAGTTTCTACCTACTGTTTCTAATATTAATTACCATACAGTTTTTTTGCAGTTTTCTTAGAGGAGAGATAGTGTATTAATTGATGTTTAGAAACGATGAGGAGAGCACAATGCAGTTTTTTATGATTTCTTAGCCAAAGCATTTAATGAAGAAACCATTTCTAATTTAAAAAACTCTAACCTTCTCTCTCTGCATTAATTCATTGCCACCTAAGCTTTTTATCCTACATGGCATGCTAAGAAACCATCTAAGAAACAACATTGTAAATGCCCTTACTAATTAATATATTACATTTATAGCTATTTGATTTTGTATTTCTCAAAACATAAGGGTCAAAACCTCGATATATGAAGTCAAAACTGACAAGTAAATTAATGCGAATAGGGAGAGAGAGAGGAGTACGCATAATTCTAGAAGTGTATATATAGTCACAAGATGATATTATAAGACATAAGATTTCAATACTACTGTACTAGTAGTACTGGCTAGCTGGCCCACCTCCTGCCTCCACTCTCAACCAACCATGCATGCTTGTCCGATGACAAAAAACTTCTCCTGCACTTCACGTGGCCAAGACCCCAAGAAAGCTCCCTGACGATATCCAGCCACTACGTGAAGGAGATTGCGCAGCTCTCTTCTTTTTTTTTCCAGCAATAATTAACGCCGTTGGATTTTGGTTAAGGCACTCGAGAATTTAAGATCAACGGTGGTTGGCTTGATCTTCCTCCTAGTCAATGCGCTTGTCAATAGAGGTAGGCACTTAGGCCTAACTTTTTTGGATTGATCCGAAGCACGGCCACATAATCTGATCCAAAACTCGGTACGGTATGAAGTGAGCCGTGTCAGACCGGCACGACACTGTAGCACGGGCCGTGCTGGGTCCGAGAATCGATTACGATGAGCGGTACAACCCAGCACGACACTGTACATAGGCCATGCCAGGCCAATGACCTAAAGCATGAGGAAGAAGCCTAACATGAACATCACCAACCTGTAGAATATGAGTGCCATGGATGCACCTAGTAGTATGGACGCCACCCACACCACCGACGCCTAAGAGAGATGGGCAGGAGGGGAGAGGGAGCAGAGAGAAATTGCGAGATGGTGCGCTCTTTCTCACCCGTCTCTCTCAATCTCTCTCAGCTCTCTCTCTCTCTCACCCGTGTCTCTCAATCTCTCCCTCTCGCCTGTCTCTCTCAATATGTCAACTGTCTCCCTCACTCTCTTTCTCGCTCTTTGCTTCCTCTCTCATCCGTATTCAGAATATCTTTTCGCTCTGTGTAACTATTCAAGAATAAATAAATTTTATTTCTTTTTTTCATGATATTTGTGTCTACTGCCTCAACTCTATACGCCTGCGATCTACATTCCTCTCATCGCAATATTGCAAATGGGCTAGATTTGGACTAACACGGTACAAAGTAGTTGCGAAGCACAAATGGGCCATGCCTAGCTCGCCGAAGGCTAGCACGACAGGGCACGGCGGGCACAACGGGCTATCGTGGTCCGACACGGTTTAGACACGAAGCATAATAAACCTATACCAAACCGATTCAACGCTGGCACAACACGACATCCACCTCAGGTGTGAAACACGCCAACGCCCGCGTAAATCTTTCGCTGCCACATTACAGATGCATGCCATATCGACCCATCATGCACATATGCCGGCCATGGCTGCTGCACATGCACATGTATTATGTATGTAATGTAGCTATTCACACAAATACTTAACATTATCGTCTCCCTCTTACTGCTTAATTTGGCTCGGGATAGGCCAGCTTTCTCAAATTTTAAGTGAATTTGAAGATAAATCTTATTGTTATTACTTGCACATGTAAGTTCACTATTTTTGTTGAAAAAAAAGAGAGCACTGACCTAGCTAACTGGAGCTAATATTGGCGTCACTACTACGGAAAGGGCATTTAGTCCCGGTCCAAAACTGCCTTTAGTACCGGTTTTTGAACAGATGCAGACCATCGGGGCCCGATGCTCAAGGGCATCGGTCGGTTCACTCACCGTCTTGATAGAGTATCGATGCGGTTAATCCTGCGTGGCGCGTCGGGAAGCCACGAGGACCTCATCGATGCGGTTGGTGTCTCCAGCCGTCTTGATGAACACTCATCGATGCAGTTGGTTTCTCCAGCGATGCGATGTTTTTATATATATATAGGTCTATTTCTCCGGTAGCTATTATATATATGTGTGTGTTAAATCACAACTAATTAAAAGCACAGATAATCAATCATGCACTTTGCACGATAATTAAATCCTTGAACATTCATTAACAAATTTAATTACATCTAATGTATTAAAATATGTACACATATTTGTTCTTACGCTCATCGTCTAATGTATTACAATATATATGTACACAACTTTAATTACAACTTTAGTATTTCTTTTCCTTCTATTCATCGGGATCTTTTACACGCATCGCTCTTGCTAGTTTGTAGATGTAAACCCGACGATTCACGGTCCTTATCGAAGGGCCCCACTGTTAAAGTTTGGTTAAGTGAAACTTCGCCTTTTGGATTTACAACCTCATCGTAAATAAAGCCGATGAGTTGTTCTTGGATTGCTCTCACTCGTGCGGCGAGAGTTCGAACCTTGTTCCGCCAAATATTGGGCACCTATCGTTAAGTCATTAACTAATCAATACTTGAATTTGTACAAGATATAAGGAGTACCTATACATCATTAAAGCTAGTAGTTATATTAACTCACCCCTTGTTGCCTTTTAGCATGCGGTTAAATGACTCTGCTTTGGGTGTGCATAAACTACGCATACATAGTAGCCGCATAAATTGTTACCCGTGGTGAGTCAAGATCTCTGGTGGAAAAAGTTGAAAGCGTGAAATGGATGCAAGAAATTAAGTTAACTAACTAAAAAGCTAGCATTATGATATCGTACGAGAGGCAATTGTAATGTCAAATTCCTCCTTGAATCATACGTTTTTAGCACGGAACCGTGTGAATGCACTACACATGTGATTACAAATTGTACATGATTAGAATTTGTTTCAAATTGAAGGAAATAGAGCTAGTATGATAATAAAAGGAACAAGAATTAATACCGGTTGAGCATGTCGATAAAGTTTTGATACTTTTGAAATGGTCTCCTTTGCGAGTCCATAATTGTGATCGAGCTACGATCTAGCTCGATCATAAGAAGAATCCAGTGAAAACTATACATAGATGTGTCAACGTAGATAACTAATTAGTTCTAACATCGTGTTATGAAAAAGGAGTATAATGAGGTGGAATGAAAACACGTACTCAAATGAGTAGGCTAGATATATCTTTGACTTATATCTTTGACCCATTAGCGCATTGAATATGTTAGTCTCTGTTTTCGCTTGGGTGGTCTCTAACGGTTGTCTCGTTGATAACTCTTTGGGTCCATGAAGCCTATGTCGAAAATACGATCCTTGGCATCTTTGTATCTCCATGCTACATAAGAAATTAGTTAGGCTTGCAAGTTAGTATAGTACAAGGAAGTGCACGATAGTTTTTGCAAATAATTAAGACACTTACGAGTCCGACAAGCCATCAAGCTCACGCCGAGGCGCGTCATGTCAGTATAGATAATATATGTAGTCGATCGACAATAAATTCACCTTCACCTGAAAAAAATCTTGTTCCTTAAACTTGACGGCGAACATCATAGACCATACTTGGTGGCGTCCAAGTACCATTCATGAAATTGCCGCATCTTTGTCGTTAGGTAGGAAAGACTCCTCATGCACGACCAATGACCCGCCCACTTTAAATAACCATTTTACTTGGGCAAACTCAATCTTTTCGTGCCTAATATTTGATTTGCGGTAAGGCGGTTTCATTGAAGAATTTTGCATCTCCTTACCCTTCCCTCGGTGACATCTTCTTCTTGGGGCATTCCTTACTCAATGTCTTTCGTAGTTTGATTGGCGAGGTATTTCTTTTTATCCTTCAAATTTTTAATAGTCTTTAAGCCTTTATAAAATTCATACATGCGAGTTGAACCTTCTTCTCTGGTGACTTGGGTTTAAGAAATTTAGTTACCTCTCCTTTTACCACCTTCTTGGTCTCCTCATCGTTCATATCATCTACCGCCGGAAGTTCACCGACTTCTTGGATTGGGTGGAGGACCCGTCTTCTTGAGAGCTCTTGGCCGAGTGGCTTGTTTCCTTGGTGGCGTCTTCTTGGGAGGAGCGGGCTTCTTGTGGCGCTTATGTGCGGGAGGTGATGTAGGAGTCGGCGCCTTCTTGGGAGGAGCGGGCTTCTTCGAGGCTTATATCTTGAGGAGATGGTGTAGGAGATGGGCTTCTTGTCGGGGTTATATCTGCGAGGAGGTGGTGTAGGAGTCGGCGCCTTCTTAGGAGGAGCGGGTTTCTTCTCGGGCTTCTTGGCGGAGAGGACATGTCCATGTTATCTCGAAAAATTATGTACCGTTTTGCCCACAGGATGAAAAGTGTGTACTGCCTCTCCTACCTTCGTAGTCCCGTCACCTCCAGGAATTTCGAGGTCAAGGTCCTCGTACCTGGCGAACCTCCTCCACAGAGACCTTGGAGTATCCTAACGGTATCTGTTGACCATGGATAAGCTACCCGGCTCTAATGGGTGAGCCATACCATCGGCGCCTTGAAGGTAAGGTTCGCGCTTGGATATGCAGCTCACAAGGTGTCCATTGTCGATGTCGTCTCTGGGATACTTGTCCAAGTCCGCTCACCACCACCGAAGCGCTTGTTGCCATTGCCGGAGGGGTGATGATGTCTGGATTATTTGGAGGTTCTTGGCCCGTCTCGTATTTGTTGGCTCAAGGCTAGCTGCACCTCTCTTGGATCTCTTCTTGCATTCTCTCATTTGTTTGATTCGAGCGTTCTTCAAGCGCACTAAAGCTGTTGTGTCTGTCGAGCCTTGCTCCTCGCCCGACTCCTATAGGTCTCGGCGTCTGGCGAAAGCAACCTTCCACAGGACAACGCCGGCGCCTCGTGTACGTCCGAGGTGCTCTGGATTTTGCAAGGCCCTTGTTAGCTCATCGTTCTCCTATTTGGCACAAAGCTACTACAGGAAGTCTTCTCGATGGTATGTACAAGCCTTACAGCCACATCTCTTAGCACCTCCCCAAACATAGCATTGCCGTTATCATCAAGGCGCGCCGTGAGCATAGAACCAATGCTTTGCTCTGTCGAGCCAATCCGTTGTTCTTGGTGCGATACCCTTCGCTAGCGAGTCTGTTCCTCTTCTCCCATTTTGGTATTGCATGGCGGTAACCACGGGGCGAGTCGGTGGTGATAATTCTTCTTCGTGCATTGACTTATTCTTCTCACTCAAACTTTGACCTTCGTCCAAAGTCTTGTATTTCTAAGCGCATCGAGTGATCTTGCAACTTTGGGTGCTTGTTGAAGTCGAGCGTTCGATTCTTCTTGATATACTCCGTGTTGACTTCTTTTTATAAGTCGGAATGTGACCGCCATCTTCTTGAGAGTGTAACTCTTCACTTTCTCTTCGGTCCCTTGGGGAAGGTGAATGTCTCCTTCGCATCGTTCCAAAGCATGTTCTTCGTATCTTGAGGACTGATCCCATTTTGCTATGCTAATTGCCACGTGGTCCCTAACGTGGGCCGCATGCGAATTGAGGCAGCCAAGCGCCCCAGGGTGCAAGAGGTCGGCCGTCCTCGCCGACCGGTGATAACATGTCTTGCCTTCTTCTTCTTGCTTGGACCTCGTGGCGTGATTGCTGCTGGTTGACCGATCTGAAAGCATGGTACAATCATGAGCAGGTCGGGATGTTGGCTTAGCATGGTAGTGGAACCGACAATCATGAGCGTGGTGATTGTTACCTCACCGGCCTCATCGTGCTCTGCTGACCTCATCGTGCTCTGCTGACCTCATTGGCCTCGGTGGCCTCGGCGGCCATGAGGGCGGCGGTCGACTCCGCCGTCTCATGATCATCACCTCCATAATCAAACTTCTCATAAATTCTTCTTCGTCCATAAATCGTTTCTTAGGCTAGAATAAGCGAAAATTAACGAAAATAGATCACATTTCATGTAAAGTGATGGTACTACTCTAAAGCGGCGTGGAAGGCGGTGGGGAAGAGGCGGTAGAGAGGATGGGCGCGACAGAAGATGTTCGAATGTAAATCGGCCAAATACTATCGACAAGTATACTTATACGATGGTAATTTTGCTAGAGTTGAGAGGAAATCAAGTGATGTTGTGACCTCATGCTACAAACATGTGCACATGTAACTTTAAAATGATACTTATACATTAGAAAAAATTCATATGATACATATACATCTCGAAATGAAAAAAAATATGAAAAAATTCATATATTCTTAAGAATATATTTGCTTAATAAAAATAATGAATCATTCTTATTCACACTAAAATGATTTAAAAAAAGCCCTGCAAGTTCAAGAAGCATGGATGTGGCGAGGCGTCAAATTGCAAGGCGAAGCCATGAGGAAGCGAGGCTCGCTTGAAATGGACTTGATTCTTGTCTTCTTCAGCGTACCCTTTGTCCATAGGCTTCCTCCGCTCCTCTTCTTCATTGATCTGGAGTACTTACCTCCCACCGATAGCTCAGGCGGGAGGAAGCCTATGAGTGATGCAGCGGAAGAAGCAGACAACCAAATCCATTTCAAGTGTGGAATCAAGCTTGCCTCTCATTCTGAGCGCTCTCGTCATCCATGCTTCTTGAACTTGCAGGGCTTTTTTTAAATCATTTTAGTGTGGAATATGAATGATTCATTGTTTTTATTAGCAAATATATTCTTAGAATATATGAAAAATTATTTATATAGATCAGAGTTACATGAGAGTTACAAAAAAGAAAATTAGGACAAGTTTAAGATCTTTAAACTTGTCGAATTTCTCTTTGTAACTCTCGATATAATGAATCTGAACTTAGAATAATTCACATGATACATATTCATTTGACATGATACATATACATTTCAAACTTCACATATACATAGAAATCTCACACATACATAGAAATCTCACATATACTTCAAAATGATCAATAAAAATAGAAATTTCAAAATTCACGAGAAATTAGAATAATTCACATGATACATATTCATTTCACATGATACATATATATTTCAAACTTCACATATACATAGAAATCTCACACATACATAGAAATCTCACATATACATAGAAACTTCACATATACATAGAAATCTCACACATACATAGAAATCTCACATATACACAGAAACTTCACATATACATAGAAACTTCACATATACAATATCGGAAGAGAAATATAAGCAGGACATCCAACATGGATAATAAGCGAGTTAACCAAAGCAGTATAGTACTCATGTTTGGTTTTGCAACTCTTGCTCTCAGATTTAATAAATTGATGGGTTGCTCCAAATGAGCCCTCAACACCAATTTCAGCAATATATCACAGGGTATACAAATCTGAAATTAGTGAATCTATACAATTAATCCTTTGTTTAATAAAATTGATTCACTAGAACTCAACAATGGACTATGAAAAGCTCTTGAATAGTAGGGTAGCACCAATTTGGACTAAAGCAGAGTAGCCAAAGTTATTCACAACTAAGTTCAGTTAGATCGAGAGATATCACTGCGAACCAAGCCTCATAACGAGAACCAATAACATGATAGCATGTCACATATACAACAACAATAAAACCAAGTTGAAGTTTTAGACACAATGATCTAAGCAGTCTTTGAATCACGGAGAAATCACTAACTAACAGATTAATATTGCCTCATTTAATTGAATCATCATAGAAGCAGCGATAGGAGAATAAAATCGGTGCCTCCGGATCAAGAAATACAGCCTCTAGCTCGATGGCTAGTCCTCAAATTTCTCAATCGGTTCCTTTGAATCAACACCAACAGATAAAGTAATGCCGGCTAAAAGGATCTTCTTAACGAGCATAATTACAAATGACACCAATTCGAGAGACAACCAAAATGTCTCAAACATCTCCATCACTGAGCATAATGACATTGCTTTAACGGTAAAATGTGGCGAAGAAATGGAGTAATGTGCATTGATATTAAGGGTTGCGGTGCTCACATAGCATTTTTTACTCAAAAGCACCGATGGCATTTATGCACTACTCTCTACCCTAAAACAGCAAACATCAAATATCACTTCAATATCTAAATAAATCTACCTTACCAATCTTCTTATGCCTTAAAATAAGAATGTGGAGAACTTAAATTCAAGCCTTTGCTTGCTATTACGAAAATTCAATATGACGATTGCATACACAAATGAAATCCTATAATTTGTACCATTCAATCACGAAAGATCTAAGGCATGAGCATAGGAAATTGATACCTTTATGCACTAAGCGAAGAATTCTAGTACAAGCATTTTGCGGTGAAATCAAACAATACAAATGAGGTCATCTAAAGCGCACATGTATGCAAACCTCCAATAATTCCATCGACAAAATAGAAGACAGCGATGCAATCAAGTCAATCAATTTGGGTTTAACAATTAAGGGTGTTTAATAATTGTAGGTTGCAATCGGGCATATTAACATGACAAACTACTTAGAAAAGAAATGGTTGCAACCGGCGACACCAACCAATTCTTTAACCCTAGTTTATCATAGAGCACTCTGAGCGAGGGCAGCAGTGAGGACTATCCGAAGGTGAGGAAGACGAACTTACATTGTACTAAGTCGGAGGTGAGAAATGGCGGCAGGTCGTCGGAGGCGAGGAGGAGGCGGCAGTGGGGTCGTCGGGGCAGGCGTCGAGAGCGAGTCGCCGTGAGGCAAAACCGGAGGCGAGTCGAGGCGCGGAGAAAACCGGAGGCGAGGGCGGCGGTGGGTCGTCAGCGTCCGGTCATCGAGGTCTTTGCAAGCAGCGGGAGGTAGGAGATTGAGGAACAATGGCGGGAGTAGAAAAATTGGGAAGGGAGGCGGCGGGAGGGATTTATAGGTGCACCATTAGTCGGTTGGTGTATTCAGCAGGGACTCATGTCTCACATCGATACGGTTGGAGTATCAACAGTCGATGTGATGAGACATCGATCGATTGAATACACCAGCTTAAGATCGATGGGTCGACCTCGGCCGAGGAGGAGCCTAGGCACTATCGGTCGGTTGAAAACACCAAGCTGGGACTGATGTTAAAAGACTCAAAACAATTTAGCGCCCATACTAATCGATAAGAAATCTTCCTCCCCTTGGCTAGCGCGGCGCTTGAGTGTCTTGAGTTCTCCGGCCGTGAGGTCTCGGGTTCGAACCCTTCGTGCCCCTAGCCCTTCTTTTTCGTCTTTTCTTTTATTTCTTTTTTTATTTGTTGTTTAACTCTTGTTTCATTCAATAATTTTTAAAAATGCTTTTACCACTTTAGATTCATTTAGTCTTTTTTAAGATTTCTTTTTTTAATCTCTTGTTTAACTATTGTTTCATTAAATAATTTTTAAAAATGCTTTTACCACTTTAGATTCATTTAACCTTTTTTTGTAAGATTTCTTTTTTAAATGTATTGTTTAACTATTATTTCATTAAATAATTTTTAAAAATGCTTTTACAACTTTAGATTCATTTAGCCTTTTTTAAGATTTCTTTTTTAAATCTACTATTTAACTATTGTTTCATTAAATAATTTTTAAAAATGCTTTTACCACTTTAGATTCATTTAGCCTTTTTTAAGATTTCCTTTTTTAAATCTCTTGTTTAACTATTGTTTCATTAAATAATTTTTAAAAATGATTTTACCACTTTAGATTCATTTAGCCTTTTTTTAAGATTTCTTTTTAAAATCTCTTGTTTAATTATTGTTTCATTAAATAATTTTTAAAAATGCTTTTACCACTTTAGATTCATTTAGCCTTTTTCTAGATTTTTTTAAAATGTCTTTGTTTAACTATTGTTTCATTAAATAATTTGTAAATATGTTTTTACCACTTTAAATTCATTTAGCCTTTTTTAAAGATAGTCTTTACAATATTTTTTCCAACCATGTAATATAAATTAACATTATAGAAAATTGTAAGAAATAAAGTAATTTTTGCACTCTTATAATTCCATTGCAAATTGTCACCTTGTTATATTAGTCTGAGAGGACTTTGAACAATATTGTTAGTCAAATATTAGTACAATTTGAGCAGAAAATCTGAGAAAACCACTAGAGGAATGAGAAACTAGTATGTTAGTAGTCTATTACACCAAAAAAAGCAAAGCAATCCTTATTTGCTAACATACTTTGCTTTTACAAGTGATCCTTCATTATGATCGCGGCGTCGTAGGGAGATTCCTCTGTATCATTCGGGACACTAATGTCTCGTCCACCGTGAAAGGAGGCATTTCGTCGGCGATTATACTCTTCTTCGTCCGTGACACCCTCAACTCGACAATCCTTCTTTTACGGAAGAACCACGTGGCGCCTTGGCGATCGCTCTTGCTAGTCTTCTCCTTACCTTTTTCGGTTTCTTTGTCCATGTCCATCACATAGAATACTGTGTCACATCATTAGCGAAACACGAGCGGTTCGTCCCTATAGGCCACTTGTTTGAGGTCCACAGTTGTCATACCGTACTTATCGATATCCACGGTTGTCGGTTTGACCCATTGGCACCAAAGCAGAGGGTCTTTTAATGGCCCGTACTCGGCTCCCAGATCTCCTCTATGAAACCATAGTAGGTGTCCATCTTTCTATTTTGTCCAAGGCATCTATCACGGACGCCCTTTGTTTTGGTTGGTGCTCTTGTTATCACAGGTTGTCGTGTAAAATGTGTACCCATTTATCTCATACCCTTGAAATGATATGATTGTTGTGGGCGGTCCTCGAGCCAAGAGTTTCAATTGTTCATCGTCATGCGCTTGCCCATGATTGCTTTTGTAACCAAGCGCGAAATGATCCATTTGCTCCACTGCGATCCACTTATCGACTTCTCTGGGTATTGGTAGCGTAGACTCATTTCGTGATCATAGATATCTGAGCCACTACGGTTGCTTGTTTCAATACCATGAAATGTGCTTGTTTAAATGCAAGTAGATAAATCGCTATAGGATTCTTTTCTCCCTAAAGTCCCTTTTCGTAGCCTCCCTCATGCCGTGATCTGAGGGGCGCCAATCGGGTTCAGATCATCAATGTAACTAACACAAAACTCGATCACCTCCTCTGTCTTTGACACCTGCATAATCACCTATACAGGCGAGACCGATTCTGAACATACTTCTTTAGGATACCCATGTACCTCTCGAAAGGAACATATTGTGGAGGAACACGGTCCGAGAATTTCTATCTCTTTAACAATGTGGACCATGAGATGGACTATAATATCAAAGAAGGATGGAGGAAGATCATCTCAAGGCTAACGGACTATTGACCATGTCATCATGCGAGACTAGATACCTTATTCGGCTCGATGACCTTCTGCGACACCACGTTGAAGAGCGAACACGACTTTAAGATTGTCCCTCGTACCCAATCTGCGCGAATACCTCACACCGCTTGGGAACAAGCTGTGTCATCAACACATGACAATCATGGGATTTTATGTATGCGATTTTATTCTCTTTCATGTTTATGAGTCTCCTTATGTTTGAGGAGTATCGGAAGGACCTTCACACTATTCAAGAACTTAATCATGTTTTTTCTCTTCCTTACTCGAGTGTAGCTCGCGGGGTGGAGGTAATGTTGTCCTTTCTCTCTCTTTTTCGGATGTAGGTCGTTCACGAGTCCCAATAGTATGTAGGTCCTTTCGTTGCTTGAAGTGTATCTTTTGACTTCTAGTACATATCTAGGAAACCTAGTAGGTTCACGAGACATTCTTCGTGATATGCATGAAGTCCGATGAGTGGCGAACCTCTATGTCTTTCGATGAAGGTAAGTCCCAAAATATTGACTTTTTCTTCCAAATGGCCTTCGTGTGACCTTGTTCGGTAGGACGGAGTTTGCTACCGAGGACCTTTTCTAAATACTACTTTCGGATCCTTTACCAAAGAAAATACAAGTGTCCCCTTGCGATGCATGGGCTTCTTACGTTCTCTTGTCCCATCAAAATTCTCACCCTTCCTCATGCTTGGGTCCTTCATATGGAGGAACCTCGGTGGCCCATGTACACAACCTTTCGAGAGTTTTTAGGTACTTGCTGTTCAGTATCCTCTAGCGGTGGATGCGGGCTTTATATCCTTTGATAGATAGGCCGATAGATTACCAAGTGCAGGCCGATCGTTGATGGTTACGAATAGCAATGCCGTAGAGTGAAGTGCTCTCTTTTGTACTCATCCCATACCGTACACCATCGTTCCACGGTGTTAACAGATCTTCAACTAACGGTTTGAGGTACACATCAATGTCGTTTCGAGGTTGCCGGGCCTTGGATAAGCAATGGCATCATAATGTACTTCGCTTCATACACAACCAAGGAGGAAGGTTGTAGATACATAGAGTCACGGGCCAAGTCTTTGTATTCTGCTGCTCATATCGCCGACAGGTTCATCCCATCCGTACTCAACCCAAACCTTATGTTCCTTGCATCCTCGGCAAAGTCCGGGTATGTTCTATCGACTTTCCTCCTTTGGGAGCCATCGACAAGGTGCCTTAGCCTTCCGTCGTCCTTACGGTCTTCCTTGTGCCGGCGCATCATCGGGCATGCGCTTTGTTATAAATAAACACTTCAGCAGGGATTCAGGAAATACCACACCAAGTAGCGAGAGGTCTCTTCTTCTTCGCTGCCCTCTACCTCACAGGTCATCACGCTGGTCTTATACCAAGTTTTGCACACGGACAAGCTTCGAATCCTCATACTCATTGCGATAAAGGATACAATCATTACGACATGCATGTATCTTCGTACCTCCAACCCCAAAGGGCGGAACAACGTCGTAGTTTAGGCGATGTGTTCCCCTCTGGAAGTAACTTCTTTATGAGGCATAACAACTCGTCGAATCCTTATCGGACAATCCATTGGTCGCCTTCCATTGCATCAGTTCTAGTGTGGTACGCAACTTTTTATGGCCCTGTCGACGGTTTGGGTACAACGGTGTTCCGTGGTCCTCCATAAGTATTTGGAACTTTTCGTAATGTCTTTCATCGATGTATTCTCCTCTCCATCACGCACATCTGGTCTAGGTCATCATCACCACACTCCCCAATGTATCTTGAAAGAACCGTGTTGACCAGCGTCTGGGATATTGTTGTCCGCCTCTTCTTCTTCACCGTCTTCTGTATAATCTCTTCTTCACCGTGCTTGGTCCAGCGGTATAGTTTGACATGAAACCTCTTGTGAGCAAATGAAAGTGAAGGTGGCTGGATTTTGGCCACTCCTTCTCATTCTTGCGATCTATGCATGGACAACATATGTAGCCCGACGTCGTGTGTGCATTGGCCGCACGAAGAAAATCTTGCAAACCCTGCAAGAACTCCGGGGAGCGTCGATCCATGTACATCCATCGTCGGTCCATCTACATTATGTTACATCTAGATAACTGTTAGCTCATTTTCCGATAATGAATGGTTGAACCAAAACCTAAATACTAGCTAGATCCACACCTTCAATCCGAGCTAAATAATAATCCAAGCAAAATATAAACTCACACAACAAGTTTTTGCAACCTACAAAAAGAATTGGTCGATCAGTGCGGATTCAAAATTACGAACAAAATTCACGATGACTTTGTTTTGCAAATTCTGTTGAAATTGTAACACCTAAAATTTCCAAATTATTATTCAATCATTTATTTTTATTTTTTCTAAATCTCTAGCACTTAATTAATGATGTTTTCAAAAATAATTTCTTGATGGAAATTAAAACCAAAATTATACTAGAAGTAATTTTCTAAGTTTTAAATATTCCAAAGTATTTTTAAAACTTTTCTCAAATATTGAACTCATTTTATATTTTCTATAAAGCCATTCATATTTACGATATTATTTTAATTCACAAATGAATTTAAATTTCTTCTTTTCCACATAACCATTGTCATTTGAAGATCCCAAACTCCATGATTTCCATGCACCATTCTCCCCCAACTCGTGCAACCAAACCTCATCCTTCATCGATCGATGGAACTAAAACCTAAATTTAAGCTAGATCCACACATTAAATGCGAGCTACATTATAATCCAAGCAAATTCTAAGCTTACACAACAAGTTTTTTATCCTATTTGAAAAGATCAAGCTAGATCTCTACATTCATAATCTTTCATCAATCATGGGAAAAGATCAATTTTTTTTCATAATTCAAGCAAAAAAGAGGCTCCATTTAACACCAAATGATGTGAGGAATGATGTTACTAACCTTAGTTACCTTGGTTGCGAGTAAAATGACCAAAATTTTGAAATTTGGACAGCACCTCCTCTACATTCATAATCTTTCATCAATCATGGGAAAAGATCAAATTTTCTTCATAATTCAAGCAAAAAAGAGGCTCCATTTAACACCAAATGAAGTGAGGAATGATATTACTAACCTTAGTTACCTTGGTTGTGAGTAAAATGACCAAAATTTTGAAATTTTGGGCAGCACCTCCCTCCTTGAAGCTCTTGGCGAAGCTCCTTTGTTCTTTTAAGCGAGTGAAATGATCTGGGTCAGCAGAGAGCGGGAGGAGGAGGAAGTTTAAATTGGGATACTAGTACCGGTTCAAGACACCAACCGTCTTGATGGGCTCACATCGATGCGGTTCATGTCACTGAACCGGTACTAGTGAACTCCGCTAAATAGTACGGTTAGTTACGAACGTCTGATAATAACCCATCGAGTACGGTTGGTGTCTTGAACCGGTACTAATATCCCCATGCCACTGAGCCGTTGAACCGGAACTGTTCTAACTATCAGTCCCGGTTCGTACCCAACTGGTGCTGATGGGCCGGTAGGAAAGGTCGATTCTATAGTAGTGCGTGGTGGTGGTGATGGCGGTGTTAACTATAGTTCGATCTCCATATGGTGCGAACCAAACAACTTCTGTATTGCAGTAACATCTGGAAAAATTATACCATGTACCATTGGGAGTAATATCAAGCACTACTACATAAAAACCTATATAAGACTTTTTATTACAGAAAATTTTAAAAAACCATCTATATTAAATCTAATTACAGACGATTTTACTAACATAACTGTCAAAGTTATATCGTATCATTCATTCATTGCAATCGATCAAACATGAAAGGAGTAGTCCAGTACGGTTTGGATACTATTCGAGGTATTGTATATTACATCTTCCGTACTGTAGTAACTGATCTGGCCTACGTGTGTGTGGAAACTTCGATTAGATGGAGGTGGTATAATTTTAGATGGCCCTATTCTTTCAGCTTGTAGCTCTATTCTGTGTTACTTGTCATTGGTATACACGATCTCCATATAATCTTTTTATCATTATTTTTCTAATTATACATTTTTAGGGGTGGGAAAAGGGTTGGCTATCCAGCTTAACGAGCTATTATCGAGTTCAACATAAAATTATTTTATTTACCGTTTAAGAGATTATTTCAAATTTGAGCTAACAAGCTATTATCGAGCCGAGCCTCGTTAATGGTTTTTTATCTCAAATAAACTCATTTCAATTTTGAACATATTAACTAGTGTTATCAAATCAATTTTGATACAAATCCTAACACTACAGTGGATCGGGCATGCATAAGCGGTTCGAAACCGCTTTCAGAAGCGGTTTTAGAACCGCTTGTAAGCAACCGCGAGTGATACCCTGTCGGGTATCATAAGCGGTTCCCCGAACCGCTTCTGGTTGGACACTTTCACAAGCGGTTGGTGTTACCAACCGCTTGTGAAAACTCTCTCAAAAGCGGTTGGTATTACGAACCGCTCTCTCCTGGCGGTTGTAGTTACCAACCACTTGTGAAGAATTTGACATGACAACGCGTTTTAAATATATTTAATATAGAATATGTTTTCGAGAGGGTTTTTGATATAGATTTTGACAATTAAAATAAATAGAACTGCAGGAGATTTTTGACATAATAATTAAATATATATTATTCATGCGTACTCATTCAGATAATTACGAGGTTCATTTACGAGAAAAATACAAACTTAATAGACTAAAAATGAACAAGTTGATGAACACATGAAATAATAAGCCACTTTTACAAGTTTCAAAGAATAAAGGGTGAATCTTGAGCTCATTTCTTCGTGCGTCGCTCTTTGTGCCCTTTGGTCGGCGTTGATGCACTACTACTGGCGAGGCTTATATCGGTATACGATCACAAGCGGTTTTGAAAAACCGTCGTAATATGGAACATCACAGACGGTTATGTACTCAAACCGTCGATGCGTATATCACGAGATGGTTTTATATTACGGTAAATAATCGTGATACAAGAAATATCCTGAGCGGTTTCTAAATATAACGTGCATGTGATGGCTACAGTACTCATTACAGACGGTTTCGAAGTAAAACCGTCTGTGATTTCACAGACGGTTATATAACACAACCGTCTGTAATCTATACCCCTTTATAATTCACCAGTTGATTCTTTACTACATCCACACAGTTTTCACCCTAATATGTGCACCCAAAAATCCCCCTTCCTCAAAATCAAGCGTTAAGATGTTTTCTCATAGCACTTCATCAAATCTGATGGTCCTAATCATTTGGTTCATCCACTAATCTAATCTAAAAATCGCGTAGCTGTTCCACCGCCCGCACCCCCAATCACGCCTCTTGCCCCCATTCCCTTCCCCATTCGTGCCGTCGCATGCTCTCCCTCCTCCCCCCCGAATCGCGCCGCGCCGCCTCCCCTCCCTCCCATGTCGCGCCGCCCGCCTCCCAGCTGCACAAATCGCCCGCACCCGTCCCTTGCCCCGTCGCCGGCATCAAGCCGTCGCCCGGCTTGGCGCTCCGTCCTGCCGCCACTTCTTTGTTTCCCTCCTGTCTGCTAAATCGCGCCGCGCACCCGTCCTCACATCCCGTCGCCGCCTTGAAAGCCCGTCGCCGTCGCCGTCCCGTCGCTCAAGCCAGCGCCACCGCCACTTGTCTTCCGATATGGCGAGGCCTTCGCGCCATACTCGAGCACACCCTCCCCACGCACCGCGGCCCCGGCACTCGCTCCGCGAGCCGTTGCCGCTCTGTTCCTCGCCACCCTCGTTACCCGCCCTTCGCCGAGCTATTCATGTGCAGCTGTCTCGCGATCATTGCAGAGATCCCAGGGTGGGACACGCTGCCCTCACTTGCCGCACCCGAGGAGGACGGCGCCGAAGGCGATGATCTGGTCAGCCCGCCTCCTCCCTCTTCTATTAATGTCGTTCATTTGGTTCCCCAATTGTTTGGTGTTACAGTTTTGCTAACCACTGTTAAATCATGAACGGATAATGAGAAATTTTGGTACCTTTCCTTTGCCATTTCACTGTGGGCTTTATATGGTTGCGGGATATTTAGGTCTGATCAATTCATGTGCTTGGATTTGGTGATCCTCTGTGTAGTGATGTAGTTAAATTGAGAGTTCTTAGTGCATAGTGACATCTTTTGTGCGAATCGGAGTGCTTAGAGTGCGTGGTTGTATCATGTGATGTGTGCAGCGATATAGTATTGTATAATTTACCTTGGGATGAAACAATTCAGTGCGGTTGGGTTATGGTTTTAGATATGATAAAATACACACACACACACTAGGAAATGCAAGTGAGTGCGGTTATTTTTTCTGAAAGGGCAGACGAGCACTTTTTTTAAAAGGAGCATTGAACGCATCTGTGATAGCTGGTACCTTCCAGTCTATTTTTCAGTTTGAATTTAGAAGTCACTTCCACTAAGTGAAATATATGTTTCTGAATCAGAATTAGTGTATATTCTCAAGGTGTTATTGACTTATAGATAACTTTGTGAAATTTGCTAAAGACGTTGATTAATGTTTGATCCAGGACAGCGATGTTTTTTCCCGGCTAATGATAGAAAATGGCGTTCCAACATGGGCATGCCAGAAAGTTTGGAAACAGCATTGTGTTGCAGCTTGCACATTATCACTTTGTTTTGCTTGCCCTTTCCAGCTGATTACAAAAGGATGTTGCTTGTTCACATGCAAAGACTGATTATGTTGGTTAATGAAATCGCACACAAGGCTATTCATGTACTAGAAATGTAGGAGAACTTAAGAGTTAGCAACACTTTGTTAAATTTTTATCATTTATATTCTTAGCGATCAATGTTACTGGTTTTATTTCAGTTATGCGCTTCATGCATTTGTTGTTTCGTATTGTTCTTGGAAGATCCATCTTATTTTATTTTTAAACTACTGATTTTTGTTTTTGAATGGCGCTTAATCAGTTAACTTCCTTGTTTTATTCATTGTTCTTCAATTAATATCACGATCCTTCGGAGGCAGTGAAGATCTCAAACTTGAGTGAGTCTGCGAAGGCTTCAATGGGAGATAATCTGATTATATTGACTACACTTAATCTTTGCATGGGCATCTCTGGCTCGATGATAGACCTTTTCATCGATAGCTTTCACTCGATGTTAGAACAAGTTCACTCTTGAAACATCTTGTCATTATAGCATTCGATTGAAATGCATACAAGCAATGTGTCAAGATCCATCCCTATTGCTTTGCTCTTGAACCGAGGGTGTCGATTTTTACGAAGAAGAGGTTCTTGACTTACGGGTATCTGGAGATGATGTGGAAAAGGCTAGATTTCTTGCGGCTTGTTCTTGAAAAAGGTTCTGACTTCATATTCTCGATAAATTCTGTTATACATTAACTTTCGGTCATCTCGGTAAATATTTATTCCCATTTTGCAACATAGGAAGATTGAGCCGTTCTTGACCATGACGGAATTCTTGTTCTTTTTGTGAAACATATGATTGCATGAGTGCCCGATAGAAGTGACATGGAGGTGCTTTGGTGGTCGACTTCATCTATCTTTCATTTTCGATGAATTTCGGGATCACGGACATAACGTGGTTTAAGTAATCCATTTCCTCATTTCTATCTGACGGCGACTTTCAGATTGCTGCGATCACTATGTTGGGAACACAACCGACTTGAGAAACATTGCTAATGGAGGCTTCAACTATGTGAAATCAAATGAGCGGAGCATAGAGTTTTACAATTTCGGTATTCATCACGATTGAGATATCACGGCTACCATGATCGGGGCGTATTCAATGTTATTAAGCATGATCCTTATGTTGCGGACATTGGACCGACAATTAAGTTTTTAAATCTGCATACTTTGGTGGATTCGTGAACCAAGCAGAGATCTAAACAAGGTTTGCACTATGCATGCTAACTGTTGCATTGGCTTGCGAGCAAGATTCATGATTTAAGGATTATGATGGTAGATTGGAGGAGTTATTTGTCCTTGCCTCCAAGCTTAAAAAGATTAAAGACATTGGCATGGAGGGTGCCACAAAATTGCAGGTATGATGTCAAAGTCCCAACCTTTGACATTGTGTTTAAAGATTGTTTCAGAAGGAAAACTGTGATTAAATGAAGTTCAGTTGGTTTCTGTCTCTAAAACTTTCCGGTCGGCATGTTTTTCTTTTAATGTTGCGTCCTCTAATGCATTTAAAGATTGTTTTAAATTCCCGCAATTAAAAATAGCCGGTCAAAATTTTGCCGGTAAAAAATAAACGTGGCTCATATGGTGGTTATGAAATATCATTATAATATAGGAGTGAGAAAATAGAGAGTGAGATTTAGGGAATGCTGTTGGAGAGGAAAGAGATATAGGGAAGGAATCTTTTTAGAGAATTCTGTATATGGGGATATAGGAAATGAGATTTAGGGAATGCTGTTGGAGATGGCCTTACATTCTGAATCTTTTGAGAACATGTTCTACGTTCTTTGTTGAGTTATTAATTATCCCAGTGTTTTGGCAAGAAAATTTTCTTTTGGGTAATCATGAGCCACCATTTTAAAATTCCTGGCAACTTTCATTTATTGTAACCGTGTTGTATCTGTTTGGAGAATTTGTTACTCCTTCACAGATGTTTCTAGAATACGTAAGCCAAGAGATAACTGCTATATTGAAGTTTCAAGAGCAGGTATATATTTTGATATCCTTTGGTACTTGCTGTAATATGTTGTGTGGACTGAAGCTTGGAGTGGTTGGTAAGATTTTTTTTTTGGGTGGAGAAGATTCAATTTCTTGTCAAAATATTGCAGCTACAATTTTCATTGGTGTGGTTAACATCTTTATTATTCAGATTCTGTTGACTCTTAGTGGTTGTTAGTACAATTTCTTTAATATGCACAACAATTCAGGTTTACTGAATTTGGTGGGACCATCCGTCAACGACCAGTTGAAGATCTTGCATTTGGTGTTGCTCACTTTGTTCAGAAGGGTGGTTCTTTTATCAACTACTACATGGTATGACAGAAAAAAAAGTTACATATATGCTTATAATCAGTTGTCTCAAAAGGTTCCTGAGGGGAGATATTCATGGTTGGTGGTCTATTGGTTTTTCTCAACAAGTATCATGGAGGAACAAATTTTGGGCGCACCGCTGGAGGTCCCTTCATCACCAGGAGTTATGACTATGATGCTCCACTTGATGAATATGGTAAGTTTAGAAGGAAAAAAAATTAGCATCTTTTTGTGTAGAGCATGATCTATAAGTGTTGTTATCACTATAATCCACTTCTGTCTCTATTATCTGTTTATATTTTAAACGTAGTAGTGACTTTTCATAATTCAGACATAAAGATTGGATTTTTTTTATCAAGTCGGCTCCATTCTTACTCAAACTATGCCTTGTTACTATTCAGGACTTGTAAGGGAACCAAAGTATGGACATCTTAAAGAACTTCACAGAGCTGTTAAGTTATGTGAGCAGGCGTTACCTTCCACCTTGGTCAATCAGCATCCTTCCTGATTGCAGAAATGTTGTTTTTAACACTGCAACGGTAAGTTTGATATCCGCTTATCTCAGTATGGCATGATGTCATTCTCTGGTCTTTTTTTGCTCCACTATATGATTACTTAGCTGGTTCAAACTGTTACCATCTCCATTCTCCACAGGTCGGCGTTCAGACATCTCAAATGCTGTGGGAGAGGTATGATGAGGAGGTTGATTCATTGGTAGCTGTTCCATTGCTCACCACAACTGGCCTACTTGAGCAGCTTAATGTCACGAGGGACACCAGTGATTATCTCTGGTACATCACCAGGTAATGCCATGTCAATAAGTTGCAGACTTTTAAATTTCAATGTGCACAAAGTTTAATTATGTGGGATATGGGGTCCCTTTTCTTTGTAAAACTTTGCATCTGTTTTCTGTTTATGAAAATCTAGGGACATCCATCGTGCTAAATCTCAATGTGCATAAAAGTAATTATTATATCTAAAAAGCTTCTATCACGGTTTATAGTGTGGATGTAAACCCATCGGAAAAGTTTCTACAAGGTGGCAAGCCTCTATCTCTTTCCGTGCAGTCCGCTGGCCATGCATTGCATATCTTTATCAATGGACAGCTCCAAGGTCTTCTACTTGAAAAGGCTCTCCTGTTTATACAAAATTAGTGTTGTGGAAACTGGGTAGTGAATAAATAATTTAACTTCTGTTGTAGGTTCTGCTTATGGATCCAGGGAAGATCGGAGAATAAAATATAATGGCAATGCTAACCTTCGTGCCGGTACTAACAAAATTGCACTGTTGAGTGTTGCTTGTGGACTGCCGGTTCGTCCCCTCATCCTGCATGGATTTATATAGGCTTACAGCTAATAATCTGCCATGACTATGATTATTCTTGTCCTGTTATATAGAATGTTGGAGTGCATTATGAGACCTGGAATACTGGTGTCGTTGGTCCTGTTGTGCTTCACAGGTTGGACGAAGGTTCGCGAGATCTGACTTGGCAGACTTGGTCATATCA
The DNA here is from genome assembly GCA_036346375.1 of Guadua angustifolia. Classification (NCBI taxonomy): domain Eukaryota; kingdom Viridiplantae; phylum Streptophyta; class Magnoliopsida; order Poales; family Poaceae; genus Guadua; species Guadua angustifolia. Next base: position 12,355,323 of record CM070511.1, on the reverse strand, counting down.
GGTATATTCAGCATCCAGTAACTTCTTTGTTGATGAACTAATAAAGTAAGAAAGAAAGTAAATGTTCCTTTCTCCATGCTAGATTGGCTTGAAAGGGGAACAGATGAATCTGAACTCCTTAGATGGGGCGAGCTCAGTTGAATGGATGCAAGGATCAGAGATTAAATTATTTTTAATGATAAACAATTGCGATGTTACTTTATGCACTTGTTTATGTAATCAACGATATAATAACTCTCTATATCTTTCTTTTGTGCTTCTATCATAATCACATCTTACTACACTTGATTACCAAAACATATAACACTTTTTGCTTATTTGAATTGTATTACTAAATATATCGCCGTAGCGTTAGCACGGGCATTATACTAGTATCTACAGTAATCATTACAGACGGTTATATTTAGAAACCGTCTGCGATATTTCTTGTATCACAAACGTCTGTAATATAAAACCGTCTGTGATAATACCGTCTCCCGTAAAAACAGAGCCTCGATCCATCCACTTCGTTTATAGGGTTTGGTTTCTATGCTAAGTGGCGGTTTGTGGAAGCGGCGATTTTTGAAAAAGCCATTGATTTCGAAGGGTGATATTATATTCATTTGATTTTGGTGATCTAAGGTTAGTAATGAGTTCTCTAATTGCGTGCGCATCAAATTCAATATCTAGGTTTGTTAGGACAGAATTAATTTAAAGATTGTTTGATTAGATCTAGTTTAATTGTAGCTGGATCCATATGTTGTTTGTGATATTTGGTTAGTAATGTGTTTTAATTGCATTATATTCAACATCTATCTTGATAAGGAAGGAATTTGATGATTTTTAGATCTAGCTTGTAGAACCATGTGTTGGTTGTTTGATGTATAAGGTTAGCTAGTAATGGTTCTATTTGCATAATATAATATTCGATCATGATGTAGCTAGCTAGCTTGTTAAGGATAGAATTTAGAGATTGTTTAGATCTAGCTTATAGATCAATTCAAGTCTTTTGGTGATCTAAGGTTAGTAATGGGTTCTAATTTCATTATTATATTGAAGATTAATTTGAATTGTGTTAATTATTTCTTTGTGATGTAATTAAGGTATGTAATTGCATAATTAGTTTAAGAATGTGTGCATCGCACTACACAGTGCATAATATTTAACACTAAGTGTTACATGTGTAGCGTAGATGGATCGAAGATGGATGTCTGGCGAGAACCGTCTGATCTTGAGTACCTTAATGGCGTCTCCACTTTCAAAAGAGCTGCGAGAGGAGGATATGTTTAATAAGGGGTGCAATTCATGTCATGTCGGTGCATTGATTGCGAAAATCGAAGATGTTTGAAATTCAGTATGATCGAAGCACACTTGATTGAAGGGGTTTCAAAGGGGCTATACATGTTGGACCGGTCATGGCGAAGAGCATAATATCTGAAGCGACAAGTAGTGTTAATATAAATCGGCGATGTCAATGATATGTCGGATGATCATATCGATTGTGCTTCCGATGAGGACAGGTTGCACGATGACAATTTGGATCAGATGCTACGCGATGCAGAAGGAAACCTTGATGACAGGGAATATGGACAGTTCCAGGGCTTAATGGAGGACTCGGAGAAACCTTTCTTCGCAGGGTGCAAGTTGAAATACACAATGTTATCATCCGTGCTTCAACTACTCAAATTGAAGGCAAGCAGCGGTTGGTCCGACAAAGAGTTTCCACAATATTTATTCGTCTATTGGCGGACATGCTTCCAAAGGAAGCGAGTTGCCGACAAGCACCTACAAAGCCAAGCTGGTTCTTTGTCCCTTGGGAATGGAAGTAGAAAGAATACATGCATGTCCAAGCAGTGTATCTGTACGCAAAGAGTACACAAACTTGCATATATGTCCGTGTGCAGCGCATCCGGTACAAGCGTAAAGTCATTCAGATGATGATGGCGAGAGCATTGAGGTGAAAAAGGTCCTCTGCTAAGGTGGCATGGTATCTGCCTGTAATTCCCGTTTGAAGCGTTTGTTTGCGAACCCAAAGGAGGCAAAAGCTGTTGCGTTGGCACTTTGAGGAGCGTAAGAATGATGGAATGCTAAGGCACCTGCTGATTCCATCCGGTGGAGAAACATCGGCAGGGAGCTTTCAAGTCTTCGTCTGGAATCGATCTCGTCCGGAGGTAGTATTGTCGAAGGTTATACAGCGAAGAGGCCGTCGAGTTCTGCGTCGATTACATGGCCCGAGTCGAACCAATAGGTGTGCCTCGATCTGCGCCATGAGGGAGGCTCGAGTATCGGGACCATCGGAAGGAAAGCAATCACGCTGATTCGGTTGCGTATGCTCGAGCCCATTTCACGGTTTTGCAACACATGGCTGTAGTGTCGCCTATATCGTCGAGCACAAGCAATGGCTAAGGCAAGAAGAATCCGGCCGGCAGAGTCTTGGATCACGAGACAACATAACCTTGATTCAACAAATGGTTGAAGGGCGACCTATCACTGGAGCTCGTCGGATGACTCTGTTGACATGGTTGGCAAAGGACCAACTTTTACGGTTGTCACATGGAAAGGATATGACTTAAATGGGTACACATTTTACGAGAGATCGAGGATATGAAGAGCACAAACGAAGCAGCGGTGTCGCATAGATGCATTCAATAATACATTTGGGTTGACGAGGAGCTCCTACTATGGGTTCATAGAGGAGATATGGGAGCTCGACTCACGTACTTTTCAAGATTCCCCTATTTGGTGCCGTTGGGTCCACCTCCGGCCACGTGAAGGTTGACGGGAATGGCATCACTCTTGTGGACCTCGAGCGTGTCGGATACCAAGATGAACCATTCGTATTTTCGCTAACCAAGTTGTTCAAGTCTTCTATGTAACCGACCCGTCCAACAAGAAGCGCCACGTAGTTCTTGAGGAAAAAGGAGAATTGTCGGAGTTGAGAATGTAGTAGATGAGGAAGAGTACAATCAATTTGATGAGTTGCCACCTATCGGAAATGACATCTGGTCCCGGAAGAACAACATGAGGAAGCAAGCTACACAGCGTCGATCATCATGAAGGGCTAATTTTCATACAAAAGAATAAGCATGTGGTGGCGTAGTTATGAGAAGGGTGCATTGTCATCGTGCTTACTAATTTTCATGTGTAATAATATTACATTAATGCTATTGTAAAGATGATACGACCCATCATGCTTTGTACATATGATTGTGATGATCTTTGTAAGTAGCTTGTGAAGCATCTGAATTATGTATATAGGATTGTGATGATCTTTGTAAGTAGCTTGTGAAGCATCTGGATTGATGGAAAAGATGCAAGTATGAGAGCACGTATTTATTCCTTAATATCAATATGATTCCAAATACATGACTCAAAGATGGCCATTCAGACATAATTGATGACAAGAAATAAATTATGTAGACTATGGCAAACAAGAACAGAATCATGTCTACTTTGGCAATATGGAAATAGTTGTATGTGATTGCTCTCGATTTTAGGGTTTGAATTGAGGATTAGAATCTCCACATCAACCACGATGCAGTCTATATTACATTTGCGACAACTTTCCCGGAAGATACAACAAAGTGGCACGGACAAGAGTCGACTAAACTGGGCAAACAAGTGAATGTCGATGAGCAGTACATATCACGAGCGGTTCTTTAACATAACGATGCAGTGATGTTATTTGTCACGAGCGGTTATGTTACCTAACACGTCATGACATCTCAACATCACGAGCGGTTCTATTATATAACCGTTCGTGATATCTCAACATCACGAGCGGTTCTATTATATAACCGTCTGTGATATCTCAACATCCTGATCTGTTCTATTATAGAACAATGCAGATGATATATCCTGAACCGTTATATTTTAGAACAAATGCGTGATGTGCTCTCTCTATATATCTCCCGGCGAGGCTCATTCACATGCGGCAAACCCTAACTCTTTGAGGCGTTTTGTGTCCCCGGCGGCCTCACCCTCGGCGTCCTCCCCTCCCGGCGTTCTCCCCCTGGCGTCCTCCCCTCCCGGCGTCCTCCCCTCGGCGTCCTCCCCAGGCGTCCTCCCCTCCGGCGTCCTCCCCTGGCGTCCTCCCCCCCGGCGTCCTCCCCTCGGCGTCCTCCCCTCCCGGCGTCCTCCACTTGGCGTCCTCCCGGCATCGGCGTGCTCCCCATCGTCGTCCTCCCTGCAGCGACGTGCTCCCCTCGGCGTCCTCCCCACGGTGACCTCCCCATCGTCGTCCTCCCCCAGTGACGTGCTCCCCATCGTCGTGCTGGCCTCTCTTGAGCAGCGATCGGTGCTATTACGGTGTAAGTGTCTTGCGCATCTTTCTTTCTTTCTTTCTATTGGTGTGGGTGATTGGTGCTTGCTCTATAGTGTCGATGAACCGATCGAGTATTTCTAGGGGACTAGCCATCGAGCTAGAGGCGTTTCTCGTCTGGAGGCTCGATTTTGTTCTACTCTGCTTTCGATGATGATTCAATTAAATGAGGCTATATTGATCGCTAGTTAGTGAGTTCATACGTGATTCAGCCTTTGTTTAGATCATTGTGTCTAGAATTCAACTTGGTGGGTGTTCTGCTTTGTACATGTGATATGCTATCACATGCGTGATTCAGCTCTTATACTCGTACTTATTTACGCTTGTCTGCTGTGTGGATGTCCTAGTTTTAGGGAGAGTCTTTGCGAAATTTTTATTAAGTTCGGCAACCTCCTAGTTCGCTTTGTCCTCTTTGTTCGGTAGCTTTTCATAGTCCATAGTTGAGTTCTAGTGAATCAATTTTCTTAACGATCTTTGAATGCGTAGATTCACTAATCTCAGATTTGTATACCTGTGATATATTGTTGAAATTGATGTTGGAGGGTTCTTTAAGAGCAACCCATCAATTTAGATAATCTGAGAAACAAAGTTGCTTATAAGCTAGTCCTTTGTGTTATCTTGTTTATGTCATACCTCTTGTGTGTGAATTATGTATTCTCATATATATGCTTAAGAGGAATAATAAACAAAGTCTTGCTCTTATACTCGCACTTATTTACGCTTGTCGATGTGTGGATGTCCTAGTTTTAGGGAGGTCTTTGCCAAAATTTTTATTAAGTTAAGCAACTTCCTAGTTAAGCTTCTTTTGCTAAAAGGATAATAACAAGCCATTTAGGCTAGTTCTTTTAAAAGGCTAATAACAAGCCATTTAGGCTAGTTCTTTTAAAAGGCTAATAACAAGCCATGGTATCCACAAACTTATTCACTCTAATTTGATTTTATTTGTTCTTCTCTTTTAGTTACTTTGAAACTATTTTAACTTATAAAGAAGATGTCATCCTCTAATCCATCGTCGAAGGACATGATGTGCCCTCAAAAGAAGAATCGACCCATGCTGCAAGAGGACCAAACAAAAGGCCAACGATCCGATATACCATTACGAGATCGATCCAAAGGATGGGGCCCTAGAAAGCCAAAAAAGCGGTGAATGCATTTGGAGTATGTGCGGGATAGTAGCACGAGCGGGTTCGATCACGCTATCTTCACGGAGGTTGGTGACTATTGAGGCTCGCAATGCCTTCTGACGGAAGTTCTTTCATCGTTCAACATTCGGAAGAATTCGCTCCCCTAGTGCGACGGTATACCTTTGCTTGCGGCGAGAAAGGCATGGAAGACCTTCAAGCATACGCTTTTCGTGACTACGTCCAAGAAGAATATAGATCCATACTCTAAGTATGGGTTCATTGATCTTGGACACGTGGCGGCGTTTTGTTGAGATGAAGATGACGAGCGAATTAAATGCGTCAAAGTGAAGCAAACAAGGCCTTGCAGGCAAGAACACTCACCCCACAGACTTCGGCCTCTGCGCTCGCGGGGAAGAAGGCGCAATGGGGCGGGGGAGGGCGAGGAGGGTATCTCGCCATTTCCGGCAATCACAGATCCACGTGCGGGGCGGCTAAAGCGAGGTCTTCGCCACATCCTCATAACCGTCTCCTTCGTAAACCCGCGGACGAGGAAGTGCATAGCGCTTTAGTAATATATAAATCAAACTACCAATTATCGTAATTAGTCCATGACTTCATAAGTGAAATAACTTGTCGAGGATCTTGCGGTGGCGTTGAGTACACAATCGGCCGATGGCACTTTTTTGCGACGGGGAGAAAGATGTCTTGTCCATGGCCTTGGGAAACAAGGAACACCACAGTCGTACAAGAGGCATAGGGGTTTTGTTCCATGGAAAGCTGGATTCGAAGACTTCCACGTATGCAAGTAAGAAGAGAACTAAAAGCGGCGAGTCAAATCTTATAAAGAATTTGGAGGACAAGTTGAGAGGAGAGTTGAGAGAAGAGTTGAGGGAGGCGAGAGAAGAATTTTATGAAAGGATAAGAATCCTCGAGGAAAGGCTCACCAATCAAGAAAGAAATCTTGTACAAGCCCAGTATGTCCATAAAGTCGGCCTCCTTTGCCCGTAAAACAGTGTGCATCCGTTCCTCCAAGTGACATAGATGAACATAGCGGGACTTATCTGTATGTGACATTAAGGTGGCCACGCAGGCAATCTCCAAGTGAGAATTAACAATGGCACCGTTCCTCGGCGGTTGCTTGGGGCATGGCGTATCCATCCACTAAGGGGACCATGGTGCAGTACCATGATAGCGCCGGGTTTCACCAAGGTCAATGTGGGCGGGGTATTTGATAGTTTCAAAATTGTCGATCTCTGAAGCCGTAAGCAGCGAGATCGTGAAACTTGGGGATGCCATTGGCACATTCATCCAATGGCCTAGGCGACATCTCCTGGTGCGCCTTACGTCATGCAACAACGCGACGATCTGATTCGCCTATTGTATCTCCGTCGTCGATTGGCTACCAAATCAGCGATCGTCAAACAGACTCCACTTGATGTACATAATGTTGACCTCTTTCCTGCCCATTCCTCTCCGTGAAAGGGTTCATACAAAACAAAAGAAAGGCAAGGGCAAGCGAGAAGAAAGAAGGGCAAGAACAAGTTGACTATCCATCTGTGAGTTGGCTAAACAATACAAGCTAGGAGAGCCGTTACTAACGAAAGGCAGCGTAACTTCATAGTATACCTTGCCAACAATTGCATAAGTGGTACACCCAAGAAGCTGGAAAGCTAGGCGTGAGCATACAACAAGTATCGGCGTTAAGTTCAAGTATGAACATCTATTCAACGACTCGTGGGGGCTTCTTCACGGTCGATTTTACGGACTTGTTCCATCTCTACAACCTCGGCGCCCTCGGCGCCGCACTCATAAGATCTTTGGACCTTGTAAGTGTGTGCTATCACGGTCTACATTAGTCTAATAGTGATAAATGTACTCCAATATATATATAATTAGCCTTTGTATATATAGATACATGCAACTTGAGCGACACAGCGAAACTATCGATCGGTTTCCTTGACCCACATATAGTCTCAAAGCAAACAACGAATGATGATATAAACATGGTCGAGAAATACGTGATAGAGGCATTGCTAGCACAAAAAGGTAAAGAATTCATACTTATACCCCATAACCCAAGATAAAGAAATACGTGATAGAGGCATTGCTAATTAAAGATTGAACAAATGTAATTGCAAGTCGGGTCTTCCATGTTCAAATGTGATTGAACAAATGGAAGACCCGACTTGCAATCACATTCAATCTTCAATACCCTACCTAAGTAATCTATCAAGTACATCTACAAATTTTTCAAAGTACCATTTTCTCCCACCGTGGCACGGCGGTGGGCTAGCATAAGAGGATGTCGTCGGGTACTCTGCACCGTGTACACAGCGGTGACTCTGCATAAAGGCCACTTCATATGGCATGAAGTAGATCATACACTCGAGTGTGTCCAGTTCGATCAAGCACACTATAGTTGCCGAGACCTCGCCATACTGCCTGCAGGTCTTGGTTGATTTATTAGTCGAGTTCCATCAACATTATCATAATAAGGGAGAAAAAGCGCTACAAATGTTTATATTTTAAGTCTATCCTGATCGGACAAACTGTTGCCACAATGCATATAGGAAGTGCAGATATTCAATTACAACATCTATAACTGATTGTGCCTTGTAAATATCGTTGTAGAAATATTGATGGAAATTTCGAACAACACCATAAATAATGGAGGTTCTGCTAGGGGTGTGGGAAAAAAAGGTCATCACAGACGGTTCTTATCTAAAACCGTCTGTGATAAGTTCGTATCACAGACGGTTATGATTTGAAACCGTCTGTGATATTTAGTTATCATAGACGGTTCTCGTTTGAAACCATCTGTGATAACTAAATATCACAGACGGTTTATTAATACAACCGTCTGTGATATATATTTTCTCAGACGGGTGCAAAACCATCTCTGATGATCTCCTTCATCACAGACTTATTGTTACTGACGGTTCACAAAACCGTCTCTGATGACGTTTACGAACCGTCTGTGATTACGATTTCTGTAGTAGTGATGTCAGTTCACCTGTCGTTATTTCAGGACAAGGTCTCCAACCATTTGCGTGGAACTCGCCTTTGGTGGATACAATCTCGTCGACAATAAAGCCGTTGAGTTGTTCTTGGATTGCTGTAACCCGGTGCGGCGGGATCACGCCTTGCTCGTCGATGTTGGGCTGACAAAGTGGGAAGTAAATAAATCTCTGGACATGTAATTAAAGTGTAATTAAGTACTAAGAAATTGACATGTTCACACTACCTCGGCGTTGGTTGTCTGCACATCGCCGTGGGTAATACTTTGCATATAGTGGTACACATAATAGCCACATAAGTTGTTTCCTTCCGTGCATTTTAGAACCTGCGATGAAATTTGAAAAAAAACAATTATTATTGGGATGAAAAACATTACGGCATATTAATATTCTTTATCGTGCTTGAATGCTTATTTGTACATCAAATTCGTTCTCAAAATCTCCTTGTTGCTTCTTTCGGAACCATGCGAATGCCCTGTGTGATGCGTTATTATGAGTAGTAATTATCAGAGTTGGAATTAGCAAGGTATTTCAATATATATAATATGGAAAACTATCGTATATATATGTGCTATATACCTGTTTAGGGTGTCAATGATATATTGATATTTTTCCACCGAGTCCTTTTGAGTCTTGAACAACGATCGGTTGCTATCAAGCTTGATGACAAGAAGGATCGATGATACCTATTCATGTATTGCAACATATATGTAACTAGCTAGTAGTATTATCAATGCCTTGGAAAATATAAGAACGAGAGGTTGTATATATCGTGCGAAGTTGAAGAAGCGAAGCATGTACGGTTTGTAGTGCTGTCCTAAGAATGCATCGAGAATGTAATCTTCAACATCCTTTCGGCCATGGTTCAATCCAAAGACGTACTCGTTAACAATCTCTAGGACGATGAAGCCCACATTGAAGATGTTCTCTTTTCTACATCGTTGTATCTCCATTCTACATAGAAAGGTATAAGTTTAAGAGTTGCAATTTTATTGTACGAGGAAGCACACGGTAAAGGTATGAGCTTGACACTTATAGGCACCAGCAGCTCATGAGAGACACGTTGATGGAGTCGGCATGGTAAATATTGTAGAAGTCATCGAATTCGAGCCATATGCTGTTGTCCCCGTGATAAAAATCTTCTTCTTTGAAACGGAGGGGGAACATCGTTCTTCCTTGAGCGGACTCTATCATGTACCATTCGTGAAATTGCTGCATCTTGGTTGGCAGATCCTTTATCTCATTAGGGTCAATCAGCTCCCGGACCAACTGATATTGCCATTTGACCTTTGCCATTGGAATATCATCTATTAATCCAAGAGCTGCAGTTGTGGAACTAATTCCTGCCTCCTTCATAAACCTCTCGAGGTTTTTCTCCTGATCTTGGTCTATCTTCTTCTTTGCCGCCGCCGCCTGACCACATTTATTCTTCTGTGTAGCCTTTATTATTGTCCGTTCATAGTTGGGCCGGCACGAGTGATAACTTTGCGGCATGTCACGAAGTGTTCCACGCTTTTGGATCAATTGGTACCTTCTTTGGCTCGGCTTTTTTTGTGAAGTGTGCAGCCAATTCTGCTTTCATGACCGTGCCACTCTCCTCATTAGTCATATCATATGCCCTCTTTGAAGGTTCCTTTATCTTTGTCGATCGGCTGGAGGAGGCCTTCTTGGGAGCAGGTGGAGGAGCCTTTTTGCTATTGAGCTTCTTCCTTAGAGGAGATGGTGGAGGCGTGGTTTTCCTGGGGGGTTCGTTTTTGTTTGAGATGGTGGTGGTGGAGTAGGGCTTCTGCGTGGAGCGGGTGGTGGAGGAGGCATGCTCTGTTTTGCCAGTGAGGCATTGCATGGAGGTGACGTTGGAGGAGGCGTGGGTTGTCGTGGTGGAGATGATGCCTCCACACCATCTGGAAATATGATGTACCGTTTGCGCCAGAGGATGATATTGTGGAGGGCCTGTCCAAGCTTGGTCACGTCGTCGCCTCTAGCAATATCGAGGTGAAGTTCTTCAAATCTGCTCAGCACCTCCTCCATCGCGACCTTTTGAGTAACCCGGGGGTATATCGTTGCAGTGAAACTTCTGGCCCTGCTCCACTAGAAATGCCATGCCGTAAGCCACCTTGATGGAGAGGTTACGCGCATCAACGTGTAGCTCATACTGGCGGCGAACCCTTATGTCATCCACGGGATAACGAGCTAGCAAGTTCTCCGCTTGGGGGCCCGGTGGGCCAGACTACTCGCGCGTGGAGGGCTGATCACGGCGTCGGTGATTACTCGGACCTAGTCCTGAAGCTTCTTGAGGGCAATCTGTACTTGTTGCGCAACTATGTCATTGATGCTAGCTTTGGGTTGCTTTGAGCTCTTGTTCCAATTGGTACACTTTATATAATTCCTTGTTTTGCTTCTTTGCGGCTCTGTGCGTATCGCATCCTTGGTGAAACCGTACTTCCACTTCCTGGCGTATGCTTGCCCATACCTCGTGTCCATCCGGGTGCTCGGGGTTTTGAAGGGCATGTGTAAGCTCGTCATTTTCCTGTCTGCACCACGCGTACACTGAGGCGCTTTCGGCGGCTTGTACAATCCTTTGACCGACCTCTTGCACTCTGGTGCCATCACCAAGTTCTTGTCATCTGAAAGGCTCCCCGTGACCCATGAACCAATTGCGCAGCGCTCTTCCCTCATGATGGCGGTGTGGCGTCCTTAAATCCCACTTCTCCCATTTGATGCTGCCTTGAGGTAACCACGGTGCCAAGATGGTGGTGGTATTTCTTCATCGTGAATTGGCCTTGTTCTTGACTCATGGCACGGCCTTGGTTGGCGACTTGTAATCCTCGAATGCTTCGGTGATCTGCCGGCTTAGGAAATTGGTTGAAGTCGGGTCTTTCTCCTTCTGGACATACTTGTGGCTGAGAGACGTCTTCCACGCCTGAAACATTATTGCCATCTTCTTGAGTGAATTTCTTGGCCTTGTCTTGGACCCTTGAGGAAATGTGAAATTTTCCTTAATATCTTGCGAGTAGGTCCTTGATATCTTGAGGCACTTGGCCCATTTTACGATGCTAATTGGGGCGTGATCCCTCACGTGGTAACATAGCGTTGTTATGCGGCCCAAGCTGCTGAAAGAGGGCCACAAGCATCCTTCGTTGTTAACGTCGATAAACCGTGCTTTGTGGATGGCTTCTTGTTAGGTCCCGATGCTTGGATTGGTTGCTTTCGATGTCGGGGCTTGAAATACACAAATATATGTATAAGCGTGTCGAGTGTATTATATTAATGAATCGCGATTAATTAACATGTCCACGGGGATTATATCATTCTGGATATACCTCATCCTGGCCGGAACCAGTGTTACCACCGGACTCAGCGGCTCCAACGTCAACGGCTTCATCGGCTGCAGCCTCAACGGCCTCACCGGAACCAACGTTAGCCTCGGCGGCGGCGGCTACTACTGCGATGGAGTCCATCAAGAACTGTTCTCCCACATCGAAAGTATGGTCACCACGTCCTGGTTGCGCCATCTATCCTAATTCCGAAAAAATGTTGACATTATTGTTGACATAAACAATCATATTACGGATTACAACACAAGCATATTGTAATAAATTCCTTTCCTCTGCACCACAAAACAAATATAATATTATTTGGACTTGAAAATATAATAACACATTTCACATGATATATATACAATTTGACATTTCACATATACTTACACATTTCACATGATACATATACAATTGACAATTCACATATACTTATACATTTCACATATACTTACACATTTCACATGATACATATACAATTGACAATTCACATATACTTATTTGTAATAAAAATAATGAATCATTCTTATTCCACACTAATATGATTTTCAAAAATGAAATAAGGTTATAAATCCACAACTAGAATGTTAATAGTCTATTACACAAAAAAAGCATCGCGATCATTCCATATCAACCAAACACGTCACCTCGTGGCTTTCTTCTCTAGTGTATCGTATGCTCTCACAGCGGCCATGCTTTTGGAACTTGCGAGTCTGATCAAAATCGAGCAGGACCTTCTCAGCGGCGGTGTAGCGTTGCGTTACCCGACCGTTCTTGAGCCATCGGCGACATTAGGTGCCGACCGTTGGGAAGGTCACATGCGGATTGACAGCTGCAAGTTGAAACAAGTTCATTCTTTCTGTTCATCTGAAAGATATTTTGAAAATGATTCATAATTCATTAACAAATTCTTGAGTCCTTATCTTCATCTGACCAGCCTCTGTAAACAATAGTGCCATAATTTCAGGGGATATCAATCTGGAATAAATTAAGATAGTAGCTAGTTATTTTTTCACAAATTATACTTGAGTACTTAATAACTAGAGAATTCAAGATAGTTTACTATGCATGAAAGAAGAGCTTCCAAAAATACCATGCATACAATGCTTGAACATCAGAGCACACCAGCTAGCTGAACATCAGAAAATTAAGGACTCAAGATCCTAATGTCCAGGGTTACAAAATTGAATGTCATGAAGTTAAAACTGTGTATTACCAAAGCATAACACATACTTAGTTGCACATTGAGCAATTGAATTGTCTCCTGCAAGTTTCGATGCAAAAAAAACCTGGTTTGAAATAAGGCAGTACCAAGATAACAAAATTTCCCAGAGTTCTACTCTTCAATCTCCACACGAACAGTAGTTAGGCTATGATAACAAAATCATCAACTCTACTGGAACCTAAACTAAATAGCCACAGCAAGGCGCATCATCACAGACCCTGACAAGAAGCGCATCATCTGTAAGGACCGAATCCAACCATTGAATCCTTTGTGTTTTTCGCACTAGTCCGGGATCAAGCGCTAGTGCACACAACAACATCGGTAAGCATCATATCATACCTAGCGATAAGAATAATAGGACTTTATTGATTGAATGTAACTAGTGTATGATCTTATGATCACTTACATCATTGACCTTGCAAAGCGATAATAAGACCAATAAGACAAATCGTGAAAAGTACTAGAAAACATAGATGTCCCATCGGCACACCACGAGGTGATGACAAGGATTGGCCTAGTGACACGCGTCCACGAAAGTCCTTCTCCAATATTGAAGATGATTCCTCCTTTGTTGTTGGTTGTTAAGCAAGGGTGAGTACACCAACACGTACTTAACAAGTTATGCAGAATGCATTTCTATTATAACTATATGCGGGCTTATTCCAAAGGAATGGCTAAGGGTTCATTGCGATAAGCGACATTTAAGAACACATACATAATGTAGATTGAAAAAGCGATAAAACAAATAATAACAAGTAAATAGATTCAGCGATTCTCAAATAAACCCAAGTTCTTCATCCTAAATCAAGTTCCATTATGGCATCCGCCATCCCATCGATTGTTTATTTTAATTAACTACCCTTAGTTGACCGAGACCAACCAAAAGTTCATCACAACAACATGTCATAAAACCAAATACGACCGCCCAATTACCACTCTTGGCCCACCAAATGCGACCGCCCAATTGCCACTCTTGGCCACAAAAACCAAATCGACCGCCCAATTGCCACTCTTGGCCACAAAAACCAAATCGACCGCCAATTGCCACTCTTGGCCCACAAAAACCAAATCGACCACCCAATTGCGGTCTTGGCCCACAAAACAATCTTGCCACTTGCCTTAGTCTAAATCACTTTTCCCACCCCAGTTGATTACCAAACACCACGTGCTCTTCGCAAAACAACATCGTTGCGTGGCTCCGCTGTCACAACAACTCAATCTCTTTGTGCGACCACACATGGCCCTCAAATTATCATCATAGTTCCATATTCCATTAGTCAAGATTAATAAACAATATTCCATGAGCATGTGATGACGTGGCAGGGCAAAGCATCTCTAATTCGGTCTAACCACCCATGTTGATTTTCTATTTAACCAACTATAATTAACCAACCTAGGGTGACAGGTGGATCATGGCATACAACTAGCAAGGTAGGGTATAATTCAAAGGGTACGATAGCTAGTCCCAAATTTATGTTGAAATCATTTATACACATAAAATAACAAGTGATACGGTAAATGAAAATAGCATGCAATCTAGTTTATGGGTGCAACATGATCAAAGCACAACTTGCCTTGCTTAAGCTCCTGGTATTGTTCCGAAGATTGCTCTTGAGTGATTAATTCCTCCTTCGAAACCTCGCTCAACTCAACGTCTACGCGAATCGAGAAGAAATAGCAAATAAACACCAAGACCAAGAACAAATAACAAATGAACTCAAAAATCTAGATAAAAACCCCCATTAGATAGATCTTAATTTTATAAATTTCTAGGAATTTGAATCACCTTAATCGGAGTTCATATGCAAAAGTTATAACATTCGGAAGTTTAGTTAATTCTGAAATTAGAGATTCTTATTTTCCAGAATTATTTCTGTAAAGGAAAATACGGATTTTCTCGCCCTGGCTACACGGACAAAACGTGACAAAATCTAGACTGATGAACTCAATCTAACGGTTACGGGTAAATCTACTACGCGGCCTAATATCAACCGTTCGACTTAAATCCAATGGCGGATATTTATTCGGAGACGCTTACCGATTCCGCAGTGACGTGGACAAATTCCATGCGCTTGATTACGATCCGACGGCTGGTGAAGTTCTCGATCGGTGATGACGCAACGACAGCTTGAATTCACCGGAGACGAGGACGATGGCCTCGGCGACAACTCGGCAGCGCGCAGTCGGAAATCTCCTAGCGGCACCTACTATCCTCCACGAAATCCCACAAACGCTGGCGTGACTCCACGATTTGCTCGCGAATTTCCTCCTCAGACAACGGCGCGACTCGCTCGTTCGTTGGCGCGACTTCCTCGATCGCTCCTCGATTTCCTGCCGCCCGCTTCTGTCTTGGGCGTCACCTGCGCACGGCTTAAATAGGACCGGAGGCGTCCTTCTCCCGCCCGATCGAGACTTCGGTTTCCTTAACGATCTCAGCGCCCGCGCATGAATTTGGAAGCGGCCACGTGCGGCGCTCCCGCCCGGAGACGGACTCAGAGTCCCTGCCTAATTCGGCGTTGCGCTGGCGAGTCCAATCACTAGCACGCGTCGCACTCCCGCCCGATGGACTCCCGAGCCATCTAGACTTGGCGCCAGTGCAAGAGTTGGACTCGGGCTCCAGTAATCGACTTCCCATCAGAGACAAGGCGACACGATTCCAACCGGACTCCCTCCATGTCGTCACGAAGTGAATTCCGTTGATCCAGATGTCCAAAACGCAGCCATCTACGCTAGTCTTCGGTCGTGATATCTTCGGTGAAACCTGACCGGACACGACCCTTCCTACCATCTACTGCGCAATCACGGCCACGTCGTGTTTCTAGAAAAATGGCTCGATGGTGCTCCGTTGCTAGTTTTTTTTTTTTTTTTTTTCTAAAGAATAATTATTAAAATTAATTCCGTTTACATATAGTAATATCGAAAAAAATCCAATAAAACTCTCAAGAATGTTTACGAGACATTTTGAATCCGAATAAATCTCAGGAAATTCCAATAAAGCCAGGAAATTCATGAAAAACATAAATTGCCATAAAATAATATTTAATAATTAAGAAGTCAAATTTTTGGGATGTTACATCATCACACCTAAAATCTCGTTTTTATACCTCTTGGGCATTTCACGAACACCTTGTGGGCAACCGAATTAGAGAGGAGGGAAGCGGCATGCTGCAATTGTACCTCGATCCTCCGGGGTGGAATGGCGGTGTGGCAGCGGCTTGGTGGCGGAGGAGGCGTCGGCAAGGTGGCGGAGGAGGCGTCGGCGGGGTGGAGTGGCGGCGCCGACGAGGGCACCAGCGCGGGGGTGGAGTGGCGCCTGGGGAGGAGTTGCGCCGGGATGGAGTGGCGCCTGGGGAGGAGTTGCGCCGGGATGGAGTGGCGGAGGAGGGCGACGGCGTCGATGAGGATGGCGGCGCGGAGTGCAGGCGGAGGCGGCGGTGGCGGTCGAGAGAGACAGGAGGCAGCGGCGATGAGAGACTGAGGAGGTGCTGGAGGCGGGGACTTAGAAAATTTTGGGGTCGAGGCGCGGGACTTAGAAAAATTTGGTCTCTTTACCTTATACAGGGAACTCACTTCTACAAGCGGTTTTTAATACCAACCGCTTGTGGAAGGCCTTCTACAAGCGGTTAGTATTACAAACCACTTGTGAAACATCTGTACAAGCGGTTTTTAGAACCAACCGCTTGTAGTGTGAGAACTTCTACAAGCGGTTCATATTACGAACCGCTTGTAGAGTGCAAGCTTCAAGCGGCTATTAATACCAACCGCTTGTAGAAGTGCTAACCGGGTAATATTAAAAAGAATATGGTGCCCATATCGTTTGATAAGATCTCTTCCTTCCCCCCTGGCTAGCGCGTGGCGTTTGAGTGTGCGGGCTCGTCCACCACGGTTTGAACCCCGCTCGCGCCCCCTTGCCATTCTTTTTTTTAACTATACAGCTTTCTACAAGCGGTTGGTATTACCAACCGCTTGTAACATTAATATATACAAGCGGTTGTTAGTACCAACCGCTTGTAAAATTAATGTCAGAATTTTTAAAAAAGCTTTCAGCACTTTAGTTTCATTTCATAATTTTTAAAAAAGCTTTTAGCACGTTAGTTTCATTCCAGATTTTTTAAAAAATGCTTTTACCACTTTAGTTTCATTCCATAATTTTTAAAAAATACTTTTAGCACTTTAGTTTCATTCCATAATTTTTAAGAAAGCTTTTAGCACTTTAGTTTCATTCCATAATTTTTAAAAATGCTTTTAGCACTTCAGTTTCATTTCAAAATTTTTAAAAATGCTTTTAGCACTTCAGTTTCATTTCAAAATTTTTAAAAAATGCTTTTAGCACTTTAGTTTCATTCCATAATTTTTAAAAAAGCTTTTAGCACTTCACTTTCATTTCACAATTTTTAAAAAAAGCTTTTAGCACGTTAGTTTCATTCCTGAATTTTGGCACTTACATTCATTCCAAATAAACAATTTATACAGTACAAGACCCGTGTTACATATACATAGTTCATCTGGTACTAGTACATCTTAAGTAATGCGTACTTTGTCTTTACAAGTGTTCCTTCATTATGATCGTGATGTATGAAAGGAGTATCACGTCTGTGTCATTGAGGAGGCTTATGTCGACATCCAAAAGCGAAAGGAGGATCTCATCGAGGCCCGACTATACTCTTCCTCGTCTGTGACGTCCTCAACTCCAACAATCCTTCGTTTGCCTTGGAGAACCACGTGTCGCTTTGGCTTAGTACTACTATCTTTCTACTTGTCCTTCTACTTCTTAGGTTTGCTTGACATGTCCATTACATAGAAGACCTGTCTCACATCGTTCGCAAGTACGAACGGTTCGCGCCTATAGCCCACTTGCGTGAGGTCCACGATTGTCATACCGTATTTGTCGACCTTCACACCGCTTGAAGTCAAGCTCCCATATCTCTTCTATGAAACCATAATATGTATCCACCTTGCCTTTGTTGTCTTCGACGTCTATACGGACACCGCTATTCTGGTTGGTGCTCTTATTATCCTGGGATCTGATGTAGAATGTGTAACCATTTATCTCATACTCCTTGAATGTCACGATTTCACTAGATGGTCCCCAAGCCAAGCGTTGCAACTGTTCATTATCTGACCCTTTCAAAAGGATGTACTTTTGTAACCAAGCGCCGAAAGAATCCATGTGCTTTAGTGCTATCCAATCTTTAGACCTCCCCGGGAAATCGCGGCATAGAATACTCTTGTGCTCAAGAACATACGGGGCCACTACAGTTGATTGTTTCAAAACCGTGAAATGTGCTTGCTTAAATGTAAGAAGATCATTGCATGCAATTGCTTTCCTTCCTAGTGTTCCTTTTCCCCGTAGCCTCCCCTCATGGCGTGATATGGGGACACCAATCGGGTTTAGATCATTAATGTAATCCACACAAAACTCAATCACCTCCTCTGTCCCATAACCCTCGGCAATGCATCCCAGGACGAGAGCAGTTCACGGACATACTTCTTTAACACACTCATGTACCTCTCAAAAGGGAACATGTTGTGTAGATACTGGTCGAGAATACCTATCTCTTTGACAAGGTGAGCAGTGAGATGAACCATAATATCAAGGAATGCAGGAGGAAAGATCATCTCAAGACTAACCACACTTTGTACCACGTCATCCTGCGGCTTACTTAGTTTATACGGGTCGATGACCTTGTGAAACCACGTTGAAAAAAGAACACGACTTTGTGATTGTCCCCGTACCCACTCAGGCGGTATGCCTCTCCACGAGCCCTTGGGAACAAGCTGTGTCATTAACACAAGGCAGTCATAGGATTTCATGTATGCGATTTTATTCTCTTTCGTGTTTATGAGTCTCTTTACATTCGAGGAGTATTGGAAGGACCTTCACCTTGTTCAGAACTCTATCAAGCTTTTTTCTCTTCTTTGCTTAGAGTGTAGCTCATGAGGATGTAGGTAATGTTGTCCTTTCCCTCTTTTTTTGGGATGTAGGTCGTTCCTCGGTTCCAAGAGTTTAAGGTCCTTAGAGCTTGCGGTGTATCTTTCGATTTTCCGTACATATCTATGTAGCCTAGCAGGTTCAAGCGAGACATTCTTCGTGATGTGCATGAAGTCAAGTGAGTGTGAACCTCCATGACTTCCCAATAAGGCAAGTCCCAAAATATTGACTTCTTCTTCCACATGGGTACCGACCATCCTCATTACGCACACGTTTGCTTCGGGACCCTTTCCAAATATTACTTTCAAATCTTTTACCATAGCAAACACCGTGGCCCACTATGATCTTTGAGGCCTTGCGAAGGTGCAGGTTGCTCGTTAAATTTCCTGCCTTTCTTCCGCGGGTGACTCGTAGGAAGAAACCTCTGATGACCCATGTACACAACCTTCCGAGAGTTTTTCGGTACATGCCGTCCGTTTCATCTAAGCCTTGGATCTGAGCTCTATATCCTTTGTGAGTTAGGCGGATAGGTTTCGAGAGCAGAGCGGTCATTGATTGTTACAAATAACAATGCACGAGGGTGAAATACTCCCTTTGTACTCATCCCATACCCTTGCACCATCGTCCCTAGCGTCACAAGATCTTCAACTAATGGTTTCGGTGAACATCGATGTCATTTCCAGGTTGCTTGGGGCCTTGGATCAACAACGACATCATGATGTACTTTAAGCTTCATGCACAACCATGGAGGAATGTTATAGATACATAGTGTAACAGGCTAGGTGCTATGGCTGCTGCTCTCTGAAAGGATTCATCCCATCGGTACTCAACCCAAACCTTATGTTTCTCACCTCATTTGCGAAGTCCGGGTATGTCCGGTCGATATTCCTCCACTGTGAGCCATATGCAGGGTGTCTAAGCATCCCGTCGTCCTTACGCTCTTCTTTGTGCCAACGCATCATCTGGGCATGCGCTTTGTTAGCAAACATACGTTTGAATCGGTGGATCACAGGGAAATACTACAACACTTTAGCTGGAGGTCTCTTCTTCTTACGCTCCTCATCTATTTCACCTGCATCATCACGCTTCACCTTATCCGTGATTCTTTGCACTTGGACAAACATCCAAATCGGCATACTCATTACAATACAGGATACAATCATTAGGACATGCGTGTATCTTCGTACTTCCAATCCCAAAGGATGACGACTTGCTTGGCTTCATATGTAGATTCGAGGCGAGTGTTATCTTGGAAGCAACTTCTTTACAGTGATAACAACTCATTGAATCCCTTATCGACACACCATTTGTAGCCTTCCATTGCATGAGTTCGATGTGGTACTTGACTTTTGTGGCCTTGCCCACGGTTTGTGTACAAAGGAGTTACGTGGTCCTCTAACATGCTATTTGGAACTTCTCGAAGCTGTCTTTCATCTGTAGTCTCCTCTCTCGTCATGCAACATCTGGTCTAGCTCATCATCACCAAAGTCACCAAGTGTTTCTTCCACGAAGCAGATTATGCGTGCCGTCAGGGATACTATTCAATCCATCTTCCTCTTCCTCGCCTTCTTCATCGTCTTCTGGCTAACCGCCTCAACCGCCATGGTTGGTCCAACAGTATAGTTTGGCATGAAACCTCTCATGATCAAATGGTTCATAACTTGCCATCGCTGGGAGTGCTCCTTCTCGTTCTTGCAATCTACACACGGACAACATATGAAGGCTGCTCGAGGCAAAAATGCAACGGCGCATCGAGAAAAGCCTACCGCCATCAATGAACTCTCTCGGCGGACGGTCGCATTGTACATCCATTGCGATTCATCTACACCAAGTTATAATTTTATTAAAAATTATAACTAATTTCATTAAAAAAATTAAAATGTAACTTATAGTTACATTTAAAAATCTAAAGCTCACAGCCACTTAAACCCAATAAAAAAACCTCCACCTACACCGTCATCCAATTAAAGACCTACCTTTCTAATTATTTTGTATCCCTTCCTACCTTTGTAATTATTTTTTATCCTTCTACATGTTTTTCTATTTTATTTCATACACCAATAATTACTTCCTTGCAATATTGTGATATTTAAGATTCTAAAGCTAACAACCACCTAGATCTAAAGCTTCCAATCACCTTTACCTTGTGTAATGTCATATTTTGAACTAGATCTCCACCCTACATCTTCATACAACAACAAAAACAAGCATAGAAAACAAAATTTTGATCACGGTGATCTTGCTTAAAAAGTTCAAGATTTCTCCACATCCATTGAAAAAAAATAGCAATCTCTAGGTGAGAAGGATGTTCACATGATGTTACTAACCTTCAAACACTTAATTTGGAGCTAATCACCCCAAATTAAAAATTTGGACAACACCTCCCAAAACGATCTTTGGGCCAGCCCTTCTCGCTCGATCGTACTCTCTTGGCTCGTGGAGGAAGAAGGGTTTAAATCTTGCTGGGTGGGGCGGCTTCGAAGCGGTTTGAGACACGAACAGCTTGAATGTTGAGTTCTAGCGGTTCTTGTCTCAAACCGCTTTTGAAAATCGAAGTGGTTTGAGACAAGAACCGCTTCTAGAACTCAACATTGAAGCGGTCTCGTGTCTCAAAGCTCCTCTCCGAGGCCGTTGCCTACGAACCGCTTCTAGTGCGAACATCACAACGGGTTCGCACCAAACCGTTTCTAATAGGCCGGTTGTGATGCTCTATCCTGTAGTAGTGTAATGAGCTTTTCTACCGGTCCTAGGTGGGAATGGGTTCACCTGCCCCAATAGATCGCCAATCTGAATCCAATATTCTAGCTATATGCACTACTACAAAAACGCCTATATAAGACTCTGCTTCACAGACAGTTCTAAAAAACCGTCTTTGTTAAAGCTAATCATAGATGGTTTTGCTAGTACGATCATCAAAGTTACAGTACCTGGTAAGAACTGTCTATAATAAGCTAATATCACAGACGGTTTGTTGTTAAAATCGTCTATAAATTATGATAGACAGTTTTAACCTTGATCCGTGTGTGATATTAGCTTATCATAGATGATTCTTAGTTATAACTATTTGTGATAATACTACCGTATTATATATACTGTACTAGCGCACCACATTGTTCGCCCAAACGAAATCTTACAAATGACGATTGGTCTCCTCCCTCAGCCCATCACCAACTACCTCATCCTCGAGCCCATCGCTGGCCCCCTCATCCCTAAGCGCGTCGTTGGACGCCAGCTCTTCAAGCCTTCTTGCACCTTCTCGTCTACATGTCACCTATCATCGGAAGCCTCATCCCCGAGCCCATCACCAGCCAC
Source organism: Guadua angustifolia (assembly GCA_036346375.1). Taxonomy (NCBI): domain Eukaryota; kingdom Viridiplantae; phylum Streptophyta; class Magnoliopsida; order Poales; family Poaceae; genus Guadua; species Guadua angustifolia. The sequence continues at coordinate 12,333,099 of CM070511.1, read as the reverse complement.
CTAATCCTTGATCCCGTCACCTCATCTTGAATCTAATGACTGAAAAGTGGCTTACTTGTTGGAACCTTTTTTCCTTACCTCCCTTGGTAGAACTTCGTTAAATAGTATCTATTGTTCAAAATTTTCTTCTCTTTAGATATTTCTACAATGATATTTACAATGTACAACTAGTTATAAGTTCTTAATTGAATATCTAAACATCCTAAATGTATCAAGGCATAGCTTGTGTATTAGGGATCATCTTAAAGTATGAGCATTTGTAGCACTTTCATCTATTTTTTTATTATAATGTTGATGGATTCTAATGCAAAATTCAATTCCACCAATAATTCATCTTGAAAGTTTTCATGCTCTGATTTATCGCTTTCATTTCATCCTCATCCCTGAATGAGAATACCACAAACAGCCTATTTTGACTCTAGCCTTGTGCAGGAATATGATCACTCTGATCCTATTCTTGGCTAAGACTAGAGTGAAAATAGTATGAGGATGTAGAAGAAGATATATCAGAGTATGAAAATTTTCGGGATGAACTGTGGATGGAATTAGATTTTGCTTTAGAATCCATCAACAATACAATAAGAAAGTAGATGAAAGTGCTACAAATGTTCATATTTTGAGAAAATACTGGCCAGACAAGCTGTGTGTTGAAGCATCTTAGATATTTAGATATTCAATTATAAAATCTATAATTGGTTGTGTCTTATAAATATCATTGCACAAATATCTAAGGAGAAGAAAATTTTGAACAATAGATGCTAATCATAGAAGTTCTGCCAAGAGGGGTACAGAAAAAAGGTTATCACAGACGGTTCTAGATAGGAACAGTCTGTGACAATCTCATATCATAAACGATTCCAGATAGGAACTAACTATGATATGTATCTCACAGATGGTTCAGAAACAGTTTGTGATGAGTTGTCACTATCTGATAGCATCTAGGCCCCCTCAATTTTATCATGTTTTACTAAATGGTTTTGGTGTTGATGACCGAGTTAATAATTCTTCAAACCATAAAGAATGTATGCTAGAATCAGGAATGGAGCTAGCTAAACTAACAAGATTAAGGTAGTTTCTTTCTAGTTTATGACTTGGGAGTTGATTCAAGTCAAATAGTTAGGATTATTTTTTTTCTTTGGTTGTACTATTAAGAGGGACTTGGCACAAGTTGGTAACTTGGTTCATTAGGCTAAGACAAATCTAGACTGCTTGGAGTTAAATCATTTAATCTTTCCGCTCCTTGATCCAAAATCCCTATATACAACAAATCCAAACTTTGTGACGGACCAAAGTTCAGTTGATAATTTCTTATTCTGTCACAAAATAGTTTAAGTCCTTATCTCAAACCAAAGTCAGCTCAGTTCAACTTCAAAGTTTACTTTAGTAAAATTCTGATCAAATTCTATTCAATTCAACGGACCAAACCTCATGTTCTCATATACTTAAGTCTGTAGTAAAAATCTCTTGAAGAAATTCAGCTATCCAGTTTTGCCCATCTATGACGGACCAAATTTTTTGGTCCGCCATACACAAACCTTTGTGAAATTCAAAATATCTCAGTTGTCTATCTATGACAGACCAAACTTTTTGGGTCTGGCATAAATTCAACAGTAACTATCTTTTTTGATAGACAAAGCTTTGATATTCATGCCTTGAATATATGATCAAAATCATACTCCATTTCAGAAAATTTCTCATCCTTGATGGACCAAATGTTGCTAATTCAAAGTTTAGTCCATAATAAATTCAAATCTTTTGATTAACTCTTTTTATGTCAAAATGGTCCACAGCTACTGATCTCAGTCATATCCCATCTATGACGGACCAAATTTTTTGGTCCGCCATACATGTAAGCTTCATATTCCTCTGACGGACCAAACTTGCTGAATTCCTTATGCATGACGGACCAAACTTTTTGGTCCGCCATAAATATGTGAATTTGGTCCGTGATACACATGATCAGTATCGCTAAGGTAAAACTTTTAGTCCGCTGTAAACGTGTTTTAGCTCAAATTTGACACTCTGACACGTGCAACGGTCACTGTGGTAGGTACAATGGCTATTTTCATCAGAACTGGCTATATAAGCATTACCTGAGCTATCTATCATAGAATTTTATGAACTCCTTGACATTTTAGCATTCAAAAGAGCTCTCATTCGCAATAAGGAGTCTGTGCTTCAGTCTGAAACTCAAAAACCTCATTCTTTCTAATTGTTTTCGCTCCAAGCTTGTGTCTAGTGCTGTAGTTTGCGAGTGAACCAAGAGACAGAGCTTGTGCAAGTTTATTACTCTTGGATCTCGGTGATCCTAAACAGCTTGGAGGAGATGAAAAGTGCGACCTGGCCAAAGAAGATTGTGGAAGGCCACTTTTGATTGTGAAGGGTTTGTAGCTCACCTCACTGGAGTGGTGAAAGAGCTACCCGAGTGAAAACCATAGCTACTGCGACTAGCTGTGGTGAAGCAATACTTCAAGAGAAGTGCTTCAATGTGGAGTAGGAGAAGTGCTCCAAACCACGGGATAAATTCTTGTCTCATTCTGTTCTTTGCTTTATATTATATTGCTTTCGCTGTTATTTCTATTTTGCGTTTATTTTGTTACATTCGGATGATAAATCATTCACTCTCATAGAATAGATATCTGTAACCAAAGAATTAAAATTTGAAGAGTTGCCTATTCACCCCCCCTCTAGGCCAACTCATTCCTACAAGTGGTATCAGAGCGAGGTTTACCTGAATTAGCTTAACTAGCTTTGGTAAATGGCCGAGGGAAATGGTTCAGCAACCGTTAGTATTGGTAGAGTACCAGTTTTTGATGGTACTAATTATGCTTATTGGAAAATTAGAATGAGATGTTATTTAGAATCTGTTGGGTATGATGTGTGGAGGGTTACAGAGAAGCCCTTGCCTCCTCGCATCTTGCCTGAAGGGCAGACTGTGTATGGTGAACCCACTCCTAGTGAGATTCAAAATATGTAGTATGATGCCCAAGCTAGAAATGCTATATTTTCTTGTCTTAGTTCAGAAGTTTTTGATAGAGTAAGTAACCATACCTCTGCATATGATATATGGACAACATTGCAAGAAATACATGAAGGAACTACTGATGTTAAAGAAGAAAAATATTATGTTGTCCGAGAAAATTTTGATCAGTTTAAAATGCTTCCTCAAGAAAATGCTAATGATATGTTCTCTAGGCTTAATCCAATTTTAAATGAACTTAAAGGCCTAGGTACTAAAATATCTGATGTTGAGGTTTGCAGGAAGATGATCAGGGTACTTCCGAGAGCCTATCACAGTTTGATCACCTACTAATCCAACAGTGGTTACCTCAAGAGGCTCACTCCCACTGAATTACTTGGAAAAATTTCAGCACATGAGCTTACATTGGCTGAAGAAGATGCTCCCAAGAAGAAGTCGATTGCCCTCAAAGCAAAGGAAGTTGTGTAAGACTCATCTGATGAGAGTGATGCTGAGGATGAAGATGTGAAGAAATTAGCTCTATTGATGAGAAGAGCTAACAAAATTATGAGAAGAGTAAACTTCAAGGACAAGGGAAGTTCAAACTCTTACTCAAAGAAAAATCCTTTTGCTAATGTTATTTGCTTTGAGTGTAATGAAAAGGGACACATAGCTGCTCGGTGTCCTAACAAAAGCAAGAAGAAGAACAAATACAAAAGTGAAGATGAGGAGAAGACTCATGACAAATCTAAGAAGAAATACTTCAAGAAAAGCTACTCCAAGAAATTCTCTAACAAAGGAAAATGTGAAGCTCATATTGGAGAATGGGTCACTGATGAGGAGAACTCAAGTGAAGAATCATCCTCTGATGATGATGACTCATGGTCTAAAGGGTTAGCTGGGCTTGCCCTGGATGAATCAACTCCATCAGCACCATCATTTCCTCTATGTCTAATGGCAAAAACTGATGAGGAAAGGGTTAGTGACTCACCTTCTTATGATGAGTTAGTAGAAATAGTTTAAGAGTTAAACAATGCTTTGCATGCTAAAACAACTTCAACAAGAGCTCTTAAGAAAACTATTGCTAGCATGGCTAATGATAAAGAATTGCTAAAGGGCCAGCATGATAAGTTTACTCTTGAACATGAAAAATCTGTGCAGATTTATGATTGTCGGTGTTTCGTAAACCGGCAAGTAAATTTGTAAGTATAGGGGCGCTGCCTCTCCCTCCTTGAATGGTTAGGCGAAGGAGTTCCAAATGTATATCGTTTGGGCCGAATATCCCTACGCTCGGGTTCAGTGGTAGTGGTTTTGTATTGCTCGGGTTGCAGTAGATTACACGGGATTTACAAGCGAGGGCTAAGGACTGGCCTTGAGCGCTCGTCTGAGTGGGGGAGCTCGGGAGTTCGGAGGGGCTACGGACTCAAAAGTTGTAGGAGCGTTTGAGCCGTGAGTGCTAGGAGTGTTGTTCTGTCAGATGTTTGATTCGTCGATTGATCGCCTCTTCTCGAGGGTCCCGCCTCCCTTTGTAGGCGAAGGGGCAGGTTACACAGAGTTTGGAGAAAAAGGGGTATGTCTCGCGGGATTCCCTTGGCCTTTGCCCCGGTGATCGGCGATCGACGGTCCCTACTCATCCCACGCTTTGGGTTGGTAGACGCTTGAGCGCCGTTCCATCGGAAGGGGCGCACTCGCCCTCTCGTCTTTGCTCCCGAGGATCTTTGGCGTCGTCTATATGTGCAGGCTCGAGTCGCCGAGGGAGGCGCGTCTCTTCACAGGCTCGACGGGGTGAAGGGACAGTGCTTGACTTTGCTGCCTCCTGCCACCTTGGGAAGGAGCCACTGCCTCAAACATGGCCGCCGGTCCACTGGCCGGTGGACTCCGCTTGAAGTCGGCCGGTGGAGTGGCGGAGGTCGCCGAGCCTGGGCTTCGTTAGGGATCCGACACGAGACCGTGTCGAGACATCTTGAGGCGCCCGACCTGCGGCTAGGCCTGAACTGCGGAGCGTCCAGACGCTGTGGCCTAGTTGGAACTGCTTGGGAGCGTCAGACCGAGAGGCCAAACCGGACCGCCCCTAGTGGGCCTGAACGAGGCCGAGGATCCTTCGTGGCCCCACAAGGCCTAGAGCTGGGCCCAACACGGATCATTTGGTGTTCCAGCCAATATTCAGTGATAATTCCATCTGTGAGGGACGGAGACTTTGGCAATACCCCTCCAAAGACTCATGACGACGCTAATCTTACCGCCATGTCCGTACGACTGAGAGAAAAACGATCTTGAAATAGATGTATACTTTGCTGTGGGGTACCACTGGTATGAGTATTCGTTAGTAGCCCCCAGGGCCATCCTGAAACGCGTGCATTCCCGGATGGGCCCATCGTCTTCAGCGGCGCGATCTCTTCGCATGCATGGCGACGCTTCAGCTTCTTGCGCCCCCATTTATTGGGAACCGTTCGGCTTCCGCACCTTAAGCATATATGAGAGTGGCACGGTTGCAGGAGTTGGAGGGGTCATTTGCCTTACGGGTTTTTGACTGCTCCGCAATACATGGCTTCTCTCATAGCTTCTTCCCGCTCCTCTTCTTCCAAGAATGGAATCTTGGTACTTGGCTTCGGAGATGATGACCTGCCGGCGCCCACAGACGAGGAAGCCTTCCTTGCGGAGCTTTGGGGCGACTTCGAGCTCGCCCAGGCCGAATGGGCCGAGCATGATGCCATCACCCACGACGTCGCCGCCGTCGATGCGCTGATCGACGTCGTCCCGAAGCTTGTCAAGGCTAGGGATGCCCTCATCGAGGCGGTGCGGCGCTTAGAGCGTTGTGTCATCTTGATGTCTTCGAGCTAGTTTGTCGTGATGCGAGTAGCAATTGTATGTAACTCGCGCACCATATAAATGTTACTAGCTTTTGTCTGTTGAGAACTTTTGTCCGTGCGATTTCTTGGACCTTAGCCACAGCGCCGCGTAACGAAGCGACGGGCACTTTGGGGTGGCCGCCTTGGTCGGCCGAGCCCGACCGACTTGGTCGGCCGATCTCGACCAGGTGCACGCGAGCGCACCCGGTGGGTGTAGCCCCCGAGCCCCCGAGTAGGTCGGAGAGCTGGTCTGGGATTACTTTGGATGCAGAATCCATCGGGTGAAGCGAGTGGACTCCGGCTGGTCCCGAGCCTTCGAGTGGATCGGAAGATTGCTTTGGTTGGCGAATCCGGCCGACTTGGTCTGAGACCCGGTTCCCAAGCGTAGCGAGTGCACCCGGTGGGTGTAACCCGAGCCCCGGCGTGCCGGAGAGCTGGTTGGGGGGTTACACTTTGCTAGCCAAGCCCGACCGACTTGGTCGGGGGGGCCTAGTTCAACACTGTTTTGATCGGCGTGGACGCCCAGATGCCTTTAGACAAGGTTCTGGTATCCGAGCGCTAGTTTTACGTCATAGCTAGACGCGGCCTTAGTCGGTAGGGATGCCCAGATGCCTCAGCAAAGTTCCGGTTTCTGAATGCTCATTTTACGTGCATTAGGTGGACGCTGCCTTAGCCTGCAGGATGCCCGGATGCCTCCTCGAAGGTTCGGTTTCGAATGCTCATTTTACGTCAGAGGTGGACGCCGACCTTAGCCCAAGCGAGGATGCCTGATGCCTCAACAGGTTCTAGTTTCCGAATGCTTGTTTTACATCTTAGCTGGATGCGGCCATAGTCGGTAGGGATGCCCAGATGCCTCAACGAGGTTCTGGTTTCCGAGTGCTCGTTTTACATCGTAGCTAGACGCGTTCATAAGGCTAGTTTTACGTCGGAGCTAGGCGAAGGGAGTCCATCCCGAGTCCTCGTCGGGCGAGGCTATATGCGAGAGTGGCCATTTACCGTCCCCCACGATACGCCTCGTCCGCAGTGTGGAACTGGAGGGGTGAGCAAGCGCGTGTTTACCATGCGTTGGTTCGAGTACCGTGCTCGTGGAGCTACTAACGGGTTATCCGAGTGGGCCCTGGAGATCCCTCCCAAGGGGGACCTTTTTCCGAGTGGACGATCCCTGCGTTGGGTGTCCGACCCGCTGGGGGCGACCCAAAAGAAACCTATCTTTACTCGATCCCGTGTCGGACTCCGAGCCGTCCGCCTACTTGGAGCGCAGCTGGCTGCCACCCATCGATGGGTTCTGTGGGAGAGTGTGAAGTATGGTCTCGGACACGAGTTAAGACGATTGGGTCATCCGCCAACCCAGCTCGAGGCCCACTGGGGGCTCGCTTTGTCCTCGCCCCTCGCTCATTTTGCCTGCTGGGGCGGCTTGAGATCCACTTGGTGGATTAGGCCTTCGGAACCCGTAGCGTTAGGCTAGTCGTTGGGCGTGAGCTATTTGAGCCCTCTCGCCACCTTGAGGCCGTTGAGGCCCAGTGGGCTTTTCATACCTGCTTCGGCCCGGTCGACCCGGCCCAGCGGCGGAGATCGAGAGGTCGCAGGCGCGCCACCGAACGGCGCCTCGACTTCCGGCGGTATTTAACGCAGCGTGCGGAGGCAATTAAATGTGAAGCTTAAATGATATGTCTCATGGCGGCGCAAGATGACGCTCTGACGGGACGCACGACACTTCAATGTAGCAATGTGCCGCTGATCGGCGTTCGCTTCGGTCGATGCTTGTTCTCGGTGCGCGTTTCACCGGTGCTCTGTTCGGTGCCTATAAATTTGATGCGGGGGGCGCTCGGGCGAGTTCTTCACGTTTGCTTTCCCCGCTTCCTCGTCTTCTTGCCTGAGAAGAAAGAGCAAAAAAGTGAGAGAGTTCAGCACCTTTCTTCTTCTCCCGCTTTTTCGCGGTTCGCACCCCTAGAGATGTCGTGGCCTGAGTGCTCCGCCCAGTCCAGCCGCGCGCAAGACTTGGAGAAGAAGGGGTTCCTCCCCCCGCAAGATGCCTCACGGTGGAGGGTGCCGACAGGGGTCACGGTCCCCGCCCCCGCCGACGACGAGATCGTTGTGCCCGCCTCGTTCTACGAGCACGGGTTTGTACTCGCTTCACTGCTTCGTCTCACATGGCCGCCGTGACTTATAAGGCCGAGGTGCACCAGCTCAACCCTAATAGGGTGCTCCACATCGTGGCCTTCGTCACACTGTGCAAGGCGTTCTTGGGGATCGATCCCCACTGGGCGCTCTGGAGGCACTTCTTTCATGCCCGGCTGAGGAAGGACCAGCCGATGGATGCTCTAGCGCTCATGGGAGGCGTAGCCCTCCAATTGCGCCTCGGCCGCGTAGCGGACTACATCGACTTGAAGCCGCTCGCCGCCGAACCGGGTGGCACCTGCAGGTTCTATGTCCGTAACACGGAGGCAAGACCATGGTTTTACGGCCGGCGCCGAGGCGAGGTCCGAGTGGGCCTGGGGCCTTGGGAGGAGAAGAACAAGGTGAAGATGATCGCCGATGCATCAAAGCCCGTAAGAACCGGGGCTTGATCGGTGATGTCGTCAGCGCGCTGCTCATGAAGATGCGCTGCTCAACCCTCATGGACAGGTCGCGCCCATGTTCCAAAGATAGGGGCATCCGATCCCATGAGGATGGTGGAGGCGAGAACTTCGCCGTCAAGCTCGAGGCGAGGTGGCCGACGGTTGGTCCTGGGAGTGCCACTGTGGCAGCAGGTGGCCACCCCGAGCCTTTCTCGGCGGAGAATCCCCCGGACTTGGTAAGCCGAGTGATCCTCTTCCCTTTTTCTTCCCTCCTCCTTAGCCCTAAGCATATTGTTCGACCAGCGCCTTTGTGTTGTCCAGGTCAAGGTGATGGTCTCCTGACATTGTTGCTGGGGAGAAGGCGCCGAGGGCCGAGGCCTGCAAGGCGTCTCACAAGATGAGTCATAGCGTCGCAAGAAGCGGAAGGAAGAGAGGAGGAAGAAGAAGAAAGAGCGCACGGCGAGGACCGCGCGAGGCGAGGAGGTCTCCGAAATGACCGTGATCGACATGGCCGACCCGGAGTCATCCTCGAGCAACAACGGCGACTGCTACAGCGACCCGTACCACGGGATCGATTTCGGGTCGCCGACTGTCGGTGGCCCAGATGAGGGTGTCGGTGCGAGTGCTGCCGTCGCCGCACCCCCGGCGGAGGCGTCCCCGATGGAGATGCCATCGGGAAACGGAGGGGTGATTCGCCTCCGCCAGGGGGGCCAGCAAATAAGATGCGATTGCAGCACCCTCGCTCGGCGGTGGTCTGCTTTGGAGCGACGGCGGCCCGGTGAGGACCGGCGCCGTCTCTGCCACCGGCAACGGTCGAGGCATTGGATACCGAGCTGTCGCCACCAGCAGAATTGGGACCAGCGCAGGAGAAGAGGGTTCCAGAGGAGTCGGGGCGCGAGGAGGCCCTGACGCCCCTTGGCAGGTCGGGGCCTCGATCGGAGGCTGAAGGAGGCGAAGAAGAGCTCCCGCCATCACCGCCAGGACCTGTGCCAGCTGGCGTGGTCCTAGCGCTCGTCGTGACACCGCCACCGTCGCCCAGGGGCCCGCCAGAGGGGGCGGTCCAGACGCTGGAGGTGGTTCCAGCTTGGCCACGGGAGGAGTCATCGTGGACCTCCGCAGCGCAGCCAACTGTATGCGGCCACAGGGGAGTTCAGCCCTCGCCTTTGCTCAGGCCGATCTGCCGGGCGGTGACCCGGCCGTCAAGCCACTGTTCGTTCTGGACGACGCGGCAGAGGACGGGCGTGGGGCCCTCCAGACAAGCAGGCAAGAAGTTGAGGCTGAGGTGAGCCAGCCCGTAAGGGTTCTGCTCGCCTCGAATCCACCCAAAAGGCGCTGGACACCATCTTCGGTAATTCCACTCGACGGCAGATAGTAAGCTGCCATACCCCATCCTTAGCTTTTGATGAGCTTTTAGCGGTTGTTGGGTTGATAGGGCACCCGTGCTTCGTAGAATTTGCAGGCCCAATTGGAGAAGTCGAAGTTCCTCCGGAGCCTGTATGGCCGGAGGACGGCAACCGAAGAGGAGGGCGACCGTCTGCGTTCCGAGCTGCATGACACTCGGGAAGCCCTGGCGCACGAGCAGACAGAGGCGGAGGGGGCCCGTCGGACAACCAAGTCCCGGGAGACGAGGATATCCAAGCTTTAGTCTCTCTTGGCGGCGGCCAACAGCGCCAAGGACACCACCGTTGCCGTGGAAGAAACCGCGCAGTCGGAGGTGACCCGCCTCCGGGGTGAGCGCGACCAAGCTCGGGAAGAGTTGGACTCTACGAGGAGGGACGCCACATGCATCAGAGGCCCAGTGCCAAGGCCGAGGAAGATCTCCGGCCGCTTTTGACAATCGGGACCCGGATATGCAATCCAAAACCCTCTCGGTATACCACACTAGTCCAGGATCACGCTTAGTGCACACAAAGGGAAACATAGATGACATATTATTCCATACATCAAATAACTAAGAAGAACAAATTATTATTGAATAAAGCAAACGACCTTATGGTCAAGGTTCATACACCAATGCCTCTTGGCTAAAGAAACAAATAAACTATTGCATGAAATAAAATAACTTGGGCTATTCGACATGCCACAGCAATCGTCTGGGAAACGCCTTCCTAGTCGCATTTAGTCTTCATAGTACTCCTCCTCTTGATACTCATTACCCGTCCTTCCTCAAGAATCGAACAACAAGTATAAAGCCGTGAGTACAAACGCACTCAACAAGCCAGAGGAAATGATGCAATATAGTCATGCACGGCTTGACAAAGGATAGTTATATGGTTCATTTGCAGAAAGCAATAACTTGAATTTAAATACACTAAATAGATTGAAGGCTGTTTGAATAATGCAATAATAAATAATCTGATAAATCTATGGTAGACAACATGAACAGAATGATGAGGCATCACGCTACATCATTCGAAACAAGTATCAACTACACAATTCAACAGTATAGCTTGAGACAACAAAACAACAGTGAACTCCCCGTTCACATCCCAACCATTCCACATTTCAAGAAAATACTCTATACCCCGTGTGAAATCCCCTGCTTGTCCATGACCGCGACACGCTTATTCAATAGTTTACACTCGCAGAGGTTGTACAATTTTTACCCACAAGACATGATCATCCCTTAATGCCAAGCGCTAAGAACACACTCCCTTTGGTGTGTCGGCAGAGAGATCACTACAAAGCCTTTACAATGCATGTCTAAACCCAAGATCGCCCTCTAAGGTTTCGCCCCTGCCCCCTCTTGAGCCATGTGAGTCTACCCGCCCATCTTGGACCCCACACCAACAACTCGGCAATACTCAAGTCTCGACATTGCAAATTAATCGCCTAGGTCTGTCCCATACCGACTTGTGGTTGCACTGTTAGGCCCAGTTCAATGGCACACAAGATTAAGTCCTTAAATTGTCTCAGCAAGACGGCCACATCCCAATGTGCCAAACAAAGACCCCTTTATCGCACGATCAATTGCCCGAGGGAAACATTTTGTTCAACCTAAAACCAATGGCATCCCCGCCATGGTTCAACAAGTTTTACAACAAAGGGTCAATGTACCACAATTCAATATCTCATTAAGTCAAGATTAGCATTAGCTCACAGTGATATGAATCCCCTGACAACTAAGCATGGCTAAGCATAGCTACGATAACCCAATGTTGGTACTATGATTATGTCCAACTAATAATGTCCCAACCTATGGTTAACAATGGATACATGGCATTCCAATAATCAAAGGCATACTCAAATGTAAATAGCTACTCCCATAAACTAGCATTGTTACACAAATAGCATGCAATTGTATAAAACAAAGTACTTTTGCAAACATGGGTTCAATATGATCAAAGGTCTACGACTTGCCTTGCTGTTCAAGTGCTGATTCTTGGTCTTCGAAGTCTCCGTTCGCTCCTTCAGAGTTTGCGTCTATCGGAAAATAAAGCAACAAAGCCAAATAAATACAAAACAAAGAGTAAAACAACCTCAAAATTGAAAATATATGGCTCTGGAATGTAGAGCTTGATTTTACAAAAATTTAGAAATTTGAATCACTCTAATCGGAGTTCGGACGGAGGAGAACGGGGCTTCCGAAGTTTAAATGGAAAGAAAATCGGGAAAATAACAAACTGTGACATGTGTCGGCATGGGATTGGTTGGGCTCGGATTTTTCCGGATTTATCAGCGAATAATTGAATAAAATGCGTCGCTGACAAGCGGGCCCTTGGGTCGCTGACTCACTCACATGGACCGGTTCATGGCGATGGCGGCGGGCGACCACGCAAGGGTGTGGCGAACACGCGGCACGCACGTGGACGACAAGTGGCGGCGGTGGCACCCGTGATGGCAATGATATGGCGAATAAGAGGCGACACCGCGTGGCCGACGTGTCTCGCACGTGGCTCCACGCGGTGAGTAATGGTGTGATGTGGTACGCTGACATGTTATATGGCAAGGAGAGGTCGCTCGGTGCTTACCAAGAAAACGTGATGCGATCCGACCCTTGAAGACCGACCGACCAGAGAGTTGCGGAGGAAGAACGGCGGCAACAGAGCGGCGCAACCACCGGACTTGGAGAAGACGGTATGCAATCCGCGAAAGAACGCCGGATCAAGCAGAGGAGTTAGTATCCTAAGAAAACGAAGATGAACTTCGCTGGTACCAAGAACCGAGGCGAGGCTCACCGAGGAAGGAGGAATCGGCGGCATGAAACCTTCGGTCAAGCGGCGCGACTCCGGCGAGGATGTTCTCGTAGGAGGCGCTTGGCGGTGAGAGAAAGAGGAAAAGATGCGCGGAGAGGAGATTGCGGTAGCTGAAACTAGTGAAGGCTTAAATAGCCTAGGGCGGCGTGAATGGCACAAACGCCAAGGTTGGTCAGGCGGTCTAGGTTACGGCGGCGGCGGTTATTCGGGTGACGTGGACGCACGGGAGGCATTGATGCGGCACGATCGGCGGTCCTCATCACGCCGAGTGTTAGGGTTAGGGTTTGGAATCGAGGCGGGTTACGTATTTGGCGTGAGAGAAAGGAGCAGTCAAGGCAGAAACGATGATGGGCCGGAGGATTCGCCCGAGGAGAGTTTTGAAAAATTAAAACATTTTCCGAATTAGTTTAAATCCCAAAAATTCAAATAAAACCAAACAAATTAAAATAAATAGCAAATAAATTCAGAAAAATCTCCAAAAATACAGAAAAATTCCTTGAAGCACAAGGAACCCAATAAAAACTGGAAACCTTTGATTTGATACTTAGATTAATCTAATTAAAATTTTTAATTATTAGAAAATTCAAATTAAGCTTCGGTTAATTCCAAGAAATTGCAAATGTTTCATTTTTGATTTTAAACATTCCAAAACTCAAATTTTGGGATGTTACAACAGCTTCCACGGCTGGTAAGCAACCCAATCCTGGTTTAGTTTCTGTGATCGCGGATCGCCGGGCATGCTTTTTGATAAGGCTTCGATCTGCAGAGTTGCAGAAGAATCTCAGCGACGTCGTGGAGGTGCGGAAATTGGCGGTGGAGGAACCTGACACGACAGTCTCATCACGAGAAGTGGCCTGTGGTCAAGGGATCGCGGAGAAGGAGCTGTCCGAGCAGAGTCGCCGAGCCGGGCGACCCTTCGAGGGTCGGCCAGAGGTTCAGAATCAGTGCTCGGAACCGCTGCAGGTCCGAAGCTCGCTTGTCGCCCGTTAGTCTGCTGCGCCGAGAGCGTCAAGTGTTCGGTGAGCGAGGGGATCGACCTCGGAGCTTCTTCGGCGCTCGTTTTCGTCATCTCCCACTATGACGGCATTAACCTTGCCGTCGTTAGCAGTGGGGTCACCGTGGACCGGACCGACGAAGAGGTCGATGAGTTCAATACCCAGGTCGACCCGCACGCCGCAGTGATCATCGGCCGGATATCACCACAGAGTATCCTCCACCGTGAACGGTAAAAAAGTTAGATATTTTGCCTTTTAGCAATATAAAGGACTTTGTCGTGTAATGAATTGAACTTCGTTTTAGCGTTTTGGCCGGTTGGGCCATTCTGTAGGTCCGACTTTATTCTTCGCACTTCCCTGAGGTGATGAACATTCGATGACCATAGCTTTAGAAACCGCAGGGGTTGTACAAGCGTAGGTCGGTATGTTAGCACCTTTGAGGAAAGCCCAAAGAGAAAACGGGGACCTAAGGAACGAAACGTTCGCTTGCATTCGACACGGAAAAGGAGTGTTCCCGACCAGCTATGGATCACACCGCACGGGCACTTCCTTGTTCCGCGAAGCACTACTTCGCAACCGTAGCCGCTGGGGCGTAGGCCGTAGTACTTGGGTCGAGAGGGTTACCGCTAGGGGGAACCGAGTAGCCGGCCGGGTCACCGACCCGTGTGAGTGTAGGAACTTAGGTATAAATCGTTCGTCTGCACTTGCGCGGGAAAGGGGTGTTCTCGACCAACTATGGATCGCACCGCGCACGCACTTCCTTCTTCGCAGTGTTATCAAGAACCGATGGCGGGGCATAGGTTGTAGCACTTGGGTTGAGAGGGTTACCGCTGGGGGGAACCAAATGGCTAGTCGAGTCACTGACCCGTGTAAGTGTGTGAACTTGTAGCCCCCGAGCGGTGCATGGGGACCAAGCTTTGGTCGTCGCGCAGCGCTTGAATTCAGGGGAATATAAGATTGATGCGGGAACGAGAAAAAGTTTTAGGGATAAAATCGCCTTAACTTTTTGTTCCATGTGTCGAGGATGACGAGGCTATCGGGCCTCTCGCTCTGCGGCAGGCTCATGGGCCTCCTGCCATCTCGAGGCCACAGCGGCCCATCGAGGCCTTTCTTCGCTATGGTGGTGTGATCGGTCCAGCCCAGGAGCTGAAACCGAGGGGTCACGCCGTGCTCTGTCCGAAGCGGTGTCCTTCCGCCTCGGCCCGCCGCCGCATTTTAATGCGAGTGGGGGGAGGGAGGCGACACGCCCGCCACGCAGACGGAGAGCACGCGCAGCGGCGCTCTACTCGATGTGGCGCCCGCTTGGACCGCTCCGCCCTGCCTCTATAAATATGGCATGGGGGGCGTGAGAGCGACCATTCCTTGCCATTTTGCCTCTGCCTCTCCGTCTCCTTGCGCTTCTCTGCAACACAAAAAGGGAGATGTTCTTGCATTTGGGACAACAGATGGTGAGCGGCGGTGACGACCGGAGGGCCAGCAAGCAGGAGGCGGCAGCGGGCCCACGGGGTTCGGACCCCAAGAAGTCCCGCAGCGACGCCGGGTCCTCCAGAACCGCGGCGAGGGTAGGGATTACCCTGCCCTTGTCGACCTTCCGCATCCGGAACCCACTTTCGGAGTGAGTTTCCTTTGCTTAGCCTCGGGATGGCTTTGATTTTGTTCTTGCTGACGTTGAGCTGCTTCTTGTTTCTTTCCAAAGCCCTCTACTCGTGTTCAGTCACCGCATGCCAGCCCTTGCCGATCGCTTCACGGGGGAGGCAGACATCTGCCTCCGCGACGAGGGCTTGGGTAGCAAGATGACGCTGTCCGGCCTGGCGCTGTTGGAGGCTTCCGACGGCCAGCCAAGAACGGCCGCCACTCAGGAAGCGGAGGTTTTGGCCCAACGGGGACAGGCCCGGGCCGCCGAGGAGGAGCTTGCGAAGGCGCGCGAGGAGGTGGCGTCCTAGCAAGCTCGGGCCCTGGCCGCCGAGGATGAAGTGGCCACAATGCACGAAGAGGCCGGGCCTGCGACGAGAACCTCTCGCCATGTTCGCCCAACTTATGAGAGCATGGCTGGAGCTTGAGCCACCGGGGTGAGGCCGATCGAACTGACTGGATCGATGGCAAAGCACGCCTGGCCTCACTCAGTGATCGACGCCAAGCCGACCGCCTCTGCGCTTTGAACGAGCATTCTACTCGCGAGGGGCGGGAGGTCGCCATTACGGTGGCGGAGTATGTGCTGGCCTGCTGCACCAGCCATGACGCCTCCTTCGACCCGATGGCGGCCATCGCCGGGATCGAGGGCGACGTAGGTCGGGAGCGAGCCATAGTGTGGGTGGCGGCGGAGAAGGTGGCGGGGCTGGGCGATGTCGTCGCGAGTAGTGACAGTTCTGATGACGACGACGCCTTTGTTTAGCTTAGGAATATCCCGGACGCCCGCACCTGACTTTTGTTTTTGTGTGATGTGATGTACATACAATATGTATTTTGTGAACTTTGTTTGGTATCTTGCATTTCCCCTTTGTGATGAGCACTCGCTGAATGACCGTAGCCCTTAGGAACCGCTGGGGTTGTATGAGCGTAGGTCAGAGCGCTGATACTTTGAGGGAAACACAAAGATAGCAATAGACTTGTCAGCCAAAAAGCATGTCCCTGATCGACCAAGGACCACTCCACACAGGCACTTCCTTTTACCGCAAAGTGCTACTTCGCAACCGTAGCCGCCGGGGCGTAGGTCGTAGCATTTGGGCCGAAAGGGTTACCGCTAGGGGGGTCGCGATAGCCGGTCGGGGCGCCATTTTCGGTGAGTATACGAACAAGTAGCCCCCGAGTGGCCCATGAGGACCAGGATGTGGTCGGCACGCCGCACTTCGAACTCGGAGGATTTGCCGGAGACACAGGAATAAAGGAAAAGTTTTAGGGATAGAATCGCCATAACTTCTCAATATTCCATGCGTTAGGTACAATGTTGCCATCGGCGTCTTTGAGTCGAAAGGTGCCGGGTCGGAGGACCTCCACGACGGTGAAGGGTCCTTCCCACAGAGGGGACAACTTGTGCCTATCCTTTTGGACTAGACCGGCGAGGGACCAGTCGCTAACGCCAAGGACCGACCGCGACCCGACGATCGTGGTAGCGCCGCAGCTGCTTGTCGGTATTTTGGCCGACGCAGAACGGCCACATCGCTGCCTCGCCGAAGCCGGTCGATGGTTTGTTTGTTGCTGCCGAGCCCTCGAGTCTCGTCGAAGGCTTGTAGTCTTGGGGCGCCAGATTCCGTGTCGGTACAGGCAGATTTTCAAAGATCGAACACCATGAGGAATGGTGTAAACCCGGTCGATTGGGTCGGTGTGGTCCGCAGGCTCCAGAGAACGGAGGGCAGCTCGGCCGCCCATCATCCCGCGAATTTCTTCAGTCGGTTGAAGATTCGCGGCTTGAGCCCTTGGAGGATCATGCCGTTCGCCCACTCGACCTGGCCGTTGGTCCGCGGATGGGCCACGGCAGCCCAGTCGACGCAGATGTTGAAGTCGTCGCAGAACTCAAGGAATTCTTTCCCCATGAACTGCGTTCTGTTATCGGTGATGATGGAGTTCGGGACCCCGAACCGATAAACGATGTCGCGGAAGAAGTTGGCTGCCTGCACCGAGGTGATGGTGGCGACCGGCTTGGCTTCTATCCACTTGGTGAACTTGTCCAACGTGACAAGCAGGTGGATCAAGCCCCCGGGCGCCTTTTTGAAGGGCCCGACCAGATCGAGTCCCCAAACAGCGAATGGCCAAGTGATGGGGATTGTCTGCAAGGCTTGCACTGGAAGATGTGTTTGCCAGGCAAAGAATTAGCACCCTTCGCAGTGCGTAACAATTTGTTTCTGCCGCCACCACGGCCTTGGCCAAGAGAAACCTTGACGGAAGACTTTCCCCACGAGGGACCGTGGCGCGGCGTGGTGGCCACAGACGCCACCGTGGATGCTAGAATGCACTTTTGGAGGACACCAGAGGAGCTCCTCTTGTAGAGGTCTTCTCCGACCAGGACAAAGGACTTCACCCGCCGAGCGAGGCGTCGGGCCTTGGTTGGGTCGGCGGGGAGCGATCCGCCAGTCAACCGGTCGATGAAGGGCTTCCTCCTATCGGAGTCGGCAGAATCAAGACATCGTGGGTCCGACCCGATGGTCCCTGCTCGACCGTCTCGGCAATGGAGCGATGCTTCCGGAGAGTTTGGCTTACCGCTTCTAAGGCGAGTCCAAAACAGAAGGCTTGTGGAGGTCGGAGACGAAGATCCCTAGTGGGACCGGTCCCCTGCTGGAGGCAAGATTGGGCAGGTAGTCGGCCTCACCGTTGTAGCGTCGATAGCTATGGTGAAGCTCGAAACCCTTGAACCTTTCCTCGAGCTTGCGCACCTCACGGTAGTATGCTGCCATGTGGGCGTCACGAGGCTCCGTGGCCTTCATGACATGGCCGGCGACAAGCTTGGAGTCACCGTGTACGTAGAGTCGGCATGCGCCGAGGTCGGTAGCGATCCCGGAGATCGCGACAAGTGCTTGCAGACGGCGACGCTTGTTGGTTGCGCCAAGTATAGTCTGACATGATCGAGCTTTTTCCGAAGCGGGATACAAGGATCTACTCCCAAAGACTCCGCCCGCTTGGTGTAGGACCATAAGTACATCGCCCAAGACGGGGTCTTCTGGCGCCGGTGGCGCCTGGGCTTTCGTCCACTTGGCGATGAAGTTGGCTAAGACTCGCGACTTGATCACCGTCCGGGACGACGATATGTCGAGGCCGTTGAGCTCAAGCGCCCACTTGGCTATTCTTCCGTAAGGCCGTGGTTATGACGATCTCGCCAAGTGGCGAGGAGGTCACCACGAGACGGGTGTCGGGTCAAGTAGTGGACTACCGCCGCGATGAACACCGTGATAAAGCAAATTTCAGACTGCGGTACCGAGCCTTGACTCGAGAGTACTTCATCGATGAAGTACACCGGCGTTGTACCTTGAGCACATGGCCTTCTTCGCTCGCTTCGACATTTATTGCGCCGACCGACGACTGGTCGTCGGGCGGCGTAGAGGAGTGGTTCCTCTAGTGCCAGGGCGACCAACACCGGAGGCGAGGTCAAGAACGCTTTCAGTCGGCTGAGAGCTTCCTACGCCTCCTGTGTCTAGCTGAAATGATCGGATTTCTTGAGCAGCTTATAGAGCGGCATTCCGCGTTCGCCAAGGTGAGAGACGAAACGGCTCAGGGCTGCAAGGCATCCAGTCAGATTTTGGACCCCTTTGAGATTGTCTATTGGGCCCATCTTCATGATCGTAGAGATCTTTTTCCGATTGGCCTCGATGCCGCGCTCGGAGATGATGAAGCCGAGTAGCATTCCCTTGGGAACCCCAAAAACACACTTTTCAGGGTGGAGATTTTACTTAAACCGCTTGAGGTTCACAAAAGTCTCTTTCTAAGCATCCGACGAGGTCGCTTGCCTTTCTTAGTTTTAACGACGATGTCGCCGATGTACGCCGACAGTTACGCATTAATTTGGGTCAAGCACGCTTGCATACATTGTCGATATGTAGCACCCACGCTCTTAGACCAAATGGCATCAAGCATTGAACAAAACAAGTCGAACGGAGTGATAAAAGAAGTCACGAGTGGTCGGACTCTTTCATCGCTATCCGTGGTAGCCCGAGTAGGCATCCGTAAAAGGACAGTGGATTCGCGACTTCATGATGGAGTCGATAACTTAATCGATGCGCAGGCAATGGAAAAAGGTCCTTGGGACATGCCTTGTTCAGGCCCGTGTAATCAACACACATTCTCCATTGCCTAGAATTCTTTTTTACAAGGACAGGGTTGGCTAGCCACTCGGGGTGGCGCACCCCCTATGATCTTGCGCTTCTCCTCGTCGATGCGGCGCAAGCGTTGGGCGACCGGCCTTGAGCCAGATCAGATATTCAAGGAGTGCTCGGCGACCTCCCTTGGGATGCTTGGCATGTCGGAGGGCTTCCATGCATGCGAAGACATCTCGATTGGCGCGGAGGAAGTCGACGAGCGCGCCTTCCTATTTGGCGGGGAGCATGGCTCCGACCTGCACAGTCTTGGCCGGATCCTGGGGATTGACCGCAACCTCCTTCGTGTCCCCATGGACTTGAAGGATCCCGCCCCGACTTGCTAGAGTCGGGGCGACTCGAGGAGGTTTCTCCGGAGGTTTTTGGGCCTTGCGGACGCGATGAGCTGTTGACGCCACCAAGAATCGGCCAGTGTTTCATGGTTGTAGGCGAAGGAAAAGACGCGCCACGATGATTACTCCCTGTGGCCCCGGTATCTTCAGCTTGAGGTAGGTGTAGTTGGGGACCGCCATGATCTTGGCATAGCATGACCTCCCCATGATGGCGTGGTAGGAGCCAGGAAACCCCACGACCTCAAAGGTGAGGGTTTCGCATGAAGTTGTCCTGCCTCGAAGGTAACGCGTGATCGATCCGCCAGAGTGGGTGGGCTTGCTCGCCGTGGATTTACACCTTGCTTCTACGGAGACGCGAAATAGGATTTTATGGCGTCGAGCATCTCAACATACAGATGTTGAGATCGCCGCCGCCATCCATGAGCACCTTGACAGCGCTGGTCTTACAACGGGGCAACGCCCGCAGGATATTTCCGGTGCGGACGGGTCGGGTGGTTTGCCCGATCAAAGGTGATCGGAGACTCACCACCGGAGGTACTTTGGGTGCGCGTATCACCGATGGACCTCTTGAAGGCGAAGCTTGAGCCGCCGCTTGTCGGCAGAGCACGCCCGCTCGCCGAAGATCATAAGGCGTACCGCCGTTCCGGAACTCATCGCTCGCTTCCTTTGCCCCGCATCCGACGCAGGTCCGCTTTTCCCTTTGCCCTCGTGAGGGCTTCAAAATGAAGCGCTTGTGGTTTCGCAGCCTCGATTTTGTGCTCGACGGTACCCGTGATGCGGACACCGGCTGTCCATCGCTGGCGGGAATGGGCGATCGCCGCGCTTATCGCTAAGGGCGGCTGGCGCATCAGGACTCGGGCTCGCGGCCTTGCTTTCCTTCCGCCTGCTTGTCGAACGACGAGGGGGCAGCGAGATCACGCGACTCGCGCTTGGCCTTCCCCTTGTCAAAGATGACCCCCACGTCCTCCTCGCTGGAGGCGTGGTTGGTGGCGATGTCCATGAGCTCCTTGGTGGTCCTAGGCTTGGCGTATCCTAGCTTGTGGACCAGAGCTTTGGAGGTAGTGTCAGAATGAACGCCGACGACGCCAAGGCCACAGATGTCGGGAGCTCGCTGCATTGTTGGGAGAAGCGCCGATGTAGTCCCGAGAGTCTCCTTGGGTCAGCCGCTAGTCCTTCAGTCCCAGAGTTCCTAGGGCGCGCCAGGTGCCTGAAGTTGCCGACGAAGAGGTTCTTCAAGTCGGCCCAGCTCCTGATGGTGCTTACGAGTAGGTACTCGAGCCAGGCTCGAGCCGAGTCTGCGAGGTAGATGGGAAGGTACTGGATGATGAAAAGATCATCAGTAGCTCCCCCCGCCTGGCACGCCAGCCGGTAATCTTCCAGACAAACGTTGGGGTTTGTCACCCCAGTGTATTTGGCGAGATTGGCGGGTGCCCGGAACCGGGCAGGGAAACCCGCATTGCGGACTCCCGGCAGAATGCCTGAGGCCCCGGGCCGTCGGGGCTCGAGCCGTGGTCGTGGCGTCGACCACTGTCCACGGCCCGCTATCGGGCTGCTTCGTCCATCACCCTTCTCCGTGCCTCGAGGGTATCGCGGACGTCGCGATCGGCTACCCTAGCGCTGGCGCACCGGACAGCACGAGGGCCCGGCCGCCAAGGAGCGGGCGCCGCCTTCCTGACTCGCTGGTCCCGCGTAGTGGCACGGCCCGGGTGGCTCGAAGAAGCCCCCGAGTGATGGGAGCTGAGTTTGCATGTGCTGATGGCAAGACGCTTCCACCGCCGGAGGTTCTGCACATGGCCTTGGCCTCCGGTTCGGCTGTCGGGATGCCGCTGACCAAAGATTGCTATCGCAGCCGACATTTTAGCCGGGCGTGGGGAAGAACTAAGACCGCCGACCCTCGCCGCTTTGTGTTGTACTGATGATGCTGCTGCTGCCAAAGTGGTGGGGGCACAGTCGATTTTGCTCCTGTGTCGGCCCGAGTTTGTCAAACTTGGCCTTTTGGGCCTCTAGCTCATCGCTGCTTGCCGGAGCTCGCTGGTGAGCTCGAGGTGCAGCCTGGCAATAACCTCCGCCTCGCAAGACGGCCACGGTGGAGGTTCCTAACATACGGGTTGCAATCTTGTTTGCTAGCGCCGCCATGTTGCACTCAGTGAGTACAACTCGTCAGAGTGTGCTCCACATCGAGCCGAGTCATCGCCGAGGAAACCTCCAAGCAGCCAGGATGGGAGGTTGGCGCCAGAGCCGCCATTACCACGAGCCATGAGCTTGTGGGGCGGGCCTTCGCCGCTAGGGCTCACGGCGCCACCACCAAAAGTGGCGCAATCACGGACGGCCCCTGTGTCGAGGTCCGGCAGGGCCTCCTGCCGAAGGTCATCGGCGCCGGCAATGGAGTCTTTAGCGAGGCCTAGATTCGAGAGGTGGCGGGACGAGCGCGAGTTTCTCCGCCGGTGGCGATGAAGTCGAGGAAGCCAGAGCGAATCTAGCTCCCCGACGCAAATGCGCCATCGTGGGTGAAGAAAACCATCAAGGAAGCAAGCGGGAATCTGGAGATCACGAAGATGACGCGCGAAGCCCCTACCTAGCGTGCCAACTGTTGATGTTTCGTAAACCAGCAAGTAAATTTGTAAGTATTGGGGCCGTGCATTCCCTCTCCTTGAATGGTTAGACGAAGGGAGTCCCAGATATATACTGGTTCGGGCCGAATATCCCTACGTCCAGTTCGTGGTGGTGGTTTTGTATTGCTCGGGGTGCAGTAGATTACACAGGATTTACAAGCGAGGGCTAAGGACTAGCCTTGAGCGGTCGTCCGAGTGGGGGAGCTCGGGAGTTCGGAGGGGCTACGGACTCAAAGTCAGAGGAGCTGCCTGCCGTGAGTGCTAGGAGTGTTCGCCCAGATGTTTAATCGCCGATTGATCGCCTCTTCTCGAGGGTCCCGCCCTTTATATAGGCGGAGGCAGTGTTACACGGAGTTTGGAGAAAAAGGTAGAGTAGCACGCCCGGGATTCCCTGGTCTTCAAAATCTCTACTTAGTAGTTTTCAAATCTAACTCTTCATGTATCTCGACCTGTCTGTTAGCCCAAGTTTCTCGTGGATGGCTTTAGCACAGGCATCTTGGACATGTAGATATGTCTAACCTCAAAAAGTTTTTCAAAAATGTGCTAGTGGTTGGTTTGAAGGATGTAAAATTTGAAAAGAATAGGCTTTGTAGTGCTTGTCAAGCAGGCAAACAAGTAGCCAATTCTCATCCATCCAAAAGTATCATGTCCACCACTAGACCACTTGAGCTGTTGCATATGGATGTCTTTGGCCCCACTTTATATGCCAGCATTGGTGGTAACTCATATTGCTTAGTTATAGTTGATGACTACTCTAGATTTACTTGGGTATTCTTTTTGCCAAATAAAAGTGAAGTTGGAAAAATTTTTAAGACTTTTGCAAAAAGGGCCCAAAATGAATTTGATTGTCCCATCAAGAAAATTAGAAGTGACAATGGATCTGAGTTTGTTAATACAAACATCATTGCATATTGTGATGAATTAGGAATTAAACATGAACTCTCAGCTACTTATACTCCTCAACAAAATGGTGTAATTGAAAGAAAGAATAGAACATTAATTAAAATGGCTAGGTCAATGTTAGATGAATATGATACTTCTGATGCTTTCTCGGTCAAGCTATTAATACTTTTGCCATATGTCAATAATAGACTATATCTTCATAGATTGCTTAAGAAAACTCCTTATGAATTATTAGTTGGCAGAAAACCAAATATATTATACTTTCGTGTTTTTGGTTGCAAAGTATACATCTATAAAAAGAGAACTCATTTGGGTAAATTTCAGACTAGATG
The DNA here is from genome assembly GCA_036346375.1 of Guadua angustifolia. Classification (NCBI taxonomy): domain Eukaryota; kingdom Viridiplantae; phylum Streptophyta; class Magnoliopsida; order Poales; family Poaceae; genus Guadua; species Guadua angustifolia. The sequence goes on along the minus strand of CM070511.1, from coordinate 12,309,562 downwards.
TGATACTGCATCATGTTAGGCTATTCTTCTAAATCCAAAGCCTATAGAGTGTTTAATAATTCAACTGGCTCAGTAGAAGAAACTTACGATGTCAAATTTGATGAATCTAATGGCTCACAAGGTGAGCATGAGAATTTAGATGATGTAGGTGATGATGGGCTTGTGCAAGCAATGAGAAAAATGGAAATTGGTGATATAAAGCCCAAGGAAGACAAAGATGAACCACTTACTCAGTCAATGGTACCACATGCTGGAACTCAATAAGAAGAGGAAGAAAAGGATCATGATCGACTACCATCATCAAAAGTCATCATATCGTTGTTATGATCACCCTCCGACCTAATCATCTGTGAAATCAAGAAGGGTGTTCAAACTCGTTCTAGACAAGCTTCTTTTTATGAACATTACTCCTTTGTTTCTTATGTTGAACCTAAAACAGTAGAAGAAGCTCTAGAAGATGCCGATTGGATAATAGCTATGGAGGAAGAGCTCAACAATTTTGAAAGAAACAAAGTCTGGAGTTTGGTGGAACGCCCAAAGGATCACAATATTATTGGTACAAAATGGGTGTTCCGAAACAAACAAGATGAAAATGGAGTGGTAATAAGAAATAAAGCTAGACTGGTAGCTCAAGGCTTCACTCAAAGTGGAAGGACTGGATTATGGAGAGACATATGCTCCAGTGGCACGTCTTGAAGCTATTCGGTTCCTTCTTACTTTTGCTACTCATTTTAATATCACTCTCTTTCAAATGGATGTGAAAAGTGCATTTCTTAATGGATTCATTGATGAAACTGTTTATGTTGAGCAACCACCTGGTTTTGAAGATTCAAACTTGCCTAATCATGTTTACAAGCTATCTAAAGCTCTCTATGGCCTAAAATAAGCTCCTAGAGCTTGGTATGAACGTCTTAGAGACTTTCTGATAATTAAGAACTTCAAAATTGGGAAGGTTGATCCAACGCTGTTTCTAAAAGATATCAATGGAACATTAATGATCTGTCAAATCTATGTAGATGATATCATTTTTGGATGTACTAATGATTCTCTTTGCAAGGAATTTGGTGACATGATGGCCAAGGAATTTGAGATGTCCATGATAGGAGAGCTGACATTCTTTCTTGGTTTTCAAGTTAAGCAATTGAAGGAAGGAACCTTCATTTCACAAGAAAAGTACACCAAGGATATCTTCAAGCGCTTCAAAATAGAAGAATGTAAGCCAATTAAGACTCCCATGGCAACAAACACACATCTTGACCAAAATGTGGGAGTTCAGTCTGTTGACCAAAAACTCTTTACATCTATAATTGGCTCTTTACTGTACTTGACAGCATCTAGGCCTGACATCATGTTTAGTGTATGTATGTGTGCTAGATTTCAAGCTGCTCCTAAAGAAGTTCACTTAAGTGTTGTAAAAAGAATATTTAGATATCTTAAATTTACTTCTAATATTGGTTTATGGTACCCCAAGGGTGCTCCATTTGAGCTTCTCAGCTACTCAGATTCTGATTATGCCAGTTGCAAGATTGATCGTAAGAGCACCTGCGTTGTCATTTGCTTGAAATATCTTTAGTTTCTTGGTGTTCTAAAAAGCAAAATTCAGTAGCACTTTCCACTGTCGAAGCTGAATTTGTAGCTGCTGGCAGTTGCTGTGCTCAAATTCTATTCATCAAACAAACATTTCTAGATTTTGGGATAAAATTTGATAATGTGCCTCTGTTATGTGATAATGAAAGTGCAGTAAAAATAGCAAACAATCCGGTTCAACATTCTAGAACTAAGCACATTGAAATCAGACATCACCTTATTCGGGATCATGTTGCCAAAGGAGATATTGTGCTTAGTTATATGAGAACTGAGGACCAATTGGCTGATATTTTTACTAAACCACTTGATGAGGCAAGATTCTCAAAATTGAGTAATGAACTGAATATAATTGATTATTCAAATGTTGTTTGATGATATCACATTAAGGGGTAGCAAGTTTGCTTTATATGCATCTCTTGATACCCACTATGTGTGTGAATAAATGCAAAGTGCTGAATTAAGATCAAATTGATATCTTTGTAATTTCTGTTAACTTAAAAAAATTGAGAAAATACTGTTGAAAGCCTTATCTTTCTGTGCTGCCATCTTATCTCATCTAAAACATAGTAAAAACTATGTCTTTTCAAAACTTAGTGGCTAAACTCAACTAATTACATCTATTCAGCACTTGAGTCTTTCATCTAAGCTTAAGTTGTAAATACTAATGCTCATGTGAAAATTAAACTCAAACATTTCCTAAAAATGTATTTTTTTTTAATTTGTGTTTCTGATGTTGTATTGGTCTCTTATCTTAGTTATTTCCATTAATTTTTATCCTTGGAAACACACACTTGTGACGGACTAAAATCAGTTGGTATATACTGACAAAAGCCTATTTGTGACGGACCAATCTAACACAGAAAGTCTATGCATGACGGACCAAAATATTTAGTCCGTCATACATGGGAAGTCTTGGTCTCAAGTTCTTTCGGAACAAAATCTTTCTGTCACGGACCAAAATAATTAGTCTGTGGCTTGAAAGAATTCTCAAGTCATTTGGTCCGGCGCAGATGGTAAAATTTATTTTATATCAAAAGAGTCTGTCACATAAGGAAATGTTTCTAAGCTCATTTCTTATCTAAGTTCAAATGGATTTGATCAGTTTCAAAAATGTATTCAAAATCTTGTATATTGCTTTAGGACTTATCTATTGCTAAACCAGTCCTTGACTTTGGGACCCTATGTGATAGCCCATACGGTTTTTATAGAAAACAAAGAGGGTCCCACCACCATTTTCACCACCATCTTTCACTAAGCGCATGTTTTCCTCAACTACCATGGTTTAAATGGCGTCGGTTTCCATGATTCCCCAATATTATCCTTACATTCAATGCAATAACTTCCTTTGTTCACAAATTTCCTTTTGCTGCTCTTGCATCTTGTGCAATTCCTCTTGACCAGAAACCCTAACTCCCTCTTCACCGAAACAATCCCAAGTCGGGCATTGGCAATGGTGTCCCTCTAGTCATCTTACGCAAGAATCATCGGAAGAACTCAGTAAGTTTCATCCTAAACCTTTCTCGTCTCCTTGTCAAACCCCTAGACCTAGTTCTTAGATTCTAGTTTTTACTTTTGTTTAGGTCTGGTCAGTGTGCTTGTGAAAAGGTTCTGCCTTGAATTAATTTGAACAAGAACTGAACTGATAAGGCTAGTATCAAGATGAGGTCAAAGAACCCAGACAAAAGATTGTTGACAAAGTAAAAGGCAAGAAGCAGAAAACGTCAAACTCATCCCCTGGAATATCTCTGCCTAGACAGCCTCAAGGTCCTATGTTGATTCAAGATGTGCACAATGCAGAAAGGAAAAACAGAAAGTTAGTCACATCTCATCCAGGAAAGGGAAAGAACAGGGTTGAAGAGGAATCTAACTCTTTTTCTGAAGGTAGTGAATATGAACCTGATAGTGAATCTTCATCTGAAAACACTGAATTAATAACTGAAGTTGACATACTAAGCAGTGAAGATTTATCTGTCCTTAGTGGCAGAAAGTTAAGGGCTGTGAGATTAGTAAGTGAGAAGGTTTGGTTTCCTGCAATAAAACCTGCACTGGGTGAAAATTTTGTGTCCTTACTACACAAGAACATTTACAATGCTTATCTGAACAGATTAGATGGAAAAAGAAAGGCAGTCTCAGCATTGGCAAATCACTAATATGTGGACTGGGGACAAGTGAATTCTATTATAGGATCAAATAGGCTATTTGACTGCATAAACTCCACCCCTGGATTGGCATATTTAATATCGAATAAGACCATACCCTGTAGTGTCTCAAGAACCCTAGAGTTCTATGCATCCTTGTTAGTAAACAAACAGAGAAATCATATCATGTTCACTATCAATGGAAAGATCAGGAAAATAAGAGCTGCACAGTTTGAATTAGCAATTGGAGCCTCAAGTCCATTGGTAAACAGGAGTAGAATTTTTGAGAAGATGTACCACTGTTAGAGATGGAGATTGATTGGTGACATGCCTGATATTAAAGTGTCTGCTCATATTTATAAGGATGTCACTAGTGCATATTTTAATCCAAATAGAGCTTCTTGTTTATCTGAAGAAGCAAAGGTTCTGCTGCTTGTATTGAGGCACACCATTTTCCCAAAGTCAGGATATAAAGAAGGTGTGACCCCAACCCTAGCCTGGCTACTGCACCTGATTCTGTCCAGACAACCCATTCATCTAGTGGATTACATTTTTGGGGAAATGGACACTACCTTGAAAAAGGTCATCAGTGGCGGTTCGAAACTGCCATCAGTGGCGGTTTTCGAACCGCCACATATTTAGTGCCACTGATAATCCAGGATTATCAGAGACGGTTCTAGAACCGCCACAGATAACATTATTTGTGACGGTTTGTGGCTCGAACCGCCATCGACATTTATGATATCGATGACGGTTCGAGCCAAAACCGCCATCGATAGTACTAGTATCATGGCGGTTTTGGCTCGAACCGCCATCGATATCATGGGTATCGATGACGGTTCGAGCCACAAACCGCCATCGATAGTAGTACTATCGTTTGTGGCTCTAACCGCCACCGATAGTCCGACACAGAAAATAAAAATCGGCATTTGTGGCTAGCCTCAAGCAAGGCTAGCTATGCCCTCTGTGACAGAATATATATAAGAGAATTGATAGAAGTGTCATACAGAAGCAAAGACTAGCAAAAACATGAAGCAACACTGCAAAAACATGAAGCAACATCGCACCTATTGTCGCCACTATGAAATCAAGACACAATCTAGGGTTGGATCAATTGATACCGATTTATGGCCTTGGATAACTAAGGTTTCATTTGCAATAATATATTATGTAATACCGATCAATTATATAATCTATCATAACAAGAAAGTTCAAAGTAACTCAATGCATGCAATTTTAAATTTCAAAGAGAAATGCAGTAGCAAAGTAACTTTAGAACTTACTAGCCTGTAAGGACAGCAAGGTCATGTAAATTTGCTTTCTCGTTTTCTCCAAAACCAGAGCTTTAACAAAGACAGCACTCTAAATGCCGCACCCAATCAGACAACAGACTTTACAAGTTCCAAATTTCCAATCACAAAAGCAGACATAATTTGTTGACCTTAATGCCAAAGACGAAGCTTGTTGATAATCGAGTACCCAATGCTTTACTTTCTACATCTTCAAGAATAATCAAGAGAGGTTTTTGCTTCGCTCAAGGCAAATCGTTAACCATTACATCAAGAAAGACCACAATGACATCTATATTAGCCACAATTCCATGAGAGCAAACAAGTACCTTCAGAGCCAACTCCAACACTTTTAGTATCGCATGAAGGTTTGAAACCTTCTTGTCGTGTATCAAGATCAAGAGGTCTTCCAATTCCCGACACAAAAACACATAACTCTTTCATGGCCTTATGTCCATTACAAATAATTTGCAAAAGCACTATCAAGATAGAGTAGATCTAACCATTTTGGAACTCTAGGTGAAACCACACAAAACGCCTTCATCTCTTCTCTTGAAGAAAGGGCATCAATAAATTTGCCACTAATAGGAAAACCATGTAAATGCATTACAAGATAACAAGATCATGACAGAATAATGTGATTTTGTCACTTACAAAATGCAACAAAAATGACTTAGCTTTGGCAATTGTAGAGGAGTTGAGAAACTTGAGAGGTGAGGCACTTTGTTAATTATAGCCAGGATCTCGTGCATCTACAACCTATCAAGATCCTTAATAAATGTGACATCCAAGCTGATAAAACAAAAGCAAACACACAATATCCTTATCCGTAAGAACCTAAGGAAACAAGGATGGTTTTATAAGTATCACATATAACAAATTACAATGTAGGCCTCATTCTATGTTACTGAGATATTATGTGCTCAAGCAGATTTTCTTTAGTTTCTTAACATTAGCATTTTGTAGTAATAACCATTATCTATCCAATTAAGAAAATATGCAAGACATCATGTGTAAGGAGAATTGGAACCTAAAGGTGCAGAAAAATTAAAAGAAAAGTCTCATCCAGAGAGCATCATTTACTGCTTGGCCATGTCGAAGTTCCTAAGTCTTGAATATGCACTAATGAGTGCTATATATATATATATATATATATATATATATATATATATATATATATATATATATATATATATATATATATATACTTGGTCATTTGAATTCCATCTTGCCGTAATTCATCGTGATATCGCCAACAATTCAATAGCCAAAGAATTATCCCAATAGAAACTATAAATATTAAATAGAAAGGTATAGGTTAATAGGAACAATGTAGCAACCATAGAAGAAAATAAGAAGACAAACACTAGCAGTTGAGATGTAGTCCATTTCTAAAAATTGAAATGAGCACTTCAGAGATGCATTGTTATATCATGTCGAGATATTGTCATGTAAGTATGTAACACAATATCCTAAATAACCAAAAAAAGAGAATCAAATGATAATACTTACCATGAAATACAAGAAGGGGAACAACGATGCTATTGGTAAAGCCGAAAGGCCAAGAGAAAAATAGAAATGTTAAATATGCAATGGAAAATATTTATGCAAAAAATAATATAATGCACATGGTAAGATTAATCACATTGTGGGAATCATCACATCATTTCTCGTGACAAGATGTAACGCTGAAACCATAAAGCAATTGCCTCTCCGCAACATCCACAAACATTCGAATTAGCAAACATTGTGGGAATCATCAAAGCATTTCTCGGATAGTATGTAATGTGAAACCCCAAAGCAATTGCATCTCCGCAACATCCACAAACATTAAGAATTAGCAAAACATGTCAATGGAATAGTATTCTTAGGAGCAAAAGGTTTCTTAAAGGTCAATTATGATTATTAAAGAAAACAAATCTCCGTAATCATTCAATGTAAAATAAAAGCAAACACATGAAATAACTTCATATGCAAAAATAACCATGTAAGGCAAACACATGAAATATTTAGAAGTGCCACTCGCATGTGTGTACATGTGTTCCTCAAGAAGACAAACATACATGCTACAAAGAGCGTAACCACCGACAAGAGAAGTGGCATTGAGGAAAGAAGGGCTCCTATTTCAAAGGTACAAAGAGTTATTTACACTTTGTAATGAAATAGAATTGAAGTAACAAAAGCCTAAACTAGTTTTCTAAACTAGAAGCCTATGGGTCTTGAGCTTGGAGACACGCGATGTGAGAGATGAGTATGGAGGAGTGGATCGTTGTTGTCTTCGGCCATAAAACTCGCCTTTTTTGTTGAGTATTTCCTTCATGATGAAGTAGGCGAGCCGCCCCGAACGGCTTGGATTTCGAACTAAGCAGTCCTCATCAGAGATGACTTTGAGGCGTCAGAGGTATGAAAAATGTAATTAAGAGAGCATATAGAAATCGAGTGGCGCTAATCGATGTGTCATGTCAAGATGACCGACCTCCACGCCATTGTCTTTTATTGTGCAACTTAAGATTTCCGCATGTACCGGCAACGAAGTACCCACATAGATTATTTCCTTGCTTCGCCAGACACCGCGAAAATCGAATGAACTAAGATGTCGCCGAAGGAGCTATTTACTATGAAATACGATATAAGAATATTCCTTGCGTATGCATCGAAATTTAGTACGGATTGTAAGGGTTTTCTCGGTATGGGCGGTGTCTCGGCTCACGACAATATCTTTTGAATGCCTCGCTGATTAAACGTGTCATCACTTCATAGTCCGCTTTAGGTTTATCCATTGATCCATGATCAAGATCTTGCTCTTGTCTCGATGAATTACTACGAGAATCCAAAGGAATCTGGATGCCATAGCCATTAGTCGTTACGCCGAGTAAATAATCTAAACCAACGAGTAATTTAACTCGCTAGTGAGGAACTTACTTAAAATTGTATGGTACAAGTATAAACTCCTTGTCTTGTAGTTTAAGCAAAGCTTTATATACGCATTCTCGACCTCCTTTGGTACTCTCGATTTCGGTTTGGCAAACCGCTCCCGGTCGAGGAATCCCATCGCCCCTTGGTTCTTCGTAGTTCTTGAATCTCGATCTATATAACTAAATAGTTAGACATGACATTTATCTAGATTACGTTAATGTAGACCAAGATTGATATATTAGACACTTACGTTGTCCAAAGATCTCAAAAACATATGTCGAGGGCGCCATGATAGAACAAGTTGTGCATGTTATCGAATTCTATTAAGAAGTAGCCATAGCCCTCGTGGTGAAAATGTTCTCACGGAACACCGCAGTGATCACCTTCGAGTACGCCTTGGTTGGATCGCCCATGTACCATGCATGTAGTCGCCGCATCATGGGTGTTAGACTGCTTAACTCGAATCGGTGACTAAGGGCTTCCCAACCTCGAATTTCAATCTTGGTTGATTTTCTTGTTCATCGACTTCCCTTGCCCTTACTTTTTTCACTGACGACATCATACTCGGTCCTGGCTTCCCCGATCTAGCCGACACGGCCGCCTAATGTGCCATTTTTGGGATCGGGGTTGTAGGTTTGTCTTTGAAGTACCTGTGTTCTGAGTGTTTGCGTTGAGTACTAACAGGGCCATATTTATGGGGCCCTCAATGGATTTCTTTTTCACCTCATCTTGCTTCTTCACCATTTCACTCTCGTGTCTTTGGTGGATCGATCTTGGATTGCATCGCAGAGAGGCCGGCAAAGGCATGATCCAAGACGATGTCGAGAGGGTGCCACCGCATGGTCCAAGATGATGTCACGCTTATGCCATCGATGAATGAGTGGACGGCACCTCCCGAGTTGTTATCTCGTCATTGGCGGGTTTTTCTAGCCCGATATCAAGAAACTATGCAACTACCGTGTCCACCGACCTTTGCATAACTCCGGCGCTATTCGGGCATTGTGCAGACACCCCTTGTTGGCACGGATAAGCTACCCTCGTAGCGTACAGAGAAAGATGTTCATCACGCACGTTGAGCCGACAGGTGGGGTCATGTATGTCGCCCACAGATAATGGTTTAGGTCCGCTTGGCCGGGCGTGACCCGAATCGCCGCGACGACACTGTAGGGCCGAGAGAGCGTTGCCTGCGCTCGCTCAAGGCTTTTTGTACTTGTCGTTGAACTTGTTCGTGAATGGTGGGTTGTAATTCTCGCAGAACCCTTTCCTTCATACTTTCCATTTCGCGCACCGCGCTTTCTTTAGCTCTTTTCCGACTCCTATAAGAGTCTTCGTGCTCGTGGAATCCCATCTTCCATGGAACCTTGACCCCGACGCCGTGTTCGATCGGGTGCTCTTTGTTTCCGAGGGCCGCCGATAGCTCGTTTTTCCCCTGCTTGGGTGGAAGGATCCTTGGGTGGACGGGCGCATAACCGATGAACTCTTTGCGCCATCGCTTCGCTTTCGCCGCTCTTGAATGATAAACTCCCAAGAGACAAGAGATTCGCTCGCTAGCACGTAGTGCTTCACTCGTCCGTAGTCCCACCAAGGACTTGTGCCTCTCATGGATCACTTGTAATTCTCGCTCGTCCCATTGAGCAATTTTACCTGTACCCACTCGTGCCAAGTCCGTGGGGTGAGTATTCCTTCTTGCGATGCTAATGTGGTCCTCACTAGACTTCCTTGTCGCTTCAGATTGCTTCATCGCCACTTAACTCATCCCAAGATGGTCAGAATCTTGGGTAGTCTCCGACGGTCGACCGCTTTTGCTTCACATAATTTACGCTCACCTCGCCTTGAAGTTTCTCCACGCCGCATCCATGGTCATCAATGCATCGCGACGACGATTTCTTCGACTCTTCGGGAATGCGAAGGTTCCTTTGAGCTCAGTCACAGATCCTCTTTGGTGGCTCGGGGCACTTTATGCCAATCCAAATAGGTGATTGGCACTTTCTCCTTACGATGTACCCAAGATGTTGACCAGATTTTGTCACGCTTTTTCGCGGCAACAGGGACCCAAGATCCGAGACCTCCGTGATGGTGTACCGCCTTCGTGCTTTTATTCTTCCCTCGTCCCGGCGTGTTGCAATGTAAGTGGAGGCCTCGGGAACAATGGCCGAGGCCCCGAACAGCGGTGGAGGCCTCTGCTACTTCGGTGGTTGGGTGGAGGGTAAGGTACCGCCGGGCTCTCCTCCATTATAGGCTCGGCTGGCTCCATTAGAACTACTCAATAGAAAGGGAGATATTTCAGAGAGGAAAGAAAATATGTACTAACCGATAGAATAACTAAGTGTATCATATTGAATTAGCACATCGAGGAAAATATGTACTAACCGAGGAGTAAGATAGAAGATGTACTAACCGAGGACTATATTAGATCCTTAAAGTGCCCGGCCCATGGCTCATTTCGAGTCCATGTACTAACCGATGTACTAACAATGGCATGATCAGAAGAAATTTATGATTTTTGCTTACCTTTCTTGGGAATTTTTTAAATAATATTATTTTCTTTTAAATCTAGTGGTGTTATTAAGAGTGGATGTTCTTCCTCTCCAACTTTTCCAATGTAAAATTTCATGTTCTATGAAGATGAGAACTACTTCAAGAATTTCGTGTTTCACGAGGATTGCGGTAAGGAGTACTCTCGCACTTAGGGTATGGATGAAGATAAGAATACTCAATGGAAGCATAATTCACAACCAACCGTAATGACTTATGGTTCATAATTCGACAAAAGGCATAAGATAGAAGATGTACTAACCGAGGACTATATTAGATCCTTAAAGTGCTTAGAGTTATTTGGTTTTACAAGACTAAGTGAATTGTTCTCGCTAATGATATCAACTATCTCCACTATACACAACTACTAGCATATATATACATATATAGACACAAGATCAAGCACATACATAAGATATATATATATATATAGACACAAGATCAAGCACATACACAAGATCAATACCAACATGATATTAAAGCACTCATCCACACAAACAGAGATATCAACAATGGCATGATCATTAACAAATCAAGTAGCATCTAGCTCAAAGAGAATTAATTTAATGTGCTCTCAGATTTGGGTATGGATGAAGATAAGGATCTTCACCACAATCACAAATGGGCTAACACTTTATTCAATGAAATAGGCCTTGAACTCTTACCACCTTAAAATGCACACTAAAGAATTCTGCTGTCTAGATATTTACTAGTTATTCACTACCTGACATAGGGCAATATCATAATTCCTAAAGCATGTAGTGTCAGAATATTATCTTTCCCAAAAGGCATAATTTCTGCTCTACATTGTCAAAGCTATCTCTATAACACTATTATTTTTTCTATCTTTAACAAATTAAACATGTCTTAAGTGAGTTATCTTCCAAATCTTCTAGCAGAACATGGCCTTCTAGGGTTGAGGCCTTCACTCACCTCTTGTCATGTGCTCGACCCATTGCCATGTAGAGGTAAAATTATGGTACTGCTTTTTTATTTATTTATTTTACTATGGAAACAAATCCATATAATTCGCTTACTTTAGGAGAATTTTACGAGAATTCTACTATGGACCCATTGCCATGTAGAGGTGAAATTACTTGTACTTTTTTAACTATGGAAACAATTTATAGTACCCATTTACTATATGTGTCATAGTAGTTGATGCTTGGGATCCCTTATTCTACCGCTACCCCGATCTTGATGTACTTATCATAGTTTTCAGATTACACGAAAGCAAAAAGGATAGCAGCAGAAGTAAGCAATTCTTTCAAGCATTTAAGTCTATAGTTCAAGGCCTAAACCATATAAATAAAGGTTCTCGATCATTCTAGTACCTGTGTTCATCACAGAGCATCACCCACGCCCTCAATTCAAGGCAACAAGTAAGACAAGTAAGGCAACAAGTAATAGCAAAGCAGAGTATAATGCATCCACAATGTTAAGGGCATCCACAATGTACTTCCCAACAAAAATAGAAATTTTATCAATCGCTTGTATTTCATTCCTTCAAACCTCAGATTTGTTTACTATTTTTCGTAGTATTCAGAACAAGAAAAGACAAGTACAATTACAAAGATAATTAATTACAGTGAAGAGATGTCATATTTTCATATACTCAACTAGTGTAGGTATAAAACCATCCAAGTCCATGGATACCAAACAAAAATTTAGCAACATAGAGAGGAGATATGAGCATGTTATTCTAGTTGAGAATACATAATCCAAGAATAACAAGAATGACATAGATAAGATAGAACTTGTTGAAATAATTGCAGATAGCAATATTGTGAAGACATTAATTCCAAGCCAATTAAACAACCATGACAGTTCATTGTTGATTGAGTACAAGTTCTCAGATATATGACAACATCATAATAGATGAGCTCATAAACAAGTATCTTGGCAGATGCATAACAATGAACCATAATGGAGACATACAACTAGCAATAATACTCAAGTTGATTTCATTTGAATTGTTCTCGATGTCGGGTTGCCTTTAAAGGCCATCCTCGCCACTAGGGCAAGATATAGATTTGTTTGTGACAACCTTACCACAAAACAGTTTATATACTTGGCGTTTTAGAACTTGATCAATGCTTATTGGATGTAAGGCAACGACAATTGCATGACGTAATCGAGACTATCGCCAATCTAAAAGAAAATGAATCGCAAAGAAGACTATTGAATGTACCTATGTATGAATCTACCACTCACGCTTATCAATCAAATGATCTACCAAGTATTGTAATCTATGAAAGTTAATTTCGTTGTCACAAACAATCTACCTTAACCCAATTCCTCACGAACAACAGCTTCCCCACAAGCAAAGTTCCCAAGCAATCAATCTGCCCCAAAATTGGTACCCAAGTTGATTGACTAGCCTCTTTGCACAATATAGAAATTGAGTAATCACAGATGACGTAAATACTCACAAAGCACCAACAGACAAGTATTACTTTCAGACCGCAAATTGAGTAATCACAGATGACAGATGACAGAAATTGAGTAATCACGTAATGACTATAAGCATTTTCGCATCAAAGAACAAGGAACTACTATTTGAGCATTTTCGCATCAAAGAACAGGAACCAAGCCATCTTCACAAAACTACTACTATTTGAGCATTTTCGCATCAAAGAACAGAACCAAGCCATCTTCACAAAACCGCAACGCCCAAAGAAGAAAACACCAAACTCTATCTTCCGTAAACCATCTCAACCGACCACACATTGTTGTATTCACAGATATATTCAACACTAATTAAACCATTGATTCTTTAACAAATTCTACCATCACTAATTAAACCATTGATGCAACGTGAAGAGAAGGGCTTACCCGGTAGGGTTCAAGGGGCGCGCCGGTGGGAGGGCGCGGAGGGGCGGACGGTGGGAGGGCGCTGGAGGGGCGACGTGGGGAGGGCGCGGACGACGCGACGCCGAGGGGGTGGCGCCGGGGAGGGCGCGGACGGCGCGACGCCGAGGGGCGGCGCCGGTGGGGAGGGCGGGCGGACGCGCGACGCCGAGGGGGCGTGGCTTGCAAGGGAGCTAGGCACAAGCAAGCGAGGGAAATTTTCGATCGTATGTAGAAGCGCGAAGTATCGCAGTAAGGGCGCAGCTCAAGATATGTAGAGATCAGACGTGGCGGTTAATAACAATAACCGCCACAGATAACAGATCTGTGGCGGAAGAACAATAATCGCCACAGATAACGCTTATCTGCGTGACGGTTATTGTTCTAACCGCCACAGATATCGTTTATCTCGTGATTGTTATTGTTATTAACCGCCACGATACCCCTCCCACGCCATAGATACAAATGACAATCAGATAAACTGTGAAGCATGCATAACTCTAAAACTACAGTAAATCATAATAAACCATGTTGCATATGACAATACATAATTTTTTTCTTCCATACATTAATACATATGAAGCATGTATAACATAAGTCCTAGAAGCATTTAACTGCTTTCAAGTTTTCTCATCAAAATCATGCATATTTATTTCCTATTAATTCGGCTGTAAATGTACATTTCTTACATCACATTTCCATTACTCCATATAAATGGCTTACATGTTGCCATTACTCCTAGCTAATTATTTTCTTTCACAATTTGGTTTTCGCAGATCATCGCGATGATAGGTAACTTCTTGAGTGGTTTCTTCCTCGGGCCCGATGTTGTCGTCATGAAAGGAGGCAACTCATCAAACCGGTTGTACTCTTCCTCATCCACGACATTCTCAACTCCAACAATCCTTCTTTTTCCTTGCGTAACTACGTGGCGCTTCTTATCCGCCGGTCGATTATGTAGAATACTTGTGCTACTTGATTCGCAAGCACGTAATGGTTCGCCTCAGATCCGACATGTTCGATGTCCATGAGTAAAGCCGATTTGTCCACCTTGACACCATTCGGGAGTCGCATCAATGACATCAAACACCGGATCTTGAAAATGCAGAGTCCACTCCCAAATCTCCTCTATGAACCCGTAGTAGATGCTCTTCAGACGCTCGTGTTGTCGAGGCATCTATACGGACACCACTGCTTTTGGTAAGTGCTCTTGCTATCCCGAGCTCTCGTGTAAAATGTATATCCATTGATGTCATATCCTTGCCATGTCGTGATTGTACCAAGGCCCTTTTGCCAACCACTCAATGTAACACTCGCTTCTTCACCGCATATGTGCTCCCTGAACCAATGACCTGAACAAACGATTGTGCTTTTTGTTATCCAAATCTCGACTTTCCCGGTTTTCCCTCCTTAGCTTACCCTTGTGTATGTCCATATACGGCACACCTCAAGTGATCAAGGTAATATCGTGAAATGGGCTTGTTCGAACAAAATATTATCGTAAGAATTTGTAGATTTCTTTCCTATTACACCTTTTCCACCTAGCCTACCCTCATGGCGTAGATATCGCACTCCTACCGTTCGACCTCCTCCATGTAATCGACATACGTAACTCAATAACCTCCTCGCTTGCATAACCTTCTACAATTGAGCCTTCCTACGAGATCGACACGCATATATTTTCGTAACACCCATATACCTTTCAAATGGGTACATCCGATGCAGAATACGGGCCACAAATATTTATCTCATTGACAAGGTGAACAATGAGATGAACCATGATATCAAAAATGATGGGGAAAATACATCTCCACCGCACGTAGTCTTTACCACATCACCAAGTTCATAAAGTCCAACGGATCGATGACCTTCGTGAAATCGTGTTGAAGAAGGAACACAACCTCGTGATTGCCTCTCGACCTTGTCGCAAAATACCTCTAATTGCAACAAGGAGCATTTGTGTCATCATCACATGACAATCATGAGACTTCATGCCGCTTAACTTCAAATCTTTCATCGATACCAGCTTCTTGATGTTTATGAGTAACCGGACGGAACTTTCACACCATGCGTGCACTTGCAGAGTTCTGCTTTCTTTCTTACTCAAAGTGTAGCAAGTCGGGGAAGGTAAAGCCGCCCTTTCCCAAGTGTCTTGAGGATGTAGCTCTGCTCGATCTTCATGTCTTCCAGATCCTTTCGTGCCTTCACCCATCCTTTGTTTTGCTAGGAATATTCAAGAAAAGACCAACCACGCTGTCACATACATTCTTCTCTACATGCATGACGCCGATGCAATGTCGAACTTCCAAGTCCTTCCAAAGAGGGTAAGTCCCAAAAGATGGATCTCTTCTTCCACGTAGTTTTTGCAAGTATGGGACCGCGATGTATTACCAAGACTTCTTTCCGAGTACAACATTAAGATCCCTAACCATATCATACACCTCTTCCCCACGAAGACGCTTTGGAGCTAAACCGCCCTCCTTTGTCCCGTCAATTGTTTCTTCATATTACAGACGGATGATTCTCGCAAGGAACCTCCGGTGACGATGTACACTGCTTTCCTCGAGTTGTTGAGCCACACACTAGCGTTTCATCCATGCATCGGGGCATGCTTCGCTCCTTTTATAGTACGGCCGACAGGTTACCAAGCGCAGAAAATCATTGATGGTGCGAACAACAATGCGCCAGAGAGTGAAGTACTCGCTTGTACTCATCCCATACCGTACACCTTTGTTCCACAATATCACAAGATCTTCCACCAATGGTTGTAGGTATACATCAATATCGCTGCTGTGTTGTCTCGCCCTTGGATAAGCAAGGACATCATAATGTACTTTCGCTTCATACACAACTGTGGTGGAAGGTTGTATATACACGAGTCACGGGCCAAGTGCTATGAATGTCGCTCATGTTACCGAAAGGATTCATTCCATCCGTACTCAAGCCAAACCTTACATTCCTCGCCATTTCCGTTCTCTCAAGAGTCTATCGATGGTTCTCCATCGGCGTAATCACCGTGTCTCGCTTTTCCATCCTCTTACGGTCTTCCGAAAAGCATCGCATCAATTTAGCGTGCTTTTTGTTTCCAAATAAACGCTTCAATCGAGGTATTACCGCAAATACCACACCACCTTTGCGGGAGCTCCTTTCTTCACCTCGATAGCCATTGCCATCGCTTACGCTTGTATCGCGACGCTTTGCATAATCGGACATACATGAATGTTCAGATAGTCTTTATGATATAAAGATACAAATGCTTGGACAAGCATGTATTCTTTCTACTTCCAATCCCAAGGACATACAACCTTCTTAGCTAGATATGTGGTTTTAGGCAACACGCTTCTTCAGCAAGATGTCCGCTAAGAGATGTAACAACGCCGTGAAACTCTTTGTCTGACCAACCATTGGCTGCCTTCAATTTCAGAGCGAGAGCACCGTGTGCAACTTTGTGTATTCCTCCTTACAACCCGGAACAAAGGTTTCTCCGAATCCTCCATCAAACCCGTGAATTGATTAAACTCTCCGACTAGTGTAGTTCTTCGCATCGCGCAACATTTGAGCAGATTAATGTCGCCATCGACGACCAACCTATCCTCATCGGATCCATAATCGATGTCGGCTTCCACATTGCCGCTCCGCTGCCGCCGACGCTATCACGCTCAAGTATGATCTCCTCTTCACCGTGCCTTGTCCAACTTGTATAGCAGTACAAAACCCTCCTGATCAAATGCAAATGGATATGGTTTTTGTTCGAAAACATCTTCTCATTCTTGCAATCAATGCATGGACAAGTTGTATGTACTCCGCCTTCTTTTGCAAGTCGTTTCTCCTACGTTCTTAGAAAACAGATACACCGTCGATATATTCTTGGCTGCAACGGTTCGCATCGCACATCCATCTCCGTCCATCTACAGCTCATTAATTTAAGCAATTTATTAATATCCAAAAACTTAATTAAATAAATTGTTATTCAATATTCAACAATATGCACTAACGGGACAACATTAATACTAAGTAAATGTTGCAAACTTAATTAATTAATTTTAATATATACTCATACGTAACCAAAAATTATATATATCCTCCTAAGATCAACATAATAAATTCTCACCTCAAAATTTCATGATCACCCGACTACCATATTAACTAAAATTTATTTATCATTCACATCCAACAATCTTAATTACATAAATTGGGTTTATATGCTTCATAAAAATTCACTAACAATACCCACTAATGGAGCAAGATGTATATGCACGCCGCTAACTAAAAAAATTAATGGTAACTAAGAAAAATTTTAACTACGATTTTTATACATATCCTTCTAAGAGCAACATAATAAATTTCCTCATCTCAAAATGCAAGGCAATTAACATCATGATCACCCATCTATCATATTAACTATAATTTATTTTTCATTAATATCCAATAATCAGAATACATACATTTGATATATGCTTGACAAAACATTCATCATCTAAACAAGGTAGACAACTTAATCTAATACAAGAAGGTAATAAATTCATCATCTACAAATTGCTAGGTAAATAAAAACAAACTAAATGTAGACCTTGCATCTAAACCTTAATTAAGCTAGAATAAACCATTAATGGCAATTTTAAAGTACAAATGAAGAGAGGAAACATATTTTACACACCTTGGAACAATTCTAGGAAGTAGAAGCACAAGATCTTGTCCAAACAAAATCAAATGAAAAAGCTAACTTTTCTTCTCGGCAAACAGAGGAGGAAGATGACCAGCGACAAGGGCAGCAGTGGCTTTATATAGAAAACATTATTTCTGGCGGTTTTAAATTAAAACCGCCACAGATAATTATATTAGTGGCGGTTGTAAAACCAAACCGCCACAGATAATTTATTATCTGTGACGGTTCCATCTACCAACCGCCACAAATAGTCACAATATATCGCGGTTTCAAATATAAACCGTCACAGATATCGATTATCATGGCGGTTTTTGGATGAAACCGCCACAAATGGTCCTCCCGCCAATTTCCACAAAGAACCGCCATCGATAGATGTATTTGTGACGGTTCGAAATGAACCGCCACAAATAGGGCGTCACCTATGTGCTGTTTTGTAGTAGTGGGAAGAGGCAATATATAGAAAGTTGGGTAGTCCTTTGCCTTTTGCCCAACAAGTAACTCAAGTTCTGTTGGCTCAAGGAATCATTTCTTAGAATGATATGAACAGGGAGTTTAAGTGCTTTCCTAAGAAATAAAACATGCACAAGTCAACTGGACAGAATTTGTGGATTACTGGTTTCCTCCAAGGGTTACAAGCAAATCAACATGTAGAAGAAGAACCAGTGCATCATGATCAAGAAGAAGAAATTAATGAACCAAGTAAGGAATTGGTTCTTGAATATGGATCCACAGATGAAGAAGAGTCAGATGATGAAGTCAAGATGATTTGACATTAACAAATACAAGGACACTATCGACTCATGGCGAGTAGTGACCATTATCGCCTTATGGCGCTTATCATTCCTTTAATAGTCATCATTCATCCGCGCTTTTGCAAAGACAAATGAGCTCTGCTTATAGACAGATGCCTTCGCACTACGCTTATCATAGTAGTCATCAAAGGCACCACAGTGCAAGCAAGAACAAATCTGGAAAAGAGCCTAGTGCTCAAAATGTTAGCAAGAGTAAATCTGGAAAAGAGCCTAGTGCTCAAAGTAGACATAAGAGCAAAACTCCAAGTCATGGTCACTCTCCAAGGCTTGTTGTTCAAGTTTCAGTCCACTCTCCAGAACCAACTGAATTAGTTCAACGCAGCTCATGGTATGACCAAGGACAAGCTTTTGTGGATGATGCTGCAACTGACATTATGTCAAGCTCAGTTGCTCAGTCTCTAAATGAAGAGCAACAAATTCATCATTTTCAAGAGTTAGCTGCAGCAGAGCGGTCTGCCTAAGATCAGGGTTTTGGGCCTGGTGCCCATGATCATGAGGCAGGTGGATCTGGTATGCCTCAAGCCTATTATCCACCTCAGGAAGCACATCCAGAGTATGATCAAAGAAATACTTTTCCTGGATGGTAAAATCTTTTGGACTATCAGCATCAATCTGCCCATTCCCATTTGCATCATGAGCAAGCACAGCAAGTTCCTTATCAAGCTCCAGAAAATACCTTTAGCTCTCAACCTTCATGGTTTACATCTTTGGCAACAATATTATGCTCGATCAAAGGGCTTTAAGTCGCATATCTTGATGATCAACAAATATGCTCAAAGGCATCAAGAACAGATGAGGACTCTTCAACAACATAATGAACAAGTTCAAGAACAGATGAGGAAATATTATGAAGAGTAATCAAATTTCAGAAATGAAGCCTTTGCCAAATTTGATAATCTTAGACAAAATCAATGGGACTTGAGAAACTGGGTTACTCAACTTGGCTCAAATCAGGATTTGATCAAAGACAGATTGTATGATATGAATCAGAAACATGATAAAAATCACAAGCATCTGATCAATCAGATTGAAGTAGCACATACATCACAGTCAAGTAACCTTTTGTGGATCAGAAAAGACCAAGAAGATTTCTAGGAATTTTCTGAGGATGCCTTTCAGGATTATAGACATCTTGCCAAACATCACGTTGATGAACTGTGTGGATTCACTGCATCAATAAATAACATAAATGAGTCCCTGGACAAGATGCAAAATGATTTCCATCACTTGGTCATTCAACCTGGAGATGCCAACTATCCGAGCTGGTATGATCAAGCAATGGCCCAAGTACCAAGTCAACCAACTCAAGACAAATCTGATGATGATGATGATGTGCAGATTGTGCCCTCTCCAAAGAAAAGCTCAGTGCCTGGTCAGCTCAAGAGAACATTTTCCAAGCGCAAATAGCACCCTTTTTGGCAATTGATGCCAAAGGGGGAGAAAAGGAATAGTCTAGTTTGACTGTAGGATGAACTATTGCTTTAAAAGGAATATTATTGCAATATTAATGTTGTCTGATGTATAAACTTTGATGTTGCTTTGGTTCTTATCTGGCTGCGTGTGTGATCTGACTTTCTGGTGCTATGATTTTGTACTAATATGCTGTTCTCTGAAGTTTATAGCTGTGCTATGAAGTTTTCTTATGTTCTGATATTGCAAATATCTATCACTCATTCGTTTTGCTTTGTTACTATTCTTTACTGTCCAGTTATTTCAAAGCAGAAAATGAAATTCTGAGATATCTGAAGTATAGTTGTTGTGCTCTGATACCCAATCTTATAATATAAGTTTTGATACTGGTTATGCCTACTATTCTTAGCATTACTCTGATACTGAATCTGATGCTCTAGTTCAGTAGAATTGATGCTCTGGTATATTGCCAAGTTTAATAGGTGCTCAAACTTTTAATGATCTGAAATCTACAACTTATAAGAATTCTGAAAAATTAAAAGTTTAAGGATCTAATATAGTCCAAAATACCATAACTGTTGAAAGTACATTTCATGCACTCATTGAGGGGGAGCACATGCATCTTCAAATATCTATTTGTACTATATCAAGCTAACTCTATTTTACAGAATATTTGAAATATTACTAACTAAAAAGGTATGTTGTCATCAATCACCAAAAAGGGGGAGATTGATAGCATCTAGGCCCACTCAATTTTATCATGTTTTACTAAATGGTTTTGGTGTTGATGACCAAGTTAATAATTCTTCAAACCATAAAGAATGTATGCTAGAATCAGGAATGGAGCTAGCTGAACTAACAAGATTAAGGTACTTTATTTCTAGTTTATGACTTGGGAGTTGATTCAAGTCAAATAGCTAGGATTATTATTTTTTCTTTGGCTGTACTATTAAGAGGGACTTGACATAAGTTGGTAACTTGGTTCATTAGGCTAAGACAAATCTAGACTGCTTGGAGTTAAATCATTTAGTCTTTCCGCTCCTTGAACCAAAATCCCTATATACAACAAATCCAAACTTTGTGACGGACCAAAGTTCAGTTGATAATTTCTTATTCTGTCACAAAATAGTTTAAGTCCTTATCTCAAACCAAAGTCAGCTCAGTTCAACTTCAAAGTTTACTTTAGTAAAATTCTGATCAAATTCTATTCATTTCAACGGACCAAACCTCATGTTCTCATATACTTAAGTCCGTAGTAAAAATCTCTTGAAGAAATTCAGCTATCCAATTTTGCCCATCTAAGATAGACCAAATTTTTGGTCCCAAGATACATGTGCCTTCAAATTGACCAAAAACTTCTCTTGTTTCATTGTCGACGATCGGATCACAACCGCAAGAAATGGGATGGGGGTCACAGATACGGAACGAAAGCGCGCTTCGCTCGCATTTGAGGAAAAGTGCAGACGTGGTTATGGTCGGAGCAAGACGACAACAAGCGGGAGACCGAGATTATACTGGTTCGAGCCCCCGTGGAGGTAATAGCTCTACTCCAGTCGCCTTGCGGCAGTTTTCTTGGCTATTTCTGAGTACAAGGATGTGTTATAGCTCAAGTGTTAACAATGGCTATGTCTAAGCCCGAGCTATGGTGTGTTGTGCGTTTTCTTCGTGTCTCCCAAAGGACTTTGCTTCCTTGGTCTTTATACCTCTTCTGCACGCAACGGATGGGAGAGATTTCCGGGAAATGGCCTTCATGCACGTTGAGGGCTGGTAGTAACCGCTCCGAACTTGTTGCACGTACCAGCTCCTGCCCCACGACCCGCGCCTTGGGCAACCGCCGGTCAAATGCTTGATCCGAAATCCAAGGACGGACTACGGCTCCGAACAAGGGCCCGCCCGAGCTCGAGGTCGAGTGGGGTCGTGTTTCGTCCAGCGTTTTTAGGTCGAGCGCTCGGCGCAAGACCTAGGTCGTGGCCGGGCCCACCAAGCTCGGGGATCCGCTGACCATGCGCCACGATCAAGGGACTCTGGCCTCGCCTACTAGCCCTCGAGGCTTAAGGTCGTGGTCGAGAAACGGCCGACCTTGACTCTCATACGGATCGATTCACGTAATTTCTTGAGATCGAGGTCGGGCGAAACGTAACGCCAGCCGCGGGTAAGAGACACTGGCGCTCTTGATCTCCTGAACCTCGCACGGATGCAAACGGTTGGCGACACTTGCTGCGTCTCGAAACCGCAGCCCAGGCCTTAACTTCGCCTGTCAAATCGTGGCTGGCGCACCCTTCGAAGCGCCGTGGACCAGCTTCAACGGCGGCGTAGCCCTTTAAACCCGAAACCGCAACGTCTTTTTGAGAAGAACCCCGCCCGCGCCCTTCGCCCCTCCAAGCCTCCTTGCTCAGCGAGAATCTCTCCCCACCTTCGACCAAAACCGGCGCGACGCTTTGGCCAAGCTTAGGAGGAGCACGCCGTCGCCGCAAGGATGAAGGAACTCGGCCTCGACCGCTGCTCCATTCAGATGGCGGCTGCCAGCAATGAGACCTAGCCGCAACCCAAGGACGACGAGATCATTTGTACCGAGCACTATGTCCTCTCTTCTATCATGGACCCGGAGAGCGAAGTTCGTCAGAAGGGTCCTCTCCAACATGCGACATCGAGCTCATCAACCGGTGCTGAATTGCTCTCCTTCTCACCATCTTCTCCCATCTATGCGAGGATTCCTCGATCCTCCCGACCCTGCCGCTCTTCTTCCTGATTTCAGCCACTTCCCGCCACTTGTCGGGCTCAAGTGGGCCTTCCCGGTTCCAACTGCTGGACTCCTCGCCCGTGGTCCGAGCGGTGGTTCTACCTGAAGAGGGGCGAGGTCGGCACGCTGGTGTATGAGGGGGCCTCCATCCCCGGGAAGAAGGGGACCCCGGAGCCGGACGACCTCGAGGTCAATGAGGAAGCCATCGCCCTCATACACATCTCTATCTTATGCGGCCTCAATGGGCAAAGGACACAACGACTTTCATGAATCGCAGATCCCTCTTCTGAGGAGGATGCACCCATTTTACGAGATCCGTGGGCTCGACAACCCGACCGCGAGGGCGCTGTCCGGTAGCCTTCTTGTCCCAAGGTCTTGCTCGAGTCCACCTTTCGATCTTTTCCCGACAAATTACTTTTTTGCGGCCACAAGGAACTCCGGTCGCTCTGTGATGTCCGAGATGTTCGAAGCCGGCGCGATGAGTACGCTATTGGCGACCCTGTCCCGAAGAACGTGCTCCGTCGCAAGGCCGAGGTAAGTCATCCGACCAAGCGCTCGAGTCATGCGCCCACGAGCCCCTTCTTGAGCTTCGCTTGCCCGCAGGATCAACAGGAGTTGTTGGAGATGGCCAGAAGGATGCTCCCCCTGCCCGGCGGGGGCAAGGGGAAGAAAGGGAGGAAGAGGCCTCCCGCTGCTGGAGCGGGCCACCCGGAGGTGAAGAAGTCCCACGTCGAGTGGGGGGACCGTGCTATGGTAAGGATCCCACCGGTCGAGCCCCGAGCCTGCTTGCGCGGTTCTCGGCTGGCCCGACAAGGCCTCCTCTTTGCAAGAGAGAGGCGGCGGCCGCCGCCAGGACCTCGAGCCCTCTCCCGGCCCTGGGACCTCGAGCTCAAAGCCCCGCTGCGACGGATGACGGAGCCAGAGACAGCCCCGAGACTCCGGCCGCGACGTCAAGAAGCGGTTAGCGCCTCGCCTCGGGCAGCAAGACCTTCACGACCCTCAACGGCGAGGCCGCATCCTGTAAATTCTCGCCTCTTGGACTTCTGCCTTCCTCGCCTTTTTCGCTTAGTGTATGTTTTGATCGCAGACTCGAGCACCCGAGCTCAAACTTGCCCGCTTTGACGATGCTCGCTGTCCAGCATGCAGTCCGAGTCCGAGGAGGAGGACACCTCGAAGTTGGTCTCGCGCCGCCTTCACGCTCGACACGGACCCCCTGGGGCCGCCAAGCTCGCCCTTGCTGGTGAGTTCTACCAAGGGGTCCAACGAAGATTTCATGCGGCGAGGCGGAGTCGCCGCCGGCCGATCCCCGAGGTCGATGTGGGAGATGGCACCGGAGTACCACAGCCACGCCGCATGAGCACCTCTGCCGGCCACCGAGGCCAAGGCCCTGTTCCAAGGTTGCGCGCCCAAGCCGCTGGAACGGACAACCGTGGGGACCACGCGTGGATCCGCGCCACCCCCAGCTGTCGGAGGTGAGCGGAGCCCGACCATTGAGGTTGGGCTCGATGTTAATGGCGCAAAGAACTCCGCCGGAAGTCGAACGGGCCCCACCATCGAGGCCGGGCCCCACCACCGAGGTCAGCCATAGCCGCCGCCGCACCTCCTACTACTGGAGAGTCGGACTACCGGTGGTGGGCGGCAGATTCCAAGCTTCCACCAAAGACGGGCGGTCGGGCGGCCCTAGCCAGATGCGCCGACGAGGTCGAGGTCGACCCACTTTGTGGTGCGGAAGAAGAGCACGAGATCGACCGCTCGAATCGGGAGTCAACGCAGAGTTCACTCGCACGCTACGAGAATCGCTCTTCGCGAGGTAAGGATCCTCTCATGCCCTCGCAACGCTGTTAGGTCGAAGTTTTCGCCAACTTCTTACCCGTGCCACTTTCCCTGTCTTCTTAAGGCGATCGACAGCGTCTCCCGAGGGATGCAAGGTCTCCACGAGCATGCCGATGTGCTCAGGGGGCTCCTGAATGTGGTGGAAACGCGGGAGGCCGAGCGCGCCAAACTCTACACAACCATCGAGGTCGACCAAGCAGAGCTCGAGCGGGCTAACTAGGATCTCGACGACCTTCGTTAGACGATGGTGGCGCAGGAGGTGACCCACGCGGCCGAGCTCGAGCAAACCAGGGCTTCCAAGCACGAGCACAGCTTCAAGGCCGTGGAGTGGGAACGGGCTCGGGCGACCAAGGCGCTTGAGGCGCTTGAGACCGAGCGCGCCAAGGTGGAGGCGCTGGAGAAGGCCGCCGAGGAACGAGCTTCGTCCTCAGACTCAGTGCTCGAGGCCCTGTGGGCCAAGGTCGAGGTGCTGGAGAAGGCCGCCGCGGAGCAAGCTTCCTCCTCGGCCCAAGCGCCGCCGATTTAACGCGCCAAGGTAGAGGCATTGGAGAAGGTGCCGCTAATAGCGACTTCTCGCCAAGGCGCTTTGAAAACTAACGCGCCAAGGTCGAGGCATTGGAGAAGGCCGCCGAGCAAACGCTATCTCGCCAAGGCGCCCCGAGCCGAGGCCAAAACCGGAGCGGAGGAGAGGCTCGAGCGAAGCGAGAAGGCGCCGAGGCCGAAGCGTGCCAAGGTCGAGGCGCCGGAGAAGGCTTCAGGAGAAGGCGCTTCCGGCTCGAGATCAAGGCCTCTGACTCGAGGAGAAGCTTGAGCGTGTCGCCAAGGCGTGAAGAGCGCCTGCCCAACTTGAAGACGAAGGCACCGAGCCGTGGATGCTTCAGCAGAAGCCCTCCAGCCTGTGGTGAGATAGCGACCGAGGGCAAAAGTAGCCACGCCGAAAGCAGAAAAACTTGCCCGCGAGATGGCCGACCTATAAAAAATGTTAAAAAGCAAGAAATGCACTAATGTAAACAGTTGCTTTTGGTGAACAAGGAAACCTTGTTCCTGTTTTAAATCTATAGTTGGGATACTTGAGTCCTTCGCTTGCCAGGTGTGCGTGTTCGCTCTTTTGGTCGTGGCGCTAATAGGATAGCCTAATCCATTGCTGGGCCCGAGGTCGAGCGACGGTGCTTGTGCACAAGAGAGGCCACGACCAGAGAGTTGAGGACAAGTCCACAAAAGTAGAATGACGCGGCTTAACTCATAAGTAGACGGTCACATTCAGATTATCGCCGAACGATTATCGCGCTATATGCAAGATTGCCCAACAATCAAAATGGCGAGGCTCTTGTTCAGCCGAGCACAGGGAGAGCTAGATTGCGAAGAGGTTCGGCTTACGTTTAGCTCTTCCACTGGGGGTGAACGTCAAACTCGCGACACTTAGACTAGGAGTGAATGCGCTATGCACGGAGGTCGTGTTCGTAGAAAAAGGAGTCTCGGAAAAAGAACAGCATCAACACAAGCAGACATACATGGCGAAAATGGAAGAACAGCTTTATTGAAATATAAGGTATAGAGGTTACACATAAAATTTTCGGAGTCGATCTATGTTCCACGAGCTAGAGAGCTCTCGCCATCGGCATCGCTAGCCGGTAAGCCCCGCGGCGATCTGCTGAAACGACTCAGAGGGGCCCTTCCACCGTGGGGATAACTTGTTGGTGTTGGACGAGACTCGAATCCGCCTCGGGGCTAGGTCCCCAACAAGGAGCTCCTAGGTCGCATCGACCGAGACGCATGTCTGCCAAGAGCTTGCAGTAGTGCTGATCGTAGCAAAGGCACGGCATCTTACTTCTTCGCGAGGGTAAGGTCGAGAGACCGCTCGTGCTCAAGTCGACTTGGTCAACTGTCGACCTTGGCAGAGCTCAACAGAAACCTCCTGGAGGCAGGGGCTTTGCATCAACACGAGCCGAAGGGTGTGGACCTTGTGGCTCGGCTTGTCGTGGTACGAATAGACCATAGGACGGTGGGAAGTTTGTCCACCGTGTCTTGCCAGGCTCGAGCTCGCTCTGCAACTCGTTTTTGACGCCTCTAGACGATTTCGCTGGCACGCTCCGCGCTCCATTGCTCGGGGTGAGCCACCGGTTAAGCATATTTTGATGCCGAGTTCCTCGCAAAACTCCTAGAACAACTCACTGGTAAACTGGGTACCGTTGTCAGTGATAATTTTGCATGGAACCCCGTACCTGGTGACCACGAACAAGCGGAAAAAACGAACGGCCGCCCGAGCAGTGATGGTCGAGACTGGCTCAGCTTCGATCCACTTGGTGAAGGTGTCGATGGCCACGAACAGGAACTTCTTCCCCCCGACCGCCTGAGGGAAAGGGCCAAGGATATCCAGCCACCAGGTCGAGAAAGGCCAGGCGAGTGGGATGGTCTGAAGGGCGTAGGCCAGCTGTTGCGATTTCCTGGCGTGGAACTGGCATGCTTGGCAGGTGTAGACGATGTCACGAGCATCTTGTAGCGCCGTCGACCAATAATACCCTATGCGGAAGGCCTTGCCGACCATCATCCTGTACGAAGAATGTGCTCCACAGAGGCCTGAGTGGATGTCATTTAGTAGGTACTTACCTCCTCCGTGGAGATGCACCGCCAGATGCCGAGACATTTCGCTTATAGAGCTTGCCTCGACGAGCGTATAGACCAAGACGGCGCTTAACCCGGCTCCTCTCAAAGAAGGTCGTGGTAGATCGCCCTGTAAGGAAGTTATGGATGGGTTCGCCCAGAAGGTGTACCTTCACCACGGCGAAGCGTGACCTCCTCGTCGGAGATCGAGGGAGCCGCCAATGTCTCCGTGATGACGTCAATGATCTCGTCGCTGGAGGAGGCGAGCTTGAGAGTAAATCGACGCTGGAGTTGTCCCTCCGGGAATGTGCTTGAGCTCCGTGTTCAAACCACTTCTCCATTTTACGCACTCGGCGAGGTACTTTGCCATCGAGTCTCCCCGTTAATCGGTAGTCCTTGTTGTATCGTTGATGACGAGCCGAGTCGCTTCTTCACGACCAATTGGGCAGATGCTCAATGCCTTGCAAGCTCGTGAAGCTCGCCAAGAGGGCTTCAGACTCGCCACATTGTTGGTCGTTGGGAACCCAAAGCGAACCACGACCTTAACCGTCGCCGCTGGGTAAGGATGAGGATCCGAAGCGCTGAAGGATCTTGAGCCATCAAGAACATGACCGTGGTTTCTCCTCCTCGCCTAAAGCTCGAACAGTCGCGACGTCTACTCGACCACGAAGTCGGGCGAAGCACTTATGATTTTATGGCCGTCCGCCACGACTGACGCCGAACGCCACCAGCTCCATGGCCCATTTGGCGATCCGTCCGCCACCCTCCGGTTCCGCGAAGATGTCCCCGAGCGGAAGTTGCTCGACGATCACGAGTGCACCGAAGTAGTGCCGAGCTATGGGCTGGCCATGAGGAGAGCATACAACAACTTCAGCACTGGGTAGCGCCTTTGGGCCATGCAAGACCTTGCCGACGTAGTAGATTGGGTGTGCGCCCGCCACCACCAGACACCGACGGCTTGAGTGGTGGCCGCGAGGTAGAGCAAAGAACCTTTCGCCGGTTATGAGTCGTAAGTAGGGGGTGACGACAGTATACCTTCACTCGCCGGCGATCGCCGCTCCTCGAGTCCATTCAAGCCCCGTGCTTGCACAGGATCGAAGAACGGAGCCCACGCCGCCGAGCCTCGAAATGAACTCGCTGGCGGCGCCATGCGGCCGGTGAGGCTCGCGACCGCTTGATCGAGGTCGGGTGCCATCTTCTCGACGCCTCGATCTTCTCCCGTTTGGACCGACCCCGAGCCCCCAATCATGTAGCCGAGCACCTTCCCGACACCGCGCCCAATATGCGCTTCGGTTGAGCTTGATCTCGTGGTCCGCTTAGGTTGGCGAAGGTTTCTCGAGATCGCGAACGTGGTCACCCCCGAGGGGCTCTTGACGATGATGTCGCCCATGTAGACCTCAAGATTACGCCCGATCCGCGGCTCGAATGTCAAGTTGGGCCAGGCGCCTGGATTTGGCGCCACGACCAAGGAACCAGTTTCGTTGAAGAGCCAAGTCATGGCGGCACCGGCCCAGACGGCCGGAGGTAATTGGCCATGACAAGCTGGTCACCCCGGCCGCCAAGATAGCGGTCGAGTAGATGGACAAGAATTCATCGGGTTCTTGGTCCCGCTAAAATGCTCGACGCTGGCTTGAACCGAGCCACCATCGCGACGCGACGCAGCCGCCGAGTACGCCATGCGACCATAGGTCGACAAAGGCCGGTGTGGTCATCGCCAACAAGGTCCTCGCCATCGCCGGATTCGAGTCGAGGTCGCCTCGCGCCCGACCTTCGGCGGGAACGACCACTGTGCGGGCATGGGAATCACCGTAGGTAACGCAGCGGTCCCGGACCGCGCGCTCGGGAGGAACGTCCGGGGAGAGGTCCGCAGACCTGCTGCCGGTCGACTCGGAGTTTGTGTGGCTTGGCTCGGGCCTGGCCCTACTTGGCACGGTGCTCGCAGGACACCGGCGCGTCTGCGTTAAAGCCCTGTCCTGAGCCCGTTGCTCGGGGGCTAGCTCCTGCGCCGGAGGCGTCCGAAGGCTGCGCGAGTGATGGCGTGACGTGCTGCCATCGCTTTTCTGGGAGCGAGTCCCCGAGTGCTGACATCGGTGTTGCGGAGGGATGGCCTTGGTCGCAGCCCGTTCGAGCTCTTCGGCCAGGGCTCGACCAAAGAACTCCGACCTCGCCCTATTGGGGTCAGCCATGACCCGGACGATAGCGCGGAGGCGCTACTCGCGGAGGGAGTCCGGCGGTCCGAAGACGGCGCTTTCCTAGGCCTTCACGAGGGCGGTTATGGCTTGGTTAATGGCGACATGCACCATTCGGCGGGTGTCCTCAGGGATCTGCGGATCACGGTCATCCGTGATTTCTCGGCGCTTTGGCCGCCCACCATCGTAACGTGATGCTCGAGCAGCGATGGCGGCGAAAACAGGACACGGAGTCGGAGTCCGTGTCTTAATCCATGCTTGAGGAAGGTCCGCGATGAAGCGCCATGCTCCCGGTTCTTGATGTCGCTCGCGAATAAGCGGCAATCGGCCCCACGGTGGGCGCCATTGCCGACGATCGATCGCTAATCGCAAGAAATGGGATGGGGGTCACAGGATACGGATTCGAAAGCGCTTCGCTCAGACGGAGGAAAAGTGCAGACGTGGTTATGGTCGGAGCAAGACGACAACGAGCCTACTCCAGTCGCCTTGCGGCAGTTTTCTTGGCTATTTCTGAGTACAAGGATGGGTTACAGCTCAAGTGTTAACAATGGCTATGTCTAAGCCCGAGCTATGGCGTGTTGTGCATTGTCTTCGTGTCTCCCAAAGGACTGTGCTTCCTTGGTCTTTATACCTCTTCTGCACGCAACGGACGGGAGAGATTCCCGGGAAATGGCCTTCATGCACGTTGAGGGTCGGCAAGAATCGCCCGAACTTGTTGCACGCATCATTCCTCGCCCTACTACTCCGCGCTTTGGGCAACCGCCGGCCAAATGCTTGATCCGAATCCAAGGACGGACCACGGTTCGAACAAGGGCTCCGCCCGAGCTCGAGGTCGAAGCGGGCCATGCCAGTCCAAGGCTTAGGTCGAGCGCCTGCACGCGACTCAGTCGTGGTCGGGCCACCCGAGCTCGGGATCCGCTGACTGTGCACCGGCGGTCAAGGACTCCTATCCTCGTTACCCATCTATGATTTAACCAAATTTTTGGTCCGCCATACACATACCTTTGTCAAATTCAAAATATCTCAATTGTCTATCTATGACGGACTGCACTTTTGGGTCCGCATAAATTCAACAATAACTATCTTTTTTGACAGACAAAGCTTTGATATCTATTCCTTGAATATATGATCAAAATCATACTCCATTTCAGAAAATTTCTCATCTTTGATGGACCAAATGTTGCAAATTCAAAGTTTAGTCCATAATAAATTCAAATCTTTTGATTAACTCTTTTCATGTCAAAAATGGTCCAAAGCTACTGATCTCAGTCATATCCCATCTATGACGGACCAAATTTTTTGGTCCGCCATACATGTAAGCTTCATATTCCTCTGACGGACCAAACTTGCTGAATTCCTCATGCATGACGGACCAAACTTTTTGGTCCGCCATAAATATGTGAATTTGGTCCGTGATACACATGATCAGTATCACTAAGGTAAAACTTTTAGTCCACTGTAAATGTGTTTTAGCTCAAATTTGACACTCTGACACGTGCAACGGTCACTGTGGTAGGTACAACGGCTATTTTCATCAGAATTGGCTATATAAGCATTGCCTGAGCTATCTATCATAGAATTTTGTGAACTGCTTGACATTTTAGCATTCAAAAGAGCTCTCATTCTCAACAAGGAGTCTGTTCTTCACTCTGAAACTCAAAAACCTCATTCTTTCTAAGTGTTTTCGCTCCAAGCTTATGTCTAGTGCTGTAGTTTGCGAGTGAACCAAGAGACAGATCTTGTGCAAGTTTATTACTCTTGGATCTCGGAGATCCTAGATAGCTTGGAGGAGGTGAAAAGTGCGACCTGTCCAAAGAAGATTGTGGAAGGCCACTTTTGATTGTGAATGGTTTGTAGCTCACCTCACTAGAGTGGTGAAAGAGCTACTGAGTGAAAACCATAGCTATCGCGACTAGTCGTGGTGAAGCAATACTCGAGAGAAGTGCTTCAACGTGAGTAGGAGAAGTGCTCCAACCACGGATAAATTCTTCTCTCATTCTGTTCTTTGCTTTATATTATATTGCTTTCGTTGTTATTTCTATTTTGCGTTTATTTTGTTACATTCGGATGATAAGTCATTCACTCCCATAGAATAGATATATGTAACCAAAAAATTAAAATTTGAAGAGTTGCCTATTCACCCCCCCCCTCTAGGCCAACTCGTTCCTACACTGTCACTGACACATGATTACATACAATTCACAAAACTGTCTGTGATGTGGTTTTTGAACCATCTGTGATAAGAATTTTTGTACTAGTGATGGGCAAGAGATGAGGCCCAAAAAAGGAGGGGCAAAAGACTTGACAACCTATTGTTCTTTTTAGGTTTGATCCTACCTCCTCGATTCCTTGTTTTGACGCATTGTCCTCACTCCCTGCCACATTCTCATGGTGTCACTACCACCACTCGATCTACCGCCTCGAGGAGGTGAATGCTAGCTATCGAGCACCTCGATCATCAACTGCACATCCACATCATCCTCAATTACCATGACCACTGTGACAGGGAGCACGTTGGCAGCCGACCACCACGAGCTGCAGTTGCACATCCACCTCATCCTCCACTATCATGATCGTTGTGGCAGAGGGCACACGCGTCGTGTCCTCTAGAGCAACCAGCCTAGGAGCACCACCGAGTTCATGGACACACATTGCCTTGCCTCGTTCCCACATGCCACCACCGCCGCTCGATTAGCCGCCTTCGACACACCAACATTGCAGTGAGGAAGAGGGAGAGAAATGGATGTACATGATTGCTAACTTTGATCTGTAAAGAAATGGAGGTCTTCATGTCCCTGTTTGATCGGTGATTGGTTGTATACTTGCTTCCTGCTTTGTGTTGGGTTAGCAAAAAGGGATCTTGCTTGCTTCCTCTAAGGGTACTAGACGTGGGCATCGGGCTGGTTTTTTTGGGCTGACACATGGCACAGAGGGAATAGCTTGACCTAAGGCTAGACACAGCCCACATGCAAATAGGCCATGCTTGCATGGGAAAGTTGGCATGACCATGCTAGGCTTGCCAACTAGCATTTTGGGCGGCATAGCACGGCCTGGCAAGAAGTACAATGCCTGGTCTAGCATGGCACTCTATAGGAGGTGTTGGGCATAGGACAACTTTGTTAGTAAATCTAGGTGGGAAAGCCCTAGTAAATTTCAAAAAATTATCCCCTTCTTGGGTCAATCGCATACATTAGAATCAAGATTTATAAAATACTAAAAGCAATAAATGTGTACCGTGGTCCTATGAGCTCAAATACAAAGCTTTTGGATAAGCTCTCGATGAAGCTCATAGCTTCAACGCTTAGACGTAGAAGCGGAAATGAATATATCGGCTCTTCATCGTAATAGCAGACCCGACCTTTAGGTATCCACATGAATAGATAGACGACACCATGTAACATCCCAAAATTTGCCCTTAATATTTATTTTATTATCATTTGTGCATTTCGTGATTTCTCTGAATTTATTTGATTTTTCTGCAATTTATTTTAAATTATGTATTTTGGCCTTTTGAGAAAACTAATTATTTATAGATAAAATTAATATAAAGTTCT
Organism: Guadua angustifolia; assembly: GCA_036346375.1. Lineage (NCBI taxonomy): Eukaryota > Viridiplantae > Streptophyta > Magnoliopsida > Poales > Poaceae > Guadua > Guadua angustifolia. The sequence goes on along the minus strand of CM070511.1, from coordinate 12,276,442 downwards.
GCCAAAAATTATTTTATTTGATTTCAAAATGTCTCAAAGCATTTATGAGAATTTTCTTGGTTTTTTCCTGATATCTTTATTGCCTAAAACAAACCAAACTATTTTCTAAAATTATTTTAATTAGAAAATCAGCGTTATTGCGAATGAACAGTAATGGGCCGAGCCCATGTACTGTGCGCGCTTGACCTATGACTGTGTGGCCCGATCGCTCAGAGCCGTTGGATTTCCATCCGATGATAGCATTCAAGGCTGAAACCCTAATCAATCTGATGCATCCATTTTGTTTGCGGTTCGGATCGAATCTTCGCCGCTCGCATCTAGGCTGCCTGTCCTACCGCATGGATGGCTGGGATTTTTGCTCAGCACCGTCGACTTCTCCAATGAGGACTTGGAGTCCCAGTCCACCATGCCACGGAAATCCAGGTGGAGCACGCGTGCCGAGGCTTATAAAGGAAGCGCAAACCTCACCCTAGACTCACTGTTCTTCGCCTCGTGTTCCCCAAAGCGCCGCTGGCCGTCACGTTCTGCAGAAGGCACGAGAGCTTGCCGGAGTCGAAACTTGGAGCCACCGCAGTTCTCATTGGATCTAGTTTCCATGGAGCAGAGGCTATTGGCATCGAACCCAGATCCGGGCTCTAAGTCCTGCACCGTGTCCAAGCCGCTGCTTTTCCCTGCCGAACCAGCGCCAGAACAACATCGGTGAGTCATCGTCTTTGTCTCCGTTCATGGCGTCACCGGAAAACCTCACCGACGACTTCGCGAGCAGCGTGGACCGTCAGATTAGCTCATGATAATTGGCGCATCTTCTAAACTGGTAACTTCTACACTATTAACGGTTTGCTGACTAACACAAACTGCAGTCACTTGAACCCCTTTTTTCACATTCAGGGTTTTCAACTGCTATAACTTTTCACCAAAATAGCCTTATGATTGAGCATCCGATTAATTCCAAGAATAATATCAAAGGTCTAAGTACCCAACATGATATGCTTTGCTTGGAACTTTACTCACTCAATAAGCAACTAAACTTTCCACATCCCAAATTAAATTTAGCACAACTGGGTACCTTCCGACAATGACAAATCTTCTGGTTAACATGCTTCACACTAAGTACCACTGAACTAGCCACCATTGCACATGCATCATTTTCAAGTGAACCATCAACACCAGGGAATACTCAGAAAAATATGACCGTTCTTTTACCATCAATGCTTTTATTCCATTACTTTACGTCCCAATATCTCAACCATCTTTAATTTATTTCTTTAAACAAGAAAACCATTACATGGAATTTATCACTATTCACTTTTCTTTACAAACGAGGATATGACCCTTGCACGGGGTATAATCATTGATCTAGACTTTCTTGATTGACGTTGGCGCTGAAGTTCGGACTGGGGTGGAATTAAGATTGACGTGAACCGACGTAATTAGTTTCTTCTAAGGGTAGTTGTTGGCAAAATGCCTGAGCTTGTGGCAGATATGGCAGAGTTTAAAGCAAACCTTCTTCCTTGAGCATTAGTTGATCGGAATAGTGTCTTTGCTTAGACACCTTTTCTTTAACTGGTTCTCTGGGCAAACTTCTCTTGTAGCTTTAATGCTCACTTTTGGCATTATATATCGGACTAAGGTAACTTCCGGTATGTCCGCGACCGTAGGAAATACTTGTTCTCTTTGCGGACATTGCTTAACAAAATGGCCTTCCTCTTGACAGTAGTAGCACAAACATTTCCATCGTTTTGCCTTGATGGGTGCAACTGTATACTCGTCTTTGTCCTTATGATTTAAGGCTGGTTGCTTCAGAGAGCACTCTCTAGACCAATGACCTTCTTTATCATGCAAGAAACATGCTGTTGTTGATTGCCACTTATTGCTTTCCTGATGAAGGCCGACAGGTTCAGGAGGCTGTATTTTTAATTCTCTAAATGGCGTCTGCTGTGCAGCTGACATTCCACCTCTTATTGACAATTCTCAAGCAACTATGGCCCGTAGATTCTTCCATTGATGCTGGGTCATGGCAGTAACTATCGGATCCAGGGGACACTGAGCTGGGCAATGGTCTTATCCTTCTCAAAGGTAACATGTGATGTTGCTCATAGGACATTTTCTAGGAGAATGGTTTCCATCACAACTGGAGCAATTGATCGCACGCTCGTCAGTGGTATATCCTATTTCTCCACAGCGAATGCACGCACGATCTTCTAACTTGTTTGGTTGACAGCACTTCGTAGAACAACGTCTAGATTTTGATCAAGGTGCAGGGGTAGCATTCTTCTCTGAATCCACTATGACCATACCATTCCTTGGTGGAGCAAAGAGATCCCGAAAAGCAATAATAAATTCATTTCGAGTGATATTCTACAGGACTTCATGGTTAGCACAATAGTCCTTCCACCAATCAGCAACAATTCCTTATAATTGATATGAAGCATACAAGACCTTCTCATTAATTCTGCACTGAGCTATGAGTAACTTCCTTTCAATGGTCTTAAGCTAATCCTCTGCTTCCGAAGGTGAAGTATTTCCTGAAAATGTTTGCGGATGAGTCCTTATGAATTTTGATAACCTTGGGTCAGCACAGGGATCATTGATAATAGTTCGGGACGCTTCCTTGATATTAGCCTGATTGGTCATATTCTGCATTTGTTTCATCATTGCCTACATCAACTAAGTCTGATTAGCCAAAAACTCTCTGAAACTCTGCATATCTATCTGAATTGATGGTTGAAGGACTGATCCATCCCTAAAATTTCCATTGAGTTGATTACCACTTTCGCTGGCTCCACTATTACCACTAATCTGTACCATCTGCTTGATTGCCTCAAAAGATTAGGAGAGAGGGAAAATAGCATAGGTAAGAGGTAGAGATCCTAGTACAGGGGAGATAGGTTTAACCCAACAACTTAAGTAAGCAATATTAGAACTTGGTTTGGTTGCTTACATGAGCCTAAAAGCTCTGCAACACATGCTGCACACTCAGCAATTATAAAGAACCAATTCAATCTAAACACACAAAACTACCATCTACATGGGCGACACTTCTATCCTAGGAGACGCAACTCCCACACGAGTCTCAACTGGCTGCTTGAAGCACTGGATCTTCTTGCTCCTGAAACACTTAATCGATCCACTCTTCTTTGAGCTTGATGATTCTTTCCTTCATGATCATTAGGGTAGCAGCAAGCACTCGATGCCATCTCCTAAAGTGTGGTATATCATTTTCTACTCAAGACAACTCAGGTAAGATTTCAACTCAATTTAGCAGAGGAAAGGGAAGAAATTTCAAGAAGGGAAAAGAAAGAATTTTTGGTAAGGATAGGAATGGAAGAATAAGATAAGTCAAGATCACATTATTCTTTTGGTTAGGTCTTTTACTTTAGAAAATAATTTTGAATGACCTATAGAGATGACGAACTATCTAGGGTCAAGACTTACAGTTAGTATGGCTCTGATACCACCTCTGTCGGGACCCAAATATGCAAATCTGGATCCTCTATGTATACTGCACTAGTCCAGGATCACGCTAGTGCACACAGGCTCAATATCAGTAAATATCACAATCATACATAGCGAAAATAAGATGAAAGACATCATATATTGAATATTACTAGTGGTATGACCTTATGGTCAACATACATGGCAAGGCCTCACAAGGCTGAACAACAAATTAAACTAAAGCATAATGAAGATGTAGATAACCCCTCAGTATACCATAGGTAACTAACAAGGCTCGCACCCTAAACATTCGTCTCTTCATGGTGTTCCTTCTTCAAGCTGATATGGGCTCCTTAACTGGTAAGGTTGTTGTAGGCAAGGGTGAGTAAATAAAGCACTCAACAAGTTGTGCACAGAATGCAATTCTAATATATCTATATGCAAAGCTTATTCAAAGGAATGGCTAACAAAGGCTATTTTGCAGTAAAGCAACATTTATAAACGAATACAATAAATAGATTGAAAAGTAGTAAAACAAATAATAATAAGTAATAATTTTAGCATTTCTCAGGTAAACCAAGTTCTCAGTCCTAAGTCAAGATTCAACCTTCCATGGCAACCTGCCATCCATCCCAAGTTTTACTTTGCACAAGTCTAACCTTTGACTGTAATTCCCGAGCTATGCTCAAAACCACGAGCATGGCTATTCGAATAAATTTTACACTCTGCAGAGGTTATGCACTTTACCCACACGACATGATAATCTCTTTGTGCCGGTCCATTAGCACACTTCCTTTGGTGTGCCGGCAGAGAATCATGACAAAGCCTTTACAATGCTTTGTCTTAACTCAGTACCACCCGCTAAGGTTTCAACATTGAAGGGACTGGTTACCACAACAGGGCCCCCCTCTTGCGCCATCTGGGTTCATTAAAAAGGGTGAACCTCACCACCACTGGTAGTACCAAAGCTAAGATATTTCAAATTAATCAGCTAGGTCTGTCCCATTACAGACATGTGGTTGCATGATTGACTCAGGTCAAAGGCTCGCAAGGTTAAGTCCTTAGGGTGATCGAGGCAAGACTTCCACATACCCTCTGCTATACAGCCCACCTTGGCGTACTGCCCCTTGCCACTTTCCCCAATCAAAATCATAACCACCCCAGTTGATTACCAAGCACCACGTGCCATCAACAATTCAATATCATTGCATGACATGCATTGCCACAACAATTCAATCTCATCGTGCGATCACACATAACACACAGGTTCATAACATTGTTTCATATTCCATTAGTCAAGATTAATTATCAATGGTTCAAGTACATGTGATGATGTGGCATGGCTAAGCATACTAATTCGTTCTAACCATCCCATGTTGATTTTATTATTAACCAACTATAGTGAACCAATCTAGAGTGACAAATAATCATGGCATACAAATTACAAGCTAGGGTGTAGATCAAGTTGGTATAATAGCTATGTCCCAATTTAACTGAAAAAATTGTACATGTGAAATAATATGAAATATGGTAAAATAATATAGCGATTTTGTAAACATGGGTTCAACATGATCAAAGCACAACTTGCCTTAGAAAAGCCCTTATCCTTGCTCTAGACCTTGGTCTTGCGTTGATGAATCTTTCTCGGATGCATCACACAATTTAACGTCTACATGAAACGAAAGAGAAAGTAAAATAAATACCAAAACAGAGAGCAAACAAACTCCAAAAATCAAATAAAATTTACCAACAAATAGAGCATGATTTTACAAATTTTTAGAAACTAGAATCACCTCAATCGGAGTTTGGATGCAAAAGATATAGCATTATAAGTTTGAAATAAAAGATAAATCACAAAAATCATAAATTCTGAATTAGCCGAATTAATTTTGTATGGGAAATTCGCATTTATAACACCAGCATGACTAATGATGACGTCAACACAGAATTGAATTTCACCTAAATTATTTTTATAAATAAAATCGGGTAATGACGTCAGCAGACACGTGTTGATGGTGTATAGACCCGGTCCACGATTCTGTGCTGGCTCACGGTAGACTCGGCGCATGGTGCCTCGGATGCTATGCTTGACACGTGGCAGCTCAAGATTGGTCGCAGCGCTGGTGCGATCCAACCCGCACGGATCCGATCAGGTGGCCACGGTTCACGAAACTCGTGGGGCAATTGTAGCCACACGATTGTGATGGCTAAGATGGCAACTACGTGGCTACCCCCATGGCAGACACATGGCGTCCATCCGACAGCCACCTCGGATCTCACGGCCTACGCTACACTCGATGCGATGGATGCGCGGCACAATCGTGCCCGTCGGTAGAAGATCCGATGGAGGAGATTGACGTTGAGGAGGAATGGTGGCACGGCGGCACTACTCACTGGTGTCGAAGATGAAGATGGCGACCACAGCACTGCAGCGACGGATTCGGATCAGTTCTTCTTGAATTCAACGCCACTCCACATGGTGAACCCAGGTCCGGAGTCAAACACAGCGGAGGAACAACGTCGGCGATGGAAAGGCGGAAGATCGCGGTGGTGAACTGCGGAACTTCGGTGATGATGTGATTTTGGTGTCCCGATCTTTTGATGAGAGCGATAATTTCGATTTGGTGGAACTGACTTTGACGATCCGACTAGAACGTACGACGACGATGCGCCTTAGCAATCACTAAACCAACTCCGGAAGGTTATTGATCTTGCTGTTGGCACGATCAACCTGAATACGAGGTTCAATTCCTATACGCAACCAAAGAACAAGCAATAACAATAGTAAAAGCAATCTGAAATTGCGAATATGAATGAAGGCAAAAATAAGGGTGGGGTTTTATTAAAGATCTTGACAAGGTGGCTGTCCAGCACAACTTAAAGACTTAAAGTCTGCACTTGGCTAAACTAATCAAACAAAACCCAACCAAACCCTAGATGAGGGTGTGGCTGCCTATTTAAGAAGGAGAGGGGGCATGGAACTCAGCCAAAAAAGTTGGAGGCCGACTACACCTCAAATTACAAGGCCCAAGGCTCACGTCAATTCGGACTAGAAAAGTAACATCACTTGTTTTGCAGATTCCTGTCGACTCGGATGGAATTTGCAAATGATTATAGATCCGTTGGAAAGTAGACTTGATAAGCTTTCAAAGAAGTATAAGAACTCTCCAATCAAACACTATATACCAAAGTTATGCTTGTTTTACTTCAGGCTAGTTTTAGAGTCCGAATTGCATTCCAAAACGTGATGGATTTGATATCTCTATCTTCTTGGGCCATGGGTGACGTGTTGGAGTTGGTCCAACTAGGTATGGATGTGTCGTCCTCATCATCCTTCCCTTCTTGAATTTGAGTCGTCCTCAACACAAGCTCACCTTTTAGCTCGTCTTCAGCACAAAACTTTCTCATATATGTTCTGCATTTATTTAAATAAAATAGTAGCTCTGCCTCTTTATATATTTTAAAGACAAGAAAAAAATTTAAAGGATTCACTTGATAATTATCTGATGTGATTTTGGTGTCCCGATCTTTCGATGAGAGCAATAACTTCGATTTAGTGGAACTGAATGTGACGATCCGACTACAAAGTACGATGACAATGCACCGTAGCAATCGCTAAACCAACTCCAGAGGGTTATTGATTTTGTTGTTGGCACGATCAACCTGAACAAGAAGTTCAATTCCTACAAGCAACTGAAGAACAAGCAAGAACAATAGTAAAAGCAATATGACATTGTGAATATGAATGAAGGCAAAACGAGGGTGGGGTTCTATTGAAGATCTTGACAAGGTGGCTGTCCAGCACAACTTGAAGATTTAAAGTTTGCACTTGGCTAAACTAATCAAATAAAATCCAACCAAACCCTAGATGAGAGTGTGGTTGCCTATTTAAGGAGGAGAGAGGATGTGGAACTCAGCCAAAATAGTTGAAGGCCGACTAGAACTCAAATTATAAGGTCTAAGGCCCACGTCAATTCGGACTGGAAAAGTGATGTTAATTGTTTAGAAGATTTTTGTTGACTCAAATGGAATTTGGAGATGATTCTAGATCCGTTGGAAATTGGACTTGATAAGCTTTCAATGAAGTACAAGAACTCTCCTATCGGACATCGTATGCAAAAGTTATGCTCGTTTTACTTTAGGCTGGTTTCAGGGGCCGAATTGGATTCTAGAACGTGATGGATTTGATATCTCTATCTTCTTTGCCCATGGGTAACGTGTAGGAGTTGGTCCAACTAGATGTGGACATATCTATTGTAGCGATGTCCTCATCATCATCCTCTTCTTCAATTTGAGTCGTTCTCGACACAAACTCTCCTTTTAGCTTGTCTTCAGTACAAAACATTCTCATATAGGTCCTGCATTTATTTAAATAAAATAGTAGCACTGCCTCTTTATATATTTTAAAGACAAGAAAAACATTTAGAGGATTCACCTGATAATTATCCATATAGCTCAACACTTCTTTCCAGCATATAATGGCTTGATGAGTGCTAGCACTCGTCAATGCTTCCTCCCCTCCTTGAAGGAAAACCGTCCTCGGTTTTGGACAAGATGGAAAAGAAACAACCAACAAAAAGAACAACATGTACGCGGTATATATGTATATATCCCATATTTTATTGTTCTTTTGGATTCGCGGTAGGCTATTTACATAACAATACATGAGGAAATTAGATTTAAGTAAAGTACCATTCCTCACAATTCTGCCAGTCAATTTGTGGTTATAAGTCAAGCATATAACATCAATATTAACAAGATTTAGTTTGCAACTTGATTTGCAAATATAAGTAAAGCACATATCTATGCCTGAACTTTGATAAAGAATACTCATGTTTTGTGAGCCGCGTTCAATAGCTTGTTTTGTGGGCAAAACTACAAGTTCTGGCATCAAGCATGGCTCATTCATATCATCAAATTGTAAACAAGCAATATCAAACCATTCTAATAACGGTGACACAATTTTAATGGGCTTCCACCCATCAACTACGACATGCTAATTTGTAATACAAGTTAATATACTAAAATTCAAACAATGTGGTAGCAAGCTATGGGTATCACACATATCAGGAAAATTTGATGGTGCTGCAAATGAAACAAACTGTTGCATACAACTAGAATTGCCCAAAATAGCAAGCTTCAATTCAGCAAGTTTATCACAAGTTATGCATATTCTGTGAACAAGAAACTTGCCATCTATGCCACAATCACCAACTAAATTGAATTTAAAATAGTAGGCGTAGGTACTAGACAAAGACTTAAGAGATGAAATTTCAGAAATCTTATCCATAACACAAGTCAAACTAACAGGCTCATTCAACATGATATAGCTCAAAATAGTGGCAGGGGATATTCTAGCTATCACCTCCATATGCGTAATCAGCACCACATGATCAAAATTATAAGCATGCAATTCATCATATGGTTCTACAATTGTTGCACATGGTGGTAGTTCACAAAAATTATGTATAGCAGGAATATACTCACAAATTTGCTCCCTTTCTTGTTGTAAAATCAGATCTGTACCATGGTCATTTGTCTACTCAGAAGAAGTAGGAACATCAAAACTTTCACTTGATAACACTAGTTTTTCAGCTTGTAGCTCCCCTTCTTCTAAAGTAACCTGAATATCACATGGAACAGCAATAAGGTTTGGTGTATGCTATCCTCTACTTCACTCGAATTTTCTAGTGTTTCTTTCACATGCTCAGGGTGTATGCCCTCATTAAGGTTTGGTGCAGTGCATGCAACAGGAGTAGCATTAACTCTGTAGGAGATTGAATTATGGTTGAGATTGAATTATGGTTGATTGTCTTCTTTGTATCTTTCTTTCAGCTTCATGTGAAAGATTAAGTAAACATGATAAAGAATTGAATTCTTCACAAGATATCATGATCTGAATGTCAAAATCTAGTCCAAAATAAAAGTTATTTATTTGAGTCTTTTCGGTCTCTTCTAATCCGGAACGCAAAGATCTATGCTGAAATTCTTGGTAGTACTCATCCACTGTTTTACTACCTTGTTTTAGACATTGTAACTCATTTCGTAATTGACGAGCAACATATGAAGGAACAAATCTGGCTCTCAGAATTTTTTTTAATTTTATCCACGTGCTAGGAATGTCCTGATTTTTACTCATTTAATAGTTCAACCAAAGAGTTGCAAAATCAGTAAATCCACTAGTAACAATCCTAACCTTATCTTGCTCAGGCATTTCATATTTATCAAATGATTGTTCTATAGCTAATTCCCAAGTAAGATAACCTTCAGGATCATATTTACCACTAAAAATGGGTACGGTAAACTTATTTTTGTTACATGTGCTATGCCATTGTACCTCCCGTGGTGTTGAAGTTGTGCTCGTACGTTCTTTGTATCTCGGAGTGGGATCTATCTCTTCTCCTAGGATGTTGTTGGACCAAGCACTACGATGTTGAGAACCTACCATTGTTAGTGAAGACAACAAACAAAATCACAAGTATAATGTTCCTATCAATACGTAGGACACGATGAAAAGTTGCTCAACTCTCAAACCTTTAACCAAAGCTCTTACAAGTTCTTACCGTGCAGTAGGAGTTGTCGGTCATTGGAGGTGTCAAAAGTTCTCCAAAGCTTGTACAAAGCGATTGCCAAAAGACCGAACAAACGTACAAGGTAGAATATGTGGAGCTAGGTAGGCTTCATTTGTTTCATATGCAATCTGATAATTCTAGTTATTGTAATGATAAGTAATGATCCAAACTAGAATTCACAAGCCCTAGTTGCTGATCTCAAAGATATAAGTAAATTTCAATACAATACACGCGCAAAGATAATGAAACTTAATGCAACCAATGGATTGAGCTAAATAAGAATAATTTCAGCACCAAAGCTCGTGTTGCATAAGTTATGGAGAGACGCTAGCCAATTGCTTCAGAAAAGATAAAAGGGCATAAGATTTCTCACTATTTAATACAATTGCACAATTTGAAAATAACGAGCACAAATTAGGGTTTTCATAAATGTAGTGCTGCCGGCCACTATTCTATTTTTTTTCTCTCGCCGTTTTTTTTCCTTTTTTTTGGCCTTTTGGCTCTTTCGAATTTTTTTTCTTTTTGGTGACTTTAGGCCAACACAAGTTTAAGCAATGTTCTGGAATCCCTAACTTGATATCACAAGATATATGATAGTGCAACGTATCAAGAGGAGCAGCCCCAAGCAATTTCAAATAGCTAGTCTCAATTGGGATCAAAGTATTCGTAAAGGATGAATCGGTTCCCAAAGGTATATGCACTGATATTTTGGACTTTTATGGTTGTGGATGCTACTGGGATCAACCAACTCAAAAAAACAAAACTAGAACAAATTGAAGAAAGAAACCCAAATTCGGCCAAAACAGTGCAGCAAAGTTGTTGCTGCAATTAAGGCATGAGAATGACCGAATCAAGATTGCTCACATTGTAAAAAATTGAAGGTGATGTTCTAGGCTTTAAAGCAAGTATACAAACACAAAATTTGGAGCTCGTATGTAGAAGTTATGGCCAAAATACTAAGGTGCACAGATTTAACAAAATTCAGCCGATCTGACCAAATCCGAATCCGAGTCAAATTCGGTTTGAAGGAGTCCGAATCACGTAGGACACCCAAAAAATTTTTTGTAGAGGACTCTTCAAGGATTCAGGAAAGTATAAAAACTTCTCAATCAGAGTTTGGATGTGAGAGTTATGATCAAAATACCGAACTGATCTGGATTGGAATTGCAACTTGCTTCTCCAATTTGACGTCCAGATTAAACAAACTTTGATATGGAATTCGAGTTCATTCCCAACTAGGTTTTCGTGGAGCTTGTCTCAAGGTTTTAGGAAAGTGCAAAAACATCAGAATCCGAGCTCGTATGCAAAAGTTATGAACAAAACAAAGAACTGGACTAATTGAAATAAAAGCTACATGAAGGAAAAACGATTAGCAACTAAAACAAGGACTCTAATAGATCAAAACCTAACAAAACACACTAAAATACTAGATTGAATCTAAAGGTTGAATTTTTATGGAGGATTTTTAATTTTGGACAAAAAACAAAAACTAATCTAGGGTACTGAATCTCTCACCGACCAACTTGGCGCTCTGATACCAGCTAATGTGATTTTGGTGTCCCGATCTTTCAATGAGAGCGACAACTTCGATTTGGTGGAACTGACTTTGATGATCTGACGACAACGTACGATGACGATGCGCCTTAGCAATCGCTAAACCAACTCCAGAGGGTTATTGATTTTGCCGTTGGCACGATCAACCTGAACACGAGGTTCAATTCCTGCAAGCAACCGAAGAACAAGCAAAAAAATAATAAAAGCAATCTAAAATTGCGAATATGAATGAAGGCAAAACGAGGGTGGGGTTCTATTGAAGATCTTGACAAGGTGGCTGTCCAGTACAACTTGAAGACTTAAAGTTTGCACTTGGCTAAACTAATCAAATAAAACCCAACCAAACCCTAAATGAGGGTGTGGCTGCCTATTTAACGAGGAGAGAGGACATGGAACTCAACCAAAATAGTTGGAGGCCGACTACAACTTGAATTACAAGGCCCATGGCCCATGTCAATTCGGATTGGAAAAGTGATGTCAATTGTTTTACATATTTCTACCAGCTTGAATGGAATTTGAAGATGATTGTAGATCCGTTGGAAAGTAGACTTGATAAGCTTTCAGTGAAGTACAAGAACTCTCCAAAAGGACACCATATGCAAAAGTTATGCTCGTTTTACTTCAAACTGGTTTCGGACGCCGAATTGGATTCCAGAACGTGATGGATTTGATATCTCTGTCTTCTTGGCCCATGGGTGACGTGTAGGAGTTGATCCAACTAGGTGTGAACATATCTATAGTAGCGATGTCCTCATCATTATCCATATATCTCAACACTTCTTTCCAGCATATAATGACTTGATGAAAGCTAGCACACTTTGATGCTTCCTCCCCTCCTCGAAGGAAAACCATCCTCGGTTTTGGAAAGGCTGGAAAAGAAACAACCAACTAAAAGAACAATGTGTATGCATCATATATGTATATATCCCATATTTTATTGTTCTTTTGGATTCACGACAGGCAGCTTGGTTTGCAAATATAAGTAAAGCACATTTCTATCCCTGACTTTTGATAAAGAATACTCATCTTTTGTGAGCCTCGTTCAATAACATATTTTGTGGGCAAGACTGCAAGTTCTGGCATCAAGTATGGCTCATTCATATCATCAAATAGTAAACAAACAATATTAAACCATTCCAACAATGGTGACACAATTTTAATTGGCTTCCACCCATCAACTACGACATGCTGATTTGTAATACAAGTTAATGTTCTAAAATTCGAACAATGTGACAGCAAGCTATGGGTATCACACATATCAGAAAAATTTGATGGTGCCACAAATGAAACAAGTTGTTGCATACAACTAAAATTGCCCAAAATAGCAAGCTTCAATTCAACAAGTTTATCACAAGTTATGCATATTCTGTAAACAAGAAACTTGCCATCTATGCCATAATCACCAAGTAAATTGAATTTAAAATAGTAGGCATAGGTGCTAGACAAAGATTTAAGAGATCAAATTTCAGAAATCTTGTCCATAGCACAAGTCAAACTAACAGGCTCATTCAACATGATATAGCACAAAACAGTGGCAGGGGATATTCTAGCTAACACATCCTTATGCATAATCAGCACCACATGATCAAAATTATAAACATGCAATTCATCACAGGGTTCTACAATTGTTGGACAAGGTGGTAGTTCACAAGAATTATGTATCGCAGGAATATACTCACAATTTTGCTTCCTTTCTTGCTGTAAAATCAGATCTGTACCATGGTCATTTATCTCCTTAGAAGAAGTAGGAACATCAAAACTTTCACTTGATAACACTAGTTTTTCAGCTTGTAGCTCCTCTTCTTCTAAAGTATCCTGAATATCACATGGAACAGTAACAACAGAAGTAACAGAAGTAGATTGGATTATGTTAGTAGAATCATCCTCACGTGTGTTATCCTCTACTTCACTCGAATTTTCTGGTGTTTCTTTGGCATGCTCATGGTGTATGACCTCATTAAGGTTTGGTGCAGTACATGCGACAGGAGTAGCATTTAACTCTGTAGGAGTTTGAATTGTGGTTGATTGTCTACTCTGTATCTTTCTTTCAGCTTCACATGAAAGATTAAGTAAACATGACAAAAAATTGAATTCTTCACAAGATATCATAATCTGAATGTCAAAATCTAGTCCAGAATAGAAGTTATTAATTTGAGTCTTTTCGGTCTCTTCTAACCCAAAACGCAAATATCTTTGCATAAATTCTTGGTAGTATTTATCCACTGTTTTACTACCTTGTTTTAGACATTGCAATTCATTTTGTAATTGACGAGCAACATATGAAGGAACAAATCTAGCTCTCAGAATTTTCTTCAAGTTTATCCATGTGCTAGGACTGTCCTGATTTTTTACTCATATAATTATTCCACCAAAGAGCAGCAAATTCCGAGAATCCACTAGTAACAACCCTAATCTTATCATGCTAAGGAATTTCATGTTTATCAAATGATTGTTCAACAGCTAATTCCCAAGTAAGATAACCTTTAGGATCATATTTGCCACTAAAAATGGGTACGGTAAACTTATGTTTGGTACATGTGCTATGCCGTCGTACCTCCCGTGGTGTTGAAGTTATGCTTGTACGTTCTATGTATCTCGGACTGTGAACTATCTCTTCCCCTTGGATATTGTTGGCCCAAGCACTACGACGTTGCGAACCTGCCATTGTTAGTGAAGACAATAAACAAAATCACAAGTACAATGTTCCTATCACTACATAGAATGTGGTGAAAAGTCGCTCATCTCTCAAACTTCAACCAAAACTTTTACAAGTTCTTACCGTGCAGCAGGGGTTGTCGGCCGTTAGCTGTGTCAAAGGATCTCCGAAACTTGGATAAAGTGATTGCCAAGGGACCAAACGAACGTACGAGGAAGAATATGTGGAGCTAGGTAGGCTTCATTTGTTTCATATGCAATCTGATAATTCTAGTTATTGTAATGATCCAAACTAGAATTCACAAGCTCTAATTGCCGATCTCAAAGATATAAGTGAATTTCAAGACAACACACATGCAAAGATAATGAAACTTAATGCAACCAATGGAATGAGCTAAATAAGAATAATTTTAGCACCAAAACTCGTTGCATAAGTTATGGAGAGTTGCTAGCAAATTGCTTCAGAAAAGGTAAACAGGCACAAGATTGCTCACTAATGAATACAATTGCACAATCTGAAAATAACGAACACAAATTATGGTTTTGCTCAATGTAGTGTAGTCGCACACTATTCTGTTTTCTTTTCTTTTTTTTCTTTTTCTCTTTTTTTTTGGCCTTTTGGCTCTTTCTCTTGTCTTTTGTTGGAGACTTTTAGCCAACACTAGTATCAACAAAGTTTTAGAATCTCTAACTTGATATTACAAGATAGTATGATATGATATTTCAAGATAATGCAATGTATCAAGTGGAGCAACCCCAAGCAATATCAAATAGCTAGTATCAATTGGGATCAAAATATTCACAAAGGATGAATTGGTTCCCAAAGGTATGTGCACCAATATTTTGGACTTTTATGGTTGTGGATGTTACTGGACTCAACCAACTCAAAGGAACAAAGCTAGAATACAAATTGTAGCAAGAAACCCAAATTCGGCCAGAACAGTGCAGCAAAGTTGTCGCTGCAATTAAGGTATGAAAATCACCGAATCAAGTTTTCTCACAATGTAATAAATTGAAGGTACTATTATATGCTTTAAAAAAAGTATACAAACATACAATTTTGAGCTCGTATGTAGAAGTTATGTCCACAACATTATGGTGCATAGATTTGACAAAATCCAGCCGATCTGACCAAATCCGAATCCGAATTAAATTCGGTTTGAAGGAGTCCGATTCATGGAGGACACCCAAAATTGTTTTTGTAGAGGACTCTTCAAGGATTCAGGAAACTATAAAAACTTCTCAATCGGAGTTCGGATGTGCGAGTTATGATCAAAATACCAAACCGATCTGGATTGGAATTGCAACTTGCTTCTCCAATTTGACGTCTAGATTAAACAAACTTTGATATGGAATTAGAGTTCATGCTCAACTAGGTTTTGTGGAGCTTGTCCCAAGGTTTTAGAAAAGTGAAAAAATACTAGAATCAGAGCTCGTATGCGAAAGTTATGAACAAAACAAAGAATTGGACAGATTGAAATAAAAGCTACGTGAAAGAAAAATGATCAACAACTAAAACAAGGACTCTAATGGATCAAAACCTAACAAAATACACTAAAATACCAGATTAAATCTAAAGGTTGAATTTTTGTAGAGGATTTTCAATTTTAGACAGAAAACAAAAACTAATCTTGGTTACTGAATCTCTCACCAAGCAACTTGGCGCTTTGATACCATTTTATGTAATTTTGGTGTCTTGATCTTTCGATGAGAGCGATAACTTTGATTCAGTGAAACTGACTTTGATGATCCAACTACAACGTACGACGACGATGCGCGTTAGCAAGCGCTAAACCAACTTCGGAGGGTTATTGATCTTGTCGTTGGTACGATCAACCTGAAAACGAAATTCAATTCCTACAAGCAATCAAAGAACAAGCAAGAACAATAGTAAAAGCAATTTGAAATTGTGAATATGAATGAAGGCAAAAACAAGGGTGGGGTTCTATTGAAGATCTTGACAAGGTGGCTGTCCAGCACAACTTGAAGACTTAAAGTTTGCACTTGGCTAAACTAATCAAATAAAACCCAACCAAACCCTAGATGAGGGTGTGGCTGCCTATTTAAGGAGGAGAGGGGGCATGGAACTCAACCAAAATAGTTGGAGGCCGACTACAACTAAAATTACGAGGTCCAAGGCCCACATCAATTCGGACTGGAAAAGTGGCGTCACTTGTTTTGCAATTTCCCATTGACTCAGATGGAATTTGGAGATGATTCTAGATCCGTTGGAAAGTAGACTTGATAAAATTTTAGAGAAGCACAATAACTCTCCAATCGGATATCGTATGCCAAAGTTATGCTCATTTTACTTCAGGTTGGTTTCAAAGGCCGAATTGGATTCTAGAACATGATGGATTTGATATCTCTATCTTCTTAGCCCACGGGTGATGTGTTGGAGTTGGTCAATCTATAGTAGCGGTGTCCTCATCAGGCAAGGTCTTGCGCACAGGCGACGGTGGCTCTGACATCAAGAAAAGGGGCAAACGAGACGGCTCAAGGTAAGCTACACATTTCACGAGGCGACGGTATATATAGGGCCTCATCTTGCGTGTTCGGTGAGGATTTCATGGCGCAACTGGCGGTGGCGGCGGAATCCTAATGCAATACGGCGAGGGCGTCGCGGCACGATTGTGGTCATTCAAGTGGAAGTGATCTGACCAGGGTTCACGTTCTCGCGGTTTCACATGAAACCGCGCCTCGCCATGCTCGCAAAATGGTTTAACGGTTTTCACGAGTTCAAATCCAAATTCAAAAATTCAAAAAATTATCCAAAAAATTCCTAAAATTAGTATTAATTTTTGATGAGCTCGTGTAAATTTTTTGAAAAACGAATGTATACAACTTTTTAATACATTCAAAGTCTTCAATATAGAAAAAGCAAAAAAAGAAATCCGCCTGTGGGCTTTCAGCCCACGTGCCAAACCCTATTTGGGTCGGCCAGCCCAAAGTCGCCCAAATTAGGCCCAACGCCAAAATGGGGCCCACTCCAATGCCTAATGTCACGAAAGTCTCAGACGCCTTGACGCTTTCCATCTTCACGCAAACACTTTCCCCACTCCCATAGCCGCCGACCGAATCTCCTCCGCTCAGATCCGGCGTCACACGCGAAGAAAACCACCCACGAGAGCTTTGCTCGCTAGGTTTTGCCTAAATCGCATAGCTTTTTTGCGGTTTATCATGAAGCTCGGCTTTCATTTAAAAACTCAAAATTCGTGGTATGAACTTCATTTTTCGCCGGTTTGTTTCGTTTTCATTCGCTTTTTCAAAATCGCTAGCATTTGAATGAGAGAGTAAGACCATGTCGATTTGTGTTTAGGGTTGTGAATTTATGTGTTGCTTGCTAATTAGGGTTAGGGTTTAGGCAGCAAGAGCATATCATTGAAGCTAGGTATATTTGTATATTTGTAATTTTGTATATATTAATGTTGAATTAGTAGTTGATGACGTGATGGCTTGATGTAATTGAAGCTAGGTATAAAAGTAGAAAATGAGAGTAAGAGCATATCATTGATGTAGTTGTATATTAATTTGTATGTGTTCATCTTATATTTGTATGTGTAAATGTGTTCATGTTGAATGATTAGTTGATGCGCTACTTGTTGGCATGCTGTCCGTGAATTCACTGGAACATTGGATTGTATTGTTTTGCCATGAAGTTAAATGAACATATAATCATATATGTGTCGATTAAAGTTTGTACTTATTTGTGATGATTGTGAATTTGTGATGCTTGTGGCTTGTGAATTGTGTGATCATTCGTTGAGTAAGTACTAAATAGTGATATTTGTACATATGCTTAGTTTTGTTGTGTTGTTTTAACAGATGGCAGATGTCGACGTGGTGTGGGAGCATGGCGATAAGGCGGGTGCTGGATTTCGATGCAAGTACTGTCTCAAAGAGAAGAAAGGAGCAAGGTAACCCGATTCAAGCAAAGATTTTGGCAGACGTGGTACGTGTGTCGTCCATTGTAGTAAAGTTCCAGCGGACATTTGTGAGTACTTTCGGCGTGAGCTGGACCAGACGAAGGATAAGAAGAGGGAAAGGAGGGAAGAGATGATGAGAAAAGAAGAAGCAGCAGCTGGAGATTCCCCACCGAGGCATAGTGCATACTCAGCATACACGGGTGATGCTGATGAGGAGGCCCAACTGCAGCATGCCATGGATGCCTCCAGGGCGGAGGCGGAATTTAGAAGTCGGGCAGGTGAGAGGTACGAGCACGGTGGTGGAAGTGGCTCTAGGGGAGCTAGAGATGATCGCGGTCTGATGTCCAGGTTATTACATCGCAGTTCATCGTGTCGAGAAAAACAACCGGCGATGGGAGATTACAACATTAGTTCAACCCGTGCCCCGGTACAACCAAGGATTGACACCCATCTGTGGACACAGAAGGGGAAGACTGGGAAGGATGTAGTCCATGGCGGGTGGGCCAGATTTTTTCGTCTCACGGTATCCTGTATGAAAGTAGATAGTCCGTATTTTGTTAGTGCTATACGGGAAACACAAAAATACGGTAAGTGAGATTTCAAATACTCGCCCAGTTGTACGGCGATTCATAGCTAACATTTATGTTTCATTTGCAGGAGAGGGTATCCCGTCCCTGAGTGGACGAGATATAGATGGAAAATATTTAGATGCCAACGAAGCAGAAATTAAGAAAAACTTTGCAAGGTTCATGAAGGAATGGCCTACATACGGAGTAACAATCATGTGTGATTCTTGGATAGGGCCAACACGCATGAGTATAATAAACTTCATGATTTATTGTAATGGCACAATGTTCTTCCATAAACCGCCGATGCCACCAAGGTTCTCCTGTGATGCCTCATACTTGAAAAAGGTAATCGGTTTTGTTTGTACTCTTCTCGTTGAAGTAATGCACTCACAATGTAACTTTCGTGATTTTGTTTTATTTGGTCACGCAGAAATAGATTCTGGTAGTCAACGAGGTGGGTCCGAAAAATATGGTGCGATTGTTACGGATAATGGTGAGAACTACAAGAAGGCGTGCAAGCTCATCGCACGGCAGAAGACCGCAACATAGTGTGGCAGCACCTTGTGTGGCCCACACCATTAACTGGCGTCAAGGAGATTGGAGAGTTCGATATCACACCACGCCATCGAGAGTGCAAGGAAAATCTCTCGATGAATATACAACCGCTCTAAGATACATGCTATGATGAAAAAGTATATTGGAGGCGAAGTTGGTCAAGTGCAATGCAACCTTGGTTTGGCACTAATTACTTGTTCTTGGACAGCTTCTTCGCCGCAAGGAAAAGTTCATGCAATGGATGGTTGCCGATTTAATTTCTACACTCTCGCTTTCTTGATACCACCGAGGGAGGTAATGTATGGTCGCTCTCAAGCTTGGAATGGTGGGAGAATCTTCAATCATAGAAGGCGGTGGAACTGCTGTACGGCTTCATGCGATTCGCCGATCGGATAGAGTGCCCACATTGAGCGAGACAATCCTACGGTATACCATAGTGCCACAGAGTATGAAAGTTTGTTCCATGGGTCACCATCAATAAGAGACATGTACATGGATGTGGTGGACCGATTTAATGGACGACTTAACGCGACACTTATATGAATGCTGGTAATATATTCTTTCATGGAACATATTACATTGCGCTTGTACATATATATTGTACTTTAATCGACATGCTTCGCTTCACATCATATACCGCCGCTTAAACCCGCGGATCGCTTACGCCACGAACGACCAACACCTTCTTGCCAAATCTCCGGATGCCTTCGCGCGCTTTGTCAAGATATCGATAGCGCCGTGCAAGCTCTTCATGACGCCGATATGTTCGGGAAGCTTGATCGTTCTCAACACCTCTATCTACGAGGATGGCGAGATGGCAAAACATCCCGGTACACCTTCTTGCACCGCCTCAAATGTAATGGTAATCTCGCCAAGATTAACTGCTTTGTTGGTTAATTTGCAGCACATTGGTGGATGTGTTCGGATCGACACACCAACCCTTCAGCCGTATGTCAGACGCCTCGTGTCGCAATGCGGTCATCTAGCGGTTGTGAGCGCGAATCGAGTACATTTGCCTTCATCCACACAAAAGTCCGCAATCGCTTGTCATACAAGAAGCTACATAAGCCGGTGTACGCCAACTACAACCTTCGCCTTTGAATTCAAGCCGCAGTAAACTCAAAAGCGCTCAGATGAAGACGATCCATTCCAAAGGGCTTATAGAGCTAACATTATCCGATGACACAAACCCGATCCGCCAAAGGATGGAGAAAGGAAGATCGAACGGTGAACCATTACTTGATGAGGAGGATACAGAGAGTGACACTCCTCTTCCATCACAACTTATCACAGATCCGATTCATCCAAGCCGAGCTAAGAAAGGACACGGAGCTGCAACCATCTCTGAATGGGCAGAAAAGACAGTCGGGGACACTTATACGGGGAAGAGGAAGCACCAATAAGTCCCGAGAAGGGATACAACAAAAAGAAGAGCTTCCTCCGGAGGTGAAACCCATTATGTAAGGAGTGATGACTCTATCGAGGAGGGGGATCGCCTGAGCCCAACATACCAAGAGTCCGATGATAGCAGCTCCAAGACGCATAATCGATGGCGTATGGCGATGAAAATACCCCGAGGCCTACTGCGCAACAATCGAGAGCAAACCTCACCATCCAATTTACAAAGTAGTCGATTTCACTCATGCGACACAAGATAGAGATCATGGCGCTCCTCAATCACAAAGAACAACTGTTAAGGGGAAGGGGAAGGGAAAGGCCGCACAAGCACCACAGGATAGCTACGCACCACAGGATAGCTATAGTTCCTATGGCGTTGCTGAGACGCAAGGGAGCTATAGCTCATATAGCAGCTACGACTACGCCATCCCCAATGCTCATGCACAACCTCCCATGCAATGGGTCTATGAGTGGCAGGACCCTAACTTTTATGCCATGTTGTATCAACAATGGCAAACGACAAGCATATGGACGGGGCAAAGCTGGCACGAATACAAGGCGGAGTTGCTAGCCACACGAGGATTGGCCTTGATGTCCACCGAGGAATACAACTAGCCGTAGCTTCGAAGGTAATGTTTCATTTGCATATTTCATTTCATTGCAACTTGATTTTATACTAACATAGTGTCCATATCCATAGTCCATACAGGTTCAACATGGCATTTTTGTGACAATACAACAATGATGAAGCTATGCGGTCTATGCCTACTTCACAACTTCAATTGAAAGGTATTATAACGTAAATGGTGTTGACAATTGAATGGTAATGAAATTGCGCATGATTTTGCTACGTGGTTATGTAAATATGTATCTTTGCACTGTGTGATTGTAATATTGCAATGAAAGATTATTTATTGACATATTATTGTGAAATGTCTAATTTACAACTTCCAAATGTCTAAAATACAAATAAGATCATGTCTAATTTTTTCCAAATTTAGAGAGATCATTCTCGAGTTTTTCATGTCTTCACATACCTTATTTATATATTTATTACATTTTTACTAAAATTTAGCATTCCCAGATTTTTACAAATTTTACAGATTTTTTTGCTTTTTCCCTATTTTTAGTGATTTTTCCTCATTTCTCGGCTTTTTGCGTTTTCACTCTCATTTTTCGCGGTTTTTTAAACCGCTCGTTTTTCACCCAAACCGAAGCGGTTTTGTTTAGTGGTTTAGGTCAAAACCGAGTGGTTTACCACAAAAACCGAGTGGTTTTTCGCCAAAAACTGCGGTTTTCTCGCGTGAATTTGACCCGAATTCAAATTTGTTTGAAAATGCAAACCGTTCGGTTTTTCACGGTTTTCGCGCGGTTTTTCGCGAAAACCGGTACCGCCGGGCTAGCGAAATTCGTATTCAAAACGGTTTTGCGAACCCTGGATATGACTACCCTGAAGCGATCCTGACACGGCCAGCTAATGCACAACGGATCCCGATCCAAAAGTGGAGATGCGCCGCGCCTAGGGTTACATGGAAAAACGAGCTGATGGGCCGACGGCGCACGGAAGATCAGCTGGGCCGAGTGAGGAAACGGGCTAGATTGGAGAGATTCGGCCAAACACTATTTCAGAATTTTTGAATCATTTTTGAATAAAAACAAATCAGCAAAATAGATTAAGCCAAATAAAACAGTAAGAATACCAAGAAAAAAATAGAAAAAATTCTACAAAATTATTTAAGATATTTAGAACTCAAATAAAATATTTTCAACAAAAGATCACTAATACTTTTTACAAAACAAATAAAATATTGCAAAAAGGCTTGATTCAATAAATCCAAAATAAATTAAATAAAATCACAGAAAATCCATAAACAAAGGAAAAGCACAATTACTCTAGAAAAGCAAAATTTTTGGATGTTACAGAAGATCAGAACATAGAAAGTCCAAAGAGTGATGAAATACGGAATCAATTCAAAGAAAGAAGAAGGCTTAGCCAAGGAGTAGAATTTTGAATGATTAGGATACTATGTGGTTTTAAGGTCGAATACGTCTACCGAACAAGGAGGAGCTAAGTAATTGATTCTGGAGGAAGCTTATGATTCCAAGTGTTCGATTCATAGAAAGTGTCGAGATGTAACAAGATCTAAAGGAAAAGGTTTTGGTGGCCTGAGGTGAAGAGCTAAGCTATTGGGTATGATGCTCTACGTGGTGTGTGTCAGAAAGTAAAGGCAATGCATCGGTGCCCTATTGGATACAGTCGTTGCAAATCTCTGAGTGGGATTAGAAGGCAAAATGGTAATAACATCTAGGATGTTAAGGATTTGCCTAAGTCTCAGAGAGGTTATAATTCTTTTTGGGTCATCGTTGATCGTTTGACCAAAAGGCACTCACCTGATTCCTTTAAAGACGACTTACTTAGGAGATCGCTTAGCGGAGCTGTATATGTCAAGAATTGTATGTTCGTATGGTGTACCTAAGGAGGTTGTGTGAGATAGAGGTACCCAATTTATCAAGATTTTGGAGTAAGCCACTCAAAGCAACAGGAACTCGCTTGAATTTTTGTACAGTTTATCATCCGCAGATAGATAGTCAAACAGAAAGGGTTAATCAGATTTTGGAGGACATATTAAGAGCTTGCACCTTAGCTTACACTACATTATGGGACACGGGTTGCCGCATGCAGAATTCAGCTAAAACCACAGTTATCAGGCTAGTGTGCAAATGACATCAATTGTGGTTTTATATAGTCACGCTTGTCGTACCCCATTAAATTGGAATGAAATGAGAAAGCATTTGGTGTTTTGAGCCAGGTATCCCCAAGGGAACTGAAAAGCGAGTCGCTAGGATCAGAAAGAAATTGAAAATAGCGCAGTCAAGGCAAAAGAGCGACACTGATAATTGTTACCACGATTCGAGCTTTGAACCAGATGATGTGGTTTATCTTGGAGTTACCCCTCCTAAAGGTGTCAAGAGGTTTCACGCCAAGAAAAAACTTGCACGTGATATGTGGGACCGTTCAAAATCTTGAGCCGATGAGGAGAGGTTGCTTATCGATTGGAATTGCTGCAGTCGTGGCACGAGAGCAAGATCTATTTTATGGAAGAGATGTCTCGGAGTGCCAACAGAGTAGATGCCATTAGCACCAAGTGAACTGCAGGAGGATCTGACTTAAAAAGAGCAGCCGATCAAGATTTTGGATGTGGTGCAACCCAAGACCAGAAGCAAGTCAATTCGCTGTTGCAAAGTTCAAGGGAGCAGCCGTTCGGAGAGTGAAGCTACCAGGTAGCGTGGAGAGGATTTGAAGTCAGAATTACTGAAACTATCCTCTAGTTAGCCCTGAATCTCGGGGTTAAGATTCTGATAAGCGGGGAGGTTTGTAACATCGCAAAATTTGCCCGTAATATTTATTTTATTATGATTTGTGCATTTTGTGATTTCTCTGAATTCATTGGATTTTTTTCGAATTTATTTAAATTTATTTTAAATTATGTATTTTGGCCTTTTGAGAAAACTAACTATTTATAGATAAAATTAATATAAAGTTTTGCCAAAAATTATTTTATTTGAGTTGAAAATGTCTCAAAGTATTTATGAGAATTTTCTTGGATTTTTCATGATATCTTTATTGCCTAAAACAGACCAAACTATTTTTTGGAATTATTTTAATTAGAAAATCAGCGTTATTGCGAATGTACTGTACACGCTTGGCCTATGACTGTGCGGCCCGATCGCTTAGAGCCATTGGATTTCATCCGACGATCGTATTCAAGGCTGAAACCCTAATCAATCTGATGCATCCGCTTTGTTTGCGGTTCGGATCGAATCTTCGCCGCTCGTATTTGGGCCGCCCACCCTGCCGCGTGGATGGCTAGGATTTTCGCTCAGCGCCGCCGACTTCTCGTAGTTGGACGCGGCCGTGGTCGGCAGGGATGCCCAGATGCCTTCGTGAGAGGTTCTGGTTCCCGGATGCTCATTTTACGTCGTAGCTAGACGAGGCCATGATCGGCGGGGATGCCCAGATGCCTTCGCGAGAGGTTCTTGTTCCCGAATGCTCATTTTACGTCGTAGCTGTACGCGGCCGTGGTCGGCAGGGATGCCCCGATGCCTTCGCGAGAGGTTCTGGTTCCCGGATGCTTGTTTTACGTCAGAGCCAGACGAGGCCGTGGTCGGCAGGATGCCCAGATGCCTTCACGAGAGGTTCGGTTCCCGAATGCTCGTTTACGTCAGAAGGCCGGACGCCGCCGTGGTCGGCAGGATGCCCGTGATGCCTTCGCGAGAGGTTCTGCCCTGATGCTCGCTTTACGTCGTAGCTAGACGAGTTAGTAGGGCTAATTTAACGCCGCAGCTAGGCGAGTTAGTAGGGCTGGTTTAACGCCACAGCTAGGAGAGTTAGTAGAGCTGGTTTAACGCCAGAGCTAGGCGAGTTAGTAGGGCTGGTTTAACGCCGAAGCTAGGCGATGGGCGTTCCCCCAGTCCTCGCTCCGCAAGGATATTCTGGTGGGGTAGCCGCCGTCTATCCCACGATACGCCTGCCGCAGGGACCCGGAGGGGTGAGCAAGCGCGTGTTTTACCAAGCGTAGGTTTGAACACCGTGCTCGTGGAGCTACTAACGGGTTATCCGAGTGGGCCCTGGAGATCACGTGACCTCCGAGAGGACGATTCCTGCGTCGGGTTGTCCGACCCGCTGGGGGCGACCCATAAAGAACCTTTCTTTACTCGATCCCGTATCGGACCCCGAGCCGCTCAGAATTCGGAGCACAACTGGTCGCTATTCTTCCGAGGGGCTCCATGAGAGCTCAAGTATGGTCTCGGACACGAGTTAAAGCGATTGAGTCGTCCGCCAACTCAACTAGGGGCCCGCTAGGGGCTCACCTCACCCTCGCTCCTCACTCGATTTTGCGTCGGGTGACCCCGAATCCACTTGGTGGACTAGGGCTTTGGAACCTAGGGCGCCGGATCGGGTTTAAGCGCAAGTTGTAGCGCTTTCTCGCCACTTCGAGGCCGTTGCGGCCCGGTGGACTTTTCATACCTGTTTTGGCCTAGTCGGCCCGGCCCGGAGGTGAAGATTGAGAGGCTGCGGGGCGTCTCGTCCGGAGTGATGCACTGGCACCTCCTGCTAGCATTTAATGCGCGTGCGAGAATTAAATGCGAAGCGAAATGATTGGGGGCGATACGTCTCACCAGCGGAGCGGCGTGGCGGTCTGAATGGACGGGCGACGCTTCATCCGAGACGAGGTCTTGACTAGCGTCCGCCTTTGTAAATTGCAAGGCTATTGGCCATCGCTTTGGCCGGTGCCTGCTTACGCCTATAAAGTCGGTGTGGGGGTGCGCTCGGGCGAACCCTTCGCGTTTGCTTTCCTTTTCTACTCATCTTCTTGCCTGCGAAAAGAGAGCAAGAAAAGCCAGAGATTTCATCACCTTCCCCCCCTCCCCTGTGTCTTTCGGGGATGTCGTGGTCGGAGTGCACTATCCATCCTAGCCGTGCGCAGGGTTTGGAGAGGAAAGGGTTCCTCCCCCCGCAGGGCACCTCACGATGGAGAGTGCCGACGGGGGCCGCGGAGCCCGCGTCGGAGGATGGGGAGATCATCGTGCCGGCCTCGTTCTACGAGCGCGGTTACGGACTCCCGCTCCATCCCTTCGTCCATGGGATGCTGCATTTCTATGGGGTGGAGGTGCACCATCTCAACCCCAACGGTGTACTCCACATCGTAGCGTTCATGACGCTGTGTGAAGCGTTCCTGGGGATCGAGCCTCACTGGGCGCTGTGGAGGTACTTTTTTCAGCCTCGATTGTGGAAGGACAAGACGGCGGATGCCACGGTGTCCATGGGGGTGCCGCCCTGCAGTTGCGCCCTGGCCGCTTGCTGAAGTACATTGACCTGAAGCTATCGTCATCGAACCGGGCGTGGCACTCCGAGTGGTTCTACGTTCAGAACCTGGAGGGCAGCGCCCCGGCCTTTTCTGGCCGGCTTCCTGAAGCAAAGTCCGAGTGGACTTGGGGCCCCGACCAAAGGGAGAAGAACAAGGTAGAGTTGATTGTCAAGCAGATTAAAGACCAGAAGAACCGATGCTTGACTGGCGACGTGGTGGTGTGCGTTCATGAAGATGCGCGTTCAGCCCCTCATGGAGAGAGTGCGCCCCATGTACCAGTACAGGGGGGCATCTGACCCTGTGAGGATGGTGGAGGCGGAGCTCGCCGTGTTGGAGCTCGAGGCCAGGGTGGCCGTGGTGCTGGTCGGGGGCGCCACCGTGGCGGCAGACGGCCACCCCGACCCTTTTTCAGCAGAGAATCCTCCGGACTTGGTAAGTCGCACGACCCACCTTTCCTTTTTCTTTTTCCTTCTCTAACCCTCCATACGCTCTCTGACCTGGGCATTCGTGTTGCCCAGGGGTTGGGCAGGATGACCTCCCGGGCACTGCTGCCAGGGGAGAAAGAGCAGAGGGCTCAGGCCCGCAAGGCGTCCGAACTGCGGGAGTCCGCCCGCAAGAAGCGGAGGGAGGAGAAGAGGAGGAGGAAGAAGAAAGATCGCGCGGCGAGGACCGCACGAGGGGAGGAGGTCTCCGAATCAACCATGGTTGACGCGGCCGATCTGGAGTCGTCCTCGAGCAATAACGGCGAGCGCATCAGCGACCCATATCGCGGGTTTGGCTTCGGGCCGCCAACCGCCCTTGGCCCGGATGAGGGTGCGGGCGCGAGCACCGCCGCTATCGCGCCCCAGGCGGTGGCGTCCCCGAAGGAGTCATCTTTGGGAAAACGGCGGGGCGACTCGTCTCCGCCGGGGGTGCCGGCGAAGAAGGTGCGGTTGGGGTTCCACTGCGGGACGGTGGCTCGCATTGGGGAGATGGCGACCCGTCGGGGAACGGCGCCGTCCCTGCTGTCGGCCGTGGTCGAGGCGACGCTTGAGCCGCCACCGCCGGCAGAGCTGTGTCCGGCGCAGGAGGAGAGGGTTTGAGAGGAACCGGGGCACGAGGAAGCCCTGGCACCCCTCGGCGGGTCGGGGCCTAGATCGAAGGCCGGAGAAGGCGTAGGAGGGCTCTTGCCGCCACCGCTGGGACCCCCGCCGGCTGTCGTAACCCCGGCGCCTGCCGCGACCCTGCCAGAGTCGCCCAGGGGTCCACCGGAGGGGGCGACCCAGATGCCAAAAAGGGCGGCGCAGACATCAGACGCCGGGTCGCAGATGGGGGCGCCGCATAACCTTTCGCAAGCCCGGGCGCCTTGGCCTGTGTTGACTTGGCGGGTGGATCACCCAATGCCAAAGCCTTAATTCGTTGGATGACGAGGCGGAGGACAGGGCATGGGAGGCCTTCTTAGGTGGAGCTCGGCTGATCGAGGCTCGGGTGAGGCAGATCCGGGAGGGTCTTGCCCTTGCCCTTGCCCTTGGATCCGCCAACGAAGCGCTGAACACCATGTCTGAGGTAACTCGCTCGTCTAGCAAGGTAAACCAAAACGAAACTCCGGCTTCAGCTTTCGAATAATATCTCTGGTGGTCGGCGGGCTTGAGAGATCACTCGTGCTTTACAGGAACTGAGGGTCCGATCGGTGGAGAAGTCGGGGCTCCTCCAGGTCCTGCATGGCCGAGGGACAAGGGCTAAGGAGGGAGCGACTGCCTCTCTCCGAGTGCACGAGGCCCCGTGCGGAGCGGACGGAGCGGAAGGGCCTGTATGAGCCGGAGCAGACCTCCAAGGCACTGGCCGAGGAGCGTCGGATAACCAAGTCCCAGGGGGCGAGGATATCCGAGCTCGAGTCTCTTCTGGCGGTGGCAAACAGCGCCAAGGGCACTGCCATCGCCGCGGGAGAGACCACACGGTCGGAGGTGACCCGCCTCCAGGGTGAACGCGACTAGGCCCGGGCAGAGCTAGACTCTGTGAGGGAAGACGCCACGCGTGACCAGGAGGCCCGGGCCAAAGCCGAGGAGGATCTCAGATGTCTGGCGGCCTCCACGGCTAGTGAGGAACCCGACCCTGGCTCAGCTTTCACGATCACGGATCGCCGAGCATGCTTTTGAGATTGCTCCGATTCGCAGAGCTCCGGAGGAGTCTCGATGATGTCGAGGGGGCTCGGAAGTCGGCGGTGGAGGAATGTGATGCGGCGGTCGCGTCGCGGGAGGTGGCCTTCACGGAGAAGGGATTAGCGGAACAAGACCTGTCCGAGCAGACCGCCCAACTGACGGCCCTTGAGCGGGTCGGTTAGGAGGTCCTCAGCCAGGTGTTTGGAACCACCGCGCAGGGTACAAGCTCACTCGCCACCGCGCTGGCCCGTGTGCCAGAGCACGTCGAGCGTTCGGTGAGCGCGGGAGTTGAGTTTGGAGCTGCCTCGACGCTTGTCTTCGTCGTCTCCCACTATGACGGCATCAACCCTGCCGCCGTCGATGGTGGGGTTGCCATGATCGGAAGGACAAGGAGGTTCTTGAGCTCGGCGCCAGTCCACTCAAGACGCCAAGCGGTGATCGTCGGTCGGATATCGCCACAGTGCATCCTCCACCGGGAGAGAGAAGAAAGTTCGATATTTTTGTAGTTTAGCAATTTTGTTATGTAAAGAACTGAAGTTTTTTTTAACGTTTTTGGGCGGTTGGGCCGTTTCGTAGGTCCGACTTTTATCCTTCGCATTTCCCAGGGGTGATAAACATTTGACGACCACGCCCTAAGAAACCATGGGGGTTATATAGGCGTAGGTCGGTATGTTAGCACTTTTTGGGGAAAGCTTAGAAAAAGCCCAAAGATGAAATGTTGGCAGGCACTCGACATGGAAAAGGAGTGTTTCCGACCGTCTATGGATCATCCCACGGCATTTCCTTCATCACAAGCGCTTTCTTAAACCGTGAGCCACTAAGACGTAGGCCGTAGCACTCGGGTTGGGAGGGTTGCCGCCAGGGAGAACCGAGTAGCCAGCCGGGTCACCGACCCAGTGTTTCTGACCATCTATGGATCACCCCACGGTACTTTCTTCACAAGCGCTTACCATAATCAGTAGCCACTAGGGCGTAGGCCGTAGCACTTGGATCGAGAGGGTTGCCGCCAGGGACAACCGAGTAGGCAGCCGGGTCACCGACCCATGTGAGTGTGTAAACCTTGCAGCCCCCGAGCGGTGCGCGGTGTCCACGCTATGGTCGCCGCGCAACGCTTGTAGTCGGAGGAGCAGGAAGTTCACGCGGGAACGAGAAAAACTTTAGGGATAGAGTAGCCTTAGCTTTTATTCCGCGCATCGGGGAGGTCATGGCAGCTGGGCCCACCGCTCAGTCCGCTGCCAGGGAGGCTAGGCCAATGGGTGTTTTGCTGCTTCGGGGCGAGCGCGGCCCGCCTAGGCCTTCCTTTGGTGTGCCGATGCGGTCGTTTTGGCCCGGGAGCCAAAACCGAAAAGTCGCACTGGGCTCTGCCCGAAGCGATGTCCTTCCGCTCTCTGTCGTCCCATCGCATTTTAATGCGTCGTGGGATTTTAATGCGATGTGGCAAGAGTGGAAAGAGCATGTCAAGTCCACAGGGTGAGTTAATGCGCGTGCGGCGCTTGGCCCAACGCGGCGCCCGCTTGGACCACTCCGCCCCGTCACTATAAATACGGCTGGGGGGCATGAGAGCGATGACGTCTAGGTATTTGCCCATGCCTCTATGTCTTTCCGCATTCCTCTGCAGTGGAGAGGGGGTAGCTCTTTGCATTCGAACGCCGGATGGCGAGCGGCGACGACGACCGGAGGGCTGGCAAGCGGAAGGCGGCGATGGGGCCGTCAGGTCTCGACGCCAAGAGGTCCCGCGACGACGCCGAGTCTTCCAACACAGGCGGCGGGGCGTAATCATTCGCCTCGATGGTCTTCAGACAGAAACCCTCGCGGGTGAGTTCCTTGCTTGGTGCCGAGGTGGCTTTGGTTACGCCACCGACGTTGGGCTTTTTGCTTCCGTTCTGCTCCAGGGTTGGTCGGGTCGGTCGGCCGGCCGCGCCCGGGCTGCCCTGATGGGGGAGGCGACGCCTTGGGAGCCGCCTCCAACGTTCCCCCAAGCGCCTCGGGAGGTCCGTTGGGGACAAGGGCCCAGACCGCGTCACTGGTGGTGAGGATGGACGCTTCCCTGCGCCTCCAGATCGCAGCGACCGTAGCTCAGGAGGCGGAGGCGTCATGGCAGCGGGCTCCGGTCCGAGCCACGGAGGTGGAGCTCACCAAAACGTGCGAGGAGGCGGAGGTGCAGCGGGCCCTGGCCGATGCCGTCGGGGAAGAACTTGCCAAAATGCGCGATGAGGTGCTTGCGCAGCGGGCCCTGGCCGAGGCCGCCGGGGAAGAGCTCTCCAAAACGCGCGATGAGGCGCTGGCGCAAGGGCTTCGGGCAGAGGCCGCCGAAGGAGAGTTGGCCCGGATGCATCAGGAGCGTTGTACCACGCACGATGACCTCATGGACGTGCTTGGCCCGGTCTTTGAAAGCATGTCTAGGAGTTTAAGGCCGCTAGGGGTGGAGCTGCAGGAGCCGCCGGAGCGCACCGAGCTACTGATGTGATGCGGCCTCTCCCGAAGCGTTAACATACTGGCGGACCTACCCCGTGCCCTGCGTGAGCGCTCCGTTCGCGAGGGGCGGGGAATTGCCGTCGACATGGCGGAGTACGTGTTGGCCTGCTGCGCCAGCCGCGACACCACCTTCGACCCGATCATGACCGTTGTCGGGGTCGAAGGCGACGCAGACCAGGTGCGGGCAAGGGTGCGGCCGGCGGTGGAGATAGTGGCAGGGCTTGGTGCTGTCGCCGTGAGCGGCGACAGCTCTGAGGATGACGACGAATTCGTCGTATGAGCCTCCAGGTGCGCGAGTCTAACTTTTGCTTCTAGGTGGCGCAATGTGTGTACATTTGATGTCATGGATTTTGGGGATTTTGCCGGACTTTTTGCTTTCCTTGTCTGTAATGAACACTCGTCGAACGACCGCAGCCCTTAGGAACCGCAGGGGTCGCTGCAGCGTGGGTTGGAGTGCCAATAGTTTGAGGCGAACGCGAAAAACGGCAAAAGGCCTGGCAGCCCAAAAGACGCGTCTGAGATTGACCATGGATCCCCTCATGTGAGCTCTCCCTTTTTCCACAAAGCACTACTTCGCAACCATAGCCACCAGGGCATAGGTCGTAGCACTCGGGTTGAGAGGGTTACCACTCGCAAGGGATCTAACGGTCGGTTGGGGTGCCGTCTTAAGTAGTGTGCAAGCAAGCAGCCCCTGAGTCACGTGCGCGAGGACCGGAATGCGGTCGGCGTGCAGCACTTTCGAACCCGGGGGATTTAATGAAAAGGCACGTATAATAATGAAAACGCGTGGATAAAGATGAAGGCCAGGGGTAGAGTCTCCTTATCTTCTCACCACCCTACGCGTCCGGCACAGCGTGGCCATTGGCGCTTCTGAGTCGAAAGGTGCCAGATCGGAGGACCCCCATGACGGTGAAGGGTCCTTCCTGGGGAGGGGGCGACTCGCGCCTACCACGATGGACTGAACCTGGCGCAGGACCAGGTCGTCAATCACCGAAGGTCCAACCCATGCCGCGGCCCGTCCCGGAAAGCGTCTGACTGACTGTCAGTCGGAACGACCGCATCCGGGGTTAGTCGGCCACCCGATTGACGTGTCCGATCGGACTGAAGGCTGGAGGAGGTCGGAGACGAAGGTCCCCGGCAGTATGCTGCCATACGAGTGCCGTGAGGCTCCGAGGCCTTCACGACTCGGTCGACGATAAGCTTGGATTCGCCGTGCACGTAGAGTCGATACGCACCGAAGTCGGCAGCGATCCGGAGCGCACGAGGCTTGGGATCACTTCAAGGAGTGGCGTCGCCAACGCTGGACCTTGCTGGTCCCGCATGGCGGCATGGTTTGGGTAGCCCGAGGAGGCCCCCCGAATGATGGGAACAGGAAGGCCGCATGTGCTGTACGGCAGCACGCTCTGCCGGCCCCCGGAGGTGCTGATAGGTGGCCTTGGCCCCCGGGTCCCCTGGCTTGGGGACGCTGCGGAGCAGCACCACCGTTGCCGCGACATTTCGGTTGGCGTGGGGGAAGCACGGAAGGCCATGCGACCTTTCAGCCAGTTGTTGGTGAACCCGACGGCGTGCTGGCGCCAGCGATACGGCGTCCGGCCGCCCCGCTCCAGATCGCCCCGAGTTCGCAAGCTCGGCCTTTTGGGCCTCTAATGCCGCTGCCACGCCAAGCTCAAAGACGGTGAGCTCGAGGAGTGGCGGGATGAGCACGAACTCTCCGTGCAGGGAGAGGGGGCGACGGTCGAGGAGCCGAACGAATCCAGCTCCTTGACGCAGTCACATCGTCATCGGTGAAGAAGGCCATCAAGGAAGGAGATGGGAATCCGGAGATCACGAAGATGACGCGAAGACCCTTTACCGGGCGCGCTAACCGGGTGTTATGATAACCGCAAGTAAATTTGTAGGTATAGGGTCGTAAGGCCCCTCTCCTTGAACAGTTAGGCTAAGGGAGTCCCAGATGTATACTGGTTCGGGACGAATGTCCCTACGTCCAGTTCGTGATGGTGGATCTCATTGCTCAAAGTGGAGTGGATTACAAGCGAGGGCTAAGGACAAGCCCCTAGCGCTCGTCCGAGTGAGGGAGCCCGGGAGCTAAGAACGCTCGCTCGGGTCGGAAGGCCCGAATGGGGTTGGGTGAGCAAGCGAGGTAGAATGCGAAAAATGAGTGAGTCCCCTTTCCCTGAGGGCCCTGCCTCCCTTTATATAGTCGGAGGGAGCAGGTTACACAGGAATTCGGAGGAAAGATGTAGGGGTACGCTATGCCCGGGAGTCCCGGTCTCCGGTCCCGATGATGGACATATTCCTGTTCATCCCATCTTTGGGTTAGTAGACACAATGATGTTGTTCCACGGAAGGTGTGCACCTGCCCTCTGCTCGCCTGTCAGGTGTTGACGTTGCTTGCGCCGTATTCTGGTGTTGCCTTGAGACGGAGCGCATCCCTCCACCGTGTCTGATGGGGCGAAAGGACGGGCGCTTGACTCAGCGACCCCCCGCGCCACCTCGGGAAGGGGCCACCTGCTCCGGCATGGCCGTTATGTCTAGGGGGCGAGTGACCAGGTCGGAGCCGACCGATGTCATGGCGGGGATCGATGAGGTGAAGTTTTGCCAAGGCTTTGGCCGGAGGCCTGGTCGGAGCCTACGGGGACGCCCGACCAGTAGCCTGGTCGGGGCGCCCCTTGGTGGGACTGATCGAGGCCAAAGATTCTTCGTGTCCTCTTGGGCCTAGAGCCGGGCCCAAGATGGTTCATCTGGTAGTCCAGCCAATATTTAGGGATTATCCCATCTGTGAGGGACGAAGGCTTTGGTAAGATCCTTTTCGGCGCTCTGCATCGCCGCTAGCCTTGCTGTTGTTGTGCCCGGATGACTGAGAGAAATGCGATCTTGAAGTAGATGTATACTTTGCTGTGGGGTACCCCTGGTATGAGTATTCATCAGTTAGATTTGCATTCTGTGCACAACTTGTTGAGTGCTTTATGTACTCATCCTTGACAACTACAATATCCCTAGTTGAGGAGTTGACATCCGTACTGAAGGAGAAGAACCTTGAAAGGGACGAAGGTTTAGGGTGCGAGTCTTGTCAGTTGCCCGTGGTATACTGAGAGGTTTATCTACGTCTTCATTCCGCTGCAGTTCAATTTTTTGTTCAGCCTTGCGAAGGGAAGTCCCGTAAGCTGACCATAAGGTCATGTAACTGGTAATATTCAATATATGTTGTCTTTTATCTTATGAACGCTGTGTATGATTGTGATATTTACTAATGTTGAGCCTGTGTGCACTAGCGTGATCCTGGACTAGTACAGTATAAACAGAGGGTTCGGATTTGCATATTCGGGTCCTGACACACCATATGCCATTTTTGCTAGTACTATGCAATATGACTTTGCTGACCCTTTAGTGGTTTAGGCGAAATATTTTCACCTTCCTTTATTTTTCCACTTGATTTTTTCATGCATTTTTCTGAACTCGATGGTTGTATTTATAGCAAAAAACACTGTTCATAAGTCAATGCTACATTAACCGAAAGTACTGTATCAATGTCGGTTTGCTATAGTACACGCCCAGTAATGTAGCAAAGTCGATTTCTACAGTACTGCCAACATGCTACAGTAGTAGGTCGGCGCTATAGTACTGCCTCCATGCTACTATGCTAGGTCAATGCTACAATGTTTCTAGCATAAAAAAATATTTTCGTATGCACGGGTTCGTAGTCTTTTGTATAGAATAAACAAACATCATGTTTAATCGTATTGACACATGTCACGAGAGAAGTTTTCATAAATCTATCTTAACCCTATTCTTATGTTTGTGACCGTTGAGGTTCTTGCAACGTTAGTAGTAAATTGAGAAACTCCTTTTTTT
This sequence comes from Guadua angustifolia, assembly GCA_036346375.1. Lineage (NCBI taxonomy): Eukaryota > Viridiplantae > Streptophyta > Magnoliopsida > Poales > Poaceae > Guadua > Guadua angustifolia. The sequence goes on along the minus strand of CM070511.1, from coordinate 12,241,443 downwards.
TATTCACAAGTTGCAAGACGCTCTTAGCAGAATATAATGACTACCTAATGTGCATGAATGTCATTTATCTAATAAAACACTCAATGAATACATTCAATCCTTTTGTCACCTTAATATCATAGTTTAACTCAAGGTTGGGGTGTGTTATCCTTGTATTTTTAAACCGATTTCCTAAATTATTTGAAGTAGACTAACAAGATCGATCGATTAACACCTTAGTCATTCTGGCATGGCCATGCACATTCATTAGTCTATTTCATCAAGTGGTCGATTGATATTTTTCCCTCGGTATGAGGAGGACAAATTCCATCTTGATCATACACTTCCCTCTGCATGATTCAAAGAATAACTAAGTGTTATCCTTATGATTATCCTATTACAGGCAACATTAGACAACATCAATGCATACCATTCTCGTGTAGGAAACTATGTTGATCTTAGGTTTAAGGATCAATCATTATCATTGTATGAAACAATTTATGATACTAATCAAATTCTCAAAAGATGTTTCATAAGTGTGTAAGTCCAATAGCATGTACACTTACATATATTCACATGAATGAATTGTATCACATACTTATAATTGATAAAACATGATTATTAAACAATTCATAAGCTAGTTTTGAATAAATATTATTGGTGTCCCAACCAATAAATAAACAAGGATAATTTATAATAATATCATAATCAAATTATAGAGTTTCATGATTAAGTCACATACTTGATGATCTATAACATGACATTATTAAAGGAACAACATAAGCTTAAATTCAAGGTAATAATCTTCATAGGCTGCAAATATATTGCTTACATCCGCAAAGTTGAGTTCATGGCTACAGCTTGTTGTTATATATTCTACCTTAGAGGAAAAGAGAGTTCTATCAGATATTATATTTTTGTGTCAATCATAACAACATAATTAGTTTTGCCTATCTGATCAAACCATGAAATATAAATGAGTTTTCAAAAAATAACGGCATATATTGGTGAATCTTAATAGAAAAATCAATTCGAGCATGACTAAATATATTAGTTCATAAGTATTGAATCAGATCCTAGCTAGCACAAAGCTCCTATCCATGAACTCATCAACCAACAAACCCTAACAAACTCCAAGCTAGGGAAAATCAAAACTCAATCCCAGAAACAAAGCTAATGATCTAATCGTGTGGTGATGCTGGCAATATACAAAGCTTTGGAGATAGGGAGATACCTCTTCTCCCCGCTGGCGTAGTACTCTTGGGGCTCGTCGAGGTTACTGCCTGTGCCAGCGAAGCCAGGGATGGAGGGGCGGTGGATGAGGTTAGTGAGGGTGCAGATGGTGAGGCCACTGCAGTCCCCAGATTCTTGTCACTATTGGAAGAGGATGAGGAGGAAGAGCTCATCGCCGATGACCCCCTTTCTCTGAGTGTAGTGCTACCTTGGCTTTTGCTATTTGAGTGGATTGGGAGAAGTTGAGAGGGCAAGGGCAAATAGACACTCCAGGTAAAACAAAAAAAATACTTATAGTATCCAACAAGATATCACGGATGGTTCGTTGGAAGAACCGTTGTGATACTTAACCTACCACAAATTGCTTTTACTACGAACTCTCTATGATAAAAGATTATCACAAATGGTTTTTAAAATTTTTAGTACCTCAGACAGTTATGCTAGCAAAACCATCTGTGATTAGATTTAGCATAGATGGTTTTTCAAAACCATCTGTGATGAGGTGTTTAATATAGGCATTTTTGTGGTTGTGCTCATTTCTTTAGCACATGAGACATTATCCCTTTGCTCTCTCACTCTCTTTGCTCTCTCACCACTCTCTCAAAGATGAAAATGTATGTCAAGAAAAAGTCAAGATGGGGTGCAAGAGAGCATGCCCTCGCACTCCTAGTCCCCCACCTTCGAATCTAGTGTTTGATCTATGCCAACTCTCCCCGGGCATGGGAGATTATGGCATGGATGACGATCATATGGATAGTACATAGGGCATCGAGGATGCCTATTACCTTCCCGAGGGGGATGAGCTCCGCACCGAATCTTGATGTCGCTACATCGGTGCAAGCAATGGTCAGAGACTCTGACAATCATTGGACATGTTGTTGTCAACATATAGATATAATCATTGAAATTGTGGACAGTCATGAGGTAACTTATGCTCTTTGTAATTATTGTTAAGCTAAATTATCTGCACGTGCATGTGGAGGAACAGTTTATCTCAAGCAACATGTGGAGACATACTTGAAGAAGATATCAGCTGAGCAAAGGCAATGGTGTCCAGACCTACCTTAACTTCAACACTGGCTATACAATGGTGAGGTAGCTAGAGAGGAAATTGCATTTTATATAGTTACCGATGATCTTCCACTTAGAATGGGTTAGAGCTTTAGTTTTGAAAGGATGATCCAACATGGTTTTTTCCTATGTCGGTGTATTCTACACTAGGGTACTCTCTCCACCGCTGTCAGGTGGGACCACGTGCACAAGATACAAAAAGAAGAAAGCCCGGTGCAAAGGACGCAACCCGCTGAAAGAGAGGCTTGGCAAAGCATCAGACACGTGCCGGCCCAATGCGCTTGGACAACCAGTGTCCCACCGGGAGACCAGATCACGATCTGGCAAGACCAGACATGTGGCCGCCGATGAGCGATCGGGGCGACCAGCACGTGGCCGCCGATGAGTGCAGCCCATCGTCAGCCATCCACGCAGACAGGGCTGGGAGGCTTCCGCCCGAAGCATTCGCAAGGATCGCAATGTATCATAGTCATTAAATGCGCATGGGAGCCATTAAATGCGCGGGGAGCCGTTGCAGTGCGCCTGAAGGCTATTTAATAGGCGTGGCTCCCTGACGCCATGATGACCTGTCCCTCTGATTGAGCCAGCTTCACCAACTCCCGTTCCATCTACACCGCCCAGGGTGAGACGGGGAGACGCGTGTACCAGGCGTTCATCGTGCAGCGTCCGAACCCCTCCCCTCGGGCTATCCGAAGATAGGCGACGTCAAGCAACGACGTAGACAAAGAGGCTCTGAGGGACAGTAGCGACAGGACTAGACACAGTCTATGTAATTAATGTAAAACCACTCCCTTTGCTCGCCCTAACTAGTCCCGGGAGTATATAAGGGAGCTAGTGTGCATGAGACGAGGGAGGTCGGTCGATCAGTGAACTATAGAGAGGAAATCCCCAGCTCGAATGATCGAAAGATCGGGTGAACTAAGAACAAGCAGAATACAAGAGCAACACGAGCTTGAGCAGGACGTAGGGCTGTTACCCGCATTGGGGGCCCGAACCTGGGTAAATCCCTGTGTGTTCCCTGTGTGTTCTTGAGCTTCATGTCCTTCTCATCACGTGACGAGAGTAGAGAAGAGAGCCGAGAGTGACACAGCTACGAAGACCCCCTACCGAAACTCGGTTATACACTCGAACCAATACTGTCTGGCACAAACACACCGACAGCCTAGAATAGCAACATGTTAGTAGAAGAACAAGTACATGTGACACATACACAATGTACAAACATAAACTAGTAATGTTGAAAGAGAACTACACAAAAATTAGTTTTTCCTTTACTCTGACCTCATATGTATGGACTTCGTCCCACAAAAGAGCAACCTAATTAAGTGTTGTCGCACATTACTTGGATGAAGACTACAACCTAAACAAACAGGGCCACAGGGTTTAGGCCAATCGATGAGGCACACACCAGAGAGTCTATCAATGCACGTGTACTCACTGTTATTAATGAATTTAAAATAGAAAGGAGTATTATTGCCATCACTCTTAACAATGCATCATCTTACACGACGATCGTGGAGTATCGCGCCTGGAGACTTATATTAGAGGTTTTGTACTCCACCAAAGATGCATATGCCAAGCATGTTTGAATGTATTTAAACCTAGTTTGAACAACATACATGATGTAATGCAATTTGTTATTGGTTCGACTGTAAAATACACTCAATTCTCCGAGTACTGTAAGGCCAATAATAAGAAGCCAAAAAGATTCAATCTTGACATAAAGGTTAGATAGAACTCTACGTATACTATACTGGAGCAGTTCAAAAACTACAAGCAAATTATCACTATCTTCGTCAATTATAATTCTAGTAAGCATTCGGATCGCCATCGTCGACAAGTCCTAATCGATCCTCTATCCTGGAGTCATTGCCTTGCAGGACTCTTCTGTCAGTGATGCAAAAGAACTCCAGTTCAATGCTAAAAGGCGCCTCCACCACTCCAAAAGCGTATTTTCCTTTTTCAGTTCATTTTCAAGCCGACTAATAATTAAACCTTAAATATCTCTTGTAATTTTAATCCAATTTTAGTGGAGTAAATTTCTATATTAATCTAAAATTATTAAGATTCTAAATATATAAAAATATTTAATTTTTGAACCATAGAAGAATTATTTGAATTAAACTTTTTAATAACATTAATATGGTCCTTATATTAAATCTGTGAACAATATGTCATAAAATAATAAGATAAATTTGTATATGATGCTAATACTAGGATGAATTCAAATATATAAAAACATTTAATTTTTGAGTCACGAATAATTATTGAAATAAAAAATGAGATAAACACTATTATGGACATTATTGCACTTATGAAAAAATAACTCCTAAAATCATAAAATAAATTTTGATGTGCTTCTGAAAACATAGGGAACTCAAATATGCAGAAACATTTAATTTTTTTTAACAAACTTTGAATTATTTTGCTTTGCAAATATCAGAAAAACCTAGTATGGCTATTAATACAAATGAGCACATAATAGCTCATAAAATAATAAAACATTTTACATAAGTTCCTATAATCAGTAAGGACCCATGTATGTAAAAATATTCAGAATAAGATTTTGGTTGCATTCTTTTAATAAAAGGAAATGCAGATCAAAACAATGAATAAATATGAAATCTATCGCAGTTAAAATCAAAATAATACAAAAATAGTTTTAAAACACTTCTAGGATTGTACCCTGCTAATACCAGAAAAATGAATAAAAGATCTTGCATAATGTAGTTGCAAACTTAAAACGAATCCCGACTCGTTATAACATTATCTTTGTGACCATTTATCTTGTTTCAACAACAAATAAAATAACTCATCTAAATGCTAAAATTTATAAAGTCAGTGTAGAAATACTCTACAATGTTCATACTACCATATTCTAAAGAAAGAATTTTACTTCATCATGCTTTGCATATTAATCTTGTTAGCTCAATAACCTTAAGTGTTAACATTTCTGAAATCCGTAATATGAATAAACGAACATTAATTATAAATGTGAAATCAATGATTCTACTATTTGTATCGTCAGAACCTTCTCAAATATTGTGAAAATGAGATCAGTAGCCTAAATCAACAGATTTAACTTACGTGAAACTAATTCTATACAAAATCAATCAAAGAACAATCACTATTCATACAAAAACTATTGTGATCACATAAGCCTTTTTGGCAACCCGCAAAACTTCTCGTCTAACTATGAATTTTGTGAAGAATAGCCTAGAAATAAACTTTAGGATATGGTCTACACCAATCTGGAAAAATATTCTTATTTTAACTTGCTTTGCATCTAAATCTTATTAGTACAAAACCCTTAAGTAATAAGGTTATCAAAAACACATTATGAACTATGAAACCTGTAACCGATTTTACTTTTATTAATCTAAATAATTTTTGTATCTTGAATTTGATATTATAAGTATAAGAATACATCATTTTAGTTTCTTGAAATGTAAAAAAAGAATAAATAATACATAAAAGAAACCATGCCTCGCTTAAGCCGTTAACAATTTAAATGTATACACTTAATTGACTAAAACACAAGAATGTGTAATCATTCAATCCAAACCTAAAACACACCTGCTTTCAATAATGGGTCTTTATTTGATTTACTATCTATTTTCTTTTTGCCCTTATTAAAATTTGTTATTTGCTATATTTTCGTTGAATGACGTGTAAAACTCAACGTCTCTAACTCCGTCATCAACGACACCAGCTGCAACTATGACTTCGTTATAAACGACAAATAAGCAAGGAAGCACCCATTTGATCATATTGATCCTACTATTTAATTTTTATTTTTTTTGTCAAATTGTTTCATTCATTCGCTTATTTTCTATAAATTCACTATTTTCTTGTATTGGTAGATATGCCTATTGTCTCATGAAACTTCCATGATAAGTATGGACATGTGAACCTTGATAAACCATAGAAAAGGGTTAGACAATAAATAATATCAACATGGGTATAAGCGATTACATATTATCCATGTTTAGCCATGCTTTAGAACCAACGTTGGATATGATCAGATCAAAATTGTTACTTGAGAAATTGAAAATGTTGGTTACGACATGATATCGGTTGTGGGTATTTTGAATAAAAACTCAAAATAAAATTATGGTTTAGATGCAGGCAATTATTGGCACTAGTCGGTTGTATAAGGGTTGACTACGTAGTGTAGGGAGAGATTATTGCCCATGTCGGAATAAGGAACGAGCTATGGGTTGCTTACAAGCCAAGAAATCCCACTACACCACGTCCTAGATTTAGAGACAGACATTTGTCGGTAAAACTTGACTTTCATAGTCAAATGGTATGTCGGTAAAAGTCTGTGGCAGAGAGTCTGTCGCTAATTCCCCTAAACAGTGACATTTTGTCTGTCGGTAAAAATGTAGACATATAGCAATACGCTGCGTGTCGGTAATTTCATATATATAGTCAGATAGTCTGTCGCTAATACTAGACCCGCCAAAAACCCGAAATAATTTGGCATACCGCTCGTGCAAGCCCAGCACGATTTCCTTTTTTGCTTTTGCGCCATACGTGCTCCATTATTCACGTGTTGGCGCCAGTTCAGCCGGCCCGCGCACCATTTTCATCTGGCCCACGCACAGACAAAAGGAAAACCCTAGCTACCTGTCCCATGTCCCCCACCGCCGCCCGCTGCCAAGACTCGATCCGTGCTCCTCCGCCAGACGCTGCCCCACACCTCTCCCCACAGCCGCCGCTGCCAAAGACTCTCGCACCTCCGCCAGACGCGTCCCACACCCTCTCCCCCACAGCCGCCGCCGCTGCCCAGCACTCCGCGCCCTCCTGACGATCCCACACTCTTCCCCACAAGCCGCCAGACTCTGACGCGCTCGCCCTCCGTTACACCCTCCTTCCCGGCCGGCCTGCACGGACGTTGTTCGCCGCGCTCTCCCTTCCTAGCGGCGGCGACACCCACACGCATATAGTCCGCGCCTGTCCTCGGTTTGCATCGCGTGCTGCTGCCCTCTTCTTGATCCCGTCGTCAACGCCTCCCATTCCTCTGCGACCTCATTCTCGTATGTCTCTCTACCCCGTCTCCTTCTCTTTCTTTATTATGAACTCCTTCCTTCGTCTCTTTGCGTCGGGTTTTAGTTGTTTATTCATCCATTCTTGTAAGATTCGTTCAGATTGTGTTTCTTTGTAATGAATTTGGTGTTAATTTAGACATTTAGTTACTCTCTTCTGTTGCCTTAGTATATTGCTACGGTGATATGTGGATGCAGAAAGGTGGTCTGAATTACGGATTCATTCTCACACTGCTTAATAACCAGATAGTCATCATAATCAGATTTATTTCTCTGGCGATTTGGTTAGGAGAGTCGAGGTCATCTCGATTCTGACCCTAAGATCTTTGTGTTATGTTCCTTGAGGGGTATGATTTGAGCTCTCCTTGAGGAGCCGAAGCACATGACAATAACTCGGAAAGAACCTTCTCCTTTTGATAGCAATACTCAAGAAAGATGTGCAATGTTTTTCACAATGATATATGAACGATGGATGACTCCAGCTTGTTGATTTTTTCTTTTTCGGCAAGTAATATGCATACTTACATACAAGAATAATGGTTTAATGTTGTAGATTACGTCTTACCATGTACTCATGCGAAAACCATCAAAACTACCACATCTTTTAAACCTGTCCTGGACCAAACCAATCATGTTTGTCAATCCAAATTGCATAGTGGTGTTCTTGTTAAGTGCTGCCTCGTGCGACCCGTGTAGGCATTTTAGCATACTGTTGCGGATACGCTTTCAAACATTTGCTACTTGTTTTTTGAAAATCGGTTCATTTTTTGAATGATATTGTAACATCCCGGCACCCCGTGCCCTGAATGCTACACCCTCACGAACCCAACGGATAGCACCAGGCACTAGAACAATTAGCCTTACAACTAAATTGATTAGCAACAAACTGAAAATTATTAGAAATTTCGGCAGCACCTCCCCTAAATCTAGGACATCCACTCAGCAGACAGAAGATAGCATTTATCATAACAATATAATAAGCAACTAGAGGAACCGATCAAGCACGAAATAACTCCCACAAACTTAATTATTACAAAACATGAGCTCAATAAGTTTGAAAGCACAAGGGCTAAACTGAAACTATGGTGATAAGCCGTGACGTGCTACTACTCCCATCCCAACATGCCGACTTCAGAGGACCTACACACATTTACAAAAGAAACGTGAGTCAAGACTCGGCAGTACAACAAAGTAGCAATATTAATAATATCCATTAACATGAGTAAATCATAAACAAATCCATATTTTGGAATACTAAATTAACACGATTACAAAAAGAAGGAATCACTATTAGTTACCTCATCAATTACCTTGTTCACTTAATTTCACATACCTCATTAGACAATATTGAACGAGTACACGACCCGATCCATTCTTAACCTATAATTCACCTTCAACCCAAAGGTCATCTGCTGCCATTCACCATTAGCTTTACCATGCAATGCATCCAACAAACATACACAAGGAATTTGGTACGCAACTTACTTAAACAATTTTGGGGAAATTACCTCCACACCTTACCACTCACTACAAGAGCCATTACATGTAACGCCATGCAATGCAAACTTGCGGGAATGCTCAAGTGCAATTGTCATGAATAAAAATGCAACCTTCATTCATTTCCAATCATAGCATAGTCGAATTTAACTGCAGAAACACATCCACTAGTTTTCACATACATAACTTAATGCTTACTTTTGTTTATTCAAACTCATGAGTAGATAAATCAAGGGGTACAGCGCAGTAAGCTCTACAAGGGGGACGAGATCACACAACAAGCGTGCGGGGTCACACAACATGCATCGCACTCCACTTGCATCATTGTCACATATTTAACATTTTAGACCTATTACCGATTATAGTCATATTCCTTAGCACAATCAACACAATTGCCCTTTATGCAGCCTCAATGTAAGGAAACTAATCACATGGTTAGAAGGATTGGACTATACTCATGAACCGACATCAAGCCATACTAGTATACTTTCTTAACCAATGCACTGGCCAGAAACCCCGTTCTCAACTAAAATTTCCTCTAATAGCACAGCACAATAATTAAAATAGGAAGCATCACGTAGTAACGCACAATCTTACTCATAACAAGATGATTTAACCGATAGCATTAGCACAGCGTATCAAAACAGGAATGATCACTTAAAGATATTGAGTAAAATACTGAGTATCTTCAATATTAAATACCGTCGATTCGCTTGTTATTCTACCATTCATTTTCCAAAGGCCTACTTTCAACCATAATTCATCTGAATTTGCAGAGCAATAAATAAGACAGGAAGCATCTTTTATTATAAACAGGAAATATCACATAACATAAAACAGGAAGTATCACCTATTACTCACGCCCTAACCAACCCCACAGTGTACTTGCCTTTAACCGCGGGAAGAATGGGTAGCAAGAGGTTGTGGCCACCCTCTGCGGTCGCAGTTTCTTTTCTTCTTCTCCGGACAACTAGCAGGCCAAAAGGTGCAAGGCATTTATTCATCCTTTGACAAGCAGAATAGTAAGTGGAAGCTACACTTAGCATTTTTAGGTATGCAGTAAGAGTAATGGCAGCCACACTTATTGAATTAGTGCATACAAATGCTATATTGATCAAGGCTACTAATAATCTAAACATCTAATTTGGTTGGAAGAAAAGAAATAATTGAATAAGGTGCTCATGAGCAAGCATTTCAACCATTATACCTACAACATAAACACCGAGCTTATGATCAACAATCTACAAAATTAGATACCTTAGTACCCTCATTTGGGTTGAACATAACAAGTGGATCAGACTATATGCACATATATATATATATATATATATATATATATATATATATATATATATATATATACTTTCATTCATCAAATGGTTCAAGAAAATTTGAAAGGCATGGTGGGTCAAAGCATATTGACATCTATTCATGCATGTATCTTCTTAGCGAATCACAAAGACAAGCATGTATGAAAATGCACACATATCAAATTAGCAAACTTATCACATTTCCTAAGCTCCATTCCAATAATAAAGCACACACATACATAAATGAATTGAATCGAACATCAAAACATTAATATATTTTCATATGAGCCTCGCAACCCTTACCACATATTGTTGCGTAACACAAACATTCATTCCAATCTCTCGCCTTTGAGTTCTCAAAATCATGTATAAATATGTGCATTTGTATATATACATATAGACTTCATACTGCAGTGCTCGGACAACAAATAACCGTATGATTTATAAAATCAAACAAATCAAAACTCAAGCATACAAAAATCAATTCATTCTCATGAAGGCATTTCATCAAGCACCTGGCATGCACAAAGAAGCTAACACCTCAATTTCAGTTTTGCTTGAGTTCTCACCACAAGAATGCAAGGAGGCACTTGCCGGAGGAGGGGGAAGTCGCCACCGCCACCGCCGAATGGCTCTTCAGCCGCTTGGACTCTCGGGAGGAGGCGCATGGCTGCTGGGCAAGGCGCCAGGGGAGGGAGCGACAGAGGCTAGAGGCGCCAGGGATGTCTTCGGCTGGGGGAGAGCAGACGCGCCAGGGAGGGGAGTCCGCTGCGTTGCTGCTGCTTCTGGTGCGCACCGGCTAGGAGGGAAACCAGGGGAGGAATCGCCAGGGATGTCTTCGGCCGGTGCTGGCGCTGATGCCTCCATCGACTGGCTGTCTTGCTTGGCCAGGCTGGAAGGAGCAATGGCCAGAGGAAGCTGGGGCAGCGACAGAGGGCGAGGGCGCGCCAGGAGAAACCAGGGACGCTAGGAGGAGTCAGAATCGGCAGGGAGGAATCGGAGAGGCAATGGGGAAAAGAGGAGCCAGAACTGATGCTTGGATATTTTTGGGAAGACTGCACCACACAAAATTTCAGCCACAAGTGGAAAAAGGTGAGGAGAGGTAGGTGGGGAAGGGAAATTCCAACAATACCCCTCCCGCACAGGACTATTTTCCATCCTAACACCCCTAAATGGCCAACCATCCCTGAGAATACCTGCCGAACGGCCAAAATACTCACAGCGGAAGGTCAAAAATTTGGAGCGAGCGCCGCAAGATACACTCTCCCCTTAAAGGAATTCGACCCCGAATTCGACGAATGCCAACTGAGCAAAGCAAAGACACAAGGCCTTAAACTTCTTTACCAACCCAAAACACCCACGCAAAACTCCAATGGCTTCAAACGATGAACCAAAACACCTCAAATCCAACGATTAACAAAGTGATTTGGCTTAGCTCAATTAAGTGCAGCTTCTCACGCAAGAACTCAGCCAAAGTAAATCAATAGACCAAAATCCCAAAGGACGACTGCCCAAGGTAAATGCTCACTACATAACATTACACAGCAATTAAGAAATCCTTCGCTACAACCATCTTAACCCAAAAGTGGAGTCACATACTAGAAATGATGACGTAATTACCATCAACTTCCAAGTAGTTCATTAATAAGGGTTAAACAAGCACCACCAAGGAACCATACCAAAAGTAAAATCCTCAATTAACATCCACCCAAAATCCCTCGATCCTTTTAAGCAAAACAACCACTATCATCCTCTTCAAATAATGTGTTAAAATACACACCAAGGAACTCACTTTCAAGAGAAACATTGCATTGAACTTTTATCATCTCAACTTCACAACTTCACAGTTATCATCTCAAAATCATGCAATGCAGTGCAATGAAATGCTAAATGATGCAATGCAACTATGCTCTTATGCACATAATATCTCATGGTACATGATGCATTATGCATGTCTCATCTCTTCTTTAGCACATACCGGTATTGCCGAGCACCACCCGTTGATGCGTGCCCTCAAACCCAACCATGCATGTCTCATCTCTTCTTTAGCACATACCGGTATTGCCGAGCACCACCCGTCGATGCGTGCCCTCAAACCCAACCATCCCGTGGAAGGGGCCTGCCGAAACAGGACTTGCCCGCTACCTAGTAGCGGGTCCTACACTTAACACCGCTCCCATCCACGCCAGTGGATGGGACTACGGGGTAGGAAATCCGAGCACACCGGATTAGTCATACATTCCGTTTGACTTTCTCACCGCCCTGGCTCAATGCACCTTTCATGAATGCACATATGCAAATGCCATTCCTCACATTCATATCCATATTCTTAATACTCATATCCGCATTCCCAACTCTCATCTTCGTATTCTCAACATTCATTTTCATATTCTCGACACGCATACCTACATGGTCACAAGTATCATTAATACTCCCGTTAAAGTCATAATCCATTTTCATGATCGCCAAATCATCCATTCTTATTTATCCAACCTCATTACTTCGTTATTCACATTATCCTTTCATACTAGTGATAATAGTATGATATTGTAACACCCCGGCGCCAAGCACACCTCGAATGCTACCAAAAGACCCTAAATGACACCTACTGTAACACCCCGACGCCAACGCGCCACGGATGCTACCAAAACCCTGATTCACTAGCGACACCCCTTGGACGCACTCATGTCCGAAGGGATTACCGACACACGATAATTTTCCACAACAAAATCACTTGAGCTGAGACTTTCCGAAGAAGGCATAAAAAAACCTAACACCGCTATGAACTTGACTGCCATCAACCACCAAACTCTAAAACCAATTTAAAGCTAAGTCACCGAATTTACAAAATTTCGCATGGCCTCCTAGAAACTAGGACATCCACTCGCAGATGAAAACATTCCAAGTATGATATCATTCTAGCAGGTCCTTAGTTAACCGATCTCACATCCAATAGAAATTAATAACTACTCCACAACGAACAACATATTACAACCTCAATCATTATCACTAGGCTTTACAAATCGATTTTAATAGTTTGATGGTGACCGAAGTCGCATGTGCTCTACTCCCATCCCGACGAGCCAACTTCAAGTACCTAAAACAAGAAACAACAAGCGTGAGTCCAAGACTCAGCAAGGTGCAATCAAGCATAAAAGTAATGAATTCGATTAGAATACAACGACTTCAAGACATACAGTAATAATTACTTTACTTGGCATCCTTAAATAAAGGGAGTAATTTGAATACATGTAACTTCAAAACGTAAGAACAAGATTACTTCACCATTTGCTATAACCATTACTTAATTGAAATTATCCAGTTAAAGAAGCAAAAACTAACCCTACTTCCCACATCCAACTTGGAAACATAAATAAACCTTACTCATGCCTCAACAACCATTTCAGGATGAGTCCACGACTCAATACCCAACCTGTCATTCCCATTCTCATCAATTAACATTTATCATTTGCAACACACAAGGCAATGCTTTTATGCTCTCATCCTTTTTCTCTTGAATCACAAAATGAATGCACATTGTCATAGCGTATACCGGTATAGCTGAGTGCACACCCGTCGGTGTGCACCCTCAATCCCAACCATCCCATGTTGGGGCCTACTCTTACTGACTCGCTCCCATTCACCTCGATGAATGGGACTACGAGGTAGGACTTTTGTGCTCACTACGGGTGAGCACCGAGGCCCACATCAACATGGGACGCCTCGTCCATCATGAATGCAATTATGCAATTGACGTGAATGCACTTCATCCCTCATTTATTTTCACCACACATAGCCATAACCAATATGGAAGTACCAATTAACTTGCTATTTCCCCCATGTGATTCATTCGAGAGTAAATAAAGTCATGAATAAAATTCAGGAAAGGCATCACATAATTTCTATAAGGTAGAATAAATTTGAGATATGAACAACTAGGTGATTATAGTGCAAGCTTGTCCCTACACTTGCATCAACATAACCATACTCATTCGCATAATTTCGTAATGCAATGTAATAAATGGGAATTGAATAACTTACTTACCAATTTGCTAACATTCATCCATCCTCATCACCATACTAAAACAACTTCTAGACATGCTATTAAACATAATCACATCATTAGAGTTTTCATAATCTTATCGCAAATAAGCATTTAACATCCTAATAACGCCTAGGGCTGCACTTGCCTTTTACCGATGGAAAATGGAGCGCATTTGGAATCGTGAGCGTTAGCATGACTTCCTGTGATTAAAGAAAGCCTGAATTTAGAACACATACATATAACATAACTTAAGACAACAAACCACCTAAATTGGTTAACAACTCAATACACATGGTCTACTTTCAATAAGCTCAAATGAGATTCAGGTCATCTTAAGTATGAAATTCAGTAGCAAGCACTCATAGGATGTATGATTAATACTTAGTTTAGTGATCAAGCATTTATAGCAACCGTAAGGATATCAAAATTTAGCATGATAGCAAGATCCCAATTCTAGCGCTTAATGGTAAGGCAGCAGCTCATGGCTTTAGATTGTGTTTGCAAGAAAGGAAGTCATCCTCAACCCAAAGAAGTAAAAAGAATTAAATAAACCTGCATTTATTTAAGCACAATTGCCTAAATCCACCAACCTGGGCACGCTTTTGCAAATCATATAGTAAACTCAGTATTGATACACATACATTTGGCAATGCTTCACTACCCAACCCATACATATGATAATTTAGCTAACGTCCTTTATTAAAATGTTTTGCACTGCAAAGCTGGCAATGGCGGTGTATGCAAAACAATCTTAACTATTCATATGTGTATGTGTGCTACCTTCTATCCCTAAAAGGAAAAGCCTCTCTCAATCTAGCTTTGAACCATACACATCTTAGCTACAATAGTTAAGAACTCAAGGTATCTTTTGCACTGAAAATTCGACCATTTCAATACATACAGCAATTCCATAATAAAGGACAGACCACACCCATACTCACTAGCAAAACAATTTAGGGAGAAAGGAGACCATCACTTCAATCTTCATGGAAACCTAGCTACACATTTCATCAAACACTTGGTATGCATACCAGAAACCAACACCACAAATTCAATTGATTGAGTTCTCACCACAAGAAAACAAGAGGAGGGGGCACTGCTGCTGGTGAAGCTGCTGCCGAGCACTACTGCTGCTCCGGCTGCTTCGGCTGGACACTGCTGCTGGTACTGCTTCGGTAGGGGAACGCCAAGCCATAGGGAAAGGCGATGCCGGCCTGGGGAAGGCGCAGGGGAAGTGGTCGCTAGGGAGAGGAAGGCCAGGGAGAGCCATCGCCAGGGTGGGAGCGCCAGGGAGAGCCATCGCCAGGGTGGGAGCGCCAAGGAGAGCCATCGCCCGTGAGATCGCCAGGGAAGGAGCGCCAGGGAGTTCGGCAGGGGAGAAAAATCGGTCAGACTGGGAAAAGAAGCCCCCCCCCAAAGACATTCTCAGCCACAAAACAGAAGAGGAGAGAGAAATTAGGAGGAAATAAATAAAGACCCTCCAAGTAGCCAAAAATCCAACTTTAAACCCTTGCTTAACCAATTAATTTAAATCCTTGGCGAAATGACAGATGACAGATAAACAATCTTGTCAGAAACTATACTACGGAGAAAACAACCATTCCGATAAGATTTCATGGAAAACCCAAAACCTTTGATACAATTAAGAATCACATGACAATTGAACCTTGAATTAAAAAGGAGGAAACCAATGGCGAAAAACCGGGCAAAGAAGATTTGCGAGATACACTCTCCTCCTTTAATGTAATTCGACCTCGAATTCTGACCACCACAAGGACACCAACAAGAACAACGGAAATAGACTGACAAAGAGAAAACACCCAAAAAGAACAAGCAGGGAATTCCTCATCTCTCTAGTTAATTTCACTCACCCAACTTACCTCTACCTCACAGATCTTCAAACTCGAGATGTTACGATCGACGTGAACCACATCACTCTATCAAACATCGAAGGAAATTATCACCAAATCACCAAAGCTACCTGATTGAACAACTAGGTTCTAAACTTGAATCGCCTAAGAACCAAGAAATCTATGATTCCCATCTCTCCTCATTGATTTACCTTTATAACCAATTATCCAATTCTGAGCATAACACTACCTCCAACCACTTAATCATCTAAGGTTCCACACCGGAATTCCCCGGGAATCAAAACACGACTCTTATCCCTTCAACGGTTACCCTTGGATCAAAAGGGTCATGACCAACCTTACTATTGCCACGATTAGCCCAACAGGCACAAATCCTATTTCCTCACAATACAATATCATACTTGACCTTTCATACCTGTCTCGAACAAGGAGACAACCCTTCGAAAAGAAAGATTCATAACTGATCCCGCCATTTCTGACTAACCCACATTGAATCCCACCCACTAAACCAAAGGTTCGAACATACTAAAAAAAAAGTAATGCATTTATCGACCGATTCCACCGCCCAATTAATGAATTAATCCCATACAACCGTGGGACAACGAATCCGACAACCTCCACCAAGGTTTAGACCAAGCTCGAGCACCATTCATCACTCTACACTCAATCCATTTACTATCCATGCCTAACCGGACAAAAAAAAATTGGGGTTACCACTAACCCACGCTTGATTTTCCTTCCAAGAAGGTCTCACCTTACAACCATCACCCAACCAATACTTCCAAAGAGTATAATCTTCCATTATACTACACCCAAAACTCATGATCCAACATCTTCTTGCCTCACACTAGAGCAAAGAAAAGTTTTGATTCGCCTAACAAGCTAACCACTTTCCTCAACTTAAAACCAGAATTCATATCGAAGAAAATCTCAACTCAAAAGAGAAGCACCACAACAAAAACTTTTGCAGAAGTGGTCCCAAAACTGAAAGAAACAAAGGTTCCTTTCTATCAACAAAACCTCTTACAACGCTTTAACTTCCAAAGCATAAATCTTCACGTCGAGACAACACTCAATTAAGAAACAACACATCCTATAATCCCAATTGAAGGGGGCAACTTACTGCTACCAACAATAATTAATTAAGACTTAAACAAACGATTCATATAATAAGTACGCCACAAGATCATTCTTATTTATTTAAGGCCCACTCCAATCGAACTATTGATACCATTATCTCTCACTAAAGAGCTTCCAACATTTTTCGTTAAATCTATTTATTTCTTTTAAATAACGAGCTAAAGATATCAAATTCTAGTTACTGAAAAGGCACAATCCATTCATACACTTTGAGTGTAAATTCTATAATCATATCTTGAGCCAATAATTAGCCACAACCACGGAGTGGCGTAATTCAATGAACTAGAGTAGTCCAAAAACTATCATCAATCCGAATCATAATTAAGAACTCTCTTCCTCATAGTCTTTCATCCATTGATTACATCCACGATTAAAAGGTTATTACCTACGCTGGACCAATTCCTCCCCATGGTATTCATCACGGAAGGTAAGCTATAACTCCAACCATAATGAACCTACCAAATCAAAGTCCACTTCATAAACTACCTTCAAGTTTTTTTTTTCTTCTCAAAGCAATTTCAGTAGATTTAACGTCTGCCATCCATACTTTCGATTTGTTAGCAATACGATCAACCACTAGATCAAACTATTTAGGTCTCCCTCAATAAACAATATCTCCTCGAGATATAAATCGTCCAAAATGGCTATAAGACCATCCATTGCTAGCAGCAAACCAGGCTCCCACATACTCCATCTAATAATTCTTCGCATTTTAACTCCAATTCCATTCCAGGTCATTTTATCGTCACCTTGTAGAAGCTTATCATTAATCAACCCATCCCAGTAATCGAGGACACCTCTAGTCAAAGCAACCGCATCAATTTATTTAAACAAGTTCCGAACCCAACTTGTTATTTCTTCTACATCATAACCACTACTAGCCTTTCGCACACACACCATTACCAATCCTCCACTATAACCGTGGATCACCATAACCAACACTAGAATCCTTGCCCTCTATCAAATTTAGGGTCAACCACCCTAACCACACAATCGTTCTACTAATCTGCTATAGGAGATCTTCAACCAACCCACAATATACTCTGATTGCCGCACTTTCCTTTCCAGAAAAACCCAACCAGAAACTTCTAAGGTAGTTCAACTCTCAAAAAGTTAGAGAATGACAGGACTCAATCCTGGTCATTCAACCAATCCTCAAATCATCATCAAACTCCCAAAATTCCACGAAAGAAAGGAGTTGTATAACTAAATCCACGGGAGGAAAAAGCGGGTCAATCAAATAACACTTTCCTTTAAAGTCCCAAATCTTGAGTTCACATGACCGAGCCGCAAAACTCAATAACTCCTTTAATCTGGAAGAAGGTTCAACACCGGAAGGAAACCATGACTTTCTCCGCAAAGCAACCAAAAGGTACAACACAAAACTCTCTTCTTTATCTTAAATCCAAGAAGACCAAGGAAGACAAAATTCACATACGCACTCCATCAACTCTCCGATTATGACGAAACACAAGAACTCTCCTTCGATTGCTAGCCCTAATCGCCGCACCAACAACCACACCACACGACAAGGCCGAACCCTTCGCACAAAGAGTCCCAACAGACCGAAACTCCTCGATCTGAAATTCCAAAGATCCACTAGTCAAACCGATAACTTCATAAACTTAGCAATAATAAGCTTATCAAGCCTCAAAGAAGACTAACATAGAACATAACATCATGCATCAACATAGCACCAATCACAAAATAAGCATTGTCGCACAACGCAACGATAACCCATCCCTTTCCTCTGAAGGCATCAAAGTGTGTCAAGTTTTAAATTATTTAACCATTCTACACCAAATTTTATGGTTATTGCCCTAGGGCCACATTTAACATTCAACCTAAACAGGTTTCTACCTTCACACAAAGAAAATTTTAATTCATTCTAGAATTACTCACTATATTCAAACACCACGGACCTGAAGCCCGCTCTGATACCAACTGTAACACCCCGGCGCCAAGCACACCTCGAATGCTACCAAAAGACCCTAAATGACACCTACTGTAACACCCCGACGCCAACGCGCCACGGATGCTACCAAAACCCTGATTCACTAGCGACACCCCTTGGACGCACTCATGTCCGAAGGGATTACCGACACACGATAATTTTCCACAACAAAATCACTTGAGCTGAGACTTTCCGAAGAAGGCATAAAAAAACCTAACACCGCTATGAACTTGACTGCCATCAACCACCAAACTCTAAAACCAATTTAAAGCTAAGTCACCGAAATTTACAAAATTTCGGCATGGCCTCCCTAGAAACTAGGACATCCACTCAGCAGACAGAAAACATTCCAAGTATGATATCATTCTAGCAGGTCCTTAGTTAACCGATCTCACATCCAATAGAAATTAATAACTACTCCACAACGAACAACATATTACAACCTCAATCATTATCACTAGGCTTTACAAATCGATTTTTAATAGTTTGATGGTGACCGAAGTCGTGCATGTGCTCTACTCCCATCCCGACGAGCCAACTTCAAGTACCTAAAACAAGAAACAACAAGCGTGAGTCCAAGACTCAGCAAGGTGCAATCAAGCATAAAAGTAATGAATTCGATTAGAATACAACGACTTCAAGACATACAGTAATAATTACTTTACTTGGCATCCTTAAATAAAGGGAGTAATTTGAATACATGTAACTTCAAAACGTAAGAACAAGATTACTTCACCATTTGCTATAACCATTACTTAATTGAAATTATCCAGTTAAAGAAGCAAAAACTAACCCTACTTCCCACATCCAACTTGGAAACATAAATAAACCTTACTCATGCCTCAACAACCATTTCAGATGAGTCCACGACTCAATACCCAACTTTGTCATTCCCATTCTCATCAATTAACATTTATCATTTGCAACACACAAGGCAATGCTTTTATGCTCTCATCCTTTTCTCTTGAATCACAAAATGAATGCACATTGTCATAGCGTGATACCTAGGTATATTGAGTGCACACCGTCGGTGTGCACCCTCAATCCCAACCATCCCATGTTGGGGCCTACTTTATCGACTCGCTCCCATTCACCTCGATGAATGGGACTACGAGGTAGGACTTTGTGCTCACTACGGTGAGCACCGAGGCCCACATCAACATGGGACGCCTCGTCCATCATGAATGCAATTATGCAATTGACGTGAATGCACTTCATCCCTCATTTATTTTCACCACACATAGCCATAACCAATATGGAAGTACCAATTAACTTGCTATTTCCCCCATGTGATTCATTCGAGAGTAAATAAAGTCATGAATAAAATTCAGGGAAAGGCATCACATAATTTCTATAAGGTAGAATAAATTTACAGATATGAACAACTAGGTGATTATAGTGCAAGCTTGTCCCTACACTTGCATCAACATAACCATACTCATTCGTACAATTTCGTAATGCAATGTAATAAATGGGAATTGAATAACTTACTTACCAATTTGCTAACATTCATCCATCCTCATCACCATACTAAAAACAACTTCTAGACATGCTATTAAACATAATCACATCATTAGAGTTTTCATAATCTTATCGCAAATAAGCATTTAACATCCTAATAACGCTCTAGGGGCTGCACTTGCCTTTTTACCGATGGAAAATGGAGCGGCATTTGGAATCGTAGCGTTCGCATGACTTCCCAGGATTAAAGAAAGCCTGAATTTAGAACACATACATATAACATAACTTAAGACAACAAACCACCTAAATTGGTTAACAACTCAATACACATGGTCTACTTTCAATAAGCTCAAATGAGATTCAGTCATCTTAAGTATGAAATTCAAGAGCAAGCACTCATAGGATGTATGATTAATACTTAGTTTAGTGATCAAGCATTTATAGCAACCGTAAGGATATCAAAATTTAGCATGATAGCAAGATCCCAATTCTGCAGTTAAACTGCAAAGGCAGCATTCATGGCTTTAGATTGTGTTTGCAAGAAAGGAAGTCATCCTCAACCCAGCAAGTAAAAAGAATTAAATAAACCTGCATTTATTTAAGCACAATTGCCTAAATCCACCAACCTAGGCACGCTTTTGCAAATCATATAGTAAACTCAGTATTGATACACATACATTTGGCAATGCTTCACTACCCAACCCATACATATGATAATTTAGCTAACGTCCTTTATTAAAATGTTTTGCACTGCAAAGCTGGCAATGGCGGTGTATGCAAAACAATCTTAACTATTCATATGTGTATGTGTGCTACCTTCTATCCCTAAAAGGAAAAGCCTCTCTCAATCTAGCTTTGAACCATACACATCTTAGCTACAATAGTTAAGAACTCAAGGTATCTTTTGCACTGAAAATTCGACCATTTCAATACATACAAAGAATTCCATAATAAAGGACAGACCACACCCATACTCACTAGCAAAACAATTTAGGAGAAAGGAGACCATCACTTCAATCTTCATGGAAACCTAGCTACACATTTCATCAAACACTTGGTATGCATACCGAAACCAACACCACAAATTCAATTGATTGAGTTCTCACCACAAGAAAACAAGAGGAGGGGGCCTTGCCGTGGTGAAAGCCGCCGAGCACTACTGCTGCTTCCCGGCCGCCTGGCCGACACCGCCGGCTTCTTCGCTTTGAGGGGAACGCCAAGCCATAGGGAAAGGCGGCACTGGGAAGGCGCAGGGAAGTGGTCGCTAGGGAGAGGAAGGCCAGGGAGAGCCATCGCCAGGGTGGGAGCGCCAGGGAGAGCCATCGCCAGGGTGGGAGCGCCAAGGAGAGCCATCGCCCGTGAGATCGCCAGGGAAGGAGCGCCAGGGAGTTCGGCAGGGGAGAAAAAATCGGCTGTACTGGGAAAAGAAGCCCCCCCCAAAGACATTCTCAGCCACAAAACAGGAAGAGGGAGAGAGAAATTAGGAGGAAATAAATAAAGACCCTCCAAGTAGCCAAAAATCCAACTTTAAACCCTTAAGCGAACCAATTAATTTAAATCCTTGGCGCGAAATGACAGATGACAGGATAAACAATCTTGCCGTAAAACTATACGGCTCGGAGAAAACAACCATTCCGATAAGATTTCATGGAAAAACCCAAAACCTTTGATACAATTAAGAACTGCGCGACAGCTGAACCTTGAATTAAAAAGGAGGAAACCAATCTGGCGAAAAACCCAGGCAAAGAAGATTTGCAGTATTACACTCTCCCCTCCTTTAACAGAATTCGACCTCGAATTCTGACCACCACAAGGACACCAACAAGAACAACGGAAATAGACTGACAAAGAGAAAACACCCAAAAAGAACAAGCAGGGAATTCCTCATCTCTCTAGTTAATTTCACTCACCCAACTTACCTCTACCTCACAGATCTTCAAACTCGAGATGTTACGATCGACGTGAACCACATCACTCTATCAAACATCGAAGGAAATTATCACCAAATCACCAAAGCTACCTGATTGAACAACTAGGTTCTAAACTTGAATCGCCTAAGAACCAAGAAATCTATGATTCCCATCTCTCCTCATTGATTTACCTTTATAACCAATTATCCAATTCTGAGCATAACACTACCTCCAACCACTTAATCATCTAAGGTTCCACACCGGAATTCCCCGAGAATCAAAACACGACTCTTATCCCTTCAACGGTTACCCTTGGATCAAAAGGGTCATGACCAACCTTACTATTGCCACGATTAGCCCAACAGGCACAAATCCTATTTCCTCACAATACAATATCATACTTGACCTTTCATACCTGTCTCGAACAAGGAGACAACCCTTCGAAAAGAAAGATTCATAACTGATCCCGCCATTTCTGACTAACCCACATTGAATCCCACCCACTAAACCAAAGGTTCGAACATACTAAAAAAAAAGTAATGCATTTATCGACCGATTCCACCGTCCAATTAACAGAATTAATCCCATACAACCGTGGGACAACGGAATCCGACAACCTCCCACCAAGGTTTAGACCAAGCCTGGAGCACCATTCATCACTCTACACTCTGAATCCATTTACTATCCATGCCTAACCCAGACAAAAAAAAATTGGGGTTACCACTAACCCACGCTTGATTTTCCTTCCAAGAAGGTCTCACCTTACAACCATCACCCAACCAATACTTCCAAAGAGTATAATCTTCCATTATACTACACCCAAAACTCATGATCCAACATCTTCTTGCCTCACACTAGAGCAAAGAAAAGTTTTGATTCGCCTAACAAGCTAACCACTTTCCTCAACTTAAAACCAGAATTCATATCGAAGAAAATCTCAACTCAAAAGAGAAGCACCACAACAAAAACTTTTGCAGAAGTGGTCCCAAAACTGAAAGAAACAAAGGTTCCTTTCTATCAACAAAACCTCTTACAACGCTTTAACTTCCAAAGCATAAATCTTCACGTCGAGACAACACTCAATTAAGAAACAACACATCCTATAATCCCAATTGAAGGGGGCAACTTACTGCTACCAACAATAATTAATTAAGACTTAAACAAACGATTCATATAATAAGTACGCTCACAAGATCATTCTTATTTATTTAAGGCCCACTCCAATCGAACTATTGATACCATTATCTCTCACTAAAGAGCTTCCAACATTTTTCGTTAAATCTATTTATTTCTTTTAAATAACGAGCTAAAGATATCAAATTCTAGTTACTGAAAAGGCACAATCCATTCATACACTTTGAGTGTAAATTCTATAATCATATCTTGAGCCAATAATTAGCCACAACCACGGAGTGGCGTAATTCAATGAACTAGAGTAGTCCAAAAACTATCATCAATCCGAATCATAATTAAGAACTCTCTCTTCCTCATAGTCTTTCATCCATTGATTACATCCACGATTAAAAGGTTATTACCTACGCTGGACCAATTCCTCCCCATGGTATTCATCACGGAAGGTAAGCTATAACTCCAACCATAATGAACCTACCAAATCAAAGTCCACTTCATAAACTACCTTCAAGTTTTTTTTTCTTCTCAAAGCAATTTCAGTAGATTTAACGTCTGCCATCCATACTTTCGATTTGTTAGCAATACGATCAACCACTAGATCAAACTATTTAGGTCTCCCTCAATAAACAATATCTCCTCGAGATATAAATCGTCCAAAATGGCTATAAGACCATCCATTGCTAGCAGCAAACCAGGCTCCCACATACTCCATCTAATAATTCTTCGCATTTTAACTCCAATTCCATTCCAGGTCATTTTATCGTCACCTTGTAGAAGCTTATCATTAATCAACCCATCCCGAGTACTGAGGACACCTCTAGTCAAAGCAACCGCATCAATTTATTTAAACAAGTTCCGCAACCCAACTTGTTATTTCTTCTACATCATAACCACTACTAGCCTTTCGCACACACACCATTACCAATCCTCCACTATAACCGTGGATCACCATAACCAACACTAGAATCCTTGCCCTCTATCAAATTTAGGGTCAACCACCCTAACCACACAATCGTTCTACTAATCTGCTATAGGAGATCTTCAACCAACCCACAATATACTCTGATTGCCGCACTTTCCTTTCCAGAAAAACCCAACCAGAAACTTCTAAGGTAGTTCAACTCTCAAAAAGTTAGAGAATGACAGGACTCAATCCTGGTCATTCAACCAATCCTCAAATCATCATCAAACTCCCAAAATTCCACGAAAGAAAGGAGTTGTATAACTAAATCCACAGGAGGAAAAAGCGGGTCAATCAAATAACACTTTCCTTTAAAGTCCCAAATCTTGAGTTCACATGACCTGAGTTTTCGCAAAACTCAATAACTCCTTTTAATCTGGAAGAAGGTTCAACACCGGAAGGAAACCATGACTTTCTCCGCAAAGCAACCAAAAAGGTACAACACAAAACTCTCTTCTTTATCTTAAATCCAAGAAGACCAAGGAAGACAAAATTCACATACGCACTCCATCAACTCTCCGATTTATGACAGAAACACAAGAACTCTCCTTCGGTGCTAGCCCTAACTGCCGCACCAACAACCACAGCCACACGACAAGGCCGAACCCTTCGGCACAAAGAGTCCCAACAGACCCCGAAACTCCTCGATACAGAAATTCCAAAAGATCCACTAGTCAAACTGATAACTTCATAAACTTAGCAATAATAAGCTTATCAAGCCTCAGCAAGACTAACATAGAACATAACATCATGCATCAACATAGCACCAATCACAAAATAAGCATTGTCGCACAACGCAACGATAACCCATCCCTTTCCTACAGTGCATCAAAGTGTGTCAAGTTTTAAATTATTTAACCATTCTACACCAAATTTTATGGTTATTGCCCTAGGGCCACATTTAACAGTTCAACCTAAACCAGGTTTCTACCTTCACACAGCAAAATTTTAATTCATTCTAGAATTACTCACTATATTCAAACACCACGGACCTGAAGCCCGCTCTGATACCAACTGTAACACCCCGGCGCCAAGCACACCTCGAATGCTACCAAAAGACCCTAAATGACACTCATCAGAACACCCCGACGCTAACGCCACGGATGCTACCAAAACCACGATTCACTAGCGACACCCCTTGGACGCACTCATGTCCGAAGGGATTACCGACATACGATAATTTTCCACAACAAAATCACTTGAGCTGAGACTTTCCGAAGAAGGCATAAAAAAACCTAACACCGCTATGAACTTGACTGCCATCAACCACCAAACTCTAAAACCAATTTAAAGCTAAGTCACCGAAATTTACAAAATTTCGGCATGGCCTCCCTAGAAACTAGGACATCCACTCAACAGACAGAAAACATTCCAAGTATGATATCATTCTAGGGTCCTTAGTTAACCGATCTCACATCCAATAGAAATTAATAACTACTCCACAACGAACAACATATTACAACCTCAATCATTATCACTAGGCTTTACAAATCGATTTTTAATAGTTTGATGGTGACCAAAGTCGTGCATGTGCTCTACTCCCATCCCGACGAGCCAACTTCAAGTACCTAAAACAAGAAACAACAAGCGTGAGTCCAAGACTCAAGAAGGTGCAATCACATAAAAGTAATGAATTCGATTAGAATACAACGACTTCAAGACATACAAGAATAATTACTTTACTTGGCATCCTTAAATAAAGGAGTAATTTGAATACATGTAACTTCAAAACGAAGAACAAGATTACTTCACCATTTGCTATAACCATTACTTAATTGAAATTATCCATTAAAGAAGCAAAACTAACCCTACTTCCCACATCCAACTTGGAAACATAAATAAACCTTACTCATGCCTCAACAACCATTTCAGGATGAGTCCACGACTCAATACCCAACCTGTCATTCCCATTCTCATCAATTAACATTTATCATTTGCAACACACAAGGCAATGCTTTTATGCTCTCATCCTTTTTCTCTTGAATCACAAAATGAATGCACCATGCATGCTCATAATGCACATTGTCATAGCGTATACGGTATAGCTGAGTGCACACCCGTCGGTGTGCACCCTCAATCCCAACCATCCCGTGTTGGGGCCTACTCTTACTGACTCGCTCCCATTCACCTCGATGAATGGGACTACGAGGTAGGACTTTTGTGCTCACTACGGGTGAGCACCGAGGCCCACATCAACATGGGACGCCTCGTCCATCATGAATGCAATTATGCAATTGACGTGAATGCACTTCATCCCTCATTTATTTTCACCACACATAGCCATAACCAATATGGAAGTACCAATTAACTTGCTATTTCCCCCATGTGATTCATTCGAGAGTAAATAAAGTCATGAATAAAATTCAGGGAAAGGCATCACATAATTTCTATAAGGTAGAATAAATTTACAGATATGAACAACTAGGTGATTATAGTGCAAGCTTGTCCCTACACTTGCATCAACATAACCATACTCATTCGTACAATTTCGTAATGCAATGTAATAAATGGGAATTGAATAACTTACTTACCAATTTGCTAACATTCATCCATCCTCATCACCATACTAAAAACAACTTCTAGACATGCTATTAAACATAATCACATCATTAGAGTTTTCATAATCTTATCGCAAATAAGCATTTAACATCCTAATAACGCTCTAGGGGCTGCACTTGCCTTTTTACCGATGGAAAATGGAGCGGCATTTGGAATCGTAGCGTTCGCATGACTTCCCAGGATTAAAGAAAGCCTGAATTTAGAACACATACATATAACATAACTTAAGACAACAAACCACCTAAATTGGTTAACAACTCAATACACATGGTCTACTTTCAATAAGCTCAAATGAGATTCAGTCATCTTAAGTATGAAATTCAGTAGCAAGCACTCATAGGATGTATGATTAATACTTAGTTTAGTGATCGAAGCATTTATAGCAACCGTAAGGATATCAAAATTTAGCATGATAGCAAGATCCCAATTCTGCAGTTCGCTTTGCAGTGCAGCAGTTCATGGCTTTAGATTGTGTTTGCAAGAAAGGAAGTCATCCTCAACCCAGCAAGTAAAAAGAATTAAATAAACCTGCATTTATTTAAGCACAATTGCCTAAATCCACCAACCTGGGCACGCTTTTGCAAATCATATAGTAAACTCAGTATTGATACACATACATTTGGCAATGCTTCACTACCCAACCCATACATATGATAATTTAGCTAACGTCCTTTATTAAAATGTTTTGCACTGCAAAGCTGGCAATGGCGGTGTATGCAAAACAATCTTAACTATTCATATGTGTATGTGTGCTACCTTCTATCCCTAAAAGGAAAAGCCTCTCTCAATCTAGCTTTGAACCATACACATCTTAGCTACAATAGTTAAGAACTCAAGGTATCTTTTGCACTGAAAATTCGACCATTTCAATACATACAAAGAATTCCATAATAAAGGATGACCACACCCATACTCACTAGCAAAACAATTTAGGAGAAAGGAGACCATCACTTCAATCTTCATGGAAACCTAGCTACACATTTCATCAAACACTTGGTATGCATACCGAAACCAACACCACAAATTCAATTGATTGAGTTCTCACCACAAGAAAACAAGAGGAGGGGCCTTTGCTCTGGTGAAGCTCGCTGCCGAGCACCTCTGCTTGCTCCCACGCCTACCGACACGCTTCTTTGTCTTGCCGGTGAGGGAACGCCAAGCCATAGGGAAAGGCGATGCCGGCCTGGGGAAGGCGCAGGGGAAGTGGTCGCTAGGGAGAGGAAGGCCAGGGAGAGCCATCGCCAGGGTGGGAGCGCCAGGGAGAGCCATCGCCAGGGTGGGAGCGCCAAGGAGAGCCATCGCCCGTGAGATCGCCAGGGAAGGAGCGCCAGGGAGTTCGGCAGGGGAGAAAAAATCGGCTGTACTGGGAAAAGAAGCCCCCCCCAAAGACATTCTCAGCCACAAAACAGGAAGAGGGAGAGAGAATTTAGGAGGAAATAAATAAAGACCCTCCAAGTAGCCAAAAATCCAACTTTAAACCCTTGCTTAACCAATTAATTTAAATCCTTGGCGAAATGACAGATGACAGATAAACAATCTTGCCAGTAAAACTATACGGCTCGGAGAAAACAACCATTCCGATAAGATTTCATGGAAAACCCAAAACCTTTGATACAATTAAGAATCACATGACACCTGAACCTTGAATTAAAAAGGAGGAAACCAATCAGCGAAAAACCCAGCAAAGAAGATTTGCAGATACACTCTCCTCTTTAACAGCAATTAGACTCGAATTCGACCACCACAAGGACACCAACAAGAACAACGGAAATAGATCGACAAAGAGAAAACACCCAAAAGAACAAGCAGGAATTCTCATCTCTAGTTAATTTCACTCACCCAACTTATCAACTGATCATATCATTCATTAACCGCATACTTTCCATTACTAATTAACCATAAACTAATATCATACTATACAACATCCAAACACCAACTATACGACAACACACACCAACAGTAAACGATCTACCAAACATCACAGACACATGACACTCATTCCACACACTATCCATACCAATCAACATAAACTTCACACGATACTCAAAGTCACTAATGAATCATTCAATCTATATACTGATTCATCACAAACACATAACATACTAACAATCAAGCATCAAACATTAGCAATGCACTCACAAACTAAAGAATAACATACAACTAACATACCAATATAATCAATCATAGAAGCATAATCACAAATTAAGTAATAACAACTCATACGAAACAGAACATAATGATCACTACATTATCAAGTCAGTTAATCAAATCATTAAGTATAAACTATATCATCACACATACGTACTCAATCTCAATCCTAATCAAATAACTAACATCAGAATGTCCATCAAGATCAATAGCACATTACGTAATAATGACTCATACTACAATAATACTACTAGCATCGAATAGATCAATTGTACATTGTAATCAGACAACTAATAAAGCTAGAATACTCACAATGCAATCAACTTCAATGATTATTCATCAAATGAAATCCATATCACATCTATGAGATTAACATCATAGACATCAAGCATCAAAGAATAATCAATCACATGATCATTACAATACATTACTAATCATGACATCATTAATAACAGCTACCATACTCATGCATCATTTAATCATTAATAAATTAGCAATACTTCAAAATACTATCCATTTAATCTAGACATTACATAATCATCAGATACATTAATCATGATCAATACAACCATGTCACACTCTAACATATGTAGCCAAGCATGCACTTCTCAGCATCCATGAAGCATCATCTATCAATGAACCTCATCACTACTATTACATCACATGATACAATACAATTCATAATACTAATGTTCCAATCATTAATGCAATAGCATAATGACTTAAGTCATCAATTTCATAGGACATATCATATAAGATATACATTAACGCAATTATAATCAGCTGAACATGACCATTCAACAATAACAATACATGATACACATCATGAATATAGTCATAAACTAGACATTCAAGATATACACATGAATTTATGAATTATCCAATACCTATAATCATACAATGCATTACATGATTAATCTAACCATGTATACCATTGATAATTTCAATCAAAGCATAACAGACATAGAACACATACAATTTAGTAATATCCAAGATCAAGTACAATAATCATTAGATTATGCATATCAAACAACCATCATATGCTAAATATCAATTGCATATACAGCAATAGTATGCAATGACTAATTTCTCATTATTCACAACATTGATGCAATCTAATAGCTAATTAGATTAAACAAAGCAATCGATCTAACATCCATACATAACATTAACTACATCAGACATAGCATCATAGATAATGACTCATGACATCATTAGAAGTGCATAGAGACACATAACATGAACGTCATATATAACATTATAGCATACGATCTAAGACAAATACTGCAATGGTATCCAACTAACAAACAATAAAGCTTACAACTGCAGTCTTAGATTGACATCAAGAATCAATAGAGAGATCAGAACTAAGAATCATGATAGACAAATCAGTACGATATCCATTATACTAAGCTATAAAATTCACGTACAGTATCAACAAATGTTCAGCATACATTAGCAAGCAAGTTTGGTACAAGACACTAGACTACAATTAGCACATAAATCTGCCAATAAATCGCAAATTAGCCACACCCTATCTGCAACATCCTAACAAGAATCAAGCAGTACAGATCTACTGACACAACAATAGATGAACACCTATAGCTATCAAGCAGAACATGCAGCAGACAACGAACTAACATCTACACAAAGAATGAGATTAATATAGAACCACCATCAGCACAGCTTTACCCATACCATGGCTAGTAACACCAACTATCTGACACATGCAACTTCGTGAGATTCAATTCAAATGAGCCAATACATATAGCCGACAACACCAAGTCAACAACTTCAGACTACAAGGACATAACACATGGACTCGACAAACAGTACATGCCAAAGACTAGAACGAGATCCAGACAAATCAACTAAGATGCACTCAACTAAGTTAACAACAACGCGAAATCAGATTTAAAGCCACATAGAATCAACAGAACACAAATCCATGATGAGGAATACCAATGCCTTACATATAGGCAAACCATAATACCAATGCATAACACATGACGAAGCAATAACAAATCGACAAGTCACTAATGACCATTGCAGAACAGAACAACATATCAAACAAACATAACAGAATTCATGAAAACCCAATACCTACAAGATCATTCAAACATAACACAACAGAACCATTCATCAAACAATTATACACGATACTAACCCAATCTAACAATCATCTAAATCTCATCAACACAACAAACAATCATAACCAAAATAATAACCAATCCAAGACTACAAAGTCACTCATTCAGATCAAGTTGAATCCATAACCTTCATCAATCACAACACACAATAATTACCAACAATCAAACTTACAAAGACTAACTATAAACACAACTCATCATCCAACAACTTCAGAAGCTAACACTCATACTACAACATGAACATCGATAACACCAATTCATCAACACGATCAATCCAATGCAACACAAATCAATGATCACCATCTATATACAAACATAACACCAAAATCTCCCACAACCATCTACTTACTTACCAACACCATTTACATACAAACCCAATATAGTCATAAATACCACATTGACCTCAAGCTACTACATGCAACCAACTAAAATCATACCCAACTCATAGTCAAAGACCTACAATCGAATTGATCATCAAAGCCTACATCAAAACTTCAGAATACAAACGTACATTATCAGCAAGACAATCAGATATTCAAGCAACATAAACTACATGCATAAATAACGATCCATACATCACACATTACAATACAGGATCATTATAGAACACCATACATATCATCTAACCTAATCTTAACAATTCATCATTACCTAGATAACCATACCATACCACATACTTCCTAAATCCATTTATACCAGTAACCTAACCTAACACAATCCTAAACTTACAATCTAATCATCTTGACCATCCAAAACGCTTTCTAACTAAGACACATCTATCAGAATCAAATTAAGTCATATACCAATTCAAACACCAATACAATAAATGCATTTAACAATCAAAGTACTAACACCATCCATTCATAAACTACTCAATCACAGATAATCACAAACACATAATCAGATGACAACTCTAAACTATATTACATCAATAACTATCAAACTACATCTACAATCATTTCAAATCACAATTCATTCCATACAATTACAAAGCATACAATCATTACTACACTACGAACACACATCACTCTAACAAATACCATACATCTGCACTCATGCAACTACCATCACAAATATAACACTATACCAATCATTACAACAATACTCATATACTCTATCAACCCAATCAATATTAATTACACTTCATCTACAATCATGACCAACCTACTTCAAAACCATATCTCAAGTACTCATCCTTTATCAAGCATAATTCTCAAAACATCATCATAACATCACATGTAAATCTAAATCAACGCATAACAGTCCAAATCAACACACTCCTTAATCAAAAGTTCCACACAAATCACTCATAACACAACACCAAATCACATAATTCCCAAAACAAATCTCTAAATCTTAATCTATACTTCCAAGATATCTTCATATAATCATCAACCAGACCAACAATAACTCCCATTAAATAACCAATTCTACACTCGACAATCTTATACATCATCATACCAATCCAAACTTCACCATCAAACAACTTAATACACAATAAACTCACAATCAATCCATTAAATTAATTCCCATACTCCTAATATAACTGACATAGGGAAAGGCGATGCCTGGCTGGGAAGGCGCAGGGAAGTGGTCGCTAGGAGAGGAAGGCAGTGGAGAGCCATCGCCGAGGTGGGAGCGCCAGGAGAGCCATCGCCCGAGGTGGGAGCGCCAGGAGAGCCATCGCCTGTGGTGGGGCGCCAAGGAGAGCCATCGCCATGTGAGATCGCCAGGAAGGAGCGCCAGGAGTTCGGCGAGGAGAAAAATCGGCTGTCTTGGGAAAAAAGCCCCCCAAAGACATTCTCACCACAAAACAGAAGAGGAGAGAAATTAGGAGGAAATAAATAAAGACCCTCCAAGTAGCCAAAAATCCAACTTTAAACCCTTAAGCTTAACCAATTAATTTAAATCCTTGGCGAAATGACAGATGAGGATAAACAATCTTGTAGAAACTATACGGCTCGGAGAAAACAACCATTCCGATAAGATTTCATGGAAAAACCCAAAACCTTTGACACAATTAAGAACTGCGCGACAGCTGAACCTTGAATTAAAAAGGAGGAAACCAATCTGGCGAAAAACCCAGGCAAAGAAGATTTGCAGTATTACAGATATCTCAAACGATAGCTCTTCATAATCGCAAAGTATCATGACATTCAACTTTCGACACAAATCATTTCAATCAACGATGCACTTGCATCAAATTACTTAACCTTTTCATCAAAAGACACTTACCCTACTAGACGTGCTTATAAACACAAATGCAATCATAGCGTAAGTATATACATAACACAAACAATCTGTAGCCATAACCATCCCATTCTTCCTCAAAAGAAAAGGAAACTCGTTCCCAATAAAACCACTTCACCCACAGAATCACTTACGAAATATCCACCAGATTCATACTTCGAAATACTCGCCATAACATTACACAACTCTAATCAAACTCGGCTCTAGCCATTAAATGTTTCAGTTTCTCCAAATCCTAGAAAGCACACAGGTTTGAACGGAAGTTACAAAACCCAATCTTCCTTTATTTTCCTTCTCTTATTCATATACCACCACTAGTCATATTCCATAGATAAACTCCCCGATAGACAATTTCCCAAGACAAAAAAAACCCCATCATTCATACAACCCTTCCATATACTCATGCTTTAAATTTCACCCGATTAAATCATTTTGTCGATCCACCATTTAATTGACTCATCAGCAACATAAATCAACAACTCTCATGCCTTTGTACTAATATACTCCGGTGCTTTACATCAACATCTTACTATAATAGATTCATCCATAGAAGATGCTAGACCTTCTCAATCATGATCAATACTAGATTTACGAACACAAATCTTGAATTTTCATTCAATTCCACGACTCACGACCATTGCAAAAACTCTAATCAACCTTTCACTTTAGAATTAAATACCATTCCAGCTTAATCATCCTATACCCTACAATAAATTTGGTTGTCTTTAAATAACCACAATTCTTAAGCATGAGCAACAACAAAAACGTCTTTCTTCCCAGAAAAACTCAATCTTTAAAGAAAACCACGATTATTAAGCATGGATAGCAGCAGAAGCCATCTTTCCTTCCAAAAGAAAAACACAATCATAAATCTCCAAAGAATTCGACTCTCGAATTACCAAACTCTGACGGGAAACAATTCCTTAAACAAATCTGAAGATTTACAAATTCCAAGAAGGAGGATATATACAAGGGGAAAACTAAATGACCACCCACGTCCTTCCCGATAAAACCTTAACACCAAAGATCCACACAACTTAAGTTTTACACCAAATAAACTTCAATAACTTTCTTAAATGGAGAGAACAACATCTACAATAATTTTCTCTACAAGGCAACCCACGATAACCAACAAAAACAAAAAAAACCAACGAAATCGAACTCCAGAACAGTAAAAGAATTCCCAAAAGGATTCCACACCAAACTTTCCTCTTTGCCTCCAAAGGAATGAAGCCCAAAAGAAACCGACCTTCTCCACTCACTCTCTAAACTATGTCAGAACAAACGACGACCCTCACCTCGAGAGGTTCCCAAACTTCCGGTGGTGGCCCTACCCAGCCACAACCACCAACACAGCCTCTTCCATGGCCACACCAACAACCAAGGCCCTTAACACGGTCAAAAGGACGAAGGCGAAAGCATAACAATTCAAACAATCCATTTACAATCTAAGCAATATGCAACAATAATTTAACATGCGATCATCAAAGCTTAAATGCAACATTTAAGCGTAATGCAATGATACACATCCCTTCCTACTGTGCACCAGAGTGTGTCAAGTTTTAAAATAATGAACCACACAATTCCAGATTTTTAAGGTTATTGCCCTGGGGCCAAATTTTAAAAGTAAATCCTAAACCATGTTTCTAATTCCATCAAGCAAAATTTTATTTACTCTAGAGTAAACTACTAAATTCACGGACCATGGACCTAACGCCTCGATACCAACTGTAACATCCCGGCACCCCGTGCCCTGAATGCTACACCCTCACGAACCCAACGGATAGCACCAGGCACTAGAACAATTAGCCTTACAACTAAATTGATTAGCAACAAACTGAAAATTATTAGAAATTTCAAGCAGACCTCCCCTAAATCTAGGACATCCACTCAGCAGACAGAAGATAGCATTTATCATAACAATATAATAAGCAACTAAAGGAACCGATCAAGCACGAAATAACTCCCACAAACTTAATTATTACAAAACATGAGCTCAATAAGTTTGAAAGCACAAGGGCTAAACTGAAACTATGGTGATAAGCCGTGACGTGCTACTACTCCCATCCCAACATGCCGACTTCAGAGGACCTACACACATTTACAAAAAGAAACGTGAGTCGAAGACTCAGCAGGTACAACAAAGTAGCAATATTAATAATATCCATTAACATGAGTAAATCATAAACAAATCCATATTTTGGAATACTAAATTAACACGTATTACAAAAAGAAGGAATCACTATTAGTTACCTCATCAATTACCTTGTTCACGAATTTCACATACCTCATTAGACAATATTGAACGAGTACACGACCGATCCATTCTTAACTCAGTAATTCACCTTCAACCCAAAGGTCATCTGCTGCCATTCACCATTAGCTTTACCATGCAATGCATCCAACAAACATACACAAGGAATTTGATGCGCAACTTACTTAAACAATTTTGGGGAAATTACCTCACACCTTACCACTCACTACAAGAGCCATTACGTTAACGCCATGCAATGCAAACTTATGGGAATGCTCAAGTGCAATTGTCATGAATAAAAATGCAACCTTCATTCATTTCCAATCATAGCATAGTCGAATTTAAGCAGAAACACATCCACTAGTTTTCACATACATAACTTAATGCTTACTTTTGTTTATTCAAACTCATGAGTAGATAAATCAAAAGTGCAATGTGATAAGCTCTACAAGGGGCGAGATCACACAACAAGCGTCAAGGGTCACACAACATGCATCGCACTCCACTTGCATCATTGTCACATATTTAACATTTTAGACCTATTACGATTATAGTCATATTCCTTAGCACAATCAACACAATTGCCCTTGCGTGCGACCTCAATGTAAGGAAACTAATCACATGGTTAGAAGGATTGGACTATACTCATGAACCGACTCGAAGCCATACTAGTATACTTTCTTAACCAATGCATCGGCGAAACCCCGTTCTCAACTAAAATTTCCTCTAATAGCACAAACACAATAATTAAAATAGGAAGCATCACGTGTAACGCACAATCTTACTCATAAAAGATGATTTAACCGATAGCATTAGCACAACAGTATCAAAACAGAATGATCACTTAAAGATATTGAGTAAAATCTTGAGTATCTTCAATATTAAATACCGTCGATTAAACTTTTATTCTACCATTCATTTTCCAAAGGCCTACTTTCAACCATAATTCATCTGAATTTGCAGAGCAATAAATAAGACAGGAAGCATCTTTTATTATAAACAGGAAATATCACATAACATAAAACAGGAAGTATCACCTATTACTCACGCCCTAACCAACCCCACAGTGTACTTGCCTTTAACCGCGGGAAGAATGGGTAGCAAGAGGTTGTGGCCACCCTCTGCGATGCATGATTTTTTTCTTCTTCTCCGGACAACTAGCAGGCCAAAAGGTGCAAGGCATTTATTCATCCTTTGACAAGCAGAATAGTAAGTGGAAGCTACACTTAGCATTTTTAGGTATGCAGTAAGAGTAATGGCAGCCACACTTATTGAATTAGTGCATACAAATGCTATATTGATCAAGGCTACTAATAATCTAAACATCTAATTTGGTTGGAAGAAAAGAAATAATTGAATAAGCAGGCTCATGAGCAAGCATTTCAACCATTATACCTACAACATAAACACCGAGCTTATGATCAACAATCTACAAAATTAGATACCTTAGTACCCTCATTTGGGTTGAACATAACAAGTGGATCAGACTATATGCATATATATATATATATATATATATATATATATATATATATATATATATATATATATATATATATATATATATATATATATATATATATATACTTTCATTCATCAAATGGTTCAAGAAAATTTGAAAGGCATGGTGGGTCAAAGCATATTGACATCTATTCATGCATGTATCTTCTTAGCGAATCACAGCACAAGCATGTATGAAAATGCACACATATCAAATTAGCAAACTTATCACATTTCCTAAGCTCCATTCCAATAATAAAGCACACACATACATAAATGAATTGAATCGAACATCAAAACATTAATATATTTTCATAGGAGCCTCGCTACCCTTACCACATATTGTTGCAGAACACAAACATTCATTCCAATCTCTCTGCCTTGAGTTCTCAAAATCATGTATAAATATGTGCATATGTATATATACATATAGACTTCATACTCGCAGTGCTCAGACAACAAATAACCGTATGATTTATAAAATCAAACAAATCAAAACTCAAGCATACAAAAATCAATTCATTCTCATGAAGGCATTTCATCAAGCACCTGGCATGCACAAAGAAGCTAACACCTCAATTTCAGTTTTGCTTGAGTTCTCACCACAAGAATGCAAGGGGAGGCACTTCGGCCGGAGGGGAGGGGGAAGTCGCCAGTCTGCCACCGCCGGAATGGCTTGCTGCTGCTGCTGGACTACTGGGGAGGAGGCGCATGGCTGCTGGGCAAGGCGCCAGGGGAGGGAGCGACAGAGGCTAGAGGCGCCAGGGATGTCTTGGTGGGGAGAGCAGAGCGCCAGGAGGGAGTCCATTGCGTTCTGCTGCTTCAGTGCGCACCGACTAGGAGGGAAACCAGGGGAGGAATCGCCAGGGATGTCTTGACGGTCTTGGGTGATGCCTCCATCATTGAAATCTTCTTGGCCAGCTTGAGTCTTTGGGAAGGAGCAGCAGCCGGGAGGAAGCCAGGGGGCGACGAGGGAGGGCGGAGGGCGCGCCAGGAGAAACCAGGGGACGCTAGGAGGGAGTCAGGAATCGGCAGGCAGGAGGAATCGGGAGAGGCAGCTGGGGAAAAGAGGAGCCAGGATCTGATGCTTGGATATTTTTGGGGAAGACTGCAGCCCACACAAAATTTCAGCCACAAGTGGAAAAAGGTGAGGAGAGGTAGGTGGGGAGGGGAAATTCCAACAATACCCCTCCAAGACAGACTATTTTCCATCCTAACACCCTAAATGGCCAACCATCCTCGAGAATACTGCCGAACAATAAAATACTCACAATGGAAGGTCAAAAATTTGGAGCGAGGGCTGCATATTCTGAGATATTTCAGAGCAAGATTTAAATTTGTTTGGATGGGAATACAGAGACTCGAAGAGTCCGCACCGCTTGCCCATATAAGCTGTGACAAGAAGTGTGATGAAGTAAGCCTTTATGCTCCTGCTAATTTTTTTCCTTCTATCTTCCCTTAAGCCGTGTAAAATGTAGATTCCCAACTGGTATTATTTTAGGTCTTTTTATTACTCGAAAGATAAACGTTCCTGATCATTTATTAACCAAACACCAAGCTAATGCATTGTTATATCTGCATTCCACATATTGCCGAAAAATTCCTTGGCTTTGATTCTGTGAAGCTATTGTACTTTCGTAGTAGTTTTAGATTGTGAGCAGGCGTGATCGAAGTGTGGCATGTTTGGTTTCCCATAGTTCGGTTCTACTATACTATGTGAATTATGCACCTCGTTCCAAGCACACTTGATCTTGAGAGTTGGCAACCATCCTTCTTGCTCATAAGATACTTTTGTTGGATCATCTTGCAAAAGGACTGACACCTTATCGATTACCATCCTTGATTTGTTTGGGTTTATCCTCTGAAGTGTTTATTATACTATTTTCCAGGTGCAAGTGAATCAAAACCTCTAGTGGAACCCCAAGGTCTTGCAGCAGAAGAAGAAAGGGAATGATGCATGTACACCCACACGACACTAAAGTTACGCTTGACTAAATCGGTAAGAATAGTTATATGTTAGTTGTGGACTTGTTTGCTGCTTTTGTATTCAATTAAACTTCCAAATTTGTTCATTAGTTCTATAGGTATTTTCTTAATGAGAAAGCATAATGTTTGATTCGCAATGCTAGTTTAGATTCAAAGTAGCTACATATTTGCTTTTATTATGTTATATGAGTCGAACTATTTTGTTCCTCATACTAGTTGGCAATATATTGCAGATAATTCATTATTTTATAATATGTTAATGTGTATTCCATTGTAACATTTTTTCTTTGCATGGTCCTTATGTTGGATTGAGCTCTTCTTGTTCTCTATATTATGAAAATAAGCTCATTTGGTGCTTGCAATTGGTGATAAGGTCAAATGGAACCAAATATAATACATGTTTCCAGCATTTACATAAGATATTATATACATAATAAAGAAGTCACCTCTGTAAGGATCCTTACACTATATGTGGGACAGATCAGTAGCCTACCTTGTCATCAGGGAGAAGTTGGGCTCCTTCACAAGTTGGAGCATCAAAATCCACATGTTTCACTATAGTAGAATCATTCTTCTTTCTCTTTAAGTACCTCTGTGTACGATGCCACACACCAGAACTTGGTAGATATGAACCAACATGAGATCCTCTCACCTAAATGACATGATTAAGTGCCACAAATAAAAGGATGTAATGTATCAATCTGCTTGTAAATAGAAGTTAAAAGATCGCCTATTTCTCATATATTTAATTTGCGATGAATTATAAGTCTGCATTGTTGCATATATATTACATTTGCAGCTATATCAATTATTAATTATTATTTTTGAACATTTCAATTTTTTTAAAGATATGCTTAATCACTCACCCCGTTTGTTTTGGTTTGATGACTGTGAGTAAAAACTACTGAGTTGCTAAATGGATAAACAATGGATGGATGAGCCTAGGTAAAGAAGACTTCAAAATATTTTGGTTCTACATTTTATACCTATTTAATCAGGCCGATACATATGGATAAATTCCATGCGAGCACTGATAACATATATTTGGAAGGGCTGAACAAATTTTCTGATATGCATTTAGTAATTCATCAGTAGGAAACAAAATACTATGCCCTTGTAGATGTTGTGTTAATTCATTATGGAGAGATAAAAGTGAAGTTCGTGAACACTTGATATGTGAGGGTTTTCTAGAAGGGTACAAGATATGGGTGTTTCATGGAGAAGATAACTCCTCACAAAATTGTGGTGCCAATGATGAGGCTACTGATGTAGAGGAGCCAAGCGAGGATGATGACATCTCTGATTTGCTTCGTGACATAGCATGTGGAATAGATGATAGAGGGGATTTTGAGGATGAGGGTGATTCAGACCAAACAAACAGAGATTTGGATGCTCTTCGGAAGCTCTCTAATGATTATGGTCAAGAGCTATACCCTGGGTGTACAAAGTTCTCAAAGTTACGTTTTATAGTTAAACTGCTTCATACCAAATTACTTGGGGATGGTCTGATAAGAGTTTTGACCTACTTCTAGAACTACTAAATGAAGCTTTCCCTGAATGGTCAGCACTACCTAAGAACTACAATGAAGCTAAGAAAACAGTCAAATGCTTAGGACTTGGATATGTCAGTATTCATGCATGTGTAAATGATTGCATCCTTTATTGGAAGGATAATGCCAGTGCTGATTGTTGTCCAAAGTGTAAAACTTCTCGATGGAAATCAGAAAAGAAGAGTTTAGATGGGAAACGCATACACAAGGTACCTAATAAGGTTCTTCGTTATTTTCCAATAAAGAGAAGGTTCGAGAGGTTGTTTGTGTGCTCAAGAACAATTGCTCTAACAAGATGGCATGACGAAGAGCGCACAAAAGATGGTTTGCTTAGGCATCCGCAGATTCTCCTCTTTGGAAAGATTTTGACCACAAATATCCAGATTTTTCTTCCGATAGTCGCAATCTTAGATTTGCATTAGCTACTGAATGGTTTTAATCCTTTCAGATCCATGAATATCTCTTATAGTATTTGGCCTTTTATTCTAATTCCATACAACTTCCCTCCATGGATGTGTATGAAGCAACCAAATTTCATTGTTTCTTTGATAATCCCGGTCGATATGCTCTGGTAGTGATATGGATGTCTTTCTTGAGCCGCTAGTTGATGACATGTTAGATATGTTTGTCCATGGTGTTAGAACGTGGGATGCTTCCAAGGGTGAGTACTTTCAATTACGTCTTTGCCATATTATGCACCATTTCAGATTATCCGAGTCTTGGATATGTGGCTGGATGTTCTACCTCTGGTGAAGGAGCATGCATTGAGTGTCATTCTTTTACATGTTCTCTTCGGTTGAAAAATGGTGGCAAGACTTGCTACATGGGGCACCGTAGGTTCCTACATGCAAAGCACCCATTTAGGTATGACGCTGATTCATTTGATGGTGTTACCGAGCTTCGGCCAGCACCTATTCCACTATCTGGGAAAGAAATTCTAGAGCAGACAGAAGGCATGCAAGGAATTTATGGGAAGGATCCATCTAGAAAGAAGGTAACAAAAAAGCGTAAGTGTGATGGGGAGCCAATCAAAATCTGGAAAAGGAGGTCTATTTGGTTTAAACTTTCATACTGGAAGGACTTGCTTTTGCGTCATAATCTTGATGTGATGCATATTGAGAAGAATGTATGTGATAACATAATTAATACATTATTAGGCACAAACAAGAAATCAAAGGATAACTTAAATTCTCGTTTGGACCTTCAAGCCCTAGGAATAAGAAGTGATCTCAACCCTGTTGAAGTAGATGATAGATTTTATTTGCCTCCCGCACCATACTCAATGAGCCCTAAAGAGAAGATATTGTTTTGTAAAGTATTAAAGGGAGTTAAATTTCTTGATGGTTATGCATCGATATCGTCCGCAATGTCCTTGTCAATGAGAAAAAGATAATTGGGCTTAAGAGTCATGACAATCATGTTCTTCTCCAACACTTACTTCCACTTCTTTGTTAGAAGGATATTACGAGAAAATGTTACTCTGACATTGATTAGATGTCGACAATTTTTTAAGCAAATATATTCACCGTTATCCGTGTCGTTGATATGCAAAAACTAGAGGCCGACATAGCTGAGACCTTATGCCTTCTTGAGACAATGTTCTTACCATCATTTTTTGATATTATGATACACTTGATGGTTCATCTACCAGCTCAAGCAAGAATGGCTGGCCCTATACATTTTCGTAACATGTATCCTGTAGAGAGGTAATTGTCTTACAATAGATTTCAATGCTGC
This sequence comes from Guadua angustifolia, assembly GCA_036346375.1. NCBI lineage: Eukaryota > Viridiplantae > Streptophyta > Magnoliopsida > Poales > Poaceae > Guadua > Guadua angustifolia. The sequence goes on along the minus strand of CM070511.1, from coordinate 12,198,695 downwards.
CATGCCGCAATACAAATAAAATCAGTTTTATTTTATATTTATATATGTATAGGTTCTTGCTGAGATGTAAGGGGTATGTACGCACTAGGAGCCATTCGGAAGGATCAATCGCAGAGAGTTATTTATTTGATGAGAGTCTTACATTCTGCTCTCGCTATTTACATGGGATGACTCGATTTACTCGACAAGTTAGAAATGATGAAGGCCTACCTATGGAAGTTGGTAGTAGTACTCCTTTCTTTCGCAACCTTGGTCGAGGATTGGCTGGGAAATGCAGCGTGGCTTTAGATCACAAAACTTGGTTGCAAGCCCATAGATACGTGTTGTTCAACTATGACAATATAGATCCTTATTTGAAGTAAGCTATTTTGATTTATTTTAGCATTCTGAAATTTTAGGTTTTTTTTGCTAAAATAACAAATTGAACATTTGCAGCAAGCACATGAGCTATCTTTCCTCAATTGGACTTCGAAACATGCAAGAAATCAATCGCGTACATTATGAAACCTTTCACGAGTGGTTTAGATTGCACGTAAGTATGCAAAATGACCATGCCATCTAGTATTTTTTCTGCAGCATAAGTATAGCTTCAGAAATTTGTCATAACAACAGGTGGCTGAGATGGGTGAGGATGAACCAGAAGAGATCAAAATTTTAGCCAAAGAAGCAACCATGGTTGTAGTTAAATATAACAGTTACACTATAAATGGATTTAATTTTCATACACAATCTTACGATGAGGAAGGCTGTTCAAAGTAGTGGAGTGTCTTTAATTGCAGACCACGTGTTTTGAAAGAGGCAATAATGATTGCTACACAGTAGGAAACATGACCTATTATGGTATTATAAAATAAATTATTGAGTTGAATTACAACAACAAAGGGAAGATAGTGCTCTTCAAGTGTGATTGGGTTGACAACCGTAGACAAGACAAGTGGGTAAAGAAAGATCAATTTGGGGTTACCACTGTGAATTTCAAGCATTTATACAATACCGGTGATAAGTTATCAGATGAGCCTTTTATCTTGGCATCTCAAGCTTTTCAAGTTTACTATGTTCAAGATCCTATTGATACCGATTGGTTTGCTGTTGTGCAATCGAAACCACGTGACTATTATGATATGAGTGAAGCGAAAATGAAGATTTAGAACATGACACTCAAATACTGTACTTTTGCACGATGAGCATACTAACGCACCATTGAATCTATCCGTTGGTGGTACTTGATTGTGTTAGGACAGATATAGATGGAATACTTGTTCCTACAAATAAACCTAAAAGGTAAGTCTTGATATCGCTATATTAATTTCCTAGCTCATTTGTGCATTCTATCTGTATTTTCCTTGTTTGTGTACTGATTGTGTTGCATCTTTTTGTACATAAACTATATTAGCTAACTATTTGAGTCAGATTGCAGGACAAACAATGGAAAAAAGACAAGGAAGGAGTAAAAAAGTCTGTTTCAATGGAAGGACAAGAGGGAAGGAAAAGGAGGCACACTTGGGAAGGAAAAGGAAGGCACACTTAATGACTATGAAATAGTTGGAACAATCGAATTGTGAGAACAATGAGGTGCTCGAATCTTTTAAGCTCCCGACTTTGGTTGCCGATGTGTATCTTGTGACAACGACCTAAGAAAATTGCTAAGGTTATGTGTGCTGCCAAAGCCATATTTTTTTCCTTTCTATAGGTTGATAACTTCTTGCTTAACTTGTAGATAGCAAGTGTCCTCTAATAAGCTGAGTAGAACATCTTAGATCAAATATCTTTGTGATAAATCTGCACACACTTGTTCCAGAGGAGTTAATTTGTTCTGGATGTTCTTACTCATGTCGTTGTTTCTGCTGTAAAACTTACATGTCACAACTGAATGCCGTAATCCTGTGATAGTTTGGTAGTTTTTCATCCTTTTTTGGTTATTGTGGTGCTATAGTAATAATCGATTGCATCCGTTGTGCCATTGTAATGAGATCAATCAATCTTGTATCATGTTTGTATGAGTTGTTCTTAGTGCGCATGGTTGTTTATGCTTGTGATCTGGACACATGATTTGTGTTAAACTAACTTTATAGTCATAAAACATTGGATAGGAGTTTCGATTGATGTGTTCATTGCTAGTAGTTCACTTGATTTTATAAGCGAGGGTAGGATAATTGGTTCTTTCTACATATTATTAGCATTTCAATGGAGGCTCTATTTTTTATTTCCTTTGGTATTTGAATGACTTGTAACTTTGATTCTAGTAGTCTTGGCTTTGAATGATAAAATATGTGTTAATACTTCATCGATTTATGGCGGAGTGTAAGGAGATTTGGTTGTTTCTTCTTATTTGCATTTGATGGGAGGATATGTTTTGGCTTCATATTAATTAGTGACTGTAAATTTTATATACTAGTATTGCTTTTGAAAGCTAAAAATGCGGGCTTCAAGGTTTAGGCAGATATGAGGTAAATTGGATACCTTTAGTTCCAATGGGCAATTTTTTCATGACTATTCTGACAAACTCCCATGATCTATTCACCTTTTAAGGAGCTAGCATAGCCAACTGTGGTGCTTATATTACAAATTATAATTACTTAGTAGATATCATACTCTTGGAATAATAATTCTATTACACCCCTCACATATTCATCTAGTGGTTACATATGACATAAGGGCATTCCTTATACATCATTTTAGCAAGAAGAGGACAGTAGTGGTTAAGCTGTGCTGGTTTCTTTTATATACCATGCATGCTTGATAAATTGATATATTGCTAATTGTTCCAGAACATCTTAGACCAAATATTCTATGACCCATCTCTAAATCTAGCCCCCTGATTTGTATGTTTAAATTGACATGTATATGAACTTTTCTAGGTAACTGAATGCACAAATGGAATACTATGTGGAAATCATAACTTGCGGTCCAGGTTAAGCAATAACTTAGAGCAAAATGAAGGCGGTCATCTTGATAACGATCTTGAATACCAACCAGAGGAAGATTGCATTAATACTAATGAAGTCTTGAAACAACCCTAAAATATAATTTAGTCTTATGCATGCTTCTATTTTAATTTTATAGATGTCGATCAACTATTAAAAATATTTTGCGAAATTGAAGAACTTGAACACGATGAACAACCAAAGAAGAATGGAAGGGCATCACTAGAAAGCTCAATATATATTCTAGAGAGGGTCAACCAAAAATCAAAATTGCCCTTAATGAGTGCAGTCGACTGTAGGGCATGATTCTAAAGAATTTGCAAATTTTGTTGGAACAATGGTGAGGAAGAAAATATCGGTTGCTTGCGATGATTGGAGAGAAGTTGACATAAAAAAGAAGTTTGAAGTGTGGACTGTTGTACAGGTAGGTGGAATTGTTAGTCGTCTTGTTTTATTGTCTACACCCTGCTGAATGAATATTTGTTTTATCTTAAAAGCAGTCATATTATGAGATCGATGAAGTGGTATGTCTTATGTTATGGCAACAATGAAGAAAGCAATGGAGAGACTTTAAGGTGATCTATAGAAAACATGTTTTGATGCAACTTTGACTCATGAAGAACTTATTGAAAGGCGTGACAAAAGAGTTAATGAGCTTGATTGGGAATGACTTATCAACCATTGGAAATCTCCAGAAGCTGAGGTAATATGTCTTTGTTATTTGCTTTAGTTGTAGGTGAAAAACTAGTTCTATTTATGGTTTGTGTTGCAGGCCCGCGCAATAAGAGGAAAAGCGAATCGAGAAAAGCTGCGTACATTACATACAGCTGGTACCAAAAGCCACGCTCGTGTTCGCCATGAATTGGTAAATAAAATATACCTTGAAAGGTTGATTACATATCTGATATGTATGCCAATATTTCTTAATATTAGGCCTCTTGTTCCAGGGTGAGAAACTTGGGCATGCAGCTAGAAGAGATGAAGTCTGGATTGTGACGCATACCCGTAAAAATGGAGAACCTATTCCACAAGCTGAGTCAACAATTGTATGTTTTTTGAAACATAACTTGCATGTGCAATATTGTTGTCTTATGTTAATATTACCCTTGTAGGAAAAACTAAAAGAGGCTGCAAAAAACTACCCTGATCTGAAAGAAAAAACAGTCCAAGAGGGTGACTTGTTTTCATATGTTTGTGGGGAGAAGGAGCCAAGAGGCCGTGTTCGCGTTTTGGGAAAGGGGCCAACTCCTCAAGATGTGGGGACACCAGGAGCATGCAATAAAATATCAACAAGACATCAGCTACAAATTGAAGCTCATCAACAAACTCAACAAAAATTTAACGCTCTCATAGAACGCATGGACCAAATGTAGCAGCGATTTGACTTTATGGAACGTATGATACAATCACAAGGACTGCAGATTTTACAAACATCACAAAATGCTTCAAATTCACGACATACTAGTGTAATGTGCCTTCCATATCCTCATCCTTGTCTATTAGTTTGCAAGTTATTTGTGTATCTGATGTTCATGACCATATCTTCATCCTTAACAGCAAGAGCATCTAACATCTTGTTACTTTGGTTGTAGAGCCCAAGGGTTGAACAAGAACATGTAGAGTTTAACAATTCAAATCAGCAGGAGCATCATAGTTATGGTAATGAGAATGAATCCATTATCAGGAAAAAATTGTCACACCAAGGATGCCTTCAAGGAACAATGCACCCACAAGTAGAAGCCATGAAGCCTCAAGCAAATGAAGAAAACATTGTAATTTTCGACCTTTCTAGTCCTACATCTTAGTTACTCATTTGAATATTATTTCATATTGGTGCCTATGCTGAAATAAATTGTGGATGCTTTAGGTTGGTAGGGATGTTATATTATATCTTTGTCCTAAGAGACGACACCTGTTGCTAAAGCAACAATTGTGTCAATGACCCAAGCGACACAATTGGGAGGTCAAGCTCTTGGTGTTGAATATTTTGAAGTAATTGTGAATGTTGTGTTGAAAAAAGATGCATTGCTCCCTCGTCCATATGATGATATGAAAACAATGGCTGATGCTCACTATATGCCCATTGCTTGGCCACATAATAAGGTATAGAATATGAATATAGATTATTGTTTTTTAACTGTAATGTCTAACCTTCAAAATCTAAATCTATCTTTTTAACATTGGTAGCTTAAGTGCTGCAACAAGCGACCTCAATCTCAACGTGCAGGTATTTACATCCAATCTTTACTTTCCAACTAGTATGCATTTTTTATGTGTGGGCTGCATATGCTAGCTATTAGTTCACTTCAATTGAAAAATCAGCTAGCAGGTGGTTAGCTTACAACCTTTCCCTGGAGCATTTTAGCTAACAGGTTCCCTAGGAGCCTAGCTGCAAAGTAGATTTCCCTTTGCTATTGTAGTTTACTAAACAACAGATCCTTGAAAAAGAAGAAGATTTAGGTCTTCTTGTGTGACCAGCATTCAATCCTAAGGTCACCAGTTAGAAGATTTAGGTCTTTTAGCTCTGCAATACTGCTATATATGTCACCTGTAATGAGTAAGGACAATGTTTCAAGTTTAGTCCATTGCCCAAATCCATGAGGCGATCTCTCCAAAGATCGGCAATTGTCATTTCTTAGGTGCTTGATTGGTGATGCTGTCATGCGACTAAAGAGGAGATCGATCCTCTCATAATATATATCGGAGGAATAATCTAGGCGGTAGCGAGTTCATTTTTAACCCCCATGTGCGCATGATGCATGTTACTTCAGCTTGGATTTCTTCCTCAAAAAAACTATGGCTTTGGCCTGTATATAATCTATTTTCCTTGAAGGTGTCATGACATATATGTGTATATGGTCCACATGCGTCTGTGCAAACTCACCAATTCTGAATTCATTCAAAATTAACAAGCTTATCGTACTCTGAGGCCTATATATAGCTACCGACCTACCGGACTTAACTTTCCAAAGTGATCTGTTGTTGCTTTCTTTTACCGTGAGTCAAACAAGTTGCACATCTCTCACGGTGTAAATATATGCCTTATTCTTCCTCCCGGTGATCTGTTGCTTTCTTTTGCCTTCGTTTCCTTTTCTCTCGTGACAATGTCTCTTTCTATGATCCGCAAAGATATTGGTACTCTTGAACCATTGATTTGAAGAAGAAAATGGTACATTTGAAGCGAACTATATGTACTCAACTTTTTCAATTATCTTGTTTTTGATTTCATTTTCATCTGAGTTGACTATCCTTGGAAATTATGTCGTAGAACACTCCACCAAGATTAATTTTTACAACTTTTACTTAGACATACCCATTTTTATTTGTAATCTTTTAGAAGAGAAGTGCAAATTTTTCAGTTTGCATGCTTGATGTCGGGTAGAATCTCAAGTTTGCCACACCCTTTAAAGTTTAAGGATTGCAAACATTGTAGTTTACCAATTGAGCAGGTAATGTGTCAAGGGAATTGCAAAGCGACATATCAAAATTTTGCAGGTTTTGAAGTTGCCCTATGGAATCTGTAAGGTCTGAAAGTTACAAGCGAGTAAAGATTCAAGGTGTCTAGATTCTCAAGGTTGCATATTGACATGGGAAGCACATAAAGATTCTTTGAAATTGGTTAAATGAAGTGTTTGCAAATTGTGGAGGCTCTTGATGCAATTGGGTAGAGTTACGATAGGGGTTGAAGAAGTATCCAAGTACCTCAAGTGTTTCAATTTACCAATCGATTGGGGAAGCTGTCTTATTTAATGCAAAGGGTAGAAAAACCAACTAGCTGTGGTATTTGTGAGGCAAATTGAAAACAACAACAACAAGGATAGGCATTTATTTTTAAAATGTTTGTTTCTCCTTTAGCTAGAAAAATGATATTGACAATAACATTCATATTTGTTGTCTATTGCCACTCACTGTCTTTTGTCTTTAGCTAGAATAGATGTTCAATTCTCCACCACTCATCTGTATGTAAAATTAAAATAAGTAGTAATGTTGCCGAACTTCCTCTTTGCCCATGTCAGATAGATAGAAGCAATCTGCAACAAGGAGCAATCACACCATTAGCATAACCATCATTTTGCTTTATTTGAAAAGCAGGATTGTTTAGCTTTTTCTCCAAAGAAAAATTTACATGTTAGTTTACCATTGGACTTGCAGACTTGAAAATTGAAGTTGCTTATGACCATATGACTCTTTTGCAGGGGCACGAGAATGACTGTGACACTCAAAGCCTCAAGTGCTGTTTGATTGACCAAGAATCTTTTTGTGAAGTCTAGAAGCATGTGTAATCTTTTGTAATCATGACAGTTATGCCACTGTGTACTATTCTTTTGTACATCCAGACCAATATGTTGGATCTGTTGGTAGCCAATTAACTAGAGCTAGTTAGATTGATTAGTGCACCTTCTGCTACTTAATGAAATCTTTTGTAATCATGACAATTTCTAATCTATATAATTACTGATGTTACCTTATGGAGTATATGTTTTCATCTGTTGAAAGTATTAGCAAGAATCTTGCTGTGGTTAGTCATCTGTTATAAGTGCTTAAAAAAATGGAAAATTAATTTTATCGTCACCACATCTGTCGGTAAAAGTTTTGTCTATCGGTAAAAGGTGTCTGTCGGTAAAGATTTGTCTGTCGGTAAAAGTAGTAAATCAAAGGCAAGCGGTCTGTCGGTAAAGATTTATGCATCGCTAAAACCTTTAACACGGGACTTACACCAGCACCTTTTTTACTGTCGCTTAAAAGCTTTACCAAGCAGACATCTTGTCGCTATAGGTGGCTTTTAGCGACAGACAAGCTGTTGGTATATTTAGGGCATGGTGTAGTGTCCGTGCAACCACAAGTGCTGGTACGAGACAGCCTAAATCTATTAAGTTGCATACATCTGGCTTTGCATATTGGTAGGCGAGAGATAGAAGAAGCACTCTAGGTAGGTTTTCTTGTGAGGGGCTTCCACACCTCGATGTGGGTAAATGCATGTCGGTACAACAGTGTACGCCTTGTTATGGGAAGAAACTTTTATTGCAGGGGTACTACCCATACTACCATTCCAAACGATAGGGTATGTCTGCCATTCATGTTTCTTCTCCATAGTAAGGATTAACGTCACTGAGCTGGTGCAAAGTCGGGTTTAAGTAATATAACGGTTATGTTATGATCTCTCTGCAGCACACCAAAGGAAGTGTGTCAATTGCACTGCACAAAGAACTGATCATTTCTTGTGGGTAAAATTGTACACCTCTGCAGAGTGTAAATCTAATTAATTAGCCACGCCTATGGTCAGAGGCACTTGGTAACGTCATCACACAGCTAGATGTTTTCTTATTTTCAAAATGGGATTATTTTCACCTGATGTGTCTTGTTCTGGAAAACATTGTGGTTATGACATGGGTTGGCAGGAAATTGGATATCTCGACGCACACATCATGGAGGACTGCGAGTTGTTACTTATGCTCTACTGTTACTTTTATATCAATCAAACATGTTTTTACAAATTCCATTTCTCAATTTCAACTTATCTTACAAATCAAATGTTGCTTTATGCAAATTAACTGTAGAAGCCTCTTTTGATATGGTCTGCATTTATGCATTTGCAAATACCACTTTAAATCTTGCTAAGTACGAAAGTACTCAACCTTGCTTATTATGTTGTTTTAGGTGGATAAGACAACGAAGCTCTGAAGAATATCTTTTCGTTGTAGGTTACGGAAATTATATGTGAAGCGATTTTTCTAGTGATTTGTCAGTTGCCTGAGGGTTGAATGGGTACACTACAAAACTTTGCTTCTCCTATGCTACAATTATATACTCTGGATTGTAAAATACATTGTATAATTAGGTTCTGTTGTAATAAAATGATGTATGGTTGTGATTCTAATTGTTATAAATGTACGTACTAGGTACTGATCATGGGACTAGTACTGAATGCATATTAGATTTCTATTTTTGCATTTATGTAAAAATGAGGGTCGCTACACTTGTGTAAGTTATAGTTAATGATTTGAATTGTTTGGTAGAAATATTGGAACCATGAAACTTTGGTCAAAAAAGATTGTGAGAAAAATGTGAAGTATTTATTAATTGAAGTACTATGAATTTCATGTTGTCTGGGTCATGGACAGGGTTCCCATGCTGTCCCTACGGGGCTACAACTTAAGCAGTCTCAGTGGGCTAGGACTGTTTGATCAAGCGAATGAGCAGGCCGGATCTTCTAATAGTGCGTTGATGCAGTGTTTTGCTACCGTACCAACTGCAATGTAAAAAAAATCGAGACATTGATTTTACTACAGTATTTCCAAAAATTTGGATTGTCGCTTTTTATCTAACATTCCACACGCAACAGATTAAGTTATAGTGTAGTGGTAAAATAGCTAAGTAAAAAATAGTAAAAGCATATTCAAAATATAAATATGAATGTAAGTAATTTTTGTCAAATCTATCTTTTAGTTTATTTGGTACAAGAGAATGTAGTGTCAATGTCCTGATGTAAGTCTCCTTGTTAGCAAACATTTATTGACATAAACAAATCAAAGAGTACAATATGCTTTCCGTGTTTGAGAAAGTTGTCCGTAGTTGATGCACTATTACAATTGGGGATGGCTGTAGTTTTTTAAGCCATGATTTGAATGTTTCAGTGTGCCAAAAAAAAAAAGAGTAGTACATCTTCTCTCCATGTTCAAGAGAATTTTTCATTGGATTTCACTGGCCCAATCTATATATATATATATATATATATATATATATATATATATATATATATATATATATATATATATATATATATATATATATATACCGATCCACATCCATCTAAATATTTTCAACCAATAACATATGCTGTTGACAAGAACGATAAATTTGTCTGGTAACTCCAAAAGATTCTCCATTCAAAAAATATTAACCAATCACCATCTTGTCTTGGCCCATTAATTTACCCCCGGCATCTTCTAACAGCCCATCCATATAATAGTTATTCATACGTACATACAAAGCCATTAATACTTGGCCCACATTCATCCACTCATTCTCTCACTAAATTTCTTGGAGCCCGTGCTGCAGTCGGATCTAGATCTGCAGCCCGCTTCTCTCCTCTCTCCTCCAACTCACCATAAATCTGATGTGGCAATTCTTATAGCCTACTTACCTCACCTTATTATACTTGCTCTAATGGGTTTGCCCGCCCCAAGGGCTTTTTATCTCGCCGTCCAACGAACATTACAGCCAAATTTACAAAAATGGATTACGACAGATGATCCTATCTGAACAAGCAAAAGTTTATGTTCCATGGTATCCATCCCGGAGAGGCTCGGAAAGGCCAGCACTAGCTGTATCTGCATGGGGAGGCGAGTCGTCGGCACTCGGCACATGCAAATGCATTCATGCATTCATAGGGGAGTGAGACAGTTGGCATCTGCATAGATCGATCGATCACTTGCCGTCTGCTTACGTATTTGCAGTAGTTTTTGGTGCAGATAAAGAGCGACAGGCCCTTGTGGTTTCTGCTGGCCGGCCTTCTCCAAATGCCTGGCTGCCTCTCGTGCCGTCATGCTGGCCAAATTGCAGGGCTGCAGGCTGTCCTGTCGTTTTTTCTTATATATAAGGGGGATGATAGTGGAGACGTATCTACATACGTGTAAAATATTGTGGTCTGGCCTTGGGGAGATTTTTTTTTGTGGTTGTCTGTGTTGAGGATGCGGTTTTTCTCCCCTTTTTGAAATGATGCAATCACACACACCCCACTGATACTATACACACACATACACACGTACGTGTTTGCTGCATACTTAGAAAAATTTGTAGAGCCTCTATGGTCTCACAATCGCAGTTGTTGGAAGAAATTAGATTTAACCCCCATGATCTAATAAAAAGGATCTCAGATACAAGAATTAAAACACCATATTAGCTATAGATATAGAAGCGTACCTGAACCAAAGCTGTGTACTGTAGATTCGATCAGAATTAGAGGTCTTACAAAGCAATAGGACAGTGTTTCTCCAACTTAGGGTTCACAACATCGATATCGTGATTCACTACCACAAAACAGTACATAGGTGACGTCCTATCTGTAGCTGTTTTTTTGGAACCATCACAAATACATTTATCAGTGGCGGTTTTAAAGTTCAAAATGGCAGGAAGACTATTTGTAGCAGTTTTTGTTTGGAACCGTCACAAATAACTGATTATTTGTGATGGTTTTTCTTTGGAACCAGCATAAATAATGTTGGGATTATTTATGATGATTTTTGGCTAGAACCGTCACAGATAACCCATTATCTGTGGCGGTTTTTCTTTGAAACCGCCACTGATAATATTAGTATTTGTGATGGTTTTTTGTCAAACTGCCAATAATATTTTTATATGTTGTTCCTATAAATACCACTGTAGCTTCGCCATGGTCATCTTTCTCCTGGAGATTTTTGTGTTTCTACTTCCTGTAATTGGTCTAAGGTGTGTGATTAGTTCTCCTCTCTTCATTTGTAGTGATGTAGTTGCAATTTAATACTTAGACCTAGTTTAATTAAGGTTTATAGATGCAAGGTTTAGATTTAGTTTGTGTGAAATCATGTGCTGAAAAATTGTCTTAGTAATGAAATTGGCATTGTAAAGTGGTTGCGATCATGGCATGTGTTGTGCATGTGCATGTGCTGATTGAGATGATTGTTTGATATGCTGGTGATTGCATGATGATGATTTTGCTTGATGCAATGCGCTCGTGTGAGTGGTTGCATGGATTGACTTTGAGTCAAGTCGTGAACTTGTGCTCGGAATTATTTCTTGTTTATTCATGTGCAGGTGTTGCTCGAGGGCGAATGTGGTCGATGACGGGACCGGAACTAGGTTCATGGAGGAACTAAGGTTCGGGACTAGGTTCAGGGAGGAATCGAGATCTTGGTGGTCAAGGATGTCATGCAGGACGTTCGGGCTAGAGAACATGCACATGGAGGCTGGTTAGTCCCGTAATTACAACATGTGGGCTGTACATGTGTGCAAGATTTGTTTTTGGCCATGTTGGGCCAGGTTGAGATGTATACGAACTCTTTCCATGTTAGAAGTGGAGTTGTATTCAATCTCTTTATGTTTGCTCTGTATAAATAGGGGGAGGTGTCTCCTGTTTATGAGAGTCAGGTATTAGGGTTTGTACTCTTTTGTTTGGAGTACTGTTAGACAAACAGAAATAAAAATCTTTCTTATGGTCTTTGCTTTTTGTCCAGCGGCTGGAACGTCTCGTAAAAAGAAAATCCGAGCAGCTTTGTGTCTTGCGTGCATGCATGTGTTGGTGATGAAGAAGGCAACTAGAGAATTTGAAGAGCTCTCAGCACCTTGAGTTGCTTTTAGTCCGGCGTAGATTGGAGCATCGACTGAAGTTTTGTCCGTCGCAGCTGTTACGAAGTTCATCACGGAGTTTGGTTTTTTGCAAAGGTATCATCTTGCAAAGGTAATATCTTAAGATCCATAGGTCTGATCGAGTTGATTCTTTTTGGGTTAGCTTCAGAATTGAATCTAGTTTCTACAGTTATGATTTCACATCAATCCAATAGTTAGATCTTTGAGAATTACTATTTTTATGAACTAGTTGTCGATCGCTGCTCGCCGATTCTGGAGCCGGTCGCCTGGATTGCTCTCTTGGTCACTGTTGCTCTCCAACAGTGAAAGTGGCACCCGACTGCTCTCCAACTGTGTGAACTAGTCTCCCGACTGTTCACCGACTACGTGAACTGGCCTCCTGACTGTTCACCGACTACGTGAACTGGTCTCCAATCAGTTTGATTTTAAATTGGGGTGTGTTAGAAAAAATCATCAAAAATTTGATATTAGCTTCCGCGCAATCATTCACCCCCCCTCTGATTGCTACATTAGTATATTTCAATCCTACAGTTTGTTTTTATTTACCTAGCATTTTGTAGATGATGAATTTATTACCTTACTCCATTAGATTAAGTTATCTACCTTTTTAGATGATGAATTATGATCAAGTATATATCAAATTTATTTACTTAAGATTATTGGATATTTACAAAAATTAAATTTTAGTTAATATGGAAGATGGGTGATCTTGAAATTGCCTTGTATTTTGAAGTGATGAATTTATTATGTAGCTCTTTTGGAGGATAAATTTAATTTTGGCTAGGCACAAGCATATATAAAAATGAAGTAATTAAGATTGTTTTTTAATTACCATTAATTCTTTACCATTAGTGCATGCATATACATCTTGCTCCATTAGTGGCTATTGTTAGCTAATTTTTATCAAGCATATATCAAATTTATTTAATTAAGATTATTAGATATTAATAAAAATTAAATTTTAGCTAATATTGTAGATGGGATCATTAAGTTGTATTGCATTTCAACATAATGAATTTATTATCTAGCTCTTTAGGAGGATAAATTTAATTTTGGCTAGGTATGAGCATATTTAAAATTTAAGTAATTAATATTTTTTTAATTACCATTAATTTTGTACCGTTAGTCGTGTATATACATCTTGCTCCATTAGTGGCTATTATTAGGTAATTTTTATGAAGCATATATTAAATTTATTTACTTAAGATTATTAGATATTAGAAACATTAAATTTTAGTTAATATGGTAGGTTTGTGATCATGAAGTTTCCTTTCATTTTGGTCGATGAATTTATTATGTAGCTCATTTAGAAGATAAATTTAATTTTAGTTATGTATGAGCATATATTTCAATTAAGTAATTAAGATTAGGAAAATAATTAGCATTAATTTTGTACCGTTAGCGGATATTGTTGGATATTGAATTAATAATTTATTTAATTAAGATTATTGGATATTAATAATTGTTTAAATTAATTAATTATTGCAGATGGATCAGAGTTGGATGTACAATGTGAACTGTTACAGACGAGAATACATCGATAGCGTATCTGCTTTTCTAAGAGCCGTCGAAGAGAACAGCTTGCAAAAGAAGACGAAATATATACATTGTCTATGATTGCAACAATGAAAAGATGTTTTTGGATAAGGAGGCCACATAGAAGAAGAGATCCATATTTTAGGACTTCCCTATTCGAAGGACTTAGAAGTTCGACACTGCATCGACATTATGCATGTAGAGAAGAATGTATGTGACAGCATGCTTGGTCTTTTACTGAATATTACTAGAAAAATAAAGGATGGACTCAAGGCACAAAGGGACCTAGAAGATATGAAAATCAGAGCCGAGCTACATCCTCAAGATACCGGGAAAGTCTGACTTTACCTTCTCTCAACTTGCTACACTCTATCCAAGAAAGAGAAAACAGATCTCTGCAAGTGTTTGTAGGGTGTTAATGTTCCATCTGGTTACTCCGCAAACATCAAGAAATTGGTATCGATGAAAGATTTGAAGTTAACTGGCATAAAGTCTCATGATTGTCATGTAATGATGACACAAATGCTACGTATTGCAATTAGAGGTATTTTTCCTGACAAGGTCCAAGAGGCAATCATGAGGTTGTGTTTCTTTTTTAACGCGATTTTACAGAAGGTCATCGATCCTATTGGACTTTATGAACTACAGCTGATGTGGTCCAGACTCTATGCAAGCTAGAAATATATTTTCCTCTATCATTTTTCGATATCATGGTTCATCTCATTGTTCACCTTGTGAATGAAATAAATATTTGCAGCCCCATATTCCTGCATCAAATGTACCAATTCGAAAGGTATATGGGTGCTCTGAAGAAATATGTACGTAATCGATCTCGGCCAGAAGGCTCCATTGTAAAAGGTTATGCAACTGAGGAGGTTATTGAGTTCTGCGCTGATTACATGGACAAGGTCAAACCAGTAGGAGTGCTTGTATCTCGCCATGAGGGCAGGCTAGCTGAGAAAGGTGTAATAGGAAAGAAATCTATAAATTCTTACGATCTTGTTTTGTTCAAAAAAGGCCATTTCACAGTCTTGCAACAGTCAGTTGAGGTGTACTCATATATGGATATACACAAGGATGAGCTATGGAGGGAAAACTGTAGACGGTCAGAGGTTTGAATAATAAAATAGTACAATCGTTTGTTCAATCATTGGTTCAGGGAGCACAGGTCTAGTGAAGAAATGAGTCTTACGTTGAGGTGATTGGCAAAAGGGCCTTTAGGTACAATTGTGACATGGCAAGGATATGACATAAATGAATATACATTTTAGATGAGAGCTTAGGATAGCAAAAGCACTTACCAAAATAGTGGTGTCCGTATAGATGCCTACGACAACACAGGAAGTAAGAAGAGCAACTACTATAGGTTCATAGAGGAGATTTGGGAGCTTGACTACTGCATTTTCAAGATCCCGATGTTTCAATGTCATTGGGTACAACTCCAAAAGAGTGTCAAGGTGGACAATTACGGCTTCACTACTGTGAACATCAAATATGTCGGATACAGAGACAAACAATTCGTACTTGCGAAGCAAGTATCACAAGTCTTTATGTAATTGACCCGGCAAATAAGAAGCGCCATGTAGTTCTTTAAGGAAAAAAGAAGGATCGTCGGAGTTGAGAATGTCATGGATGAGGAAGAGTACAATTAGTTTGATGAGTTCCCTCCTTTCGTAGATGGCAGCATCAGGCTCGAGAAAGAAACATGTCGATGTTTGGGAAATAGGTCCCCGTCGAGCTTACTTGTTGACTGAGGGATCAACACGGCCTCTTTTTGGTGAAGGGTTTGCGTTTGAAAAATGCTCTTAGAATCGGATACTCAAAAAATAGACAAAGTGGTTTATACTGGTTCGGGCCTCTCACAACGGAGATAACAACCCTACTCCCTAGTGGTTTTCACTATTGCTCACGAACTCTTACAGGAAGGTTCGAGTATGTCTGTGTGTTTTTCTTCATCTGTCCCACTTTACTGATCTATTAGGGGGGTTCTTATAGCTTACAGGATAAATGAAATAACTGTAGCCGAATAATGCGTGATTAACCATGGTCGTAACTGTAGCCTTGATTTTTGCCACATTCTCATCGTGGGCATAATGGCCCTAGATCGTAGCGTAATTATCGCCACGTACACGTTGTGGGGTAAACACGATCTTCCGATCATGCTCAAGGATTCCCCTGGCTCTGACCGATTTTCGCACGTTCCCGAGCTTGCATGCTCGGGGACGAGCTAGTATACTTGGGGACGAGCTTGGGTGCTTGTTCCGGTCGGGCGAACTCACCACCGGCCAGACTATCCGAGGGTCCTCCTTGGGGACACCATCCAAGGGCATGCATGGTCGGCCAAAACTGACTGCCAGGGTATAACAATCCTTATGGAGATTAGTAAGACCACCGGCCAGACTATCTGAGTCCCGTTGTCGGCGTACTTTACGCCAGGGTACCCTCTCCACCGCAGATAAGTAAGACCACATGACGGCTTGGCGAGCAAGTGGCGATCAGGCCTAGCACGTCAGGCACCGGCCCACGTGGCGACCTGGCGAGCGGTGGGCGATCAGGCCTTGCTTGCCGGGCGTCGGCCTCCTTGGCGGCCTGACAGGCAGGCGGGTGATCAGGCCTAGCCCGTCGGGTGTCGGCCCCTATGGAAGCCTAGCGAGCAGGTGGGTGATCAGGCCCTGCCCGCCAAGCGTCGGCCTCCTTGACGGCCTGACGAGTAGGTGGGTGATCAGGCCCTGCTCGCTAGGCGTTAGCCCCCATAGGTGGCTTTGGCGGTGAGGCGATTAGGCCCGCCCTTGAGCGTCGGCCTCCTTGGTGGCTTTGGCGATCGAGCCCTTCTCCTCGGCGTCGGCCCCATAGGCGGCTTTGGCAGGCATCACGAACAATCGGGACACCTGCCGGGTGTCAGCCTCCTTGGTGGCGTGGCGAGCAGGCGGGCGATCAAGCCTTGCTCGCCTAGCATCAGCCCCCATAGGCGGCTGGCCGTAGTGACGTCGAGCCACTGCACGGGCGTCGGCCTCCTTGGAGGCTGGCGCAGCGACGAAGCGTCGAGCCCTACCACAGGCGTCGGCCCGTGGCGGCCTAGCGAAAGTGGGCGATCACGCCTGCTGCATAGCGTCGGCCCCAGTGGCTTTGGCGGGCGAGGCGATCAAGTCTGCTCATGGGCGTCGGCCTCGCGTGGCGGCGAGCCCGTGACGACAAAAGAATGAGAAGAAGGTTTCGCCTCGAAGTCTCCTTCATCTGGCACGCTGTGTCAAGGCCATTGATTGCGAGGAATTCTACGGTCGACATGGCGACGGCCCATCCCTCTAACGCCTCATACCTAACCCATCGCAGGAATGTCACATCCCCGGTGAAGCCACACAGCGACATTAAATGGGGCTTGAAGGACAAGGCTACAGCGATGGGTGTAATAAATGAGTCATGGGTCAGTATGATAAGACCATAGAGATGGGTGTAATTAATGAGTTGTATATCAGTATGATGTCACCTTCCTACCTGCCCGAGCCAGCCCACTCTATATAAGGGAGCTCTAGTGCATGGGGAAAGGGAGGTCGGTCGATCAATCGAAAGGCTTAGCGAAAAAAGAGCAGAACAAACTAAAAGAAGCATTGTAATTGCCTCCATACTCCATCAACAAAGATCTAGCAGGACATAGGGCTGTTACCCGGTCTAGGGGGCTTGAACCTGGGTACATCACTATGTTCTTTGATCTGTTGATCCCCTAAATCCCTTGCGCGAGAGTCATTAGGGTTTCCAACTGTGAAGATGCCCTCTACCGAACCCTAACCTCCATCCTCAGAGGACCTCCTGTCCGTTGACAGGGTCCTGTCCAGCGAAATACGCTGACAGGGACGCACTAGGTAGGGGGCTAGTGGTTGTCTCACCCGGCCATCTCTGCGATGGATTCCGTCTCCTGTTTGCCAGGACCGCACGTCTGGTGATTGCGGGTTCACATTCACAGCAACAAGGGGCGGCGGAGGCTAGCAGCGCCCAGAACACGTCCCAGCGCTCCCGCCGGATGAGGGATCGCCTCACACCGCCCCCGCAGGAAGGCGGTGGTACCCCCTGGCAGCGGTTGAACATCCGGTTTGGCATCGGCTGGCCATGGAGGCAGCCACTCCAGCCCAGAACCTGCATGCGATTCGTCTCCTCCTGGACCACCCTCCGGTGGAACTTGCGAGAGACACCCCAGCCATGCCGTGGCTGTGGGACATTGCTGGCCATATAAACGCAGCCTAGCTCCGCGTAGGGATGCCCAACCGATCGGGAACCATCGGCACCCCTCGATCAAGGGTGCGTCCTAACCGCACCGAAGCTTCCAGCCGCCCGAGCAGGAAGCATTCTGGCCAGGAGGGCCAGGATAAAGGAAAGGGCATACAAGAAGAGGGTCCCGATTTCGTGAGGAGCAGCGAGGACTTGAGGGTTCATCTAGAGAAGCACCGCTGGTGGCGCGGTGATGACTTATGTGATCACCTGCAGCGCCGTCGAGCCTAGGGGCAAGGCCGCGATAGGCGGATGGCTCCTGGGGATGAGGGCTCCTCCCATGACTCTCACCTTCAGAGCGAGGAGAAGGTCCGCTCCTCCGACTCTTTGGGGAGTCGCGATCCGCACTCCCTGGCACGGTCTCTGGGCCGGGGATTAGGTGGACAGCAGGACTCCCCCTACGGCGTCAGATGCCAGGCGTTTTTCCGACGGCTGCGTCGTGTGGCATAGCCCAAAAGATTTCGCTCGGCCTCCATCGAGAAGTACGACGGCACCACCAATCCGGAGGAGTTCTTACAAATCTATACCACGGTGGTGTGGGCCGCTTGCGGGTCTGAAAAGGCCACGGCCAACTACTTCCCAATGGCCTTGACGGGGTCCGCCCGATCTTGGCTGTTGAACCTCCCGCGAGGATCAGTACGCTCATGGGAGGAGTTGTGCGGCCTCTTCGTCGCCAACTTTCAGGGCTCCTACACATAACCGGGCGTGGAGGACGATCTCCATGCCCTCGAGCAGGAAAGAGGGGAGTCATTGCACGACTTTATTCGACGATTCTACCATTGTTGCAACATGATTCCCCGTATTTCGGAGTAGTTGGTCGTCATCTCCTTTCCAAGAGGCGTTCGAGACCGCAAGATGCAGGAGAAGATGGCCACCCACAACATCACCACCACCTTCGAGATCTTCTCCCTGGCGCACAAGTCTTGGTATTTGGTGGCGGAGGTTAGGGTGGTGTGCAGCTGATGGGGATGAAGCGGGACCTCGAGGTCCGCCACCAAACTAAGAAAACCTGGCGTGGCCAGTTGAGACGAGGCGGGTCTTGACGGTGGCGTGAGCATCAAGATACCAAGCCACAAGGCGCGGCAATGCCGTGATCGGCGGGATGACCGCCGTGGCCGTGAAAGCGATCACCGATCGGAGAATGACCATCGGGAGGTGAAGGAGGCGACCATACGCCCAATCCTGAGACCAACACCCACGACACGGCGGTTGGCGGGTTGTGAGTAAGATGGTCGGCGGTGGCTTAAAGCGCCGCCCTGCGGCGGCGATCAAGGCGAAGACCACCGTGGCCTTCCAACAAGCAGATCATGCCGTGGCATACATTCATGGTGGCTTGTCACTGCCCTCAACACGACGTACAAGCGGTGAGAAGGAGTCGTGCCCGCGGCACAGGGAGTTCGGTGGTCGGATGCGAAGTGGTCGGGTGATCACTTTCGATCGGGCGACCACCACAAGCTTGCTGGCCTAGGTCACCGTCCGATCGTGGTTTCGCCGACGATACAAAATGTGAAGCTTGGGCGAGTGCTAGTGGATGGAGGGAGCTCCATCAACCTCCTGTCCTCCCAGGCATTTCGGGTGCTTCAGATATCACGACGGGAGTTGCGCCCGGCCTTGCCCTTCTATGGCATCGCCCCGGGGACTGGCTCGGTGCCCTTGGGCCAGGTGCGCCTCCCCGTCACCTTCGGGGAGGAAAGTAACTACCGTACGGAAATGGTCGACTTCGAAGTTGCCGACTTCGACCTCCCGTACAACGCCTTACTTGGCCGACCGGTGTTGGCCAAGTTCATGGCGGTGACCCACTATGGATACATGTTGGCGAAGATACCAGGGCCTAGTGACCCCATAGTTATCCGGGTGGATAGGCCAGAAGACTTGCGTTGCCACAAACACGCACTGGACCTAGCCGGCGCCACCTGCGTGAAGCCGGCTGATGCCGCCTTTCCGAGAGCCCCTCAGGCGAAGACCCGTGCCTCGCCCGGCTCGGCCGGCGAGGTGAAGGTGGTCTCCCTGAGTGTGGGCGAGCCCGGGAAGACCATCAACATTGGCACCAGCCTTAGCGCCAAATAGGAAGACGCGCTCGTCACCTTCCTCCGATCTAATTCCGACATGTTCGCCTGGCAACCGTCCGATATGACTGGGGTCCCCAGGGAGGTGATCGAGCATCGATTGGCAATGCTCGAGTCGCTTCGGTCGTAGAAAAGGTCGGAGGCAGGCACAGGCGGCAAGATGCCATTTGGGAGGAGGTAGAGAAGCTGCTGCGCACAGGGATCGTATTGGAAGTCTCTCACCCTGAGTGGCTTGCCAACCCTGTGTTGGTTAAGAAATCCAACGGGAAGTGGTGGATGTGTGTTGACTTCACTGACCTCAACAAGGCCTACCTGAAGGATCCTTACCCCCTGCCGCGTGTTGATCTCATCATCGACTCAACGGCAGGGTGCGAGCTGCTGTGCTTTCTAAACGCGTACTCTGGGTACCACCAGATTAGCATGGCCGCAGAAGACGAAGAAAAAACTGCTTTTGTAACCCCCATGGGTATATATTGTTATATCAGAATGGCTTTCGGGTTAAAAAATACTGGTTCTACTTATCAATGCGCCATGCATATTACTTTCCGCCCACACATAGGGCGAAATCTTGAGGTGTACGTCGATGACTTGGTTGTGAAAGTTAAGAAGAGCGAAGATCTAATCGAATACTTGGAGGAAACATTCGCCAACCTCCGGAAGAATTGCTTAAAGCTCAACCCTGAGAAATGTGTGTTCGGCGTGCCCTCTGGGAAGCTGTTGGGGTTCCTCGTGTCCAGTCGAGGCATTGAAGCCAATCCTGACAAGATAGCTGCCATCGAGCACTTGAAGCGCCTTGATTCGGCTCAAGCAGTGCGATTCTGGCTGGTCACTGGCCTCCCTCGGGCGATTATCGCCCATTTGAAAAAAGCACGCCCTATTCAAGCTGTTGAAGAAGACCAACCACTTCGAGTGGACTAAAGAGGCTCAATGAGCATTTGAAGACCTGAAGCAATACCTCTCCTCCCTGCCAGTACTAGTCGCCCCCAAGCTTGGTGAACCATTGCTCCTATACATTGCTGCTACCCCTGTGGTGGCGAGGCGTCTTGGTGGCGAGAGGAGGCGTCTAAAGCCAGATCTACTATGTCGACAAGGTACTACAGAGGCGAGACTAGGTACCATAGCGCTTGAAGATGTTGTCTGTTGTCTGGTGGTATCCAGAAGGCGTGGCACTACCTTCGGCGAGATCATGGTGGTCACCGCCTATCCTCTGTGAGAGATCCTACACAACCGAGAAGCTGAAGGCCGCAACGCCAAGTGGTCGGTGGAACTGGGGGAATTTTGTCTCAAATTTGTACCCCGCACTGCCATTAAGAGCGAGAAGCTGGCGGAGTTTGTTGTCAAGTGGACTACCGCCGCTCCTAAAGCCAAAGAGATACCCGTGCCTTCTCGGTGGACCTTGTTCTTCGACGGCTCCTTCAGGCTCGAAGGCGCGGGGGCTGGAGTTGTCCTAGTCTCCCCGACCGGTGACATCCTCTAGTATGTGGTCGCCCTGGATTTCAAGGCCACCAACAACATCGCCGAATATGAGGGCCTGCTAGCAGGGCTGCGCGCTGCCTCGGCGTTAGGCGTCCGACGCCTCCAAGTCAAAGGCGACTCCCTGCTGGTTATCAATCAGGCGAGGAAGGAATTTCAATGTTCTGACCCCACCATGGCAGTCTACCTGGCGGAGGTCAGAAAGATGGAGTGCCACTTCGAAGGATTGGGATATATCCATATCCCTCGTCGCGACAACCATATGGTGGACGAGCTTTCACAGCTCGTGTCCTCAAGAACTTCTGTCCCAGTCGGGGTCTTTGAAGAAAGACTATTGCGACCGTCCGTTGCTGCCCCCGGTTCAGGTGGGGACGATGGTGCAGCCGTTGCGGCCTCTAACTCAGGTGGGGAGGGCAGCGTAGCTGTCGTGGCCTCTGGTTACGGGAGGAAAGCTGACACGCGCCAACCCCAAGTCCGGGAGGGAAGGGCGGCGTCCTTGGTCTTGACACCGGGGAAAAGCCTGGTTAGGCGGAGTACCCAGGCGATCACCACATGATCTCCACACTTAGCTGGGAAGGGCGGTGCATGGATCCTATCCTAGCCTACCAGCGATACTGAGTGATCCCCGACGATGATGTCTCAGCTAAGAAAATTGCACGCAAGGCCAAGTGCTATACTCTGGTAGGTGGGGACCTATACCGCCAGAGTAGAAATGAAATTCTACTGAAGTGCATCACTCGGGAAGAGGGGAGTAATCTGCTCTCTGATATCCATGGAGGCTTGTGCGGGAGCCATATGTCCAGCCAGACGCTTGTCGGCAAAGCGTTCCGCTAAGGATTTTATTGGCCTCTCGCCCTCGGGATGCTTGCGGTGGTGAGAAATGCAGCATGCCAATTCTTCGCCAGGCAAATCCACCGACCGGCCTAAGCTCTGCAAACCATCCCGCTCTCTTGGCCGTTCGCGATCTGGGGGCTGGATATCCTGGTTTCGTTCCCGCGGGACATAGGGGGCTTCACCCATCTATTCGTCGCCATCGACGAGTTTACCAAGTGGGTTGAAGCTGAAGCAGTACGTGCTATCACGGCTTCCGCTGCTATCAAGTTCATCCACAAAATCTTCACCCGCTTTGGAGTCGCCAATCGCATCATCACCAACAATGGCACCCAATTCACCAGCGTAACCTTCCTGGAGTTTTGTGATGAGATGGGCACTAAGGTGTGCTTTGCTTCAGTGGCCCATCCAATGAGTAATGGCCGAGCAGAGCGTGCCAACGCGTTGGTGTTGAGGGGCCTCAAGACTAGAGCATTTGATTGGCTCCTGGCGAGGGCCTTGATGAGCGGAAGAACTCTGGTACGTGCTATGGTAACCGTACCACACCCAGTCGAGCAACTGGAGAAATGCCTTTCTTCCTGGTCTACGGCGCAGAAGCTGTCCTTCCGTCCGAGCTGTCGCTCGGCTCTCCACGCGTCTCAGCATTCAACGAGGAAGGACAAGAAAGGCGCAGCGGAGAAGAAGTCAACCTTCTGGAGGAGGTCTTGTGCGAAAGGCGGCCTTGCGTGCCGCTTCGGTACCGGCATAGTCTCGGCGGTACCACGCCACCGGGTCAGAGAGAACAACGACAATGGGCGACTGGTCTTGTGCGAGAATCGAGGCGCATGTTGGGCTCCTAAGCTGTCTCTCTCTGGTGGGAGGGCCCTTTAAGGTGGTCTCGATATCTCGACGGGCGATGCAGTTGCCCGAGGACGACCAAGAGCTGGCCAACTCCTACAGCGTGGAGTTGTTCGAAAATTTTATCCATAGGCTGTAAGTACTCGGTAGTTAGCTCTGATCAGCTGCATGGGTGGGCTTTCCCGGTGATCGGCGAATATGATCGATAAAGTCGTTTGCCTTAAAGGCTTTTGCTTTCTTTCCCTACTTATGCCCCGGTGGGTAATATTTCACATGGGTGTCATGGGTACTGTTGGTTTGGCCGCTTCTTGTTGATATACGGTAACACCCGGCGCTCACATCGTGCAAGGACGGGCGACCAAGAGCGCGAGTGTAGCACGGTGCTCCAACGCGGCTCGCACACCTCGGGTTGGCTCTGCGAAGCACCGCTGGCCCAATACCACTCCTGGGAACCTGCTGCCTTGCCGCGCGACGTTGCGGTCAGGTTCCAAGAAATCACAAGGGCCTAAGTTCCAAAAGGAAAGGGACCATGATAACCCCGCGCCGGGACTTACGTTCTCTAATATATTTCTTGCATGCCCCACGTAACGTCTACTTGTCTTTTCAGTAGCTACGTGCAATCGCAGATGAAGTGCTGGAGCACTGGCGCAATTTAAACCTTCAGGATCTTATCGCGGCAAGCCTGGGGGCTGGTCGCCCGGCGATCCGTGATCAAGATAAGTTATTTTGCACTAAGCATTATTGACCTATCTTTGGCATTTGCGCCCTGTAGGGTCGAGTTGTGCATGATTGTAACAGGCGCCGGTGACCTAACAGCTCCTTGCTGATAAAGCGAGACACCTAGCGTTCGCGTCGCGCGAGGACGAGTGACCAGGAGTGTGAGTGTGGCACGGTGCTCAAACGCGGCTCGTACACCTCGGGTTGGCTCTGCGAAGCACCGCTGGCTGTCACCGCGAGCACCGCTGGCCCAATACCACTCCTGGGAACCTGCTGCCTTACCGCGCGATGCTGTGGTCAGTTTTCAAGAGATCACAAGGATATAAGTTCCGAAGGGGCATGAGCCAGTGACAACCTTGTGAAAGGACTCAGAATCTATCTGTCTACGTCCTGTATGCCTTGCTTAACTTTTGTTTGCGTTTATAGCAGTTGCTTGCAATCACCCAAGAAATGTCGGAGCATTGACCTAACCTAAGTGTTCAGGTTTGCATTGAGGCAAGTCTGGGGGCTGGTCGCTTGACGATGGAATCAAGCAAACACAAGCGCATACAATCGAGCAAACACGCAGGTAAAGTAAAAAGATGCCAATTTCATTACAATTGCTAAGGTAGTTTTGGCATACAGACAGGCAAAACAAGATCAAAAAAGAAGAAGATAAGGGAAGCAACTCGGGCCATCAGTTGTCATTGGCAACTTGGATATGCCTGGAGTCCTCCTCGACTTCTGCCTCCACCACCGCTGCGTCAAGGTCCGGGTCCTCCACCGCCATCATGCCGGCCACATGCTCTGCCGCCTCGCGCACACGCGCCTGCGCTCGGGCCTCGTCTCCCTCAATGCCGGCCACAGCAGCATTGGGTCAAAGGAGGGGTCACGGTTGGCGTAGCACGCCAACACGATCGACGCAGTGGCGATTGCAACTTGTTGTCCTTCCTGGGTGGAGCGGGTGGCCAAGGTGGCGGGCAGGCCGCTGAGCGCCTCGGCAACTTTGGTGATGTAGTGCATATACTGCATTGCTGAAGGCTCGAGTGGCTCACGGAGGTCTACTCAGCTGACTCGAGACCTTGCCATCTTGTTGGTAAGCGGTGAAGCATGAACGAAGTTATGCGGCGTCTTGACGCTGCTCATCCACCGCTTTATACATGCCTCCTCGGCAAATCATCAATCCTCGGCAAAGGGTACTTGTTCTTGATCGTCACTTCATTAAGTGCACGATAATCAATGCACATCCTTAAACTCCCATCCTTCTTCCTGACGAACAAAACTGGCGCTCCCCACGGGGAAGAACTCAGTTACTCAGCCGAATAAAACCTTTCTCAAGCAATTCCTCAATTTGCTTCTTCATCTCAACTAGCTCATCGGTTGGCATCTGATATGGCCTCTTTGCTATTGGTGCTGTTCCAGGTACCAACTCAATGACAAACTCGATGTCCCGATTTGGCGGCATGCTTGGCAAATCTTTAGGGAATACTTCTGGATAATCTCTAACTACTGGCACATCCTCTAGATTAACCACCTTCATGCTATTGATCATCAACTGACCATTGCGAACTGTGGTTGCACGCACTTCCACCTTCTTGCCACTAGGGCTTTCTAAGGTTACCATCCTTTGGCCATAATCCAAAACAGCCTTATGCTTGGATAACCAATCCATTCCTAGGATGACATCAAAGGTTTGGGTATCTAACAGGATAAGATTCGCTAGGAACTCTATCCCATTCATAAGCAACTTAACTCCCAAACACCCAAAGCTAGACCGAAGTTCAGATCCTGGAGCTTGGACTAGAAGCACACATTTAAGATTCTTAACAGCAAATCCATTTTTCAATGCAAAACTCCGAGAAACAAACAAATGCAAAGCTCCAGAATCAAATAAAACTGTAGCCGGTACTGAGTTAACCAAGAACTTACCCAGTACGACGTCGGATGCTTCCTGAGCTTCATATGCGGTGATGTGGTTGATCCTCCCACGCACCGTCATCTAAGGCGATGCTCTGTTGCACTAGCACTTTTCGGTTCCCTCGACCTTTGGAGCTTTGGGCTGCGATCTTGCTCAAGTTGAAGCGGACTGGAGTGATTCCTCCCCTCTTCGGACACTTATTGGCGAAATGCCCAAGCTCATTGCAAGAGAAGCATCTCTTGGGAACTGGCGGTTGACTTCCTATAGCTGCATTGCCCACTGGCGTCGGCGTCTGAAAACCCTGACTGGCGGGGCGAGGTGTCGGAGCTGATGCCCTGCTTGGCAACTAGGGTTGAATCCTAGCAAACTGTTGAGGTGTCATCCTCAACCTGAGCTGATTAGGCCGTCCTGCCTGACTAGCCACTCTACGCTTGCGGTCCTTACCCAACTCCTTGCGCTTGTCTTCAAGGATCAAAGCCTTGTTGACCAATTCCTGAAAGTCAGGGAAGTTGTGGGTGATCAGTCCCACCTGCAGTCCTGAGTTTAGCCCTTTCAGAAAATGGGACTTCCTGGCCTTATCTGTAGCCACATCCTCAGGTGCATAGCGTGCCAACTGAGTAAACTTGTTCAGTACTCGACCTTGGTGGCCTCCTTGCTTAGCATACGAACTCCTTCTTAAGATCCATCATTCCTTCTGGCACATGATATTGGCGGAAAGCAGCTGAGAACTCCTCCCATGTGATCCCCTGTGGAGCTTCATGCGCTGCGCAGTAGTTTTCCCACCACTCTGCGGCGTTTCCTTCCGGCTGATGCGAAGCGTACAACACCTTCTCATTGCCTTCACACTGCGTGATGTGCATCTTCCTCTCAATAGTCCTCAACCAATCATCGGCCTCCAAAGGATTGACATTGCCTAAGAATGTTGGAGGGCGGGTCCTCATGAAGTCTGACAACTTGGAGTGGGAACGCAGCCCATTGTTGCCATGTTGATTGTTGTTGCCTGCAGCTTGACCTGCCATATTCTACATCTGTTGCATCATCGTCTGCATAAGCTGAGTCTGGGCTGCTAGAAAAGCTCCCAAGTTCTGCATATCCACTAGCGGTGCCGGCTGCGGTGGCACTCCATTATTGAAACTGTCATTCCGGCAAAGACCACTCCCTGATGCTCTATTGTTGCCATGAGTGTTCACCATCTGCTTGATTGCCTCTTAGGTCAGGAAAGGTAGAAGTAGCATAGATAAGATGCAAGAATCTCTAAGGTGGGGGGGAACAGGTTAAACCCAAATTCAAACAACTTCATTACTTTATTAATTAACTTGGTATGGTTGCTTACAAAATCCTAAGGGCTATGCAACACATACTGCACACTCAGCAAGCATTAAGATCCAAACTAAACACTCAACCTTAACGTCTATTACAAATGGTAAGACTACCTTATTGACGCGACTTGATACTCAAGTCTCAACTTAGCTCTAAGGCTCCTACTCCTCCAGCCACCAGTGGTGACTGGCGTACCGTGGGAGTGATGTTTGCCTGGCCCGATCTTGGTATCCATAGCCGGATGTGCTTCCTGCTCCTCAGACTCAGACTTCATCTCCTCCGATGATGATGGTGTAGCATGGCCTCTCTCTTGTAATGCCTCCTTGAGCTCCATGACCTTCTCTTCGTAAGCTACTCGGGTCTCGTGCAGTTCCTCTTCCGCAACTCTGAGCTCTTCATAGACCATCCTTAATTATGCGTCAGTGTCGCTGGCATGAGCCTCTTGAGCTGCTGCAAATCGTGCTAAGTGCACCGCAGTAGCATCCTCCTCTTGAGCGACGCGTGGGCGCCAAGCACCTCGTATTGTGGGGTGGAGTCAAAACACGGTGTCGTCCAGCTCGCGGTAGTAGTCGTAGCAAATCCTCCGTAGGGCGAGTCACGAAGCCTCCTGGATACCGATCTCCCAAGTAGCCCTCCTCACCGTGATCTTTGATAGGTTGGCTTGCCTTCTCACCGTCTCTGTAGTAGATTAAAGTTTGCACACCACTCCTCTTGTGGCTCAGTTGTGATCCAACTCCGGCCTCGATACAGCGGCTGGCGAAACCTCCCAAAACTTGAAGCACCTTCGGAGTTACATTCACGTAGCCACCCTCACGCTCACCGTACGACTGCGTACTCCTCATCTATTCAAAAGAGAAATAGATAAGTCCACCACTCTCAAACGGCCACGAGAAGAACAAAAATTTCAGCAAAGGTAAGGAGTAGAGAATAAGAAGAGTCAAGAGTGTTGTCTTAGTCCCATTTAGGTTTTTCTTTAGAAAATAGTTTTGGACTCCCTAAGATACCACCATGCTAACTAGGGCCAAGACCTACAGTTAGTATGCTCTGATACCACCTCTGTAAGGACCCGAATTCACCAATTCGAATCCACTGTGTTTTGCCGCACTAGTCCCAGGATCAACGCTAGTGCACACAGCTTAACATCGGTAAGTATCACATCATACACAACGATAAGAATAGTAAAACTTCAATTATTAATATAACTAGTGTGTGATCTTATGATCACTTACATTATTAAGCCCTTGAGAGCTAGACTGAAATAAACTAAAAGCAAATGCAAATGGGAAAATAGCAAAAGGCGTAGTGTCTCATCAATACACCACAGGCGTGACAAGGCTTGGCCTAGTGACTCGTATCCACCTGGAAGTCCTCCTCCAACAAGGGTGATGCATCCTCCACTGTTGATTTGTTGTTGGTGGCAAGGGTGAGTACAAAAGCACTCAACAAGTTGGGCACTGAATGCATTTCTACTATAGCTATATGCAAGGCTTATTCCAAGGATGGCCAGGGGTTTATTTGCGATGGCGGCATTTATAAACACATACATTACATAGATTGAAAAGAGAGTAAACAAATAATAACAATAAGTAGATTCAATGATTCTCAAGTAAACCAAGTTTTCATCCTAAGTCAAGTTTCCATAACCATGTGGCAACACTGCCACCCATCCCAAGTTTTATTTTGCAAAAGTCTAACCCTTGGTGTAATCCCGAGCATTGCTCAATACCGTGAAACACGGCTATCGAATAGATTGTACACTCTGCGAGAGGTTATGCACTTTACCCACATGATACAACCATGCACCACACAGCGAATGATCATAGCAAAGCCTTTACAATGCACCATCTTAACCCAAGTACTACCCTGAGGTTTCAACAGCGATGGGTTACACCACCTATGAGGGCCCCCTCTTGCGCCATGTGAGTTTCCTCCGTACAGGACTCACACCACCACGATAGTACTCAAGCTAAGACATTGCAAATTAGTCGGCTAGGCTGCCCATAACAGACATGTGGTTGCATGATTGACTCAGGTCAAAGGCTCACAAGGTTAAGTCCTTGGGATTGATCAAAACAAGACTTGCACATATCCCCGCCCATCCAGGCCCACCACAACACACTTGCCCTACCACTTGCTTCAATCTAAAATGATTACCAACACTGGTTGATTACCAAGCACCACGTGCTATCCACAAATCCACATCATTGCGTGACCTTCCTGCCACAACAACTCAATCTATTTCTGTGACCACACATGACACACAAGTTAATATCATTGTTCCATATTCCATTAGTCAAGATTAATAATCAATGATTCATATACATGTGATGACGTGGCATGGCTAAGCAATTCTATTCCGTTCTAACCATCCCATGTTGATTTCATATTTAACCAACTATAGTAATCCAACCTAAGGTGACAAGTGGATCATGGCATTCAATCGACAAGGTAGGGTATAATTCAAAGTGTATGGTATCTAAGTCCCAAACTAAGTTGAAATCATTTATACGCATGAAATAATATGCAATAAGGTAAAAACAAAATAGCAATTTTGCAAACATGGGTGCAACATGATCAAAGCACAACTTGCCTTGGTTAAGCTCCTTGTCCCGCTCACGGAAATTGATCTTGTCTTTGTGAAATCCTCTTAGAAGCCTCACACAACTCGGCGTCTCTGCGAATCGAAAAGAAATAGCAAATAAATACAAAAATAGAGAACAAATGAACTCAAAAATTCAAACAAAAATAACCATTAGATAGATCTCAATTTTACAAATTTTTAGAAATTTGAATCACCCTCGACGATTTGGCGTCCCTTGGGGGTCGATGCTGCAGTCAGCCAGGCCCCCGAGCTCGGGGCCCGATCCGATCTGGGCGTATGCCGAGGCGCTCGACCTAAGCCTTGAATGACCGAACGCGGCCAGCGGACCTTGAGCTCGGGTCGGATCTCATTCGTGCCGGAGTTCCCTTGGATTCCGGAACGTGCGGTTACCAAGACGTGGGATCGTGGGGAGTGAAGCAGGTGCACGTGACAAGTCCGGAGCAGTTACCGCTTGACCCTCAATCGCATGAAGACCATTACAGGGAATACCTCCCGTCCAGATTCTGACGGGGAGGACATAAGGCTAAGGTGCCTGACCTAAGGACAAGACATCGAGCTCGAGTGCTGAACACGCCATTGTTGAGCTTGAGTGTAACACACCTCTATACTCGATAGTAACAAAGTCCATCGCCGCAAGGCAATTGGAGTAGAGCTATTACCTTCACGAGGGGCTCGAACAATATAAACCCCCATGTCACGCTTCGTTGTCGCCTAGCTCGACCTTGACATGTCGCGTTCTTTCGCCGTTGAGCTAAGCTGCGCGCCGGGTCCCAAGTCTCACCAACCCCCGTTTTCATTTTCTGCGGTTGGCGATCCCGATCGTCAACAGCTGGTGCCCACCGTGGGGCCCGATAGCTTCGCTCATTCGCAGGAAAAGCACCAAGATCTTGGGAGCATGGCGCGCTTCATTGACGGACATTCCTCGAGCGTGGGTTCGGGCGCGGACTCCGACTCCGCGTCCCTGTTTTCGCCCTCGCCACCACCACGCGAGTCGCACGTTTTGATGGCGGACAGCCATGGCGCGGACACGGCCGCGGACGGCCGTGACCCACAGACCTGCCCAACTGCACCACCTTCGGCCACCCCTGCTTACGACCCCGCAACCCGGCGAGAGGTTGCTGCTCTACCTTGCGGCCACCACCAAAGCTATCGGTATTGTCTTGGTGGTGGCGGGGATCAATGACACCGATCTATTATGTCAGCGAAGTCTTGCACGGCCCGAAGGAGCACTACCCGTAGGTACAAAAGCTACTGTACGCTCTCCTCATGGCTTCGCGCAAGCTTCGACATTATTTTCAGATGAACTCCGTGATTGTCCCGAGCAATTTTCCACTCGGGGACATCTTGCGGAACCCAGAGGGCGGCGGGCGCATCGCCAAGTGGGCTATGGAACTGGCGACATTTGATGTCCAGGTCGTAGCTCGAACGGCCACCAAATTGCAAGTGCTTGCCGACTTCGTGGTCGAGCAAACGTCGCAACCCGCGCCCGAGCCCGAGGTCGAGGAGGAAAAGCCTTGGACCATGTTCTTCGATGGCTCGAGGTCCTTCAGCGCTCGAAATTTGGAATTTATTCTCACCCACGGCGACCGCGAGGTCGTGGTCCGTTTTGGGTTTCCGGTGACAAAAAATGTGGCAGAGTATGAAGCTCCCTTGGCGGGCCTGCGGGCTTGCAAAGCATTAGGCGTGCGTCGGTCGGTCATCAAGGGCGACTCCCAACTCGTCGTCAATCAGTACAACAAGGAGTACCAGTGCTCGGGAGACTCGATGTCAAAGTACCTAGCCGAGGTGCACAAGATGGAGAAATGGTTCCAGAACCTGGAGCTCAAGCACATACCCAGGAAGGACAACTCCAGTGCCGACTTCCTCTCCAAGCTCGGCTCTTCCGAGCGGGATCCGCCCGATGTCATCACTCGAGGCGTTGGCGGCTCCCTCGATCTCGACCAAGAGTTCTTGCTCGCCCGTGGTGGAAGGTATCCCCTCTGGTGAGTCCATTTATAATTTCCTTGCAAGGCGACCTACCACCCGACCTCGCCGAGGAAGCGAGGATCAGCGTCGGGCAAGTTTATACCGCTTCGTCGAGGGGCGCTCTAAAAGCGGAATGTTTCCAGATTACGACGGTGCATCTCTCTGGAGGAGGTAAG
Source organism: Guadua angustifolia (assembly GCA_036346375.1). Lineage (NCBI taxonomy): Eukaryota > Viridiplantae > Streptophyta > Magnoliopsida > Poales > Poaceae > Guadua > Guadua angustifolia. The sequence continues at coordinate 12,166,746 of CM070511.1, read as the reverse complement.
TACCTATTGAATGACATCCATTCGGGCCTCTGTGGAGCACATTCTTCGTACAGGACTATGGTCGGCAAGGCATTCCGTATGGGGTATTATTGGCCTTCGGCGCTTCAGGATGCCCGTGATATTGTTCGCATCTGTCGAGCATGCCAGCTTCACGCCCGGAAGTCGCATCAACCCGCATACGCGCTTCAGACTATCCCACTTGCCCGGCCCTTTCGACATGAAATTTGGACATCCTCGACCCTTTTCCTCGGTGATCCGGGGCAAGAAGTTCTGCTCGTTCTTTGTTGACACCTTTACCAAGTGGATTGAAGCTGAGCTGGTCTCGACCATCACTGCTCGAGCGGCCGTCCGTTTCTTCCGCTTGATCGTGGTCACCAGGTACAGGGTCCCATGCAAAATTATCACTAACAATGGTACTCAGTTTACCAGTGAGTTATTCCAGGTGTTTTGCGAGGACCTCGGCATCAAGGTATGCTTCGCTTCAGTGGCTCACCCTTAGAGCAATGGAGCGGCAGAACGCGCCAATGGACAAATCGTCCAAGGCGTCAAGAAACGAGTTGCAGATGAGCTCGAACGCTATGGCAAGACCTGGGTGGAAGAACTTCCCACCGTCTTATGGTCTATTCGTACCATAGTCAGCCGAGCCACAGGGTCCACTCCCTTCCAGCTCGTGTTGATCTTGAAGGTCGCCCCGCCCCCGAGGTTAGGTTGGGCTCTGCCGGTCGACAGTTGACCGAGTCGACTTCGAGCACGAATGGTCTCTCGACCTTACCCTCGCAGAAGAAGTAAGATGCTGTGCACTGCTACGATCAACGCACTACCTACAAGCTCTTCGCAGACATGCGTCTCGGTCGGTACGACCTAGGGAGCTCCTTGTTGGGGACCTAGCCACGAGGCGGATTCAGGGCTCGTCCAACACCAACAAGCTATCCCCATGCGGTGGGAGGGCCCTATAGAGTCGTTTCAATAGATCGCGACGGGCTTACTCGGCTAGCGATGCCCGATGGCAGAGAGCTCTCTAGCTCGTGGAACATAGATCAGCTTCGGAAGTTTTATGTGTAATTTCTATACCTTACTTTTCAATAAAGCTGTTCTTTTATTCTCGATCTTTACTTCGTTGACCATGCACTGTAATTATTGTCCGAGACTTTCTCGAGCACGACCTTCGTTCACTGCGCACTCGCCCTTGGTCTGAGCATCGCGAGCTTAACGTTCGCCCCCAGTGGTCAAGCTAAATGTAAGCCGAATCTCTTCGCAACCCGGCTCCCCCCTGTGCCCGGGCTCGAGCCAAAAGCCTCGTAGTATTGCCATTGAGCAGTGCGCGTGGTCGTGGTCATGATTTGAATGTTCGTCTGGGTGAGACCATCTCTTTGTCGAGCTCGCTTTTGTCACATTCTTTCCCAGCGCACCTTTCCTCAACTCTACAGGTCGTGGCCGTTTGCCTACGTCTACATCTTGTGCCCAAGGCCGGCATTGCTCGACTTTGGACCCAACGGGGGCTGGATGAGGATATCCTATCGGCGCACGACCTAAAGGGCATGACTAAGAGCGAAAAGGGCGAACTCCAAATATCCTCGGCTATGAATCTAAATCAAGACAAGATCTCTTTGTTCTCCAAAAGGAATCTAGCTCTGTTAGAACATTTTGCTTTAAGTGTTTTTTACAGGTCGACCGGCGAGTTCATCTACAGATCGGCCATCTCGCGGGTGAGCTTCTCCTGCTCGAACTCGGCTACCTTGGCTTTCAAGGTTGACAGCTCGCTCTGGTATTGGAGGGCTTCCTTGGAGGCATCCACAGCTTGGCGTCGTTCATCTTTGAGTTGGGCCAAGACGCTCTTCGCCGCTTTGCTGGCGCGCCCAAGTTTCTCTTCAAGCTCCAAGATTTTTGCTGCGAACTCGGGGGACGCCTTCACCGTGGAGGACGCCCGCTCCACAGCAGCCTTCTCCAGCGCTTTGACCTTGGCCCGCTCGGCCTCGAGCACCTTGGCCGACCGCGCGCGCTCTTGCTCCACGGCCTTGTAGCCGAACTCGCACTCGGAAGTCCTGGCCTGCTCGAGCTCGGCCGCGTGGGCCACCTCCTGCGCCCTCATCACCTGGCGCAGGTCGTCGAGCTCTTTGGTCTTCTGCTCGAGCTCCCCCTGCTCGACCTCGATGGTCACGATGAACTTGGAGCGCTCGGCTTCCCGCGCCTCCACCACATCCATGAGGCTCCTCAGTACGACGGCGTGCTCCTGAAGGCCTTTCAGCCCTTGGGAGATGTTGCCAATCACCTTCATGACAGAAAGAGTGGCGCAAAGTGGGAATAGAAACAAGGGAACTTGAACTGACATGCAGCGAGGTGCGCGTTGGGGTCCTTACCTCACGAAGACGGGACTCAAGGCTTGCGCGGGTGAATTCTTCACGCTCGTCAATGCGGTCGCAGGAGATCTCCTCCTCGTCAACCTGCGCTTCTAGGCCGGAGCCGACCGCGACCACTCCCGACGTGCTTGGGCTAAGACCCTCAGTCTCTGCCCCGGTAGCGACCTGTTGTCCGGCCGCCTCCCCTGGCGAGTTCAACTCGCCAGCAGGAGGGGAGGCGACAGTAGCGTTGGCCCCGACCTCCGTGGTCAGGGCTTCGCTTGCCTCTGGCATCGGGGGGCGATAGCCAGATCCAACACGCGATCTCCCGCGGCGCGCTTGACCTCCGTGGCCTGGGGTGCTTCGACCACGGCGCCCGATGCGGCGGCAGTTGGGCAGGTCTGTGGCACCTTTGCGGTGCGGCCATCTTCGGCGGTCGGTGGAGTCACGACCTCGGCGCCCGGAGCGACCGTGGTTGGGAGAGCCTGGGGCGTTGCCACGATTGCATCTGTGGTGCTCTGGGTGCCTACCCCCTCGGGAGGATCGGCAGCAGCGGCTGAGTCGTAGGCCTCGCCGGTGTCATAGTCCTCGCTGATCGCGGGCTAGATCTCCTCGGTTGAGTCGTCAAGCCCTTGGTCGAACCCGTCGACCGGGGCCCAGCTCGGGGGCCTAGAAGAAGTGCGCGCCCGGCTCGAGGGGCGACGCGGAGCCAGCACGAAGGATTCCTCCTCCTCGGACTCAGACTCGCCCTGGACAGCAGCCATCGTCAAAACGGGCGGTCAAGGTCTGCGATTAAGAACAGACGCTAAGCCCGAAACACATGAAGGGGGCAGAGCGAACTGAAAAGCCAAGAACTTACATGGGTCGTCGGCCTCCGCCTTGACGAGGGTCGGCGTAGGTCTTGTTGCCCCGACGCTGCTGAGGGCACTCGCTTCAGCTCCACGGCACAGGACCTTGGAGCTCATGGCACGATCCACGTCATCCGTGGCGGGGGCCTAGGGCACTGGGTTTGGGCGCCTGGGCATTTGAAGTCGAGGTCCTGGCAGCGGCCGCCGCGCTCTACTGCTAAAAAGAGGAGAACATATCAGGCATCAAAGGACGCGAGCAAAGGACCCGGGGGCTCGGCCATGAGAGTCCTTACCGTGGCACGGTCGCCCCACTCGACGTGAGGTTTCTTCGCCTCCTGGCGGTCTGCTCCGGTCGGGGGAGGCCTCTTCTTCCCCTTCTTGCCCTTGTCCCCGCCGGGTAGCGGGAGCATTCTCCTGGCTGTCTCGGTCAGTTCTTGACGATCCTGCGAGCATGCGAGGTTCAAGAAGGGCCTCGTGGACACTTGAATTGAGTACATGGTCGGGGTAGCCTACCTCGGCTTTGCGGCGCAGCACGTTCCTCGTTACGGGCTCATCGAGGGTGTAGTCATTCGCGGCCTTCCCGAACATTTCGTTCATTCGGGCGGCGATCCAGGATTCTTTCAGTGCTGCTGAAATGACCAAATCATCAAGAGGAACCAGGGAGCAAATCCACAGTGAATCTTGAGGCAACGCGACTTACCGGTCTACCCTTCGCGAGTCAGGTCGTCGCGACCTTGGATCTTGTAGAAGGGGTGCTCCCTCCTCCGCAGGGGGAACACCCGATTTCTCAAGAAGTCATTGGTGATGGCCTACCCGGTGAGGCCTCACGTGGCGCAGATATGGATGGTCGCGATGGCCTCTTGGTCGTCTTCCAGGTCACTCGACTCTGGGGTCTCATTCTTCCCGCTGAGGAGGGTACCTTCGAACTCCAGCGCGCCGCCCTCGCCCCGCTTCAGGTAGAACCATCGCTCGGACCATGGGCCAAGGGAGTCACGGTAGTGCGTTTGGGGGAAGGACCACGAAATTCCCGTCCGCTGTCGGAAGTAGAGGCATCCGACCACGAGGTCCTTCCCGGTGCGGAAAAGTGAGAAGAAGCGGAGGAACAGCGAGGGGGTGGGAAGGATTCCAAGGAACCCTACGCATGGTGAGAGAAGATGGAAGCGAAGGATGGAGTTGGGTGCAGTTGATCAACTTCGATCTCGTGATACGGTGAGGACGTCTGTGAGAAACTCGCTTTCTGGCGTCCGCAGGCCGAAAAGCATGTACTACTCCGTGTTGACAAGCTCGTCGTCCCGAGGCGGCGGCTCGGTCTTCCCGTCCGGCAGTCGCCATGACCATGGGTCCAGCAGCCCTAGGCTCTCGAGCTCTTTCATCCTCGTCACCGTCAAAGAGCTTTTCCCGAGCTTAGCCATGGCGGTTGAGAGAAGTCTTGGTCGGAGGAAGAAGGAGAGTTCAGCGAGGGGTCAAAGACTACGAAAAGCGGAGAGTTCGGAGAATGGCGGCGGTTGCAAGCTTTATAAGGCCCAGGGTACTACGGGCGGCGGACTAAGGGCATCTCGAGGGCGGCCGTCGGTGATCTGGCAGGAGCAATTTAAGGCTATCTGGCAGATCGGCGTTGCGCCGCAGTTCATTGTCGGCCGTCTGCGGAGTTCGGAGATCAAGAGGCGCCAGATGTCGTTTCCTCATGGCTTGGCGTTATGTTTCCATCCGACCTCGACCTCAAGCACGAAGGTTTCAGAAATCAACCTCGTCTGTGGAGGCTCAAAGTCAGCCCGTGTTCCGGCCACGACCTTAAGCCTCGGGGGCTGGCGGCGAAATTGGCGTCCCTTGACGGTCGGCGCCACGATCGGTGGGCCCTCGAGCTCGGGGACCCGACCACGACACAGGCGTATCTTAGGCACTCGACCTAAGCGCGAATGACCACGGCGCGGCCGCGGGACCTTGAGCTCGGGTCGGATCTCGTTCATGCCGGAGTTCCTTGGATTCGGAGCGTCGCGATTACCAAGGCGTGGGATCGTGGGGAGTGAAGCGGTGCGCGACAAGTCCGGAGCAGTTACCGCTTGACCCTCAATGCGCATGAAGACCATTACAGGAATACCTCCCGTCCGATTCTGACGAGGAGGACATAAGGCTAAGGGTGCCTGACCCTAAGGGACAAGACATCGAGCTCGGCGCTAGACACCGCCATTGTTGAGCTTGGTCAGAACACCTCGTGCTCGATAGTAACAAAGTCCATCGCCGCAAGGCAACCGATAGAGCTATTACCTTCACAAGGGCTCGAACCGGTATAAACCCCGATGTCACGATCGTTTATCGCCTAGCTCAGAGCCTTGACGTCGCGTTCTTTCCTTCGTTGAGCTAAGCTCTGCTCGGGTCCCAAGTCTCACTAACCCCCGTTTTCATTTTCTGCGGTTGGCGATCCCGATCGTCGACAACCTCAATCAGAGTTCGTATGAGAGAGAACGAGCTCTCGGAACATTCAAATTCCTGAAAATTCATAAAATTGGAAAATCAATAATATTCTGAATTATTTTTGTAAAAGAAAATCCGATTATTGCTTCAGCTGACGTCAGCCCTGGCTCGGACTACTACGGTGCTGACACGTGGTGAAATCTCTACCATCCCGAACCGATCTAACGGCCAAGGATCACCCGGCTACGTGGCCTAATCTACAGCGCACATCTACGATCGGACGACCAAGGCTTACCCGACATTTCATCGCTTTCTCCGAGGCTGACAGCAACGCGATCGGCGTCCACGGAAGATCCTACGGTCGACAATTACTCGAAACCTTCACTGCTCCCGAAGCGACGTGGCGCGATCCTGGCGGTCCGGCAACGATCCGACGGCTAGCGTTGCTCGGGCACGGCGATGGCTGCACGGCGGTGCTGGTGTACCGGAGATGAGGACGATGACCAACCTGACGGCGTTCCGGCGCTCTCCGGTGACGATGAAGTGGCGGAACAGGTGCGGCGCGGCGAGATGAGTTCGGATCCGGAACCCACATGGCGCCAGTAGGGTCTCCAACGACGGCAATGGCGCGGCGAAGGCTCTCGGACTTCGGCGAGCTCTCGTGACTCCTTCGGTGCTCCTCCAGCGACACGACTGCAGGCGAAGTGGGCGGCGACTTCTGGCGATCCTCAGGAGAGGCTCCTGGTCCTTAAATACTCCTCGGGTGACACGTACAGGCTCGGGATTATCAACAGTCACGGCGGCGCCGAATCCCCGACGAACTCGGAGTTCGAATCCTAGACGACAACGGTTGATCGTAGGATATTGATCGGACGGCTATGGAGAAGTCCAGGCGTGGCACGATCTCACCCGCTCAGAGCAATCAACGGCCGGATACGGCTAGGGTTTGGATTCGGCCCGGCAAACGACAAGCGCGCGATCCTGATCGGACGGCTGGCGAGGCGCTAGGGTTTCATGATGCACGCGCCTGATAAAGGTCGTTAGATGACGATCCAAGCGACCCGCAGCGATCCATCTAGAAATCGGGACATAGCAGACGGGCGCAAGCTCTTGATCGGAGCGCCTGAGTTAGCTTTGGCGATCTTGTTCACGGCGAGTTTTTCGGTTTTAATCTTTAAAATAATTAGAGAAAAATACTTTGATTTATTTAGGGCAATAGAAATACCAAGAAAAATCTTAGAAAAATCTCAAAAATACTTTGAGACATTCTGGACTCGAATAAAATATTTTTAGCAAAACTTTATTTTAAACTTATCCATTTATAATTATTTTTTGGCAAAAACAAATTACTTTTAATTTGAAATAATTCAAATAAATCCCAGAAAATTCACAAAAAGCACAAATGGCAATAAAGCACTATTAGCTAAATTAAGAAGGCCAAAATTTGGGATGTTACATGCCACGATCAGCCTGACGTCCTACTGCCGGTTGATGCAGGCCGCCATCGCCAGGAGCTCTGCCATCTTCTCGACAGGCGAACTCCAGCTATCACGAACTTTCGCCTGTGCGTAGGGCATCCCGAGGAGGTCAACCCCGCTGTCGTCGTCGACGTAGAGCTAGTCGCTCCGCCACGACTTCCAGTTGGATCTCGCTTGGAAGGGAATGTAGCGGGGGGGCAACCCGTCATGAGACGGAAATGGCGACTCCCATGATCCCATTTGCTTGAGACTCTGACGGATGTAGAAGTAGCGAAAAAGAGGAAGATTGGGCATTACCCCTATGAACATCTCGCAGAGGTATGCAAAGATGGAAAGAGTGAGAATGGATTGGGCGTGAGGTGAAGATGATGGATTTCGTAGAAATGAAGAACAGTGTGGAAGAATTCAGAAAAAGGCGGCACTAGGCCAGCTAGGAGTCCCCAAGCGAAGACGATGATCTCCCCGGATTCGCACCGCGGCGCGAGGGTTCACGGCGAAGGTGGAGGGAACCCTCGGGCGCCAACTTGGACAACATCGCCACCCTATCCTCGCCAACAGTGGAAGGGAGAAGAGGTTGCGCCATTGGAGCAGAAGCAAGGTCTTTAGACAAGGAAGATGAAAGGGCAAAGAGCAAAGTTCATGGAAATCAGAAGGAGCATGAACTGCTGGTCAGGGCTACGCATATATATATGCCCCTCACGCAGACGGTTCGCGAACAGGCAAAAGTACGCGAAATTTCAGCTCTCGAGAAAAATTGGTGGAAGTGGGGAGGACTGAGACGGTTGTGTGCTCAGAAGTGGTGGGCCCATCCAGGAACGCGCCGACATTAAATGAGGCCTAAAAAGAAAGCGGCGCGCGATCCAGGACGAACCCAGGGGCTATTGTCGGCATACTTTATGCTAGGGTACCCTCTCCGCCGAAGATAAGTAAGACCACGTGGTGGCCTGGCAAGCAAGTGGGCGATCAGGCCCTACTCACCTAGTATCGGCCTCCTTGGTGGCTTGGTAGGCAGGCAGGCAGGTGATCAGTCCCTGCCCGTCGGGCGTCGGCCCCCGTGGTGGCCTGGCGAGCAGGTGGGCGATCAGGCCCTGCCGCCGGGCGTCGGCCTCCTTGGTGGCCTGGTGAGCAGGTGGGCGATCAGGCTCTGCTCACCGGGCATCGTCCTCCTTCATGGCCTGGCGAGTAGGCGGCGATCGAGCCCTACTTTCGTGGACGTCACTTATAGGCGACTCAGCAAGCAAGGGGCGATCGAGCCCCGCCCACGGGCGTCGGCCTCCATGGTGGCCTGGCGAGAAGGCAGCGATCGAGCCCTACTGCTGGCGTCGGCCCCCCAGATTGGCCGCAGCGGTGTCAGCCTTGCCGTTAGGCGTCGGCCCGTGGCGACTGGCGGCGGTGGGCGATCAGACCATGCCTGCCAGGCATCAGCCTCCTTGGCACCTAGCGGAGGTGGGTGATCGAGCCCTACCATCTGGCGTCGGCCCCAAAGCGGCTGGTAGGCAAAGGCGATCGAGCCACGCCCGCGGGCGTCGGTCTCCTTGGCGGCCTATCGAGCAGGTGGGCGATCAGGCCCTGCCCGCCGGGCGTTGGCCTCCTTGGCGTCTGGCCGGGCGGCGAGCGTCGAGTCTGCTCGCCGGGCCGACCTCGTGGCGGCAGGAGCCATGCGGGCGACTAAAAGAATGAGAAGAAGGCATCGCCTCGAAGTCTCCTTCCTCTGACACACTGTGTCAGGGCCATTAATTGCGAGAAATTCTACGGTCAACACGACGACGGCCCATCCCTCTGACGCCTCATACCGAACCCATCGCAGGAATGTCACATCCCAAGTGGACCGGGCGAAGCCACACAGCGACATTAAATGGGGCTTGAAGGACAAGGCTACAGCGATGGGTGTAATAAATGAGTCATCGGTCAGTATGATAAGACCACAGTGATGGGTGTAATTAATGAGTCGTAGATCAGTATGATGTCACCTTCCTACCTGCCTGAGCCAGCCCACTCTATATAAGGGAGCTCTGTTGCATGGGGAAAGGGAGGTCGGTCGATCAGTCGAAAGGCTTAGCGAAAAAAGAGCAGAACAAACTAAAAGAAGCATTGTAATCGCCTCCATACTCCATCAACAAAGATCTAGCTGGACGTTGGGCTGTTACCCGCTCTAGGGGGCCTGAACCTCGGTACATCGTTGTGTTCTTTGATCTGTTGATCCCTGGAATCCCTTGCGCGAGAGTCATTAAGGTTTCCAACTGTGAAGACACCCTCTACTGAACCCTAACCTCCATCCTCGGAGGACCTCTTGTCCGTTGACGGGGTCCTGTCCGGCAAAATACGCCGACACCTGTTGAATCTCTCGATGTGGCCAGGCTTGAACTTGCTCGGCCACAAGACATTACGAAGAGATGCTGAAAATGCGCGATATCCGAAAGCCGGGGCATCGTGGTGGTCTCTTCGGCCACAGTGATCATGGCGATCATCGCTACGTTGACTTCCGACATGCGGACCAAGACGAGAGAAAACTTCTCGATGTCAACACGACGGGGATCGATCTGAGGTAGAATGCTCGGTATGCCCATGATCACGATGAGCATACCTCTGACCCCCATGAGGTTGCTCCAGAATCGCTCCGAGAGTCCTCATGGTACCGATCACACCTCCCACAGCCTTCCCGAGCAAGGCTTCGAGAATCACCGTGGCGGGAGCGAACAGGGGTGTGATGTCGATTTTCCCGGGAAATGTTCTGGGCCTCTTTGTCATCTGATGACCCTGAAAGCTTCATGTCAGTGGTAAGTTTCTCCAGGTCTTCGTCTATGACCGCGCCCATTACCTTCCGGTCCACTTGTTCTAGGAAATTCCGAAGATCGTGCATGATTGCCGCCAGAGTATGCAGTCGCTCCATGCTTTGGGGAACGAGAGGAGGCGAGTTTGGTCGATGATCACACACATGCTCCAGTGTATGACACCCATGGGAAATCTCGCGAGCTGAGGTTTCAGCCCTGGCGCTCAGTTTTTCACGAGCTTGACGGCGGATGCTTGCCAAGGTCCTGTTTAGGGACGCTTTCAGGTGGTTTTTGGCCACTTCATAGTGGCGATGACGGGTAGCCCCCGAGGATTCAACCTCGGGTTCTTCTTCTCCTCCCACCTTGTTAACATCGCGGGAATGCGAGGATTGCGAAGGTGGCAACATGGTGTCTCTTTGCGATGCAGTCTCGTGATCGGGCTCAAAATGGTCAGGATTGTCCAGGCCATCATAGAGTCCATCACACCGCTCATCATCTGTGAGGGTATCACGCTGAGAACGAAGGTATCGCTCTCGCACTGCATCCACCAGGGAAAGACTCCCGGATTTGGTGTGACAATCTGGGTCAGCGACACCGGCTACGCCTTCATCGGCAAAGTACATGTCATCATCCTCAACGTCATCAAAGATGCAGAGATCTTGAGTATCCTAGGAATTGAGCATCTTCAGGGATTCTTCACGAAAGGATCTACTAGTGATGATCCCCACGGATGGCGCCAACTATCGACGTTTGGGAAACAGGTCCCTGTCGAGCTTACTTGTTGAATGAGGGATCAAGACGGCGCCTTTTTGGTGAAGGGTTTGCGTCTGAAAAATGCTCTTAGGATCGGATACTCAGAAAATAGACAAAGGGGTTTATACTGGTTTAGGCCTCTCACAGCGGAGATAACAACCCTACTCCAATGGTTTTCACTATTGCTCATGAACTCTTACAGGAAGGTTTGAGTATATCTATGTGTTTTTCTTCGTCTGTCCCGCTTTACCGATCTATCGGGGGGTTCTTATAGCTTACAGGATAATTGAAATAACTACAGTCAAATAATGCGCGATTGACCGTGGCCGTAACTGTAGCTTTGATTCTTGCCACGTTGTCATCGTGAGCATAATGGCCCTAGATCGTGGCGTAATTATCACTACGTACACGTTGTGGGGTAAACATGATCTTCCGATCATGCTTGAGGATTCCCTTGGCTCTAACCGATTCTCGCACGTTCCCGAGCTTGCATGCTTGGGGACAAGCTTGGGTGCTTGTTCCAGTCGGCCAGACCCGCCGGTCAGACTATCCGAGGGTCCTCCTTGGGGACACCATCCAAGGGCATACATGGTTGGCCAAAACTGACTACCAGGGTATAACAGTCCTTATAGAGATTATCCAATCCCCGACAAAACCAATCAAAAAGTTACCTATCATCGTGATAATCACACAGAAGGCCAAATTGTGAAAGAAAATAATTAGCTAGGAGTAATGGCAATATGTGTCCATTTATATGGAGTAATGGAAATGTGATGTAAAAAATATGCAATTATGTTGAGTAAGGAAAATGTGATGTGAAAAATAAGATAATGAAGTGAAATGTGATACAACTCTAGCTGAAAATACAACCATATCTTCCAAAAAATAGTATCAATTTGCAGTAAAAATGAAAAAATATAAAATCTACAATATCAGAATTAATAGAAAATAAATATGCATGATTTTGATGTGAAAATTTTAAATAGTAAAAACTAGCCCATATGAAACTCTCTCAAAAAGTTTGAAAAATTCTTAACTTCATTTTCATCCTCAAATAAAAATAAGAACAGAAGTGAGCAAATAAAACAGTAGCATTGTTACAATTTTTATAATTTTTATGTAATCGATTTCAATCCAAGAATTTTTATAGATGATAATAATTATTGTTTAAATTTGGTAAAAAGTTTAAAAATATTTTGATGAGATTTGATTGCCCTTTAATACATAAGGATATCATATCGCATAGATAGGGTATCCGTGGTGGTTTTTAATTAAAACCACCACAGATAAACGGTATCTGTCACGGTTACAAAGAAAAACCATCATTGATAATTGTATCAGTGGTGATTTTTGATTAAAACTGCCACAAATAAATGGGTATCTGTGACAGTTTTAAATAAAATCACCATTGATAATAGTATCAGTGGCGGTTTTTTAAAAAAACCGCCACTGATAATATTATCTATGGTGGTTTTTTTTAAAAACCACCACAGATACTGCACTATATACTCCCCTACCCTAACTCGATCCGCCGGCTGCCACCTCTTCCCCAATTTCCTGGTCCTCCCACTCGCCCACTCCGGCTCTCCCACAGGCTGCAGCGGCGCCACCCCCACTAGCAGACCGCTCCCCACCAGTGCTGCCCCCACCGGTGGCCCTCAACAGGCAGTGACTGTCGACGTTTGTTGTTGGCAATAATGTTTATGGGGCTAGGCACTGGATACAAACTCGATGGTAGCACAAGACACATGATTTATACAGGTTCAGGCCCTCACGGAAGAGGTAATATATGATCAAAGCACAACTTGCCTTGGTTAAGCTCTTGGTCCTATTCTGGAAATTGATCTTGTGATGCCAAATCCTCCTCCGAAGCATCACACACTTCAACGTCTACGCGAATCTAAAAGGAAAAGAAAATTAACACCCAAAATAGAGAGCAAATTAATTCCATTAGATAGATCTCAATTTTACAAATTTTTAGAAATTTGAATCACCTTAATCGGAGTTCGTATGAGGGAGAACGAGCTCTCGGAAGATTCAAAATCCTAAAAATCAAAAAATTAGAAAATCAAATAATATCCGAATTATTTTATAAAAGAAAATATGATTTATTGCATAAACGTGACATCAGCATGACGTTAGCCATAATCCGAACCAATCGTGTGTTGACACGTAGCCCTCGGCACTATTCCATGGACCCGGTGCACCGTAGTGCTGGTTCACCGTGAACCACAGGTACTGTGCCGTGCACCGGCTGATGCCAGCGCAACGTCACATGCCACGCGTCACCACCTGATTGGTCCGAGCTGAAGCAAGATCTGATCCGCACGATACTGATCCAACGGCGCACGATGCAATTGCCACAGGGAGCATCTGTTTCATAAGCACATGGCAATCATGGGACTTCATGCCAGTCAAACTCAAATCGTGCATCGAAACAAGTCTCTTCATGTTGGATGAGTAACCAGACGGAACTTTCACACCATCCAAGCACAAACACAGTTCGGTTCTCTTAGCCTTGGATATAGTGTAGCAACTAGGTTCTCTTAGCCTTGGATATAGTGTAGCAAGTAGGTTCTTAGCCTTTGTAGGTCTCTTTCGGTGCTAACTCAGGACTAATGCCTATATCGACCAAGTCAAGTCATGCATTCATACCAACCTTTGTTTTACCCTTAATGTTCAATAAGAGCCCAATCAAGCTATCACAGATATTCTTCTCTATGTGCATCACATCGATGCAGTGCTAAACTTCTAGGTGCTCCCAATAAGGTAGGTCCCAAAATATTGATCTCTACTTCCTAGAGAGGCAAATCCTAGAGAGGCAAAATTGTTGTGTTGGCATTATGAGTCTCGAAAGAAAGATGGCAAGCTAAGACATCCTGCTGATTCGGCTCAATGGAGAAACATCTATTGGAAACATGAGGAGTTCAGTACCGAAATGAGGAACATAAGATTTGGCTTGAGTATGGATAGAATGAATCTGTTTGGTAACATGAGCAGTCGTCACAGCACTTGGCTAGTTTTGTTGTGTATCTACAATCTCCTTCCTTGGCTGTGCATGAAGCGAAAGTATATCATGATGTCGTTGCTAATATCAGGACCCAAACAGTTAGGAAATGATATTGATGTGTACCTTGCTCCACTGATCGAGGATTTGGTAAAACTGTGGAACGAGGAGGTCGTGGTGTGGGATGCGTACAAAAGAGAGCACTTCACTCTACGGGCTATGGTATTTTGCAGCATAAATGATTTTTTGGCCCTTGGTAATTTGGCAGGCTACAGTACGAAAGGAGGCAAAACGTGTCCTATTTGTGAAGAGGACACTGACAGCTATTGGCTACCAAATTTGAAGAAAATTGTGTATATGGGTCACCGTTGGTTTCTACCTCGCAGTCATCGATACCATAAGATGGGTGACAAATTTGATGGAAAGAGGGAAGTTCGTTCGGCCCCTCAACCTATGACTAGAAGGCAAGTATATTCACGTGTAGAGGATATCAACATCCAATATGGGAAGAGCCATAAATCTATTCGTCCCAGAGGCATGTGGAAGAAGAGGTCGATATTTTGGGAATAACCATACTAGAAGGAATTAGATGTACGACATTGTATTGATGTGATGTATGTTGAGAAGAATGTCTGTGACAATTTGGTTGGCATCCTGCTGAACATACCTGGGAAGACCAAATATGGTGTGAATGCTCACCGTGACATGGTTTACATGGGAATCAGGCCCGAGCTTGATGTGATAGAGGAGGATGGAAAAGGTCCGTACATCCCCGCTGCATGCTACACCCTCTCCAAGAAGGAGAAAGAAGACCACTGCAAGTGTCTCCAAGGTATTAAAGTTCCGTTGGGCTACTCCGCAAATGTTAAGAAACTCGTGTCTATGGATGATTTGAAGTTCGTTGGGATGAAGTCCCATGACTGTCATGTCTTGATGACCCAAATGCTCCCTGTTGCAATTAAAAATATTCTGCCAAAGGATGTTAGATTCGCAATAATGAAGCTATGTTATTTCTTAAATACGATCTCTTGCAAGGTTATCGACCCTAATGTGCTGGACAACATACATAGTGAGGTGGTGCAGACTCTATGTCACCTTGAGATGCATTTTCCCCATCCTTCTTCGACATGATGGTCTACCTTGTATTAGACCTTATTAGAGAGATTAATATATGTGGACTTGCATTCCTACGTTACATGTATCCTTTCGAGAGGTATATGGGTATATTAAAGTCATACGTGAGGAATCGGTTGAAGCCTAAGGGTAGTATTGCTGAAGGTTTTGGGACTGAAGAGGTTATTGAGTTCTACATGGACTATCTCAAAAAAAGACAAGCAATTGGTGTTCTTATATCTAGACATGAAGGCAAACTTGTTGGCAAAGGAAACATTGGGTCGAAACTAACGAGGCCATAGTTTGATATGTATTGCAAAGCGCATTTGATAGTGTTACAGCACAGTGCAGAAATTACAGGGTCTGTCGAGCAGCACAAGTTGGTATTACGGGAAGAGAATCCACATATGGATGAGATTTCCATCACGTGGGCACACAACGAAAGATTTCTCCCATGGTTCAAAGAACAGGCGGAGGTCTCCGTTAGTGAGAATGTGAAATGGTTGGCTGACGGATCTAGTTTTAATGTACAAACATGGCAAGAGTACGATATCAATGGGTACACATTTTACACTTAAAGTCAAGATGCTAAGAGTACAGTTCAAAATAGTGGTGTAAGCATAGATGCTTTCTCCGATGATCATCACTCAAAAGGAGAATCCTCATCAGCAATGAAGTTGTACTACGAGACGATCGAAGATATTTGGGAGCTCGATTATAGAATATATCAAGTTTCACTGTTCCGATGTAAGTGGGTGGGACTCCCACATGGAGTGAAGGTCGACAAGAGAGGTTTTACTTTGGTGGATCTGAATAGACTCGCCTACAAAGATGACTCGTTTATCCTTGCGAAGCAAGCAAATCAAGTCTTCTACGTGCGTGATCCCACCAATCCAAGGTTGCATGTCATCCTTCATGGCAAGCGATGGATCGTTGGTGTCGAAAATATCGTAGATGAAGAAGAATATGACCAATTCAATGAAATACCTCCGTTTGTGGATGGGGTCTGTCTTATCGGGCTCGACAACGACACACATGGAACCAATTACGTGCGAGTGATCATCAAGAAGGGTAGTATTGTAAATAAATGGAGAATTGTAGATAAATGGACTATTGCACTGTTTGTAAAATATTTTTCAATGTATGCAGTGTATAAATCCAAGTTGAATAATTGCTTTTGTATATATGCTGTGAAAGAAAATTTCTGCCATATGTTGTGAAAGAAAATTTCTTTGCATGAAATTATAGTTGGGAAAGCTCGTAAATAGTTGAAAGTTTATTTTTGGAAATGTTCGAACAACTCAGGAGTAATTTGAAAAAGGTTTGACTTTTCTACGCTTTACACAAAAATGATGCCTACGAATTTAATTTTGGCAAAATTCTTGAATGAGGACTCTTTTTGGAAAAATTCTTCTTTGAAAAGCTTTGCAGTATCCTAAAATATGTTTCTGCAAAATTTGTAATAATTTCAATAATGTATGAAAAAGTTATGGCATTTTCTCTCTTTGATGAAATGCTAAAAATTCAAAACTTACAGAAATATGATTAAAATAGAGAACATAGAAAGCTTATCAGAATCGGTTTTCTTTGCGCACCGATACAGATAGTGACTTATTAGAATCGGTTTTCGTAGTAAACCGATACGGATAGAAATATTATCAGAATTAGTTTTCTTTGAAAACCGATACAGATAGTGAACTTATCAGAATCGGTTTGCTTTATGAACCGATACTGATAATTTACATCAGAATCAGTTTTTAGTCTTGAACCGATACAAAATGCCTAGCTTGAAGGCGAAGAGAAAATGAAGAGCCTCTTGCGCAGCGCGCAAATTTATACCACCGAGAAGATGAAGGGTCTGATACGATTAGTGCCGGTTTCCTTGTGAAAATCGACTGACATTGAATTTGTAACGTCAGATACTATCAGTGTCAGTTTCTGTGGGACCGATTGAGATTACATACTATCAGTGTTAGTTTTTTATGTAAACTGATTCAGATGACTTATCACCACAATCGGTTTTTTTGCAGAACCGACTCAGATAGCCTTACAGGAATATATGTTTTACTACGGACTAAGCAAGATTTAGTCTGGCGCAGAAAGTGATTCATCTGAAGGAACGAGATGGCCTAGAGGGGGGGTGAATAGGCAATCTTTTACAATTTTAGATTCTAATCAGAATTAACCAATTTACTAATGCTACTGAGAGCAAGTCAATAAATGATTAAATACAACAATAACAATAACAACAACTACAACAGCGAAAGCAAAAACAGATAACAATAGTAAAGACAGAAATATTTATCCCGAGGTTCAGAGCGCTCCTCCTACTCCTCGTTGAAGCACTCCTCTCGGAGTATTGCTTCTCCCACAGCTAGTCGCAGTAGCTTGGGATCACACTTGGGGTACCTTTTTCACCACTCCAGTGAGGTAAGCTCCAGACCTTTCACAACAAGAGTTGCCTTCCACACTCGCCTTTTGGACAGGTCTAACTCTTCACTTCCACCAAGCTGTCTAGGATCGAAATGATCCAAGAGTAATAAACTTCGCACAAGTTCTGTCTCTTGGTTTACACTCGAAAAAACACACAGCTAGACACACTTGGAGCTCAACCACTTAGAAGAAAGATGATTTTTGAATATCAGGTGAAAAACCGACTCCTTGCTGAGAAAATGAGAGCTTTGAATGCTAAAATGTGAAGGAGTTCATCAAGTGCTATGGTAGATAGCACAGCCAATGTTTATATACTCAATTCTGAGAAATATAGCCGTTGTACCTACCACAGTGACCGTTGCAACGTGTCAGGATATAAAAAATGAGATAAAACATGTTTACAGCGGAACAAAAAACATTTTTAGCGATACTGATCATGTGTATCACGGACCAAATCAGCAAGTTCAGGACGCTATGTGTATGGCGGACCGAAAAATAGGTCCGTCATAAATGGGCGAGTTTGATGCATTATAGATAGTTATGTGTATAGCGGATTTGAAAAGTCGGTCCGTCATAAACATGGTCTGATGAAGTTGAAATTTTATGATCAGTTGCTAAGGATGATTTTTGAGTGAAGACATTTAGACATAAGATATTTGAAATTGATTTTTGGTCTAAAAGCTTTTTGAGATACTTTTTATTTAAACACTGAGATGATATAATTTTGAAATAAAATACAGCAGACTTAAAAGAATGCATCTCAGATAGTGGAATAGCAAAGGCTTATAAAAGCATTTATGCCGGACCTAAAGTTAGGTCCGTCATAGTTGGGCAATGGATGAGTTTCAGAATACTTCTCAAGGCAAGTGTATGCCGGACCTAACTTTTGGTCCGTCATAGATGTAAGATTCTGAAACTTTGTCTTTGCTAAGGCCATATGTATGCCGGACCAAAAATTAGGTCCGCCATAGATGGGATAGAGAGAATATGCTGAAACTATTACAAGTTTTGCAACAGACTTAAGATATGAAACCATAAAATTTTGGTCTGTTGAAATGCAAGGTATTTTTGTCAATATATTAAAGTAGTAATTTTGGTTCAAGGTTTAGATTGAAATAAAGAATTTTAGCTCCAAGCTGTCTAGAGTAATATTTTCCTAATGAACCAAGATACCAACTTGTGCTAAGTCCCTCTTGATAGTACAGCTGACATGAATAAAAAATCTAACTTGTTTGACTTGAACCAACTCCCAAGTCAGAAACTATAAGATTAAAATACCTTAATCTTGTTGATCCAGTATGTTCCATCCATGATTTCAGTATGAGAGTATTATCTAACTTGGTCATCAACACCAAAACCAATAAGCAGTATATAATCAAAAATTGAGGGGGCCTAGATGCTATCAATCTCCCCCTTTTTGGTGATTGATGACAACATACCTTTTAAGTTAATAATATCTCATAGATTCTGCAAAACAGGGTTAGCTTGACATAATATACATAGATTATTATGCATGAGAATGCTCCCCCTTAATAGATGCATGTTCTGAATATGTAAAGTATATGATCTTTAGGACTATATTAGATCCTTAAAAATTTCATTATCTAGAAATTTCATAAATAGCATTCAACAGATCATATAAAGTTAAAGTACTGTAATCACTATCAGAGTATGACAGAACACAACTTAATCAATAAAGCCACAAGGCACAAAACATTCATTCATCACATATACTCATAGTATATTTAATGAAAGTTTAGGACTATATTAGATCCTTAAAAAATTTCATTCTTTAGAAATTTCATAAATAGCATTCATCAAATCAAATGAAGTACTGCAAATCATATTCAGAGATTGGAAGCATAACAAAATGTTTAAACAAAGGCAATGTCAACACATTAGTATAACATATAGATATACATAATGTATTTTAGAACTACTCTTTCTAGAGGAAGTAACTTAAGATATTCTCCCCCTTTGGCATCAATTACCAAAAGGAGGGATCCTCTATGCACCTTGAAAGGTTCCCATGAATTTGACAGAGGAGACATTACTTTCACTTCTTCTTCCTTTTCTTGCTGTTGTGGATCTGGTTGATTTGATGCTTGGGCCATTGCTTGATCATGCCAGCTGGGATAATCTGGATCTCCAGGTTGAAGGACCAAGTGATAAAAATCATGACGAAGCTGGTCCACGGAATTATGTAGGCGATCCTTTGTCATGGATAGGTCTTGTAGGTCTATATGATGTTCTTATTGATTGTCCATAATCATAAAAGGCATTTTCGGTGTTTTCACGAAAATATGCTAGATCGTGATTGAGCCCCAATAGTTTACTATCTGGCGATACGGCGGCTTCAACTTGATTTCGCAGGAGCTTGTGATGAGTATCCAGTTTCAGATTCATATCATATAATCTGTCCCTGATCAGGTTCTGATTTGTGCCAAGCTGAGTAACCCAATTCTTTATATCTCCAAATCTAGTAAAGGATTCATTTTTGAATTTGAGCTTCTCTTCATATTGTTTTCTCATTTGTTCTTGAACTTGCTTATCATACTGTTGAAAGGCTCTCATCTGTTCTTCATGTCTTTGAACTGCTAATTGTTGATCATTCAGATATGCAGTTTGAAAATTCCTTTGATCCGCATAATATTGTTGCTCAAAGAATGTAAACCATGAAGGTTGAGAGCCAAAAGTATTTCCTGGTGCTGGATTAGATTCTTGCTGCATTTGCTCATGACAAGAATTGACAGACTGATGTTGATAGTTAAACAGACTTTCCCAGCCAGGAAAGGTGTTTCTAACATCATGGTCTTGGTGAGCTCCTTGAGGATAGAAGGCTTTAAAAACTTGCGGCATTCCAGATCCTCCAGCCTCATGATCATGTGTACCAGCCCAAAAACTTTGATCTTGCATGAACTGAGCTGCTGCTGCTAGTTCTTGTAGATGATGAACTTGCTGTTCTGCACTCATAGATTGAGCAACTGGGTCTGACATGATGTTAGCACCACTATCAGCCATATGGTCCTTATTTCCACTCTGGCTTTTGCTGACAGGTTTATCACTAGGCTCTCTTTCATTTTTGCTCATGTGCACACTGTGAGCACTAGACTCCTTTTCATTTCTAGAATGGTTCCTGCTTGAACCTTGATGACCTCGGGCAGATTGTTCCTGTCTGAAACTTTGACTTGCATGTATGGAAGCTTGAGGTTTTCATGAAAGCTTCCATGGTGACATTTAATTTGCCATGTGACATATAATTGTCACTTCCATCATTATGAGTTTGAATGTGTTCACTTGAGGCATTTTGGTCATATCTGTCTTCAGATTCTTCATCCGAATCTTCATTTTCTGATGAACCATATTCCAAAACAACTTCATTTCTTGGTTCATTCTCATCGTCTTCTTCATCATTATGAACTGATTCTTCTTCTACTATCGGTTGACTTGCTTGTAAATTTTGAAGAAAACCAGTAATTCTTAATTTTTGACCAGTTGAGATGCGCATACAATATTTCTTTGGAAAACAGGTAAATTCTTTTCTAAGGTCATCTTGAGAAATCAAACCTTGAGCTAAAAGAACTTGAGTGATTATTTGAGCAAAAGGCAGTGGACATCTTAGTTTTCTATATATGGCTTCTTCCATTTCACCAAAGAGATAATCAGCTAAGTCAAATGGTTGACTTGACAGTATCAAGTGCAGCAGCCAGGCTAGAGATGGTGTCACACCCTCTTTGTATCCAGATTTTGGGTATATGGTGTGCCTTAGAAACAAAGACAGTACCCTAGCTTCTTCTGAAAGACATGATGCTTTGCTTGGATTGAAATCAGCACTGGTTATGTCTTTATAAATATGTGCAGACACTTGAATATCTGGCATGTCACCCACCAATCTCCATCTTTGATTGGGAAACAACCTTTCAAACACTCTTGTTCTGTTTATGAGAGGGCTTGATGCACCAATTGCAGACTCAAAGTGGCGACTTTCACTTTTCTAACTTTTCCATTAAAAATGAACATAACAAATCTTCTCTGCTTATCAACTAGCAATGAAGCATAGAACTCTAGGGTTCTAGAAATACTCCAAGGAGTGGAACTGTTTGTTATTATATTAACCAAACCCGGTGTGGAATTTATGCACTCATAAAGCTTAGTTGATCCAATCACAGAGTTCACTTGATTCCAGTCAAGATACTGATGATTTGACAGAGCTGGAGTTGATTTTCCTCTACCGTCAACCTTATTCAAGTAAACATTGTAAATGTTCTTGTGAAGCATGGAAACAAAAATCTCACTAGGAGCTGATCTTGTCATTGGAAACCAGGTCTTTTCACTGACTAATCTCACAGACCTTAACTTTTTCCCACTTAAAGCAGACAATTCCTTAGTACCCAACGTGTCAACTTCAGTAATTAGGTCTGTGCTTGCTGAAGAAGATTCACTGCTTGGCTCATAAGAGCTGTCTTCAGATGATTCACCTTCCATTACAGTTTTACCATGATTCTTTCCAGGATGAGATGTGACTTGCTTTCTGTTCTTCCTCTCAGTATTGCACACACCTTGCATTACAACAGGCCCTTGAGGCTGTCTTGATAGAGAGATACTAGGGGATATATCTGACAATTTCTGCTTTTTCCCTTTTACTTTATCAACTATTTTTCCAATTAGCCCTATTTTGTCAGGATTGCTAGAACTCATTGTGACACGCCTAGACTGATCAAAACTCAAAGCAGAACCTTCTCAAGAGCACAATGACCGCATCTAGTAAAGAAAATCTAGAGGTTGAGAACTAGGTCTAGGGTTTTAGCAGATAATCGAAAAGGGTTTTAGGGCAACTTACTGAGATTGCAGAATGTTCTTGCGTGCGAAAACCAGACGAGCACCGTTGCAGAAATCCGATTAGGAACCTGCTTCGGCGATTGGAGAGGAAATTTCTCTAGTTTCGTGAGAGGAGAGCAAGAACAGACGAAAATGATGGAGTTTTCTCTGAAGAGAAACTGCAGTGAATGATGTTGGCAAAGGTTTTTGGGAATCTTGGTAACTGGCGCCATTAAAGTGTGGGTAGTTGAGGGAGTCAGAAGACTCAGTTAAAG
This sequence comes from Guadua angustifolia, assembly GCA_036346375.1. Classification (NCBI taxonomy): domain Eukaryota; kingdom Viridiplantae; phylum Streptophyta; class Magnoliopsida; order Poales; family Poaceae; genus Guadua; species Guadua angustifolia. The sequence goes on along the minus strand of CM070511.1, from coordinate 12,144,502 downwards.
AAGTGGCGGGACCCAGTAGACAGAGTAGAGTTCAAACTTAGGATCCCGAAAACAAGGGTAGGTTTAGCAACAGATAAGTCCTAAAGCAATAGTTAAGATTTTGAATTTATTTTGTAAATCAGATAAGGAGTAAAGATTTTTATAATCAGACTAAATCCATTTTGAATTTTAGATAAGTGATAGGAAACGAAATATTTTGTATGACAGACTGTTTCAAGATTTTAAGTGTGTGGAGTACATACTTCATTTGCACTGACAGATATTTGAGACTTCACATTTATCACGGACCAAATAATTCGTCCGTGGTATATGAAAATCTGAAGAATCTCAAGACCTAGAAATCTTATGTATGAATGATTTGAAATTTAGGTCATCATGCATAAGCTTTCAAGAAATCTTGTCAAATGCAAATACATTATGTTGCAAAGACGAGATTATAATCTATCATAACAGTATGTATTTAGAAAATTTGAAATTTAGAGACATAGCTAAGATAAGATTAAAAGCACAATAACAAGCTCAAATTTGCAGAAACGTTTGTTTTGGGAATGTTTGAGCAGTTTTCCATATAAGTCTTAGTATTAGCAATTAAGACTTGGATGAAATACTCCGGTGCTGAAACTAAGATTTTTGATATTTGAAAACCGACAAGATTTTCACTATTCACGGTAATTAGACAATATAACATAGAAAGATGAGACTTTTAGCAGCATTTTTATTTATAAGATTGTGAGTATTACGAAAGAATCATTTTGACTTACTCAGCACTTAGAATTAATGTATTCACATAAGGGTATCAAAGATTGCATAGAAGGGCAATCTTGCTCCCCCTTAATGTGACACCATCAAACAATGTTTGAATAATCAATTACATTCAATTCATTTCTTAATTTTGAGAATCTTGCCTCATCAAGTGGTTTAGTAAAAATATCAGCTAACTGATCCTCTGTTCTAACATAACTAAGCACAATGTCTCCTTTAGCTACATGATCACGAATGAAGTGATGTCTAATTTCAATGTGCTTAGTTCTAGAATGTTGGACTGGGTTGTTTGCTATTTTTACTGCACTTTCATTATCACATAACAGAGGCACATTATCAAACTTGATTCCAAAATCCAGAAATGTTTGTTTGATAAATAGAATTTGAGCACAGCAACTTCCAGCAGCTATATATTCAGCTTCGGCAGTTGAAAGTGCTACTGAGTTTTGCTTTTTCGAACACCAAGAAACTAAAGATCTACCAAGCAAATGACATCCCCCAGAAGTACTTTTGCGGTCAATTTTGCAACCGGCATAGTCAGAATCTGAGTAGCCAAGAAGCTCAAAAGAAGCACCTTTGGGATACCAAAGACCAATACTAATAGTAAATTTAAGATATCTAAATATTCTTTTCACAGCACTTAAGTGAACTTCTTTAGGTGCAGCCTGAAATCTAGCACACATGCATACACTAAACATGATATCGGGCCTAGATGCTGTCAAATATAATAATTAACCAATCATAGACCTAAAAAGCTTTTGGTCAACAGATTTACCTCCCACATCTTGATCAAGATGTGTATTTGTAGCCATGGGAGTCTTTATTGGCTTGCATTCTTCTATTTTGAAGCTCTTGAGAAGATCTTTGATGTACTTTTCTTGAGAAATAAAGGTTCCTTCCTTCAATTGCTTGACTTGAAATCCAAGAAAGAATGTCAGCTCTCCTATCATTAACATCTCGAATTCCCTGGCCATCATGTCACCAAATTCTTTGCAGAGAGAATCATTAGTACAACCAAAAATGATATCATCTACATAAATTTGGCAAATCATTAATGTTCCATTGATGTCTTTTAGAAATAATGTTGGATCAACCTTCCCAATTTTGAAGTTCTTATTTATCGTAAAGTCTCTAAGGCGTTCATACCAAGCTCTAGGAGCTTGTTTTGAGGCCATAGAGAGCTTTAGATAATTTGTAAACATGATTAGGCATATTTGAATCTTCAAAACCAGGTGGTTGTTCAACATAAATAGTTTCATCAATAAAACCATTAAGAAATGCACTTTTTACATCTATTTGAAAAGAGTGATATTAAAATGAGTAGCAAAGGCAAGAAGAAACCGAATAGCTTCTAGGCGTGCCACAGAGCATAAGTCTCTCCATAATCAAGTCCTTCCACTTGTGTGAAACCCCTGAGCTACCAATCTTGCCTTGTTTCTAATTACTACTCCATTTTCATCTTGTTTATTTCTGAACACCCATTTTGTGCCAATGACATTGTGATCCTTAGGCCGTTCAAGTAAGACTCGGACTTTGTTTCTTTCGAAGTTGTTGAGTTCTTCTTCCATAGCAATGATCCAATCAGCATCTTCTAGAGCTTCTTCAACTGCTTTTGGTTCAACACAAGAAACAAAGCGAGTAATGTTCACAAAAGGAAGCTTGTCTAGAACGAGTTTGGACACCCTTACTTATTTCACCAATGATTAAGTCTGAAGGGTGATCTTTAGCTATGGTATGATGACTCTTGATCAAAGTGGGTCTTTCTTGTTCCTTTTCATCATCTTCTTCAAGAGATCCATCTTGTGGTACCATTGATTGAGTAGGTGGTTGTTCTTGATCTTCTTTGGGCTTGATCTCACCAATCTCCATTTTCTTCATGGCTTGTATTAATTCATCTTCACCTACATCATCTAAATTTTTATGCTCACCTTGTGAGCCATTAGATTCATCAAATTTTACATCATAGGTTTCTTCTACTAAGCCAGTTGAATTATTAAACACTCTATAAGCTTTTGACTTAGAAGAATAACCTAACATGATACCAGTATCACACATAGTTTGAAATTTTCCCAAATGTGTTCTCTTCTTATATATATATACTTTGCAACCAAAAACTCTAAAGTATGAAATATTAGGTCTTCTACCAACCAACAATTCATAAGGAGTTTTCTTAAGTAATTTATGAAGATAAAGTCTATTAACAGCATGGCAAGCAGTATTAATGGCTTCAGCCCAAAATGCATCAGAAGTGTTATATTCATCTAGCATAGACCTAGCCATTTCAATTAACGTTCTATTCTTTCTTTCAACTACACCATTTTGTTGAGGAGTATAAGTAGCAGACAATTCATGCTTAATTCCTAGTTCATCACAGTATTCAATAATATTTGTATTAACAAATTCAGATCCATTGTCACTTCTAATCTTCTTGATGGGACAGTCAAATTCATTTTGAGCCCTTTTTGCAAAAGATTTGAAGATTTTTCCAACTTCACTTTTGTTAGGCAAAAAGAATACCCAAGTAAATCTGGAAAAATCATCAACAATGACTAAACAGTATGAGTTACCACCTATGCTGGCATATGAAGTAGGGCCAAAAACATCCATATGCAGCAGCTCAAGTGGTCTAGAGGTGGACATGATGCTTTTGGATGGATGAGAATTGGCTACTTGCTTGCCTACTTGACAAGCACTGCATAGCCTATTCTTTTCAAATTTCACATCTTTCAGTCCAACCACTAGTTCATTTTTGAAAAGCTTTTTAAGGTTAGACATACCTACATGCCCAAGTAAATCGTGCCAAAGCCATCCAAGAGATACCTTGGCCAAGAGACAAGTTGAAATGCATGAGGAGTTAGATTTGAAATCAACTAAATAAAGATTTTGAAATCTAAAACCTTTGAAAATAAGCTTTTCATTTTGTCACACTGCTTGTTACCCCATCAATCGAGAAGTTACAATAGAATCCAAGATCACACAATTGAGCTACAGATAAAAGATTGAAATTTAATGAATCAACTAAGAGTACATTATCAATGGAGTGATCATTCGAAATAGCAATCTTACCAAGCCCTTTTACCTTTCTTTTGCTGTTATCACCAAATGTGATTTTGTGGCTTGGATCACTCTCACCTTCAATTGATTTGAACATTTTTGAAGTTCCTGTCATGTGCTGGGTGCATCCACTGCCTATCACCCAATGCCGGCCACCACTTTTATAGTTTACCTGTAAAGTCATTTCTTGATTTTAGGTACCCAAATACTTTTGGGTTCTTTAATGTTAGTCTCAATCATCTTTGGCCTACAAGGGTTTAATAACATAGTCTTGGGAACCCAAATAGCCTTAAGTTTCTTATCAAGATTAGAAGGTCCAACATACTTAACATTCATATTGCCCCTAAAATTCTTAAATAGCATGTAATGGGCATCTACCAAACATTTTCTGTCAACTTTAGCATAAGGAGTACTAGCAAGAAAACAATTTTTAGATTCATGATTAGAATTATGGCAGTAATAACAATGAGAGTTTTTCTTGACAAAAATCTGTTTGGCTTTGTTTAAACCATTTTTCTTGAGCAAGTGGTTAGGTTGGTAACCTAAACCCTTTTTGCCCAAGTTAGGTCTTTGTTCAACCAGAATTTTGTCAAGAGTAGTGCTACCCAGAAAGCATTTTTCCAGACCTTTATCAAATCTGGCTATCTTTGTTTTTAACTCTTCATTTTCAGATTTAAGTTCTCTAGCACAGGAAGCGTATTTGCAATTTTCATCACAAGTACTAGAAGAGCTAGAGACAGAGTTTTCACTTACTAACAAGTCACAGGCAATAGATATATTGTTGACAGCAATATGATCAGACTTGTTGGCAATCATCTCAATTTCAATTTCTAACTCACAATACTTATTCTTCAAATCCTCATGATTTTTAACAAGTAGAGCATGACTAGAGACAAGATCATCATATAATTTTACAGTCTTAGCATGCTCATAAGTAAGCTTATCATGATTATCTCTTAGTAACTCAAGATCACTAGTTAAGCCAGCAATAGTCTTTTTAAGACTTCTAGTTGAAGTTGTCTTAGCATGCAAAGCACTATTCAATTCTTCAACTATTTCAACTAGCTCATCATAAGTAGGTGAGTCACTGACCTTTTCCTCATCTGTTCTAGCCATCAGACATAGAGGTAATGTAGGTGGTGGAGGAGTAGACTCATCCAGTGCAAGTCCAGCCAGACCCGTTGATCTTGAGTTTTCATCATCCGAAGATGATTCTTCGCTTGAGCTGTCTTCATCAGTGATCCATTCTCCTATGTGAGCTTCACCTTTGCCTTTCCTTGAGAATTTCTTGAAATAACCCTTCTTATAATACCTCTTCTTTGGTTTATCATGAGTTTTCTCATCATCTTCATCTTCGTTGTTCTTATACTTGTTCTTCTTTTTGCTTTTGTTGGGGCACCGAGCAGCAATGTGTCCCTTTTCATTACATTCAAAACAAACAACATTAGCGAAAGGATTTTTCTTAGAGTAAGAGTGTGGCCTTCCTTTGTCCTTGAAGTTTACTCTTCTCATGAGTTTGTTTGCTCTTCTCATCGTGAGCTAATTTCTTCACATCTTCATCTTGACATCACTTAACTCATCACTACTCTCATCGATGAGTCTAGCTTCACTTCCTTGGCCTTGAGAGCAATGGATCTCTTCTTTGGTGCATCTTCTTCGGCCAAGGTGAGTTCGTGAGCTGAAATCTTCCCAAGCAGCTCAATAGGAGTGAGCCTCCTGAGATCACCACTGTTTGATAAGTAGGTGATCAAACTGTGATAGGCTCGGGGAAGAACTCTTACCATTTTCTTGCAAACCTCAACATCAGAAATTTTAGTCCCTAGGCCTTTGAGTTCATTGATAATAGGATTAAGCCTAGTAAACATATCATTAGCATTTTCTTGAGGAAGCATTTTAAATTGATCAAATCTCTCTCTGACAACATAATATCTTTCTTCTTTAACATCAGAGGTACCCTCATGAATATCTTGTAGAGTAGCCCATATATCATAAGCAGATGTTAGATTGCTAACTCTATCAAAGACTTCTAAGCTAAGACAAGAAAAGATGGCATTTCTAGCTTGAGCATCATACTGCATATTCTGAATCTCACCAGGGGTGGGTTCACCATATGTAGTTTGCCCTTCGGGTATGATACGTGGAGGCAGAGGCTTTTCTGTAACCCTCCAAACATCATACCCAACAGCTTCTAAATAACATCTCATTCTAATCTTCAAATAAGCATAATTAGTACCATCAAACACAGGTACTCTACCTATACTAACAGTAGCAGAGCCATTTCCCTCGGCCATTTACCAAAGCAGTTAAGCTATCAAAGGCAAACTAGCTCTGATACCACTTGAAGGAACAAGATGGCCTAGAGGGGGGGTGAATAGGCAATCTTTTACAATTTTAGATTCTAATCAGAATTAACCAATTTACTAATGCTACTGAGAGCAGGTCAATAAATGATTAAATACAACAATAACAATAACAACAACTACAACAGCGAAAGCAAAAACAGATAACAACAGTAAAGACAGAAATATTTATCCCGAGGTTCAGAGCGCTCCTCCTACTCCTCGTTGAAGCACTCCTCTCGGAGTATTGCTTCTCCCACAGCTAGTTGCAGTAGCTTGGGATCACACTCGGGGTAGCTTTTTCACCACTCCAGTGAGGTAAGCTCCAGACCTTTCACAACAAGAGTTGCCTTCCACACTCGCCTTTTGGACAGGTCTAACTCTTCACTTCCTCCAAGTCGTATCGAGGATCGAAATGATCCAAGAGTAATAAACTTCTCACAAGTTTCGTCTCTTGGTTTACACTCGAAAAAACACACTGACTAGACACACTTGGAGCTCAACCACTTAGAAGAAAGATGATTTTTGAATATCGGTGAAAAACCGACTCCTTCCGAGAAAATGAGAGCTTTGAATGCTAAAATGTGAAGGAGTTCATCAAGTGCTATGGTAGATAGCTTGACCAATGTTTATATACTCAATTAGAGAAATATAGCCGTTGTACCTACCACGATGACCGTTGCAGCGTGTCGGGATATAAAAATGAGATAAAACACGTTCTGACGGACCAAAAAACATTTTTAGCGATCTTGATCATGTGTATCACGGACCAAATCAGCCGATTCAGACGCTATGTGTATGGCGGACGAAAAATAGGTCCGTCATAGATGGGCGAGTTTGATGCATTATAGATAGTTATGTGTATAGCGGACTGAAAAGTCGGTCCGTCATAAACATGGTCTGATGAAGTTGAAATTTTATGATCAGTTGCTAAGGATGATTTTTGAGTGAAGACATTTAGACATAAGATATTTGAAATTGATTTTTGGTCTAAAAGCTTTTTGAGATACTTTTCTTTTAAACACTGAGATGATATAATTTTGAAATAAAATACAGCAGACTTAAAAGAATGCATCTCAGATAGTGGAATAGCAAAGGCTTATAAAAGCATTTATGCCGGACCTAAAGTTAGGTCCGTCATAGTTAGAGCAATGGATGAGTTTGAGAATACTTCTCAAGGCAAGTGTATGCGGACCTAACTTTTGGTCCGTCATAGATGTAAGATTCTGAAACTTTGTCTTTGCTAAGACCATATGTATCTTGGGACCAAAAATTAGGTCCGCCATAGATGGGACAGAGAGAATATCTTTGAAACTATTACAAGTTTTGCATGGACTTAAGATATGAAGCCATAAAAATTTGGTCTGTTGAAATGTAAGGTATTTTTGTCAATATATTAAAGTAGTAATTTTGGTTCAAGGTTTAGATTGAAATAAAGAATTTTAGCTCCAAGCTGCCTAGAGTAATATTTTCCTAATGAACCAAGATACCAACTTGTGCTAAGTCCCTCTTGATAGTACAACTGACATGAATAAAAAATCTAACTTGTTTGACTTGAACCAACTCCCAAGTCAGAAACTATAAGATTAAAATACCTTAATCTTGTTGATCCAGTATGTTCCATCCATGATTTCAGTATGAGAGTATTATCTAACTTGGTCATCAACACCAAAACCAATAAGCAGTATATAATCAAAAATTGAGGGGGCCTAGATGCTATCATCATCATGGACCCAGTCCGAGGTGAAACTCTTAAGCGCCGGACCAACCAGCCATTAGCATCGGTTTTATATGAGAACTGATTTACATGACCTGTCATCAGAATCGGTTTGCTATGGGAACTGATTTAGATGATGTATCATCAGAATCGGTTTTTCTATGGAAACCAATTCAGATGACTTGTCATCACAATTGTTTTTTGACGGAAACAATTCAGATAGCCTTACGTGAATATATGTTTTACTATGGACTAAGAAAGATTTAGTCTGGCGCATAAAGTGGTTCATCACGGACCCAGTCTAGGGTGAAACTCTTAGGCGCCGGACCAACCTTCCATTAGAATCAGTTTTGTATGGGAATTGATTCAGATAACATGTAATCAGAATTGGTTTTTCTATGGAAACCGATTCAGATGACTTCTCATTAGAATCGGTTTTTTCAGATGATTTGTTACCAGAATCGGTTTGTTTGGAACCGATTTAGATAATCTGAAATATTATGGTGGTTCGCTCTCCATTTTATCTGGTCTTTCGCAGTTTTGCCTCCTTCCTCGACGCCACGGCCTCCTCTCCTCATGTCCCCTCCCCACCACGCGCCCTTCTTCCCCAACGCCTCCGTCACCTCTCCCCACAGCCGCCTCCTTCCCTGACGCCACCGCCTCCTCTCCTCCTGTTTCCTCCCCACCGCACGCCCTCCTTCCCCGACGCCTCCGTCGCCTCCCCCCACCGCCGCCTCCTTCCTCGATGCCACCGCCTCCTCTCCTCTTGTCCCCTCCCCACTAAGCGCCCTCCTTCTCCGACGCCTGTGTTGCCTCCCCCGACTGCCACCTCCTTCCCCGATGTCGCCGGCCACCTCCTCTCCTCCTTCTGAGCCCTAATCTGGTATCTACTGGACTTCACTATTTTAGTTGATTTGGTATGCTGTATCATTTTGATTATGTCATTGCTGCTATCTTTGGATTATGTAATTTTCGTATTGTTATTTGGGATTAGCAATTTATTCTTGCTCTTATTATCAGCATGATGTTAGAGTTTAGGTTGTGTAACCTACGTCTTCCATTCGAGAGTGCTTATTTATGAATATGCCGATCGAAATGGCATATTTATCAGCAAGCAGTCTCAAATTGTCTACATTTTTTGGACAGTTCGAGGATATGTGGTTCGGGCAAGTTCTTGAGCTATTGTACAACTCCAGAGTAGATTTCGGTACCGTCTCTCTGGTGTTCTCTGGATACACATCCCTCTTGACCTGTTGTCGAGACGTGTATCTGGATAACAGTGGGGACATGCAGCCGAAATTTTCTTTGGAGTTATACAACGGCTTAGGAACTTGCCCGAACCACATATCCTTGAATGGGATTAGGACCTAACCTATTTAGAGATTAGGAGTCATCGTTGGAATGTATTTAGTTGGTCAATAGATAGACTTTTCTTGAAGATCATTCGTTCATCTAGAATAATTACATGCTATGAATTATCCATTCAGTTTTTGCTTCACATGATTTATTGTCAAGTTCACATAATAGCTACGAATTGGTTTATCTCATATCAAATATATGACCATGTTAGATAAAAAATTCAAAATATCGCAATTAGAGAGCATTGGCTCATCGCCAGATAGAGTTCAAGGCGCTCCTTAGGGGCCGAGCCAAGTTCCAAGTGTTGAGGCTCCGAGTAAGGTGAGGAAGGCTAGAGGACCGAACAAAGGGGCCATAGGGAAAACGCCGTAGGTTCTCCAGTTCAAGGCCACGGGGGTCTGCACGGGTTCTCCCAAGAACAAGGGGTGATACCGGTCATTTTTTGGCCAATTGGTGAGAGAGAGGGTGCCCTAAAGGTTAAGGATTGGAGAAAGGAAGTCAGCGCCGATATTTCTACTTTACGATCTTGGATGGGACATTCCCAGTCATTTTTGACGATCTATTCCGTATCTACCAACTAAAGGCCATCGATATTTCTACTTTACGATCTTGGATGCTGTGAATAACGCACCATACACCTGGTGACTTTCATAAGATTTCGCATTACGCTTTCTAACGTTCAACACAAGTTGCAGGGCAATGAGGCAATGAGCTGCGACACATCAACAACCAGTTGGGTTTGTCGACCCCGAGCTGGTGTCTGCGATTGTGGCACGGCTTCAATTAGACTTCCTTGCCAACTACATCAAGCGAGCTTTGAATGCTACGTTCAAGAAGAAATCATTCTATTCGCGTACCACGAGGAGTAAGTAGTACTTTACCCTTCAATTATTTATACGCACTTACACCGTATACGAACTCATTTCCTTGCACTGCATGCCATTTAATAAGCAACCATTGGGTTTTACTCATTCTCGTTCTGAGTGAAAACATGGTCTACATTTTAAACTCGGTCGAGACCAAACAGAAGGCCTTCGCGATCAAGCCTTCTTTGGAGCAGTAAGTACATCACTGTAACCTAACACGTTCTGAATTTAACTACATTCATTTTTTTGACTCAATAGCATCTCTCCAATGTATGTAGGGGTTTCTCGGCCTACGTCGATGGAGGAGGGAAACAAGATGCTAAAAAGGGCAAGACGCTGGAGTATAAGCCCTTTAGGGTACAAATACCTACCATATATACGATTAATTTTTTCTAACATGTAATCTTCGTGTGTTAAATTCTTTCCCTCCTCATAGTGTCATCAACAGGGCAACGGTGACCTGTGCGGTTTCTACGTCATGCACCACATGGCGTTCATGATCGACAACTCACATCTTTGCCTCAGGTATATGTACATGCATAATAATACACTTAGCCTTTTACATACAAATTTTAAAACTTAAATTACTGCACTACATTCTGTTTTGTAGGAGCTCACTATTACCCATACACTACTATAGACTGCTTCATCCGCGACGCCAAATTTCAACCGGCAGTGATAATATTATCACTACCGGTTCTAATTTCAACCGACAGTGATAAGAATAGTAAAATTTTCCAGCACGAATGGAGGCAATATCATTGCCGGGTTTAGAGAGACCCGGCAGTGATAAGAAGATGTCACTGCCGGTTTATATAAAAAACCGGTAGTGATCTATCATTGCCGGTTTTTCTTTTTTAACCGGCATTGATAAGACAATTTTCACTGCTAGTTTTACTCCAGAACCGACAGTGATATTACCCAAAATTAGTTAAGATACAGAACATATCAAAGCATAATTAGATAAAAAATAGAACATATTAAACATTTGTTATTTATCTCTCGCAGAACATTTGTAGTCCATAATTACATATAGTCATAATTTTATATACAAAACATATTAAACCCTATATCGAAAACTCATCATCGTCGTCCTCCTCCTCCTCGTTCGAAGCTACTGGCGGATGACCGTCGGAGTTCTGGCGGTGCTCCTCCTCCTCTGAATCCGATTCGGTGGCGGAGTTGGTCTTGCCCCAACGCCAAGGAGCTTCGCCGTAGCGCCGCCGTAAATGCGTGCGTCGTGCCGCCTCCTCCTCCTCTTCCTCCTCTTTTTCCTCTTCCTCGTCCTCCTCGTCCTCCGCCTCCTCCTCCTCCTTCTTCTCCTCCTTCTCTGGCGGCGGATCACTGTTTTTCCCAGTACGTGCTTGCTTCTTGGGGGGTGCCATTCTTGCAACAATGGTGGATTGTGAGGAGCGCCATAGATTGAGGAGTTGCGCATTATATAGAGGAGGATGGGAAGCAACAGCGATTGCGACAATGGGGAAGCGCAACGGTTGGCGAGAGAATGGGGAAGCGGCGGTCATGGCGGCGGAGATGGAAGGTTCATATTATCACTGCCGGTTATTAAACTCAACCGGCAGTGATAATATTATCACTACCGGTTATTAAACTCAACCGGCAGTGATAATATTATCACTGTCGGGTTTAAGTTCAACGGCGATGATAGGAACGATATATGTATAAGCATGGCGATAAATCATTTGGGCGGGAAACGACTCAATATCACTGCTGGTTTTAGATAGAGAACCGGCAGTGAAAGTATTAGTGTCGGTTCAACAGTGTAACCGGCAGTGATAAAGTAAATTGCGCGAGAAAAGGCAGCCATATCACTGCTGGTTTTTGAGATAGAACCGGCAGTGATATATTACTGCCGGTTCAAGAGAATAAACTGGCAGTGATAGTATGGCACTATATATACCCTGGCTCCCTTCCCCAAGCTGTCCAGAACAGAGAGGAGCTCTGTTCTTGCTCGATTGGGGTGGAGAGGGGGCGAATTTTTGCTCTCAAATTTGGTGTAATTTGTTGTTTCTAACTTTTGATCTAAGGTTCGTATACTGTTTAGTTGGATAACACAATTAGATTTGTAATCTGCAGTTTAGATTTCAAATTACCAACTTTTATATGTATAGTGATTGCATTTAATAAGTTGATTGAATTTAAATGTGGTAGCACTTCATAATTAACTATTGTTTAATCTAAATACTTAAAATTGTTTCTTTATTTCATGTATGTTAATTTAATACTTCTATAAGTAATGTAAATTTGCTGGACGGACCATTATATATAACTAATAGCAATTATTTAATTGATTTTACAATCGAGATTTGGATATAGATTTATATATAACTAATAGCAACCACGTACTAGGCCAAACGTTCATCGATAAACATGAAGGTCGGATCGTAACTTAGTTGTATAATTAAAGATATGCTTTATTTTGTATGAAGGTCAAGCTTCAATTTGTAATATAAACATTTTGTACGAAGGACATGTTTCAATTTGTAATGTATGGAGTATTGATTATTATAATCATCCAGAAAAAGTAAATGTCCAATGGATGAAAAGGTATATAATTGATGTAAAAAGGCCATGCATAAAAGAATTATGTTCCTCATCCAATACTCCTTGATAAAATAGTACCGAAATGAGAGAAGAGGAGACAATAGTACTCAAATTTGTTGGACGGACCATTATATAACTAATAGCAATTATTTAATTGGTTTTACAATCGAGATTTGGATATAGATTTATAAGTAATGAAAATTTCTAGATTAATTAGAAAGCAAATGTAATAATGAAACCTTTGTAGCCATCACTGAGCGGTTATATTTAAAACCGTCTGTGATATTTCTTTCATCACAGGCGGTACATAATATAAAACCGTCGTGGTATATAAATGGTGCGGTTTGAGTACATAACCGTCTGTGATGTTCCATATCATAGGCGGTTTTCGAAACTATCTGTGATCGTGCATCGATATAAGCCCTCATTGTAGTAGTGATAACAAATTAAATGTATAAAACAATTTGTGAGCACTTATTGATTCTTGAGATTTTATTTGTTGTAAATATTTGTAGATGGATCGGAGATGGATGTATGAAGCGGACCGTCGCGATAGAGAGTACTTTAGCGGTGTGACTAGTTTTTGAGCGCTGGCTTGCGTACAAGTCAAATAAGCTGATGGACTATATTTGTTGCCCGTGCATCGATTGCAAAAATGAGAAGCAATTTTGAACCTTGAGGCGATCCGTGCACACTTGCTTGAAGGGGTTTCAAGCCTGCCTATATACATTGGACCGAGCATGGTGAAGATGAGATTGTGCGTGAAGGGCATCGATTGATGATGATGAAGACAACGACTTGACCGCGGTGGAAAATAGTTTCGTCGACACCCAAGAAGAGACATTCATCGATAACCATGAAGATGATCTAGAATAGATGTTGCATGATGGGGAGGAGGACCTCATGAGTGAAAGGGATTTTCGAAGTTTGGTATGGTAGAGGATTCTACAACACCCTTGTACCCGGGTTGCAAAGAGGAGTTCAAAAAGTCGCATGTTGTGCTTCTGTTGCTACAATTGAAGGCAAGCAATGGTTGGTCCGACAAGAGTTTCATGAAGTATTAGGTTTCTTAAGAGATGTCCTTCGAGGGTAGCGTGTTGCCGGCAACCGCGTACCGAGCCAAGCGAGTTGTTTACCCGTTGGGATTGGAAGTGCGTAAAAAATACGCATGTCCAAGCGATTGCATATTGTATCGCAATGAAGTTGCAAATTTGGATGCATGTCCCGTTTGCAAGGCATCTCGGTATAAGCGGCGATAGCGATATCGAGGCGATGTAAGAAGAAAAGACCTCCGACCAAGGTGGTGTGGTATTTCCTATAATCCCCGTCTGAAGCGTCGTTTGCGAACAAAAGGCATGCTCAATTGCTGCGATGGCATGCCGAGAGGCGTAAAAGGATGGAATGCTTAGACACCTGCCGACTCAAGCGGTGGAGGAATATCGACGAAAATACAAGAAACACTTTGCATATGATATGAGGAATATAAGGTTCGGACTCGATGCGGATGGGATGAACCCTTTCGCAACATGAGTAGTCGTCATAGCACTTGGCGGTGACTTTATGTATGTACAACCTTCCTCCTTGGCTTTGCATGAAGCGGAAGTACATTATGATGCCGTTCTTGATCCAAGGGCGAGGCAACTCGCAACGATATTGATGTGTTCCTCAAACCCTTTGGTTGAAGATCTTACGGTATTGTGGAGCGACGGTTGTCTGGTATGGGATGAGTACAGAAGAGAGAACTTCAAGCTACGGGCATTGTTGTTCGTAACCATCAATGATTACCCTGCTCTTGGCAATCTTTTGGGCTAGACTATAAAAGGATTCAATGGATGCGTGCATTGCATGGGTGATCTGAGGAGCCGGTGGCTGAAATACTGTCGAAAAATGTGTTACATGCGGCATCGTAGGTTCCTTCATAAGGACCACCCGTATCGCAACAACAAGAGAGCTTTTGACGGTACAAAGGAGAGCGCTTCACTCAGAAACATCGCAACAGCAAAGACATATTTTTGGTAGTAAAGGATATTAAAATTATCCATGGAAAGGGGCGGAAGTACATCGGTCCCAAGTTCGGTGATCTGACTCCTTTGTGGAAAAAGAGATCGATGTTATGGACCTACCTTATTGGCGGCACTGGATGTTCGACATACTATCGATGTCATGCATATAGAGAAGAACGTGTGTGATGACTTGCTTGGTATTTTACTAGACATACAGGCAAAACAAAAGATACACTCAAGGCACGGATGGACCTGAAAGATATGAAACTCAGGAAGGAGCTGCATCATGAAGATCTGGGTCAAGGAAAAAAGTACCTTCCCATAGCTTGCTACACTTTAAGCAAGATTGAGAAAATTAGCGTGTGTGAGTGCTTGCACGGAGTAAAAGTTCCGCCCGGTTATTACGCCAACCTAAAGAAGCTAGTCTCAATGAAAGACTTGAAATTAGTTGGTATGAAGTCTCATGATTGCCACGTGATGATGACACAGATGCTTCTGTAGCAATTAGGGGTGTTCTCGCGCGGAGAAAGTCACGAGACCCAATTATAAAGTTGTGTTCATTCTTCAACGCGATTTCACGAAGGTCATCGACCGTTGAAGCTGGATAAGCTGCAGCAAGGCGTGATCCACACTCTATCGGCTTGAGATGTGCTTCCCTCCATCCTTCTTCGATATTATGGTCCATCTCATTGTTCATATTGTGAAAGAATCTGATTTCTTGGCCTTGTGTTTCTACATCGAGATGTACCCTTCGAGAGGTTCATGGGGTTGTGAAGAAATATATTAAATGCGACATCGGTAGGAAGGGTGCATTGCGAAGATTGGGGAACCAAGGAGGTCATCGAGTTACGCATCGATTACATGGATCTCAAACCGATTGGTGTGCCCGTATCTCGCCATGAAGGAGGCTACAAGGAAAGGGACATTAGGTCAGAAATCGATCCGTACAAATGATCATGCTTCATTCACGCAAGCACATTTCTGATTCTACACCAATCAGTTATAGCGGCCCGTATGTCGACATGCACAAGAACATGCTACGAAGACAAAACCCATGTAAGTCGAGGTTTGGATCATGAGAAACACAGAGATAACTTTGGAGATTGGTTGTAGATACATGATGCATACATAAGCAGAGTGCGCTCAATTGAGAACGCGGCTAAGGGACCATCATATACAATTTTGACATTTGAAGGATCGATATCAATGGGTATACATTTTATACGAGAGCACAAGATAAGAAGAGCACCAACCAAAACAGCGGGGTCCGTATAGATGCTTATGATAGCAATGGCAATATGCAGACGTACTACAGATTCATAGAAGAGATTTGGGAGCTTGACTATGGGCCTTTGAAGGTCCCCTCTTTCGGTGCCGTGGGTCGGGCTACCTAGGGCGTGAACATCGACAAATGCACGGTATCACTACCGTGGACTTCAAACACATCGGATCTGAGAGAAGAACCATTTGTACTTGCTAATGCCGTTACACAAATTTTCTTTGTGAGGATCCGGTGATAAGGAAGGCATACGTGGTTCTTCAATCAAAAAGAAGGATTGTGGGAGTTGAGAATGTAGTCGACGAGGAAGACTATAACCAGTTTGATGAGCTTCCTCCTTTCGGTGAGAACATCGACCTAGGTCTCATGGAAGCATAGAGAAAGCTACATACATACGCCGCGATCATAACGAAGGTCGGATTGTAACTTAGTTGTGTAATTAAGGATATGCTTTATTTTGTATGAAGGTCAAGCTTCAATTTGTGATATAAACATTTTGTACGAAGAACATGCTTCATTTTGAAATTTATGGAGTATTGATTATTATAGTCAATCAGAAATAGTAAATGTCCAATGGATGAAGATGAGATAGTAAGAGCACGTTTTTATTGATTATTCCTAATTAACTAAAATTTTAAATAAAATAAAAAGGAAAACTCCAATGTTTATATTTGGGGGTTTTTTACAAATAAATTAGCAATTTGTATGAAGCCCTAAATAGCTCTTATTTGGTTGGGCTAAAGAAATTCCAATGTTTGTATTTGGTTGGGCTAAAACAGGTGTGCCAATTTTCCTTCCCGCGGTAGTAAGTCCTTGCCATGGCAGCATTTGCCACCGCACCACTTCTGTGCCAATTTTCCTTGCCGCGGTAGTAAATCCTTGCCATGGCAGCATTTGCCACCGCGCCATACGTGTGCCAATTTTCCTTGCCGCGGCAGTAAGTCCTTGCCATGGCAGCATTTGCCACGCGCCACTTCGCCATAGCGAGACAAGGAACATCGGTCTTGGTTGACAAGCGAAGCAGACACTAATAAAACACATCGATTGCCACGTCATAATGCGCGAATGGCGATAATAGATATATATCACCACGGACTACAATGGAACATCACGGGCACTACTATTACAACATCACTGCCGGTTCATAGATGACCGGCAATAATATTTACATATCACTGCCGGGTCATAAACGCCCGGCACTAAAAATGAACCGGTTTATGATCCGGCAGTGATATGTAAATATTACTGCCGGTCATTAAGAACCGTAGTGATAACTATTCTCGCCGGTTCTATAATAAGCCGGCAGAGATAATATATCACTGCCGGTTCACTTCTTTGAACCGGCAGTAATAATCCTCCCTATATATACGTTTTCACTCCCGCACTTGGCCATTTCCTGCACTTAGCCATTTTGCAATTTGTTTGGAGTTCTTCTCTGCGCCCTAGCCACCGTCGAATCTCCCCACGCCGGCCCTCCGTGCGGCGACGCCTCCCCTGCGGCGCTTCCCCCCGACGTCGACTCTCCCCGCGCCGGCCCTCCCTGCGGTGCCTCCTCCCTGCGGCGACCCCTCCCCGCGCCGGCCCTCCCTGCGGTGCCTCCTCCCCGCGCCGGCCCTCCCTCCGGCGACCCCTCCCCACGCCGGCCCTCCCTCCGGCGACCCTTCCACGCGCCGGCCCTCCCTGAGTTGCCTCCTCCCTCCTTCGACCCCTCCCTGCACCGGTAATGTTGCTCTGTGATGATTCTAGGGTTCTCGATGTTATTGCTCTGTGATGTTGCTCTGTGATGATTATACGGTTGGCCGATGCTATTGCTCTGTGATGATTCTAGGGTTCTCGATGTTATTGCTCTGTGATGTTGCTCTGTGATGATTTCAGGGTTGGCCGATGCTATTGCTCTATGATGATTCTAGGGTTCTCGATGATATTGACAATTGTTCTGTAAATAAGGCCTTATGTTGGTAGACTAACATGCATTGACTATCGATGATTCTTGGGTTCTCGATGTTATTACTCTGTGATGATTCTAGGGTTGGCCGATGCTGTTGCTCTGTGATGATTTAAGGCCTTATTTACTCAATTAATTGTTTTGCTCATCTGTGATGAGATGAAGGTTCTAATCTTCATTGAAACCCAATAATTTGAGAGCAATCATACGTAATTACCTCCATATGAATGACATAATGTTGTCTTTATGTCATCTGTTGCCATATGTATCTTGCTATCTGTTGAAATTGTATAAGCTTGTTGTTTCTGTTTAGTTCAATCCTATGTTGCATACCGATTCATTAGATATATATTAGCATTCAGTTCTCAATTAATTACTCTCTTGTCATTAAAGTATTGAAATATTGTTTATTTTCAATAAGGTAAGGTTGTCACAAATTAAATCGTGATATGCGCCAAGAAACGAGGGCCCAACTCATATATTCTTTAGAATATTATTGCTTATTTGCTCAATAAAAAATAATGAATCATGGCTATTCCACATTTATATGATTTTCAAAAAATGAAATAAGGTTATAAATCCACAACTAGAATGTTAATAGTCTATTACACCAAAAGAAAGCCGAGCAATCAGTTCCTTGTCAACCAAGCACGTCACCTCGTGGCCTTCTTCACCAGTTGTATCGTATGCTCTCTGACGACCATGCTTTTGTCCGTCGAGCCAGGACCTTCTCCGGTGATGTGGCTTTGATGTCGCCCGATGGGCTCATAACGACGACAGCATAGCGATCGTTGCGGCCATGAGTGAGTCCATCGGCGGCATTAAATGCCAGCTGATGAAGGTCTGTCTGACATTAAACAAAAGCATTGGTAGCATGGTTATTTCATTTTTGAAAATCATATTAGTGTGAATAAGAATGATTCAATATTTTTATTGAGAAAATAAGTATATATGTGAATTGTCAATTGTATATGTATCATGTGTAAGTATATGTGATGCAGTATAAGTATATGTGAATTGTCAATTGTATATGTATCATGTGTAAGTATATGTGATATGCATAAGTATATGTGAATTGTCAAGCTGTATATGTATCATGTGTAAGTATATGTGAAATTGTATATGTTCTTTGTTACTGCTCCTCTCGTCACGAAAGTAGATTGCCGTAGAATCGATCCATGCGATTAAGATTTTGAAATTTAGACTATTAATATATATATGCGTTATAAATATTATCTAACGTTATGACAAAATGGTGATTACGCCTTATATATGCACAACATTGATATATATGCGATGATTCATCTCATGATTTTGTTAATTTAAAATTCTAGAAAACTTGCCACACATGGCCTCTCACAATGGACAAGTGCTTGGGATGACGCCGAGCCCATGGACCAAAGCCCAGAGCGAAGCTCGACAGAGTTCCTCAACTGGAACAAGTCGAGGAAACAAATGTACATGAGGTAAGTCTTTACTAGGATTATTTCAGTAGGATATGCTTCCGATGAAATTAGAGCAGAGCCAAGCGACTAATGAAACAATCAAAATGCAGGATCGGACATCTAGTGCACCGAGCAGTGTCGCGAGACGAGGTCCCGGCAAGAAGATGCGCTGGTGAGCGAAGGTGATAGTTGAGCTTAGTGCGATCGGAGAACCAGCTATACCGCGTCATTGCTTGGGCCATATCGGACGACATGCGGGGTCTGGCTAGAGATAATGTGCCCATCATCTACAAATCATGGACACGCCGGTAGCGATTCTCCGTCGTATGTTCCCGATGACATCAAGGAAACATTGTGGACAGAGTTGACAATGAAGTTTCAGTTCTCAAGATCGGTTGGAGATTGCCAGAAACATGCACTAAGCGTTATGGGAAGCGCATAGAAGAACCGGAAGACAAAGCTGAATAAAGAGTCGTCAAGAAGGATCAAACGCCGGATTTTAATAGATTCGAGGTTCTGACAATTTTGGGATGAATTCAAGCAATATAAGAAATCGATGAAGCCGGGCTATCGACCCGTGAGAACAAAACAAATTCGGACAAGAACATTTACCCCCATGTGCTAGGCACCGGTAGCTACGTGAAGAAAGTACCCAAGTGGGATGCACGGGAAGAACAGCTAACACTTGGTGGAGTTGTTACTGCGACGTCTCACATGGCCCCAAGATCGAAGCACTGGCTGCTTGCGAGGGGAGCTACTCTGTCGGATGATGGTAGCTTAAGCTTCAGAAGCGAGAAAGACGAGGAAATCTCGAGGAAGATCGCGGATGCCCACTCCGAAGCTATTGAGGGCTCCTTCCTGCCAAGAAGGGAGGACGACGAGCTAACACGCGCCTTGGGTAATAGGGAGCACCCTGGTCGCACCAGAGGGGTTGGCTTAGTGCCCTGGAAAGCAGCATTCCCAAAGGATGCCTATATGTACAAGCGACCAAAGAAATCCAGACAAGAACAGTTGAATGAACGTTTACGAGAAATAGAAGACCGGATGCATAGAATGGAAGTCGAATTTGAAGAACAGATGAAAGTGATGCGAGAAATGGTAACAAAGGTCCTGAGCGAACGTCAGTCACATGACGTAGGTCATCAGTCACATGACGTAAGTCCCGCCGGGGTTCTCAAAAGCAGCCAAGCATCCGCTAACCCTCCTGAAGAGGACTCAGCATGTAGTTTTCCTGTGGACAAAATCATAGAGCCAACACGCTGCGATGCACTTTTGCGAAGCGAACATTACCATCAAGGTGGTGAAGGATGGCTTGGCCATGCAACGAGGCGATATTGCATAACCGCCCAATTCCTCGTGGATACGCCAGAGTTGCGATTGACAGCGTGGTTGTGAGATCCGCAAAGTGGAGGTTGAGATCGCGGCGAGGAGGGGCAAAGTCTTGGACAAAGCATGGGCACATTCATCGCGTGGCGCAAGCGCTATATAAAGTTTGCCTCAGAAGATGACAACGACGATGATGTTAACAACGATGATGAGGCGAAGTCTCCATCTAGGAACAGTCCTCCTCCTCCTCCGGCGTCATCGAAGAAAGCTCCTTCTCCTGCTCGGTGCCACCCAGAAAAGTCCTCCTCCTCGCCGTCACCCAAGAAAACTCCTCCTGCTCCGGCGCCACAAGACGACCAAAGAGCACCGCGATCTGAACATTCTACACGGTCAGGGGAGATAAGTTCGTCATCTGTGAAGCTAACCAAAACTCTTAGCAAGAAACGACCATATGAAATGACCGACGAAGAAACAAAAAAAGAAGTAGGCGCCTATGTAGAAGAGCACTTCAAGAAGATGCCACCACCTGCTAAGATTGAAATCGAACACGCTAAGCAGGATTTCTTCTGGACTTAGCAAAGGTTAAGCAGACAGACGGATAAGCTGAAGCTCCTCAACCTAGCCAACTATCGGACTACTTAAGCATCTCTAGGAAGAAATCTAAATAAGATGGTGGTAAAGCATTTATTCTTTGGAAGCCAAAGTGGTGCTAAAGGGCAGCACACTGTAAAGTGGCCATTAGTTAGCGGGAAGCTTTCTTTGCATCCAAATAAGGAGGTCAAACCGACCACACAATTCTGGCGTCTACATGAATGGTACTGCGGTATGTCCAAAAGACACAAAACACCGCTTTCGATCGAGATACAAAGATATGGACTTTCACAACAATGACAACTCTTTACGGGTTGAACCGTGGAACTATATCGGATGTACCAGCGAGATGCTCGGGCGTGTCTATATTAAGAATATGGACTCTGAAGTCTCTTGTATAATTCATGTTGTATATTCACGTACTCTTAAACATAGGGTCGACTTCTTTTTTACGTAGAATGGAGACAAAGACACTTAGAGCGGACAACAATGAAAAGATAGGATTCTGGACCCGAGCATGGTCAAGCGCAAACTTATTGAAGATCCAAGAACAATAAATGATGTTGAGGTGTATGCGTACTCAAAGTATTGCTAAAGCTACAACACAAGGACTACGTACTTTTACCCTACAACTTTCGAGACGTGTTTCCACGCCTACTAGTGTCTCATATTTGATGCGCAACACAATGTGACGACTAATTGGCTTGCAGACTTTCTTTGGATCGTCCTTGTCTTCATGTTAGGCGAAAGCAACATCAACATCTTGGACTCAATGAGGAAACCGAAGCGGTGAATACCAAGACTTAATAGACTTGCTAACTGTAACTCGATCGTTGCATTATTGCTCTAATAATCTTCCATCCCATTGCACCTAATTAATTTTAATGACTACTCAAAACCATGAGCAGGTGTACAAACAATACTGGAAGAAGAGCAAACGGCATCGTCCATACGTGAAAAATTTTAGAATACACACCGATTTTCTATGCCTGAAACAACCCCAAGGGAACAATTTATGTGGATACTACGCAATGACACATATCCACGCGTTCATCACTGACAATACGGACTACAACGGCCAGCTGGTATATCGATCATTACATGTTGACCGTACTTTTCTTTATAAAGACGATGACACTAATTAATGCTTCAATTTCTCCCATGATTGTAGCGTCAATCGGGCACCAAAGACACCTTTCGACCACGAAATTGATGCCCTTCGAGAGCAGATATTTGGGTTCATAATTCGAGAAATTCTCCACACGAAGGGCGAGTTTACGACCATTTCGCATGGCAACAATTCGAATGAACAATTTAATGCTTCAAAAGTGAATGAACAATGTAATAATTAAATATTATGATGCTTCAATGTATTTCAATTACACTTTAGTGATGCTTGAGTACTATTGTGCACAACGTATACCATCTGAGAATACATCTCTTGTACAATGTATATACATGCTACAACATATCTTGCAAAAATATATATGCAAAAGGTTTAAAAACCCATCTTTGCCGATTTTGGATATCAAAATAGGACACGAGTTATCCTTGCGGTTAACAAGAAAAAGGCGGTGAGAGTAGTTATCGATCTTGGGATATTGATAACAATTGGGCAGCGATAGTTACTTATCCCGCCGGATATTATTGAAAATGTGGCGTTGATAGTTACTTATCTTGCCGGTTCTAAATAATAACGGCGGTGATAATATATTATCCTTGCCGTTGGAAAGTATAAACCAGCAGTGATAGTTATTATCACTGCCACTTAGGTTGTGCCGGGTCCACATCGTCCACATCCGGCAGTGATGCCGATGTGGACCCGGCAGTAATCACATGTTCCGTAGTGGTGATAAGATCTTAGACAACAAAGCACTGAACATCGTACGAGATCACTTATGCTAGTGGTAGTTAGAAGTTATATCGGACGGCGGCAGGTTTAGAGATACTGAATCATCATACTAGTCCATATGTAAACAATATTAATTAGTACTGATTGTTAAGCATGCTTATGTTGTATGTTGTTACTGATTGTTAAGCATGCTTATGTTGTATATTGTTACTACTGAGTGTTAAGCTTGCTTGTGTTGTACTGATTGTTAAGTATGCTTGTGTTTGTATATTGTCACCGATGTGTTATGTGTTATAATTAAAGTGTTTGTGTTCTATGAATATGATATATGCATTCTGTGTTTTGTACTACAAATGTGATACATATATATATGTGCATACTGACAATGTGTGCAACCGATTTTGATGAGGGTCATCACAATCGGTTCTTATGTGCAACCGATTCTGATAATAGGGCCATCAGAATCGGTTCTTCTGTGAACCCAATTCTGATGATCTATCATCAGAATCGTAATCGGAATCGATTCTTACATGGAACCGGTTCTAATGATCCTATCATCAGAATCGGTGGCAACTAAGAACCGATTCCAATTATAGAGCCATCAGAATGGGTTTCACAGAAAAGTCGATTCCGATGAGACGGTCATCAACATCGGTTTTAAGTAAGAATCGATTGTGATGATATTGTCATCAGAATCGGTTTTTATGTAAAACCGATTGTGATAATTTGGTCATCAGAATCAGTTCTACAAAAGAACTGATTGTGACAAGAGATCATCACAATTGGTTCTTCATAATAACCGATTCTGATGACCATATCATCATAATCGGTTTATCAAAAGAACTGATTGTGATAACTCTCTATCACAATCGGGCCAAAACTGACCGTGATAGTGCCTCCTTATCACTATTAAATGACTTTCTATCGCCATCAGAACCGATTCTGATGACAAAAAAGAACCGATTCTGATGTACATTTCTATAGTAGTGAAAGTTCAAATGCATTGTAATCTTTACTAGCAAGGAAATATCTAGAATTTTCTAAAATTTTTCTATGTGCCGGTGCATATGTAGCACCCTAGCTGGTTCCGCCCTTATCGGTAGGAACTTGAGGATGAAAAACCTAGATAGGTGTGTGCGTTAAAAAAGTTCCATCGGTAAGCACTCTATTAGAAGTTTCTTTAGGTAGTCAGCTGTCAATTTTGCTATACTCTATTTCAATAATTTCCTAGACGACATTTCTTCGTTGTCAGGCAGAAGCAGCCCTGACGTATTCTACACGATGGACAAGGTGCACCCTTTAATATCTTTTTCTTGCTTGTTTGGTTTGTTGGCAAAAACCCAAATATTAAAGTCCATGTGAGAATTCCAAGTTCTATATTTAATTTTTAGCTGGGCTGATGCATTTGTTGGACTTTGGAATTTGTTTGTGTCTTCCAAATTTAGCTGTTATCTAGGAGAGAATTCAGATCTCATGTGCAAAATGTATTTGTTGTGGTTGGTATGCCAAGGTGGCTGAAGGGAGTATTACTTGACATGCCTACTTATGTCTTGTACTAGAATCCTGAAAATCCGCATCAGGAAACAAAATAAGAATTTTTTGCTTAGTCTTGTGTCTGGTACTGTGTGTTAGTCACATTGGCAATGTGTGCATTGCCTTCACTAACAATATGTCAATAAATAATCTGTAAAGCTATTGCAAGCTCAGTTCATCTAATTTTCCTGGAATTTTTGCCCAATTGGGCTTTTTTTTTGGTTCGGCCACAATTCGGACCCATTCACGTAGATTTCGGCTGGAAATGATTCTCCCAAACAAGACCTTAAATTATGAACTGTATGCTAATAACTGTATAAATAGTGTTATAACAAGATATATGAACTAATCTTCCTTGTTAGTTTGCAGCCACAACTAGTTATTCTCCAAGCATGCAATGCTACATCTGCAAGAATGCTCTTAATTAAGACTTTCTTTTCAGAAATCTGAAGTTCCGAAGTTTCCAATGCAGTTGTGCCTATGTTCACAGCCGTACTGAGGTCCGAGCATCCGCCGAGTTAGGTTCAGCATATGCAGCGGAGAAGGACGAGTTGGGGCGAGGCCAGGCGGACGACCACGGCAGACCGCCGATGCCAATCCATCAGTCCATCACCTTAGATGAGGTCGACGGGGGCTAGTGTGCTCGATCTAGGTTGAGTGAGGCGCATGTAGTTCGTGAGGCTGCCAATAAAGGGCAGCCATTGATTGGTGAACGAACCACCTCTCGATCTGGTCTGAGCCGTAGACCTATGACGTGCTTTCCCGGGCTCAACCACTTTCTTTATTCTGGCGTGACCGGCGAAGTAGGCCATGACCAAGCTAACAACATGTGGGATCTGAAAGAGACTGGCATCCACAAGGGGTAAGATTCATTGAAGCTCACCTCGTTGTCCTCTGGTCATCGGAGGTAGCAAAGGCGGCGACGATGATGAGGACGATGAGTGCCAATAGCCTACAACATGGAGGCAAACCACCCAAACGAGAACAACAAAGAAATCTAAGAGAAACAAGGTACTATAGTACAACTAGAGGGCGCCCCCTCTCCCTGTCACCGCTGGCAAGGTTGTATCTCTGTTACAGAACAGGATGTATTGAAGCGTCTCTTGCCTTACCAGTTGCTTGACTGTTTTTTTTTCCTAGTTGCCTGTTGGTCTTAAAAAAGTTTGTGGAAGATTGGAAAGAATTGGGAGCAATCGCGCACACAGGGCGCTGCTAATTGTATTCCTTATATATAAAGTGCCCGATGTGCTGTAGCTGATCCTAAAAACACAAGAACATGCAAACGTGAGCAGCGAGCGAGGACTCCTCCCTACCTTTCCTGCTTCTAAGTCAGATCCTAAAGACTAGGACTCTACTGTTAGTCTGTTACACAAATGTTACAACAGATGTTTGACTATTTCAACACCCTCCCTCAATCTTAACCCTCTAGTATAAGTTAAGATTGTATCTGAAACTCATGAAACTTTGCAGAGGAAGAGTCTTGGTAAAAATGTCAGCTGTCTGAACTTGTGACAAAATGAATCGAATGTCTAGCAACTTCTTCACAACCCATTCTCTCACGAAGTGAAAATCCACCTCGATGTGCTTTGTGCGAGCATGGAAAATGGGATTTGCCGATAGGTAGGTTGCCCCCAAGTTAACACACCACAGAGATGGCAGTCTCTTCTAAAAAATACCCAACTCTTTCAGCAGCGACTGAATCGAAACAACCTCAACCGTCACATTTGCAAGCACTTTGTACTCTGATTCAGTACTGGACCTAGATAAAGTGTGTTGCTTGCGTGAGCTCCATGAAATAAGATTGCTGCCGAAGTAAACCGCAAAGCCACTAGTGAACGTCATCTAAGCAGCCAGCCCATTCCGAGTTTGAAAAAGCACTCACAAGACTTGAGCAGGACTTCCTGAAGTGGTGGGCATATCACGAGTGAACTTCAAGTATCTGAGAATTCGTTTCACAACCGACCAGTGATCTTGTGTGGGAGAATGCAAGTATTGACACGCTTTGTTGACCGGATAAGATATATCATGATGAGTTATTGTCAGATATTGAAGAGCTCCAATAATACTTTGGTATTTGGTTGCTTCTATGTCAAACAAAGGCATACCTTGTACTCATGATAGCTTTTCACTTGATGACATTGGAGTCGTGATAGGCTTGCAGTTCACCATGTTTGCCCTGGCAAGGATATCTCCAACCATGTTCACCTCTATACCAAGGTAGTACCTCAAATGTCGACCAAGATCACTTATGCTAAATAATCTTTTCATTTGAACCTTGAATTCGGTTATATCATCAACACAATATCCTATAATGAACAAGTCGTCGACATATACATTGACCAACAGCATTAAACCTCTCTTTTTTTCTTCTATGCATAGCATGCTCCATCGGGCTCCTCTCAAAACCCAGTGATGCTAGTGTTCTATCAAGCTTAAAATTCTATGCTCTTGGTACTTGACAAAGTCCGTAAAGCACTTTCTTTATCTCAGCATCATGTCAGTGTTGGTATGATCAACAAAACTAGGAGGTTGACAAACATAAACTTCTTCGACGAGCTCCCCATTCAAGAGGCTGACTTCACATCCATATGATGAACTTCCCAACCTCCTTGAGCTGCCAATGCAATAAGCACTCTAACAGTTTCCATTCTTACAACCAGAGCAAATACTTCATCAAAATAAATACCTTGTTGCTGAACATTCCCTTGGCTACTAATCTTACTTTATGTTTGACTATATTACCTTCTGAATCTTTATTTACCTTACATACCCCTTTCAGACCTCTGGGCTTATGATCAGTAGGTAAATGTGCCATCTCCCAAGTGTTATTGCCATGTATGGCTTTCATCTCTTCTTCCATGGCTTGCCTTTAGTATTTTACCCTCATAGCCTCCACCACACTTGTTGGCTCCACTATAGTTATGAAACAATGACCAGAATAGTCCAGCCCAATCTCATGTGTAGTATTGTACGAGTCTTGAATCGTCCTCACTTGGAATGGAGGTGTGTCAATTGATGATGCACTTGTTGGAGTTGACATTGCAGCAGGTGTAGCAAAGGGGTTACCCAGTGATACCATCACCTATCCACTTAGAGAATTTTCTACTACAATTTGTGTGGTTCACTGACTACTCTGTGATCCATCAACAGATGACGACACTTGAGGAGTACTTGTAGTTGAACTTGAGCCAACATCTACCTTAAACACATCTCTATAAATTGGTGTAACTTCCTCTTGTACTACACCAATCTCCCATTGCCATGCTCTATCTTCCTGGAACACCACATCCTGAGTAACATGTACTCTGTTATTATTGGATCATAGGCTTGATATGCTTTGGACCCTTTCTCATTGCCAAGAAACATAATTGGAGTACTACGATCCTCCAACTTCTTGAGATATGGTTTCAAATTCTTGTAGTGTACAATACATCCAAATATACGAAGATGAAATATCTTGGGCTTTCTTTAGTACCAAGCTTCATATGGCATCTTTCCTTCCACACTTTTCGTCACTGCACAATTGAGAAGATACATTGCCTTTGCCACGGCCTCTCCCCAAAACTTTCCTGTCATTGTCTTGTTCTTGAGCAAGCTTCTTGCTGTAGACACTATGGTCTGGTTTCTCCGCTCAGCAACTCCAATGTGTTCAGGAGGGTACAGTGCAGTCAAGTGGTGCCGAACTCCCTGTTCATCACAATATTCATTGAACTCTACCGAGACAAACTCGCCACCGTGATTTGTCTGGAGTCCTTTTATCTTATGCTTCGATTCAAGTTTCTGCATGTGCCTTGACATGCTTGTAAGCTTTGAATGCTTCATCTTTTGAGCTGATTAGCATAGCCACATGTAGCATGAGAAATCATCAGCCACTAAGAAGAAAAACTTCTTGCCACCTAGTGTTGTTGGTGAAATTGAACCACACAAATCCACATGCACTAGCTCGAGTGGCTTCGATGCTAGAAAACTTGCACACTTTGGTAATGGAAGATGATGCTGCTTCCCAACTAGGCACTCCTCGCAAACCTGCTCAACATGGTCAATGCAAGGCATGCCCTCCATTGTCTTCAATCGTGACATGACACATGGCGCAAGGAAATTAAGACGTCCATAACGTGCATGCCAAAGCCACTCCTTATCTCTGTGCATTGCCAAAAGACATAAAGGTTGTGTGCGTGTTAAATTTAGCACATACAACCGGTTATACAACATTTGCACCTTGGTCAATAGCTACCCTTCTTCATCAAAGATGTACATGGTGCCATCTTCTTTCACGGTTTTGAACCCCCATTTGTTGAGTTGGCCGAAACACAATATTGCTGCGTAGGTAGGACTGTTCAATCGGTTTTATCGGTTTATTCGGTTCGATTTGTACAGTATATTCGGTTAACACGGTATTGCTAGTTCGGTAAATACGGTATTTGTTGTAAATACGGTTCGGTATCGGTAAATCCTAATGTATATCGGTACGGTGTCGGTAAATACCATATTTACCAAACTTGACGCGAATTTTTAAAGATGTAGTTAACCTCCCTCACAGACTATGTTGTTGTCAAGCAGATTTAGCAAGATCTAGCATAGGATCTAGCAGGTGATGTGAGAATCAGAACTCACTCAGAAGGGATAGTTCCCAGAATGGCAGAATGAGACTGAATGACGTCCACACTGATCAATGATCACATCAGTTGGAATTTATCCGAACCGTTTACCCTACCAAAGAGACGTACGAAAACCAGTGACTGATACTTGCAAATCACCAGTAAAGTTTAGTAGAAACTAGAAAGAGTCAAGAATCAAATAGACAGAGTAAGACACAAGAGTCCAACTAATACTACATCGCCAGTCGCCACAGTGATCAGATCCAACTAATTCTACAGACTCATCCAGGACATCTGCGAGGTCGTCCTCGCCCGATGCCGCTTCGCCCAGTGAGTTGTGAGTCGCCGAGTTGCATCTCGCCTTCTTTGCTCAATAACACGGGTCAATCTGAAATCCTGTAACACAAGTCATAGAATTGATAGCCAGCATCAGGACTAACTTAGTAACTTTGATTCATACGAAATAACACATCACAGAGTTGTGAGCTGCCAGAGTAGCATCTGCCATAAACATGTAACCCAGGTGTTTTTACCATTGTAGCTATTGCAGATTATGCTAGCAAGATATACAATGGCAATATGATAATTTACGAAATAACACATATACCTGGAAGGAGCACCAGATTGGACGGCAGATAATTCCAGTTGTCATCATAGAATTTCATATTTTGATCTATTGTTTCCTTTTCACCATGACTTGACAGTAAGCAAGGAATAGTTGAGCATAATTGAGTTTCAGAATCCAGAGTTCCAGACTAATTACCATATAAAAACAACTAATCAAGTCCTACATGAATCATGTCCGTCTGTAACAACTAAAAAGCATGACTATTTCATCACTCAAAAGACTAGCTTAGACTGCTTAGTTCTTGATTCTTTCTAAACTGCCAAAATAAGGAGTAATCAAGTCCTTCATGTCCGTCTGTCTGTAACACATATGACATATCTACAGCAGCAAAAAATAACAAAAGTCACATCTTTTCAACTTTCAAGCATCAAGCACGATCCGAAGAGAAGACATTGGATGTTGTGATAACATCATCAATTTGGCGTTCCATTTCAATACCTACATAATACAAAAAGAACGCGATAATTTTAAGCAATCTACATCACTCATAAATAGATAAATAGAATGATTATGTGTAGGTTATAGCACCTTCTTCAAATTTAGTCAAATCCCTTAGATTGGCTTCAATGTTAATGCGCTTTGAACGATGCAACCAATCTTATGCACATATCAAGCATTGGAGTGTTAACGGAGTTAAGGAGCTTCTAAAATCATCAAGAACATGACCACTAGTACTAAAAGCTGATTCAAAAGCAACAGTTGATATAGGGATTGCTAATATATCACGAGCCATCCGTGAGAGGATAGGAAAGCGGGGTGAGTTGCATTTCCACCAAGAGAGAATATCAAAATCTTTAATATCATCTTCTGTATCTTCAGCATGGTACTTATCTAAATCAGATTTACCACCACCTCCACTTGTAACTTTCATTCTCTTGTTGTATAAAGACCTCATAATATTTGTAGATGCAATAGATGATGGCTCATTAGAACTAGTTGATTGCTCAGTGACAGTAGCACTAGTACCTTGGCATCCAACTTGAGAGTATGCATTCTTGTATTCACAAAAAAGATCTAAGAGTGACTTTTGTACCTTCTCCCATATCTTATCACCTTTAATAGTGCCAAATGTCTTGTTAATTTGCCACTGGAAAAAACCAGATTGCTTTGTCCTTACAGGAAATAAAAAATAAAAAACATTAGTGTGGGTGAATATGAAAAAAAGTCGTATCTTCAGAAAATATAGAAAATAGGAAAAAAGAAATTGTACCTAGGATCAAGAATAGCAGCAATAAAAATTAGGTTATTCATCTTCTCAGGATCCCCCCAATACTTATCAAACTTGGCCTTCATTCTAACGGCCATGTCTTTGAAAGTATTGTCATCACCATCTTGACGTTCAGTCCATTCACACAATAAATAATTTACACCGGCGATATCTTCAAAGAAAGTATTGGAAGTAACATATTGTGTACCAGAAACTTTTTTTGTAAGGTCAAAGAAATGTTTTAGGAACTCCTTGAAGTCTTTTGCATAAAACCAATCATCATATTTTGGAATTCCATCCACACCCAACTCTGCCTTATAGGAGGGGTCCTGAAGTTCAAGCCTTTCAAATGCCTTCTCAAAACCAACGGCAGTGTTTAACATAAGATATGTCGAGTTCCATCTAGTGCACACATCAAGAGACACCAAACCTTTTTCTTCTACCTTGCTGATTTGCACACATCTTTTAAAACTATTCATTCTTGCTGTGGAGCTTCTCACATATTTGATAGCATTACGAATACGGGAAATAGAAGGTGCCACTGTCTTCAACCCATCTTGAACCACAAGATTAATGATATGAGCTACGCATCTCATGTGAAGATGACAACCTTTTGCAAAAGTACCACCCCGGTTTTTCAAAGCACTCTTCATATAGTTTATAGCACTATCATTTGAACTTGTATTATCTACAGTAATAGTGCACACATTCTCAATGCCCCACTCAAGTAAGCATTTATCTAGTGCTTTCCCAATGTCTTCCCCTTTGTGGCTGTCTACCAAACAAAAGTTAAGTATTTTTTTGTTAAGTTGCCAATTGATATCGATGTAATGTGCAGTGAGAACCATGTAGTTTTGAAGGGTCGAAGAAGTCCATGTGTCGGTTGTTAGACTAACCGTTTGATGTGTATCCTTGAAAAACTTTTTTAGCTTTGCTTTCTCAGCTTCATAAAGGCGAAGAACATCTCTATACATTATTGTCCTAGATGGTGCACTAAACCGAGGATAAGCTTTGGACATAAAGTCCCTAAAACCTTCATGTTCCGAAAATATGAAAGGCAACTCATCTATGATTATCATGCGAGTAAACGCTGCCCTAACCTCTTCAGCATTGTATTGCCAAGGAACTACACAACCACTTTGACCATCTTCACTAGGTTGAAAGAATAATTGAGTTTGATTGTTGCTCCTATCAGGATGCTTCTTACAAGATTTTGCATGAGATATAAGTGAGGAGGTACCATTCTTTTGTGGATCACATAGAAGCATCTGAGAGCAATAATTGCACTTAGCTTTATTCCGGTCATCTGGCAATCGTGTGTAATGCATCCATATCTCCGATCTGGGATTCATTTGTTTCTTTCGATCTTGATTTTGGTTAGGTCCAACAACTTCATCACTAACAACAGGAATGCTTCGTATATCATCATCCTGAGACATCTACATTACCAAAAAGGAAAAGAAGAATAATGAGGCAACTATCATATAAATTGTTAACATTAACATAACACAATATGAATATCGGTGAGACAGTGAATAATTATTCAGAATATAAAGAGGCAACTATCATATAAGCTCCAACTCAACCCCTATTACAAGCCCCTATTTTAGGTTAGGGAGGTACCTTCCACTTCCAGGGATGAGACAACCAATTCAGTACCTGATGTAAATTGAAGCTATATGTAACATAAATCAAATTAGAGTAATCAAGCAAATTCTTACTGAAATACTCCACATCGGCCTTAAACGTATAGAAAAAGAGTACTTCTCAAAGCTGATTACAATAAAAGAAGAAACAAGAAACTTGTCTAGAATGTCATTTTGTATTGTAAAGTGGTTTTCTGACATCAAAGCCTTCTTTGACAGCCTTAGATTTCTTCCATGTCATATTCGGTCATTGCCCATATCTTAGATATCTAGGCCAGTCACGCACTCACTAGGACGGCAGGACTCCAGGAGGCGATCACCCAACCAAACCGATCGTCTGTGTACTACTAGGGCTGTGTTTACTATTTCACTCCCACCTTTTCCTCCCCACCACCACCAATTAATACCCCCTTATTTCTCCTCTTCTGCCCTGCTCACCTCCGAATCGCCAAATCTGTAACCCTAGCCCTGCCACCACCCCTCCGATCCATGGATGCCGCCTCCACATCCCCGTATTCGGTCATGGGTTCCGCCGCCGCCGGGAGGAGACCAGGAGGCGTAGCCGAGCAGGGGCCGCCGCCCGCCGGGCCAAGACCAGGAGGCGGGAGGTGGGAGCGGGGGCCGGGGCCGAAGCGGGGAAGCAGGATTGCGGGAGGCGGCCGCCGGGAACGGAAGGGAAGCACCGAAGGCCCGAAGCCGCCTCGAGCCCAGCTCGACTAAGGTTGCAAATTTTTGGTGGAGACTGGAGATTGGAGAAAGAAACCGTGGAATGGAATGGCGCCTGGACCTGGAGCCTGAATAAGTGAACAGGGGGACTGGCCGAATGGGGGATTTTTAGATGCGGTTCGGTTTCGGTTTTTCTTCGGTTTTTTACCGACAGAACCGTATCACCGAAACCACATTTCTCTGCAAACCGTACTGAAAACCGAAAACCGGTCAAACCGATTTGACCGGTTCGGTTTTTCCGGTTCGGTTTGTTCGGTTCGGTGATATTGTGCACAGCCCTATGCGTTGGAGTAGAATGTAATACAGGCTAGTCAAAACATGATGTTCACTTGATGTACCCTAGAATAAAGCAATGCCTTGGCCACAAATCTCAATGTTAGACCTGTCACCAAACTTCACTGATCCACACACCGAGGTGTCGATGTTAGTAAAGATGTCATGACGCCCTGTCATGTGATTGCTAGCCCTAGTGTCAATGTACCACATGCTGCCATCGCACTTGTCACCATCTCCAAGCAAAGGTTTCAATCCCTCTTCCTTAAGCATCACAGTCTCAGATACCGGCACCTCAACCTATACCTATTGGTAGCTTTTAATTAACAAGTGTACAAGCTCATTATCTTTCTTTCAAAATATGCATTTTCTTTCTTTAGCTGCTTACACTTAGATGCAAAGTGGCCAAACTCATCACAATTATGCCACTTAACTTTGGACTTATCAAATTTTGGTAGGGTCATGTCTCAGCTTTACTGTCGCGTCCTCCACGGCCACTGCTGCATCCACAACCCCTCTTCGGCTTGATACCAGACCCCTTGCCACTCTTCTTTCCTTTCGCGATCAAAGCTTCCCACCTCTCACGTGAGACCAGCATCAGGTGTTCCCCTTCCTCCTTCTGTCGTCATCCCTTCATGCTTTCTTCAAATAAACCCAGTCATCCGATCGCCTCCAACATTGGCATAGCAGATATGTCACCCCATTGCTCAATTGTTCTGACGATCTGTTAGAATTTGTCAGGGATGGCATTGAACAACTTCTCAACAACCGCACTCTCTAACATCTCCATACCGAGAGATCGGATTTCACTCACCAGTGTGGTGAACTGAAGAGAGAGCTTGTTGATTGTTTCATTCTCCTCCATTTTTATCCGATTGAACTACCTCTTGAGCACTTGAACCCATGCCTTGTTTACATGATCTTCCCCGATTCACATTTCTCTAAGTGTATCCCATGCATCCCATGTCATCTCCTTGTGTGCGATTGCCATCAGCACATCATTAGGGATTGATTGGGATATTGCAGCCAAGGCTCCTTTGTCTTTCTCTTCATCGACCGGTGCCTCTCCCTCAATAGCTGCCCACACTCCAAGTGATCTCAGGATGATCTTCATTTTCACGACTCACAAGCCATAGTTCAGGTCATATAGCATCAGGCACTGGATTAGTACGCTAGTTCTTCCTGATGTTCTTACTTGTGATGAAGACTCAACGACGCTAGTTGAGAGTGGCACCCCTGGCGATGAGTTCCTTGGTGATGATGTGTCAAACATGATCTCCAAATTCTATGGCTCTGATACGAAATTTTGTAACCAAACCAGGAATACACAATGCGATCAAGTGGACACACACCACCACTACTACAATAACACAAGTACAGCTTCTCTGCAAACCACAATATGCATTGGCGGATGGTGAACAGTGACTAAAGGTAAATTGCGCAACCATAGAATGAAACAGAGACTCTGCCTTTTTGCACTGGCTCTTATTTCACCAGCCTTTTCTGATATCCTTTTTATCTTCACTCAACAGAAAAACTAACATGCAAAATAAAATTTGTCCGTTACAAGTAAATTGCTATAAACCTAGAAACAATATTATCTGCAATGTCCTGGAATCACGGCTCAACAAGAACTAAGACTAACACCGAATCTTGCAACTACAAAATACGTGAAAAACTAAATTATCAACAAGATTAAATAATGACAGGCAGCAATCCAAATATTTCTTTAAATTTGTAATTTTCTCTAAGTCTTCAAAAACATTTTTGTCCCACTGTTTGAGTTCTCTAGCCACTCGATTCAGTGCATTAGCACATAATTGGATCCCGATACGAAGGCCAATCTCTAAGCATTCTGCACTACCTCACTGTAGCCCACTTTGCACAACCAGCGAGCTTCAAAACGAAACTGATAGCCCCGATGATTTCTCCCCACTACATCCTCCCAGCCTTCCCCTATGCAGCACCAAAGGGCGGTGATCAGAATGCCCTAAATCACCATGTATATCACTCTTGCAGCCGGAAATTTACAGCACCATTTTTGGTTAGCCACAACCCTATCTAGGCGTTCTTGAATATAATTTGCCGCCAAGTGATTGTTATTCCTCCAAGTAAATGGATCCCCATCAAAACAAAGGTTAGAGAAGTGGCAAAATTCCATAATCCCCCTAAAATTCTCCGTAAGCCTTTGAGCTCGTGGTGCACCCCCTTCTTTTTCGTGGGCAAAAAGGATTTCATTAAAATCCCCTGTACAAACCCATGGGCCGTCCATTTGCTGCTTTAGGATCTTTAGAGCAAGCCCAACCCATCCCATAAACCTCCCCCTATCCTAAATTATAAGGAGAATTAAAAAAATATGAGCTCCAATTCAACCCCTATTTGGAATCCCTATTCTAGGGAGGCCTCTTCTCACCCCTACATCTAGGGGCTTTCTCTTTGCCCCTACTATTTTGTTTGGCATTTTTTATTCATTTTAAAATAATAATTCATGGGTGCAAAGTAATAATAATGTTTAGATAAATAATAGGGGTGAGTAATAGCGAGTGTGGGTTGGAGACAAATTTGATATAGGATGCCCCTAATTTTTATACCACCCCTAAATGGGTGATTTAGGGGGAAAATATAGGGATTTGGGTTAGAGTTGCTCTTAGTAACACCTTTTTTTTCCTTTATCGTCCTACTTGGGCTCTCAACAAATCCCTGTAAAATGCCAAGTGAGATTTGTTGCCTCTGTGATTTCTGCATCAATGTGAAATCTTGAGAAATTCCAAATATTTAGATTTATCCCCAGCAAGACCTACACTCTGACCAACAGGTTTTTAACAACCATATTAGTTAGTCCCAAAAGCCACGTGAACTTCTCCATCTCTCCCTGCGCCAACTTGGTTTCACAGAGGAAACGGATGTCAGGATCTTCAATTAACAGACTGTCTGTACAATAATACACAAAATAGAAAGCTGTTTATAAGACCGTCTATTGTATGCAAATTCAAAAGCCCTCGAACTGCCGGTCGATTCCCAAGGCCCCGGCAGTTCCAACTTACTATTCTCATTTCTGCTCGCGGGACTGTCCCAGCAGCCTCGCGTTCACTTTCTTTGATTTTTTGGGCATCTTCTCCCGCTTGCACCATATATCACCAGTGGTATCCATTAACAGCTCTTCCTCCAAACCATCAAACATGATTTGAGATGAAACTGCCACAATGGCCTTGTAATTTAAATTCTCCACTTGGCCTGCCGGCATTAAAGCTAAAACACATTCCTTTCTGCTGGGAACTCGGTATTGCTTCTTTTTTTCTTTTCTTTTTTTTTTGAGCCTTGCTTTGTTGCTTCATCTTCATTAGGAAACAATTGGCGAGCAGCACTGAAACTCTGCCGAGCCCCACGGCCCCCACCACTATGCTCCCAAGAAGCAACTTCTTTTTCTTTTGCTGCAACGGGCCAAACTACCTCCACTCCCTTCTCAACACCATATTCATGGCTCTTCTCAGCTAGATGACTAGGATGGCCCTGCCCTCACCCCGCCATTGATCTTGTCGATGATGAGCTACGCCTCCCAGAAGAACTGCCAGTCCTGTCAGAAAAGTTTGCCACTTGACACAAACCAGACTTTTTTTCCTCTTTTCTTCCAGCGCACGATTTGAATCATAAGGCATCCAGTCATGCAACCAGTCACTACTACAGAAAGGTTTATATTAGACACCTCATCACAGACGATTTCTCAAAACAGTCAGTGATGAAGAACATCACTGACGGTTCTATAGTGCAACTGCCAGTGACATCATCATAGGCAGTACTTTTCATAAACCATCTGTGATATACATTATGTATTATCCTAGATGGTTTTAATATAAAATCGTCTATGATAGATCACTGTCGATTTTATAATAGAACCGTCTAGGACTCTATTTTTATCACTGATGGCTTATGAATAGAACCGTCTGTAATATCTCTCAGCGATATATAATACAAAGACCCAAGTCACATGGTGCATTTTAGGGTTTCGGGAATTACCTTTCATTTGGTTACAGCTATGAGGTGATCTGGTAAAAGAAGACAATTAATTTTGAAGGGTGATTGAAGATCCATTTGATTTTGGTAATATAAGGTTAGTAATAGGGTCTAATTGCATTATATTCAAGATCTAACTTGGTATGGGGAGAATTTGATGATTTTTTAGATCTAGCTTGTAGATCCATATGTTCTTTTCTATATAAGAGTACTAATGGGTTCTAATTGAATTACATTCATGATCTAGCTTGGTAAGGAGATAATTTGAAGATTGTATATAGATCTAGCTTCTAGATCTATGTTTTCTTGGTGATTTAAGGGCAGTAATGTCTTGGGTTCTAATTAATTGCTTTTTATTCAAGATATTACTTGGAAAAGAATTTGAAGATTGTTTAGATCTAGCTTGTAGATCCATGTATGATCTTGTTGATCTAAGGTTTAGTAATGGGTAATTACATTATATTCAAGATCTATCTTGGTAAGGAGAGAATTTGAAGATTGTTCACGTCTAGCTTGTAGTTCCATGCATTATTATATATAACATTTAGGTAGCTAGTTTGGTGAAGAGAATTAATTTAAAGATTGTGTTTAGATATTTATGAATGTGTGCATAGGGACACCTAGTGTACCTAATATATAATACTAAATGCTATATACGTAGTATAGATGAACCGAAACTGGATGTACACTTAGAACCGAGCAAGTGCCAAGTACATTAATGGCGTCTCCAATTTTAGAAGAGCTGCAGAGCAAGATATGTTAAATAAGCAGGTGCAGTTTATGTCTTGTCCCTGCATTGACTGTGAGAATCTAAAGATGTTTCCAAACTCTACGTAGATCGAAGCACACTTGATTCTGAGGGGTTTCAAAAGGGAGTATACATGTTGGACCAGTCACAGTGAGGAGCAAGATATATAGGAAGTAGGTAGCATTAACATCGTCGACAAAGTCAGCGATATACCGGATGATCATATTGATTGTGCTTCCGATAAGGATAAGTTGTAGGATGATAATCTGAATCAGATGCTGCGCGACGCAAAAGGGAACCGTGGCAAAGAATATGGTAAATTCTGAGGCTTGATGGAGAACTCAGAGAAACCTTTGTTTCCAGCCAACAAGTCGAAATACACAACGTTGTCATCTGTGCTTGAACTGTTGAAATTCAAGGCATGCAACGGTTGGCCTGACAAGAGTTTCACAGTGATGTTACGTCTATTAGCAGACATGCTTCCAAAGAGAAACGAGTTGCTGACAATCACCTACAAAGCTAAGAAGGTTATTTGTTCGTTGTTAATAGAAGTAGAAAGAATACATGTATGTCCGAACGACTGTATCCTACACTGCAAAGAGTACGCAAACTTACATCTATGTCTTGTGTGCAAAGCATTCCAGTACAAGCGTAAGAGTCATTCAGATGATGACAGCAAGGGCATTGATGTGAAGAAAGGACCTCCTGTTAAGGTGGCATGGTATCTGCCTGTAATTTCTTGTTTGAAGCATTTATTTGAGAACCCAAATAAGGGAAAACTGCTGCATTGTCACTCGGAGGACGTAATAATGATAGAATGCTAAGGCACCCCGCTGATTCCATCCAATGGAGAAACATCGATAGGAGGTTTCAAGTATTTGGTGCAGATATGAGGAATATAAGGTTTGGATTGAGTACAGATGGAATGAATCATTTCGGTAATATAAACAGCTGACATAGCACTTGGCTCATGAATCTATGTATTTACAACCTTTCCTCCTTGGTTGTCTATAAAGTGGAAGTACATTTTGTTGTGTGTACTTATTGAAGGAGCAAAACAACCTAAAAATAATATTGATGTGTACCTACCACCATTAGTTGAAGATCTGAAAACACTATGGGTTCTTGAGTAATAGGTATGGGATGCATACAAACAAGAGAACTTCACTTTGTACTGCCTTTTGTTCTGCACTATAAATGATTACCTTGCCCTTGGTAACTTATCAGGCTAGAGTACAAAATGAACCAAAGCCTACACACACTACTTAGATAATACTGAGAGTGTATGGCTGAATCACTTGTGCAAAACCGTGTACATACATCACCGTAGGTTCCTTCGGAGGAATCACCCATAGTGCAAGATGAAGAAACAATTCGATGGAACGAATAAAGACGGTTCAGCTCTAAAGTCTTTAAGTGGGATAGATGTTAATGTTATGGTTAAGAATTTGGATGTTGCATTTGAAAAGGGACGTAAGTGGAGGTCCTGTGAGAAGAGCATGTGGAAGAACAGATCAATATTTTGGGACCTACCTTATTGGGCGCACCTAGAAATTTAGAACTACATCGATGTCATACACGTAGAGAAGAATGTCTGCGATAGCTTGATTGGTTTCTTACTGGATATTAAGAGTAAAACAAAGGACGGTATCAATTCATGGCTTGACTTGGTCGATATGGGTATAAGACCTGAGTTAGCATTGAAAGAGACCGATAAAGGACGAACATACTGTAAACTTGCTTGTTACACTTTGTCCAAGGCTGAGAGAACTGAACTGTACTAGTGCTGCATGGTGTGAAAGTTCTGTCCGATTACTCCTCCAACATTAAGAGACTTGCTTCGATGGAAGATTTGAAATTAACTGGTATGAAATATCATGATTGTCATGTGCTGATGACACAAATACTCCCTATGGCAATTAGAAGTGTTTTGCCGATCAAGATCCGGGAGACAATCATGAGGCTATGTTATTTCATTAGTATAGCTGCTCGAAGGTCATCGATCCTGATGTGGTGATGACTCTATGTAATATTGATATATATTTCCCTTCGTTGTTTTTCGATATTATGGTTCATCTCGTTGTTCACCTTGTGATAGAGATAGAGATGTGCGGGCCCGTGTTCCTACGTAGCATGTACCCATTGGAGAGATACATGGGAATTCTCAAGTCCTACGTACGAAATCGATCTCGACCAGAGGGTAGCATTGTCGAAGGTTATACAACAAAAGAGATCGTTGAGTTCTTCGTCGATTACATGGCTTAGGTCAAACCAATAGGTGTTCCTCGATCTCGCCATGAGGGGAGACTCTAGGGCATCGAGAACATCGGGCATGGTTTTGCAACATATGGCTGTAGTATCCCCGTACATCGATGAGCATAAGCACTGGCTATGGCAAGAAAATCTGACACGGCAGGAGTCTTGGATCACGAGACAGCATAACATTCAGTTCAATAGATAGTTGAAGGGACGACCCATCACTGCGACCTCGTTAGGTGATACACTCACATGGTTGGCAAAAGGGCCAACATTTACAGTTGTAACATGGAAAAGATATGGTTTAAACGGGTACACATTTTACATGAGATATCAGGATATGAAGAGCACAAACCAGAACAACAGTGTCTGCATAGATGCATTCGATACCGTTGGGTCCACGAAGAGCTCCTACTATGGTTCATAGAGGAGATTTGGGAGCTCGACTATATACTATTCAAGATCCCCTTAATTTGGTGCCGTTAGGTTCACCTCTAGCACGTGAAGGTTGACAAGTACGGTGTCACTACTGTCGACCTCGCACATGTCGGATACCAAGATGAACCATTTATACTTGCTAACCAAGCTATTCAAGTATTCTATATAATCGACCCGTCCAACAAGAAGAGGCATGTAGTTCTTCAGGGATAAAGGAGTATTGTCGGAGCAGATAATGTAATAGACGAGGAAGAATACAATCAATTTGATGAGTTGCCTCCTATCAAAAATAGCATCATGGTGCAGGAAGAACAACCTAAGGAAGTTAGCTACACATGAGTCGATGATCGTGAAGAGCTAATTTTTATTCAAAAAAATAAGCAAGTAGAGTTATGATTTTAAGTTTACTCTCCAACATAATAGATTTGTTTGTAACAAGATGCTCGAAATTCGAAACAACTTTGTGTATATACCCTTTCTTTTACTGATGTTGCTTCATCTATAATTCCATATACATTATACATTATACGTTATCCACAATAGATTGTACATGATACATTATACATGCAGGACCTGTGAAGATGTTGTAGGCCGAGATGGCCAAACTCTAGTTTTATCTCAGCAATGAAAGGTATGTGACAATCAACATCATAGACGGTTCTATTTAATAACCATCTGTGATAAAATACTATCACAAACGTTTCTATACTGGAACCATCAGTGATAAATTACTATCACAGATGGTTATAGTATAGAACCGTCTGTGATAAAATACTGTCACAGATGGTTCTAGTATAGAACCGTCTGTGATATTTCTTATCATACATGGTTATAAACTAGAACTGTCTGTGATATACTTTGTATATAAGGGTCCATCATGCATATTTTTTAGTTACCACGTCTCTAGCGCTGAAAACCCTACTTGATGCTTCATCTCCCGCCACGGCATCTCCTGCTCCGTCGGTCCCCCACCGGTCTCCTCCCGCCTACCCACGCCAGCTTCCTTCCGTGCTGCTGGTCTCCTCCCACTCACCAGCGCCGACTTCCTCCCTCACTACTGGTTTGCATGCCGGCCTCCTCCCACAGCAGCAGCCTCCCACTTACCACCAAGGTAACCTTCAGCAACCTCCTCGCTGTTAGAGCAACTGACATGTAAATTGGTAATTGGTGACCTCTACACAAGCCCTAACCTCTATCCTCAAAAAGACACAGAAAGTGCAAATAGTGCTTATCAAAGAACATAACGTTATATTTAGTTAGTCCCACACTACTACAGAACAAGTCATCACTGCCAGCTCATCCACGCCATTACTGCCGGTTATGGGAGCTAGCAGTGATTGGTCGGCAGTAATACTCGGGATTATCTGATATTTTCTACGACGCTTCCTGGGCTCTATCGCTCCTGAAGCTCAAGCTGCCATCTTTCGAGACAGAAGCCCCCCTCCCAAGCAACTAGTGCTTTGATCGTTCACTCAACTCGGCCGTCGCAGGAATGACTAGAATATTATTATTATGGCAATAGAATATTATTAATATGGCAATAGAAAACTAGATCCATTTACTAGAATAAATCAAATAGCATTCGTACATTTACAATCTAGAGCTATTGTTATATCAAGTATGTCAATAGGATATTACAACCAAATCAGTTCTTCCAATTGGAAAACCATGCTATCTCATTCACGTTGGAGAACACAAAATAAATATGGAAACGAATACTCCATAATACATATACAAATATTTGAATCACACGTATACATATTTCAAGAACATGTACACATACACATGCACAAGATATATACACATACATAGGAGATTTACGAAAAGTACATATTTCAAGAACATGTACACATACACATACATAGGATTGACAACAGTTTCATAAACATTTATCTAAATAAGAATTGACAACATAGCATAATATACATCTCTTAGCATCATCAAACATTCTGTATCCCAGAAGGTTGATTAGCATCTCTTAGCATCATCCCAAATATTTTAACATACAAGGAGCGCCACATCAAACATTCTGTATCCCACAAGCAGCATAATGATGATACAAATTGAAGAAAGCAATAAAACTCTTTGTGCATGACTGCCATCTTCCCATTAGTAGTCCAAAGAAGATTAAATTGTAACTGCATATGGCTACATAGGCCAAAAAATCCAAACTACTTTGTGATGCAACATGCTAGTAACAACTTGATCTATTTATCCAATTATACAAGTGAACTATAGCAACTTCACAAAACAGAAGCATATTTGCCACAAAAATAATTTCTTTCTCTAACATGTCACGAATGCAAGAGCATACAGGCACACAGCATGCTAGGAAAAGCATGATCTATTTATCCAACAATACAAATGAAGTAACAATAATTGTGCTAAAAGAATGACGAATCCTCAATTCTTGTGACAATCCTCCAATCCAAACAAGCTAGTAGAGCGTAGAGAGCATTTTATGGCTAGCATTGATAATTGTAAAGCTATATCCTTAGAAAAGTAGTGTAAAGCTACACACAAATAGAGATCACATCAATGTATGCAAACTAGAGTGAAGTATTGAGCAGCTGAACAACAAGGCATTAGAGCCATCATGTATACATCTATTCTCTTCCAAAAAATATACATATACCCCCATCAACTTCCAAAAAGAACAAAGAAATTCCACATACTGACCATACTCAAGAGAACTGGTCAAAGATGTTGGAAATTGACAACTTCAGTACCTAAGTTTCCAAAGAACATCACAATACACCTAACTAAACAAAAATAAACTAAATCTACTCTTACCCACCTACATGTTTGTGCTGTTTGTAACCTTCCATATGAACTTTGGTTTTAATATCATTATCAGGAAATAAAAAAATCCTATAAAAACTTGGCATCCTTAGCACAAGACTATAAATCATCCCACAAGCATCACGCATCAAGCAAGACTACTTCCACATCAGTTCTATCCACTACCCACCCGATTTCTGCTATTTAGAACCTCGAGATCAACAGAGAGGCGCATGACTCGGATGAGATTTGGGAAAACAAAATATACACACACATATCAGTGCAATACAAACAAATTTAATCGGTTGGAACCCTAAGTGTATTTCATTCGTCAAAGCAATTCATTTCATCAGACAAAGCTAACAAATTCTAATAATGAAAAAATACAGAAATCGGCTGGAACCCTAAGTGCATTTCATTCGCCAGAGCATTTCATTCCATCATACAAAGCTACCAAATTGTAATAATGAAAAAAATATAGAAATTGCTCATTTCATTCCATCCTGTGCGGCCTTCTACCTTCGGCGGCGGCGGCGGACAGAGGTGATGGCGGTGGTCACAGATGGCTGAGGCGGCGGGGATGGCCAAGACGGGGAGCCGAGGTGGCGGGGATGGTCGAGGCGGTGAGGAGGACCGAGGCAGC
The DNA here is from genome assembly GCA_036346375.1 of Guadua angustifolia. Taxonomy (NCBI): domain Eukaryota; kingdom Viridiplantae; phylum Streptophyta; class Magnoliopsida; order Poales; family Poaceae; genus Guadua; species Guadua angustifolia. Next base: position 12,099,914 of record CM070511.1, on the reverse strand, counting down.
AGCTGGAGGTCGTGGTGGGGAGCCGAGACGGCAGTCGGAGGCGAGCAAGGCGACTCTGCCCGAGTCGAGGCGGCGGCAGGGAGCTCTGACACGAGTTGATGGTGGCGGTCCAAGGCGTGGCGGCGGCAGGCAGCTCTGAGGCGACAATGCTGTAAAAGTGAGAGGAGGGTGCGGGCTAGGGTTAGGGTAACTGAGAGGAAGGCGCGGCGTTTGATTTTATAGGGGCGGACTATCACTGCCAGTTGGTCACAACAACCGGCAGTGATAGTATATCACTACCGGGCCAGAAATAGAACCGGTAGTGATAATTTTTATCACTGCCGGCCCACTCCACAAACCGGCAATAATAGTGGAATATTACTGCCGGTTGGAGATACATCCAGTAGTGATAGTTATTATCACTGCCGGTTTATACAAGAAACCGACAGTGATAAGATATATCACTGTCGGTTATATGAACAACCGGCAGTGATAATCCATATCACTGTCGGTTACATGAACAACCGGCAGTGATAAGCTGGTCTCTGGCCGAATAATTGAAACTTTCAATTTATTTCATTTCAATGGCTGAGTACTTTGGGATTTTTGAAATTCTATCAAATTTGATCCAAATTCTCTAAAACTTTTTAGAGGCATACTATAGGACATCTAATATTTTATTTAAATATTTCCCCAAATTTTTATTAGGTTCTAAAATTATAAAAATCAGATTGCTAATTGTTTTAATAGTTTTAATATTTCAAAAATCAAATAATGCTTGCAAAATGAACACAAATGCAGTCAAATTCACACAAATTCAAGTGCAGTCCAAATCATAAAAATCCAAATGCAGTGATATGCTAGTCTCCGACCAATTAAGTGAAACTTTTAATTTGATCAAAAGAAAGCATAACCTCGATTTCCATTATTGCATATATTACATTAATTGTTACATATGAGAAAATAAACATGTCGTTCATACAAAAGAAAGCATACATTTCATTACTGTAACTAAGCTACGATTCGACCTTCGTTATGATCGCGACGTATGTACGTAGCTTCGTCACTCTCTTCCATGATACTTAGGTCAACGTCCTCTCTGAAAGGGGGAAGCTCATCGAATTAGTTGTACTCTTCCTCGTCGACAACATTCTCAACTCTGACAATCCTTCTTTTTCCTTGAATAACCACGTGGCGCTCCTTGTTAGCCGGGTCAGTTATAAAGAAGATTTGTGTAACAGAATTAGCAAGTACGAATGGTTCTTCTCTGTATCCGACGAGTTTGAGGTCCACGGTAGTGATACCGTACTTGTCGATATTCACGCCCCCTAGAAGTCTGACCCATTGGCACCGAAAGAGAGGGACCTTCAAAGGTCCATAGTCAAGCTCCCAAATCTCTTCTATGAATCCGTAGTAGGTTTGCCTATTTCTATTGTTGTCATAGGCATCTATATGAATACCGCTGTTTTGATTGGTGCTCTTTTTATCTTGCGCTCTTGTATAAAATGTAAAACCATTTATGTCGTATCCTTGGAATGTTTGAATTGTAGTTGACGGTCCCTGAGCCAACATTTTCAACTGAGTGCAGTCTGTCTCCATATTCATCATGTGTCTACGCAACCAATCGCCGAAGTTATCTCTGTGCTCTCTCACGAGCCAGACCTCTGACCTCCCTGGGTTTGTTCTGGATAGCATGTTCTTGTGCATGTTGACATACGGGGCCACCACAACTGATTGTCCCAAAACTGCTAAATGTACTTGTGTAAATGAAGCTAGATTGCTAGTACGTAATAATTTTTCGCCTAGTGTCCCTTTCCCCTATAGCCTTCCCTCATGCCGAGATACAGGCACACCAATCGGTTTGAGATCCATATAATCGATGCGAGAACTCATGACCTCCTCGGTTACTTGACCATCGGCAATGCTGACCTTCCGGATGATTTGATTCTGAACATATTTCTTTATAACCCCATGAATCTCTTGAAAGGGTACATCCGATGTAGAAATACAGACCAAGAATCCGATCTCTTTCACAATGTGAACAATGAGATGGACCATAATATCAAAAAGATGGAGGGAAACACATCTCAAGCTCGCATGCAGTGTGGACCACGTCTTCCTGCAGCTTATCTAGTTTTAATGAATCGATGGCATTCTGTGAAATCGCGTTGAAGAATGAACACAACTTGATAATTGGGTCTCGGACTTTTTCTGGCAGAACACCCCTAATTGCAATTGGAAGCATCTGTGTCATCATCACATGGCAATCGTGAGACTTCATACCAATTAACTTTAAGTCTTTCATTGAGACTAGTCTCTTTATGTTAGCAGAGTAACCAGACGGAACTTTGACTCCATGCAAGCATTCGCAAATGCTAATTTTCTCTTTCTTGCTCAAAGTGTAGCAGGTTGCGGGAAGGTACTTTTTTCCTGTATCCATTTCTTCGTGATGCAGCACTTTCCTGAGTTTCATATCTTTGAGGTCCATCCTTGCTTGAAGTGTATCTTTCGTTTTGCCAAGTATGTCCAGTAAGATACCGAGCAAGCTATCACTCACGTTCTTCTCTATGTGCATGACGTTGATTGCGTGTCGAACTTCCAGGTGCTACCAATAAGATAGGATCCAAAATACTGATTTATTTTTCCACAAAGGAGCCTTATCCCGGGAAGTCGGAATAGATGTACAACCGGCTCCCTTTCCGTGAATAATTGTAAGATCCTTTACGGCGGCAAATATCTATTTCCCAGTGTGATTCTTCGGAGCTAAGATAGTCTCCTTTGTCCCGTCAAAAGCTCTCTTATTATTGCGGTATGGTGATCATTGCGGAGGAACCTACGATGCTGCATGTAAGCCATTTTTTGGCAATTCTTTAGCCACCGGCTAGCTGTATCATCTAAGCACTGGACGCATCTGTTGAAGCCTTTTGTCTTCTGGCCGGACAGGTTGCCAAGAGCAGGATAATCATTAATGGTTACGAACAATAATGCCTGTAGGATAAAGTTTTCTCATTTATACTCATCCCATACCCGTACACCATCATTCCACAATATTAGAAGATCTTCAACCAATGGTTTGAGGTACACATCGATATCATTGGTAGGTTGCATGGGCCCTTGGATCAATAGTAGCATCATAATGTACTTTCGCTTCAAGCAAAGCCAAGGAGGAAGGTTGTAGATGCATAAAGTCACCGGCCAAGTGCTATGACAACTACTCATGTTGCCAAAAGGATTCATCCCATCCGTACTCAACCCGAACCTTATATTCCTCACATCATATGCAAAGTGCTTCTTATATTTTCTATCGATGTTCCTCCATTGCACAGAATCAGCAGGGTATCTGAGCATTCCATCCTTCTTACGCTCTTCGGCGTGCCATCGTAGCAATTGGGCATACCTTTTGTTCGCAAACAATCACTTCAGATGGGGGATTATAGGAAAATATCACACCACCTTACGGGGACACCTCTTCTTCTTACGCTTTACCCCGATATCATCGTTCTCGATATCGTCGTCGTTGCCCTTATACCGCTTTGCTTTGCAAACAACACAGGCATCCATGTCTGCAAACTCATTGCGATATAATATGCAATTGTTTAGACATACGTGTATTCTTTGTACTTCCAGTCCCAACGGGCAAATAATCTGCTTGGCCTGGTACGTAGTTGAAGGCAACACATTACCCTCTGGAAGCAAGTCCCCCGAGAGACATAACAGCTCAGTAAAGCTCTTATCGGACCAACTATTGCTTGCCTTCAATTGCAGTAGTGAAAGCACGGTATGCAGCTTTTTGTGCTCCTCCTTGCAGCCCGGGTACAATGGCGTTGTAGAGTCCTCTACCATATGCTGGAACTTTTGAAACTCCCTTTCACGCGTGAAGTCCCCCTCCCCATCACGCAGCATTTGATCTAGATCATCTTCGTGGCTATCAACGAATGCATCTTCCACCACCGTCGTATCGTTGTCTCTGTCATCTTCATCAATGTATTGCCCTTCATGTACAATATCATCTTCACCGTGCTCGGTCCAAGAGGTATAGCCAACCTTGAAACCCCTTGGAAACAAGTGTGCATGTATCGACTCTATGTTAGAAAACAGCTTCTCATTTTTGCAATCAACGCATGGACAACAAATAGTCCGCCAAATTCTTCGACTTGTGTGCCGCAACCGTATTCAGAAAACAAGTCACACCACTAAAGAACTTTGGACCGCGACGGTCTGTGTCATACATCCACCTTCGGTCCATCTACAGTTAATTATATCGAACTACATTTCAGTATATCAATAAACATACCAAAATAATTTATTCTTTACATTAGTCATGCAGTGCTAATTAATTAAAACGATAAACACATTATAAGAACATAGCGCAAATAACAATATAATTGTAAATGATTAGATTTACAAATACATCTAGCAATTTTGCCTATATTAAGATACATCAAACCTTTTTACTATTTAAATATCCATCTAGCATTTGTTAATTATTTACAAGATTTATTCATTTCATTTTGTTATGTAGCGCTATTAAATTCAATTAATATACATCAAACAAGCATATAATTGAATATAAGGATATATTTCTAAATAATTATGTATCTTGCAACTTTCATTATTGGAAAATCCATCTACCATTTTTCATTATTTAAATATTCAACTAGCAATTCTCACTATTTATAATTCATCTAGTAATTTTTACTATTTAAATATCCATATAAAAATTTTTCATTATTGAAAAGAATTACAATTATGCATAATTGTCCATCTAGCAATTTTCATTACTTAAAATCCACTACATCACTAAAATGGATAAGAATTATAATTTATTAAATAATTTAGCTATATCTTAATTTGAGCACTACTGACCTAAAATGTTTACATTATACAATCAGCAATTATCAACATCTAGAGCAATATATAAAGTAAAATTTTACTACAAATCTAACATAGATCAAGTCAATAATTAACCACAAAAAGAAATACAAGACAAATTTTAATACAATTTTTCAGCAGCAACTCGCCAAAGTAATAACTACAGAGCAAAACAGAGCTTCTTTTTATTCTTCTCGGTCAGAGAAGAAGTCACCTCGAAGAAAAATACAAGAAAAATATTAACACAATTTTTTGGCAGCACCTCCCCAGTAAAATAACAACCGAGCAAATAGAGCTCCTCTCTGTTCTGCTCGGCCGGAGAAGGCGTCGGTCAGGGCCAGATATATAAATACCTTATCACTATCGGCTCTGCACAGAACCGGCAGTGATAAGGTCAAATTACGTGGGAAAATTCGGAAGGGCGGGAAAATACATATCACTGTCGGTTAAAGACTAAAACCGGCAGTAAAAGTTATATCACTGCCGGTTATAAATGAAACCGGCAGTGATATATCACTACTGGTTTTGGATATAAACCAATAGTGATAGTTTGTTATCACTGCCGGTTGGTAATACAAACCAGCAGTGATACGTCGAACCCTTCCAACTCCCGCGCCAACCGGCGCTTCCTCGTTCCGCTAATCAATTGCGCTTCCCCATTCCTCGCCTAGCTGTTCTTCCCATTCTGCCTCTATATAAAGCCCATTCCTCAATCTGTAGCACCACTCCTCACAATCCACCATTGCTGCAAAAATACCCCCCCCCCTCCAAGAAGTGGGCACGTACTGGGCAAATTTTCGCTCCGCCGCCAGAGAAGGAGGAGAAGAAGGAGGAGAAGGAGGAGAAGAAGGAGGAGGAGGGTGACGACGACGACAACGGCGGCGGCGAGGTCCTACGGCGTTGGGGCAGGACCAACTTCGCCACTGAATCAGATGAGGAGGAGGAGGAGCACCGCCGCAACTCCGATCGGTCATCCGGCGGCAGCTCCGGCGACGAGGACGAGGAGGAGGAGGACGACGACGATGACTTTTGGATATAGGGTTTCACGCCATTTTGGGTTTCAAACGGTTAATAGCCATTGGCCTGTTATATTTTGTATATATAATTAGGACTAAATATGTAATTATGGATGGTATAACTAATTATGTTTTGTAAATGTTCTGTGTTTTAACTAATACATATCTCGCAAATTACAAATTTTGTAAATGTTCTGTGCGAGATAAATTACAAATGTTTAATATGTTCTGTACGAGATAAATTACAATGTTTTATATGTTCTATATCTTAACTAATTATGGGGAACAGTAATATCACTGTCGGTTCTAGAGTAAAATCGGCAGTGAAAATGGACTTATTACTGCCGGTTGATAGACGAACCGGCAATGATAAATCACTACCGGTTTTTTATATAAACCGGCAGTGATATCTTCTTATCATTGCCGGTTCTCTCTAAAACCGGCAATGATATTGCCTCCATTCGTGCGAGAAAATTATACTATTCTTATCACTGCCGGTAGAAGTTAGAACCGACAGTGATAATGTTATCACTGCCGGCTCGGGCCTACCCAGCAGTGATGGGGGGTCGCGGATGAGGCAGTCTGTAGTAGTGCCATCCTCAGAAATTCAGTCTTAAAAATTTTAAGACTATAGGTGTGTTTAGTAGAGCTCTAGCTCCACTAGATCCGTGGATCTGGTGGAGCTGGGTATTCCTATCTCCATCAAATCCGTGGAGCTGGAGCTGTGAGTACATTAAGAGTGTTTAAATGAATTATATTGTTTACATTTTAGACCAAAAATATAAATTTAATTCACTTTATTTTAGTCTACAAGTTTCAGATCTCAGGTGAAGCTAGGATCTGAAGCTCTACCAAACAGGCGCTATATATTCCCAAATATAGGCTAAATATAAGCTGGCAACCAAACCAAGGCTTTAAGTTTGCACCGGCGCTTGAAGCATACAAATGCCCCAAAACTGACGTCAACAAAGAAGTGAACAAGTGTTGATTAATTAACTTCTCTGGTAAACACACAGATCGTACTTTGAAGATAAGTTGAAGACATCACAAAGACCACTTCTTCTTTCACATCCAACGTTTTGCTCTAGTTTCATCCTTATTCTAATGCACTTCTTTCTTCAGAAGCTATTGTATCTACACCCAAATCCATGTTTTTGCCCCGTTAAAAAAATCGCATGCTTCTTTATTTAAAGTACTAGAGATCAGGACCATGGTTAACAAAACCGGCGAAAACTGCTCAAAAACTGTGGTTTTCGACCTTACCGCTCTGGTTTGAGATTAAAAACCGCTCAGTAAACCGATCTAATTAAAAAAATTTGAAAAAATTATGTGTTCGAAAACCGTTGAAAATCTGCGGTTTTCGTTGAAAAACCACTCAAAACCATTTTCGAAGAACATTCAAATGGCCGGGTCGGTTTTCGGTGAAAACCGAGTGGTTTTTCGTGAAAAATCGCGGTTTTCGTAGAAAACCAAAAGGTTTTCGATATTTTCAAATTTTTTTATTTTTAAACTCTTCAGTTTTTGACGGTTTTTAAACGGTTTTTCGTGCGGTTTTTGCGAAAACCATACCGTGAATTTCAAGACGAATTTCGAATTTCGGATCAGGACAACTGTGCTAAAGCACATGCTTTAGTTAGTGCTTGTCTTTGTTCCTGATTTGAAGGTCAATATATAGTTGAACATACTTGTATGTAATCTTCTTTTTCTTGATTTCAGCAATAGCAATATACTTGTGAAGAACACACAAACATCTGAACAGTCGTGGCCGCAACATGTCAAGAATTGTTGCGGCAATATTTGAGAAAGAGCTTTTTTTACCCTACACTAAATTCAATATGAACCTTCATTCTTTTCCTTCTAATGAATTAGATTAGCTAAAATTTATTTATATTTCCTATTATAGTAGAGTAGTAGAAATATGTTTTACAAATCAATGGCTATATTTAATTTCTACTACCCACTATATATTACTAGTTCCGGTGAATACTCCTTCCGGTGACAAATAGTTGTCATATTGGATATCAATATGGTCTTTAAAACACAGTTTTATTAATAATTTTTATTACAATATATTTATGAAATCCATTTGGTAGCCTTCCTTGCTTGATTCCTTTTCTTTCCTGTTGAGCTATAAAAACCAGCCTAGATTGCAAGATGGTGTCCCCTCATTCGTCGTTTTAAGGATATGATGAGCTATCGAAAGGAAAACCGCCTCGAGGTCCAATAGGTGCAAATAAAAGGCCTACAAACCGATATACCATCACGGTAGTTAATCCAAAGGATGTGACCCCTACCGAACCAAAAAAGGTAGCAAATGCAATTAGGACACTGTGCGGGATAGTTGCATGGGAACTGTCCCCATCGCCTGTCCATCCTGAAAGTCACTGACTGACGAGAACTGCAACAACTTGGTGACAGAAATTCTGTCTTCATTTGAGATCGCAGAAGACTACGTGCGCTTAGTGGAACAGTATGCGCTACTAGTGATGGGAAAGGCATGGAAGAACATCAAGAGCACGCTTGTCAAGGCATATATCAATAAGGACAGGACTCCTTTCTCTAAGTATGGTTTTATTGCTAAGGACGTATGGCAAAGTTTTGTTGAGGCGAAGACAACAGACAAATTCATGTGTCAAAGTGAAGCCCACAAGGCCCTGTTGGCAAAGATCACCCACCCCCACAGCCTTGGCACTACTAGGTACATGGGGAACAAGGTGAAATGGGAGAGAGGCGAGGAGGCCTCCGCACAATTTGCATATGTCGCTGACTAGCACGTTAGAGAATGGCTTAGAGCAAGGTCAAGTGCCACGTCTTCCGGCACCGTCTCCTTTACAAACCCCGCGGACGAGAAAGTTTGCCAACGTCTGGTAAAATATCTGACTACCAATTTTGTATATAACTAGTACATAACTTCGTAAGTGAAATAACATATCAAGATCTTGCAGCTAGCAATGAGTACATAATGTTCTAAGGGCACTTTTTTGCTAGACAGGGAGAATGATGTACTCTCCATGGCCTTGGGAAATAAGGAACACCCTGGTTGCATGCGAGGCATAAGGGTTTTTGTTCCCTAGAAAATGGGATTCCTAGGTGACTCTGACAAATACTAGAGTAGAAAGAGAACCAAAGTAGAGTGAGAGGAACGACTAGTACAAAGATTAAGGAAAGACTAAAAGAAGAATTCAACAATAAAATAAGAAGCCTCGAGGAAAGGCTTAATAATCAGGACTATAGACAGCTTGTACAAGTTCCAGATGTATGTGCGCAAATCAGCCCTACTACCAAAAAGAGCAATTGTGCATCCCACACTCCCATAGATGAACATAGTAAATTTCATGTCTATGACATTAAGGTACTTATATATGTATGTCTTGAATGCTCCATACAAATAGCCGTTGGACACATTAGCTAATTGTATACCATTATGTAAGTGGCCACGCGGTGCACTCTCCAAATGAGACAAGCCCATGGTGCCATTCTTCTTACGGCTGCTTGGGGGCTCGCGTATCCATCCATCAAAGGAGCACCGGTGCACGGTACCCTAGTGACACCAGGATTTGCGAAGGTTAATGTGGATGGTGTACATGATAGTTTCAAAAATGTCCCACTACCAATGCCCCCAAACGACGATGATGTGACATTGGGGGACGCCATTCGCACTTTCATCCAGTGGCCCAGCAGCGACATCTCCCTATATACCCATCCTCCTTCATAGGATCTACCCCAACTGCTTGAGTTGTCTACTGCACCTCAGCAGGCCACCAAATCGGCTCCCCTGCCCCTTGCATCAAAGGACTTTCAGTGGTATGGTGCCCACTTGTCTCTTGTGAAGACTCTCTATAGCAGAAAGCAAGTCAAGGGCAAAGCGAAGCAGATCACGAAGGAATTGGACTATCCAATTGCCCCGCTGGCCCGAGTATACCAGATAGGTGAGCCTTCTATAACGGGAGAGTGCTTGAAGAACCTTTCTACAGCTTGCATTAGATTGTAGAATTGGTGCCTAGAACAAGCTAAAAAGCTAATGCAAGACCACATAACGAATATCTCAGTCAGCTTCAAGCCTAAGCATCTGTTCAACGAGTCATCGGGGGCTTCCTCACAGCCGACTTCAAGGACCTGTTTGACTTCTTCAACCTCAACATCCTCGATGCCACGCACTTGAGATGCTGGACATTGTAAGTGTGTACAAGCACAGTCTACATTCATGTAATATTGATAAATGTCACATATATATAACTCAATGCTTTTGTATATATAAATATATGATCCGTGAAGCGAGACAGAACAAACAATCGGTGGGTTTCCTAGACCCACATATAGTCTCCAAGCAAACAATGGACAAAGATTTATAATTTGTTAATAAATATGTCGGAGAGGCCTTGGTAGCTGTAACATCCCAAAATTTGGGTTTTCAAAAATATTTTGTGAAGTTTAGCTCCCCAAAAATTCGCGATAATTTTCTCGCTTAATTAAAGCTTAATTTGGAATTTTCTAAAGTCAAAGTAATTTAGATTGACTAATATAAACCTCAATTAAATTAAATTCAGTTTTATTTGGGTTCCTTGTGCTTCTAGGATTTTCTTTGTATTTTTTTAGAATTGTTGGAATTTATTTGGAATTATTCGGAATTAATTTAAACCAAGCCTTTTACTTAAAGTAATTAAATATTTCAAAAGATAAAATAAAGTTCTTCTGAAAACATTTTATTTGAGTCCAAAATGTCCCAAAATATTTTCTAGAATTTTTCTAGAATTTTTCTGGTATTTTTATTGCCTCAAATGAATTAATTTGAATTAAGTCCTTTATGGGAATTAATTAAAAATTTGGAAAAATTTATATAAAGTTTTGTTGAAAATATTTTATTAGAGTTAAAAATGCCATGAAATATTTTTTAAAATTTTTCTGAAATTTTCCTGATAATGTTTCTATTTTTCTTGAATTAAATGAATTTCTAGAACTAATTTAATTCGGATACTGTCCTTCCACGTGTCTCCTCCTCGCGCTGCCACATGTCGCCTTCTCGTTCGGCCACGTCGCGAAGCCGCCACAGCCCTCCGATTCCGATCCGATGCATCAGAATGCGCCACGTCACCCCGAATTGCGCAGCGCACGCCAACTGCTCGTATAAATGCCTGTGAAGCCGGTTTTTGCGTTTTTCTTGGTTCTTCTTGACCTAGCCACCACCCCAAACCCTAGTAGACCTCTCATGACCTCTCCCACACGTCCTCACCTCAGATCAACTCACCCAAACCCTAGAAATCCATCCCTCATCCTCCGAAACGCCGCCGCACATCGGCCGAACTTTGAGGCACGTCCCCTGTTAACTCGGTGACTCTTTTCAAGATCCGTCTATGCCACAGCGTGCTCTATGGTACTCTCTGTCTCTCATCCAAATTTGGAGCAATTTCATCCACGGGATCAAAAGTTACGGCCGCCCAAAGATCAAATGTTGCCGGAGCCCGTTCTCCCTTGTTTTTGTGAGTTCGACCGTGAAATTTTTATGGTAGACTCCTCTTGATGTCCCCTACACGGTGCTCACCCTAACTCATGGTTTTGCCAGCAGGATTTGTGCAGAAAATCAATCTTCCCCAATCAGACTGCGTTGCGAACGGCTGAAACTTCGTCGCACGTTCTCCGTTGATCCAGATGGTAAAACTCAGATCCGTTCACGTCATATTGTGCCAAATGATCCCAGATAGCTCTCTGTAAAATTTGGTTAGGTTTCATGCAGTACTTTAATAGTTATGACCGCTTGATCTATTAGCTCGAGAGCCGCTCATCGGCGGTTTGTGATCAATCGGTGGGTCGCCGCCAACCGCCTATATTGTTGAGTTCGTCTCATCGCGCCCCACGTGATGGATACTTCCCTTTGCTGTTGCATCCTCCAAAATTTTTTTATTAGTTCGTCCGCCGCCTTTGCCGCCGCTGCCGCCTTTTTGCCGCCAACCATCTTGGATTGTCGTGACCATGTCACCCTGTCCCAGAGGTCCATACCATACTTTTTGGCCATCCTTGGAGTTCATTTGATCTCCGGTTGCCGCCAAAGCCATAATCTAGTATCTACCCGTCGTCTTCGGTTTAGTCCTTTGCATCGGTTCGCGTTTGGTTCGCCATCCTTGATAAACTTTAATCGCAGAGCCAACCCTACCCATCCTACCCTCGCCAAGTGTATCCATCCTAAATCGCTTCGCTCAAACCGGACTTAACCTTTGGTCCAATATTGTCTTTGCGTCACGACATGTGTACCCCACAGATCGCAAATCAAACATGAGCCATGTCATGACCTCGCTGCCCTACCATTGTACCGATGGTCGCCACCTTGTAATCTCATAGGTGTTCTGTTAACGCTTCATATTCATCGTTAACGTTCGCTGTTAACGTTTGCCGTTAACGTTCTGCCGCTAACGCTCCACCGTTAACGCTTTGCTCTCATCGTATTGCTGTCATCGCATGGGTGCGTGCAAGTGAAAGCCCTAATGTGATGTCCTTACCTTTTCTATCGCCTTATTGTGATCTAGCCCATCACGTTGAGTTCAGCCTCATATTCCTATCATAATTGCCTCATCGTTGTTGAGTTCCGTCCCCGATGTAAGACTAACCTCCGGATCGAACCATAGTGGATGTCGATCCCATCCGTCCTTGTCTTATCCTTGAAATCTAATCTGCCATTAACTTAGAATTCATTCGTGGTCCTGGTCAATAGACCATTAGCCATATGACATATTCTTGTGCTAGACCTAGTCTATCAGTCTATCTTCCTCTTGGTTGACTGTGCCGTTCGGTCAACGAAAGTCAACCTTGAGCATCTGCTTAGTTCATGGCGAACTAACGTAACTTCGTCGACCCGGCCTATAGATCGAGAGTCCATATGACATCGGCTATCCAATCAAGATAATAACTTCGGAAGAAATATTCTTCGAGATATTATTCTTTCTTTCCCAGTTATTAATCTTTCTCTTCGGTGTATTTTCCGAAAGTCGTTCTCTTTTGTCTAATCATCGACCTAATCCATTCAAGTTCCTAATTTCATCTAAGCCGTTGTGCCCAATGCTATTCGTTCTTAATTTGGAGTTTACTTGATTTGCCTTTTGAGTTTTGTTGTATTTGTGTTTGTTTATCGTTAGACGCGTTGCCGGAAGTCGCTCGAAGGAGCTGAGAATCAAGCAAGCGAAGATTGAAGATCGAGGATCAAGGATCGAAGATAAAGAGTAAAGAATAATAAAAATTGCAAGGGCCAGGCAAGTTGTGCTTTGACCATATTGATCCCATGTTTTAAAATTATTTCGTTTGAAATTATTGCATGCTAGTTTGAAATAAACTGATTTCAATTAATCTGGGATTAGATAATCAACCTATCAACCTACTTGTTATTGCCACCTTGTCGCTATTATTTGTATGCCATGATTCATTTGTCACCCTAAATTGTGGGTTAATAGTTGGACATTAATAGTTTGCCAACATGGGTTAATTAGACCGTATGTAGTGTGCTTAGCCCTGCCACGTAGATTTGTCATGATTTTGGAAAATTAAAGTTAATATTGACTTAATGAGATATGGAATGTGTTTTTGAGAATGTGACATGTGTTATTGAGTTGATGATGGCACGTGGTGCATGGTAAAGGACTGGGGTGGGAAAGTGATTTAGACTGAGGCAAGTGGCAAGATTGTTTCCGGTGGGCCAAGAGTGACAATTGGGCAGTCTCATTTGGTTTTAGATTGTTTCCGGTGGGCCAAGAGTGGCAATTGGGCGGTCGCATTTGGTATTATGTCATGTTGATGTGATGAACTTTTGGATAGTCTTGCCTCGGTCAACTAAGGACTTAACCTTGCGAGTCTTTGACCTGAGTCTTTCATACAACCACAAGTTCCGGAATGGGACAGACCTAGCTGAGTAAACTGTGAAATCTATTTTTTGGTACTGTCGTGGTGGTGTGGGGCCCGGAGGAGCGTGTGAGAACTCACATGGCACAAGAGGGGGGTCCTGGGTGTGGTAACCAGTCCCTCCAGTGTTGAAACCTTAGCGGGCAGTACTGGGTTTAGACGGATCTTTGGAAAGGCTTTGTGATGATCACTCATTCGCATACTCTTGTATGGCGATTCACGGCTGACGTGGTGAGTTGATTATATCTTGTGGGTAAAGTGTATAACCTCTGCAGAGTGTACAACCTATTCGAATAGCCGTGCTCACGGTATTGAGCATTGCTCGGGGATTACAGTCAAGGGTTATATTTTGATAAAAATGAGGTTGGGAATGTGGATAATGTGATATGGAACTTGGTTAAGGATGAGAAAAGCTTCACTTGAGAATGATTGCGAAATTTATTATTGGTATTACTTGTTTTACTGCTTTTCTATCTATTTATGATTAATTGTGAATGCTGCTTTATTGCAAAAGAACCATTCAGCCATTCCTTTGGAATAAGCCATGCATGTAGTAATAGAAGCGCATTACATGCATGACTTGTTGAGTACGGTTGTGTACTCACTCTTGCTTTAACAAAACATCACCAGCTTGAGGAGAAGTCTTTGTCTTGAAGAAGGAGAAGTTCTGCAAGAAGGCGATTATCTAGGAGTCGAACCCTGTCAGATGCCTGTGGTATATTGAAGGGGTTCACCGATGTTCTTCGTTCCGCTGCTACTTATTTGGAGTTGAAGCCGTCAAGGCCACACATGTGTAAGGTTGACCTTAAGGTCGTTCAATAGTTTATATTTTATAATTGTGTTACCTTTATTTTTCCGCTGTGTATGATTATGATATTCATCTATGTTGAGACTGTGTGCACTAGCGTGATCCTGGATTAGTGCAGAATACACAGAGGGTCCGGATTTGCACATTCGGGTCCCGACAGAGGTGGTATCGGAGCCATACTGACTGTAGGTCTTGACCCTAGATAGATTGGCCGTTCTTTAGGAACTTCAAAATTATTTTCTAAAAGAAAAATTTTACTTGAAAGAATGATAAATTCTTGACTTGTCTTATTCTTCTATTCTTTTCTTCTTGCTGAAAATTTCTATCTTTCCCTGTTGTTTTAAATGAAGATCTCATCTGAGTTATTCCAAATAGTTATCGTTGTTTCACACTTAAGGAGAAAGCGCTGGGTGTCGCTGCCATTCCTGAAGATCGTGAAGACAGGAATCGTCGAACTCAAGAAAGGTGGATCGATGAAGTGTTCCAGAAGCTAGAAGAACCAGTGCTTTCGTTGCCAATTGAGACTCATGTGTGAAAGTCGCGTCTGTCTAAGATAGAAGTGTTACCCTCTTATATGGTAGATTATTGTGTGTTTAGGTTAATTTGGTTTTCCTTGTTTGCTGAGTGTGCAGTATGCGTTGCAGAGCTTTTAGGCTTGGATAAGCAACCATACCAAGTTATTAATAATGTTTGTATAAGTTTTTGGGTTAAACCTGTTCCCCTGCACTAGGATTCATGAACCTCATCTATGCTATTCCCTCTTACCTAAACCCTGGAGTGGTCAACAGTTGGAAAGGATCGACCGCAGAGTGACTCAAGGCGATTCACGTTAGTTCGATTGCTACTATCGTGT
The DNA here is from genome assembly GCA_036346375.1 of Guadua angustifolia. Lineage (NCBI taxonomy): Eukaryota > Viridiplantae > Streptophyta > Magnoliopsida > Poales > Poaceae > Guadua > Guadua angustifolia. Next base: position 12,084,505 of record CM070511.1, on the reverse strand, counting down.
CGAGTGCTAAAGCAGATAGTGACCAAGTGATGTCCATTGTACCACTACTACGAAATGCTTTTCACAAGCGGTGGTAACCCATCTTCTCGAGCATTTTGCTCCCTTTGTCTGCCGAAGGTCTATGGAAATCGCTAACTTTGCACAGGCGTTTCTACGAGCCGCCTGTAAAATACATTTGTACAGGCATACGGCTTAAGAAACGCTGTACAAATAAGCACTTGTCAAAGCGGGTTCTTACGCAGTCCTGTATAAATGCATTTGCACAAAGTGACGGCTTAAGAACCCTTTGCCAAGACAGTGCTTATTTGTACAGCGGTTTCTTAAGCCGTCACATATGCATGATCAAGAGAATCTTTTTTAATAATGTTATGTTAATTATATTATAATATTAATAAATGCATACATTCTATCAATCACATCATTGTTCAGCACAAATCCATACATAACAATAACAAGGTTATATATACAAAGCACATATAAATCATTATTGCATTATGTATATATATATACACAAGGTTATATATATACTCCTCTGATATTCTCCTTGTAAAACTCTCCAGGTGCAGTATCCTGCGCTATGTACTCCTCTGATATTCTCTATCTAATATAAATTACAGCCTCATTGTCTTTCAAAAAAATATATACACATGGTTATTATATATACATCGGTGTTCACGGTCCGCTTATCCTCGCCTCCCAATTACAAAGTTTAGGATGCTTCGCCACTTCACCTTGAGTAAAAGAAACTACCTCTCTCATGGATGACTTCACGATTTAATGAATCGGCACATGTCCTTTTGCACATTGCAAAGGTCATCATTAGTGAGTGCCAAAGTGGTCTTTGCAATCTTCACTGCGAT